>OU343221.1:211343126-211411760 GCA_910596185.1 Chrysanthemum makinoi | reverse complement strand
GATCACGGGTGGTTAACTCAAACTTAGCACGTTGTTCATAAATAGCAACTTGTTCTTTATAGGCATTCAGTTCAGAGGAAACAGAATCATCAGGGGCACATGCAGTGTATTCATCAAAGATATAGTCATCATTGACTGCATTAGATACATCACTTGGTTCAATCGCACTTTCACATTGGGTCACATATTGATCATATGGGACAATATTATCATTGCCCATATTAGCAATATTTGAGTCACCGGTTTCCCATTGAACCTTATCATGTTTCTTTGTGAACAACATCATCATATAGTTTTAATACCTCTGAGATGATTGATTCTTTGGATGGACCAGCTTGTCGTGGTGAGGGGACCTTTGGAGAGACCATTGGAGAAATGCTAGCCATGAAGATTGTTTGGGCGAGGTTCATCATCGACATCGAGTCAAATGCATCGCATCGACTACTTGAAATGCATTTTGATGATTATGACCTATCTCCGAATCTTCATCAACATCGCATCATAGGTTCGCATTTCCTCCGTGAACAACAACTCTCTTCATCCAAAGCTTCTCCATTATCCGAGCTTGCACAAGCATCTTGTCTCAAGTATTCGCATTTTGTGGGCGTTTGGAGATGTCGCAGTTCCTAGCAATATGTCCCTCACCACCACACTTGTAGCACTTAATTGGCTTTTCTTGACCTTGATTCCCATTCCTTCCCCGATTCTGATTTGCCACATATCCTCTATCAACTCCAGCATTCCCATAACCTGCTCCAACCATCCCTTGTTTGTATCGTCTTCCTTGAAGTGGTTGCCCCATAACCTTTCCATCTCTGACAACAGCATGATTGTGTAGATTGTATGCGTTCGATCTCATTGTTAGTGTGAAGACTGTTGGTACGTGGACTAAGGGTCAAGTTTTGTTTAACCATAAGAGCCAGTTGATTAATGAAGTGTCCCATAACGCATCAGCATCGCTTGCTTGAATCTCGGATCGGGAATGAGTACCTGGGTATGACTTGAGAAGCTTTAGTAGTAATACCAACATTGGTGTAGAAGGCAGTTGAGTCATTTGACGGTTTCTCCCCTTAGATTTGAACTGCACAATAATCCTTTTTTCAAACATAGCATGTCTCTCATTCTGAAGAAGGAAGGCATATAGTTGCTCATAGTTTGTGTCCTTAAATCCTTTGGTTAGCTTCACAGAGGTGACAAACTTGTGCCATTCGGGATTCATGTTGTTCACAAACTTTGAATTCAATTTGAATGTTTGGCATAGTCATTCTGATATTCCTCATATCATTTACAAGCTTGTGGAATCTCTCGTAGTATTCATAGATACTCTCTTCTGGTTTCATCTTGAAGTGTTCAAATTCATCGTACAACTGTGATTCTCTGTCTTCCTTAGTTAATTCAGAACCTGAGAGAAGCATCTTGACATTATCCCAAACCGCCTTGGCTTCAGTGTTGTGATTGATTAGCTTGTAGATGTCTTTGGAAGACCACAAGTATGATGTTTGAAACCCTGATATCAGCATCGAATCTCTTTTTCTCCTTATCACTGAGCTCATCATACATCTTTGGTGTAAAACCTGAATTTCTAAAATTCACAAAAAGACCAAAATACCACTATGATCAAAAAGTATGAATAATTAATTTAAAATAAGCTATGTAAATTCAGAAAATTTTTTAAGAAATATCACATATGATCCAAATAAATTTTAAAGACTTTGTAAAGATTATTTTTATAGTTTATAATAATTGTAAAATCAATTTTGTGTTTTATAAATATCCAAATATGTAATTATTAAGTTTTATAAAAGAATAAAATTTATAAAAGCCCAATACAAGTTTATAAAATTAAGATCCCATTTATTTTAAGGCCATTATAATATTAAGCCCACAAGAAAATTAGTAAAACATATAAATACATATTATACGGTTCATTCTAACCCTAATATCCAATTATACTAAACCGACCTAAGAAAACCCTACATAATTCGACATTCAGTTTCCAAGGCTAAAAGCTATTTTTCTTGGACGAGTTTGAAGGTAAAGAAGGTGTTAAAAATCTGTTTCGAGGTCCTAAGGTGCTGGTTTGATCGTGGTTAGTTTCTTGGTCGATTAGGGTATCGCCGAATAGAGTTTTTGTGTTCTTTTGTTCTATACGTTCTAGGTCAAAGTGGAAATCATTGAAAGAATTAACATGTGAATTTAATGCGTATTTAGTAATATTAAAGAGTATGGGAAGCCCTAGAACCTAAATAGGAAGTTGATTAGGGTTAAAAGCTAAATGTGCAAATTCGTTATTTCATGTAAGTTATCAAGGCTTGTGTAAACTATTTTGAAAGAGAGTCCTAAAATCCGTTCTTGACATTTATAAACCTTATACTTTGAATGATGATCATATAAGTCCTCAAATAAGATATTTATCATATTAAACCCTTAAGTTTACCATTTATCATTTGTAACCCATAAGTTTGGCAGATTAATGATTAATACTCTAAAATGTTGGAATTCGTCGTCACTAAAATGAGAATATTGACAACTCTAAGAATATTAATGAGATTTATCTGTTATAACATTAATAATGCTAATAAGTATTAAATCAATCATAATCCGTGTAGATTCGTTGAAGGAGACGCGACGTTACATCTTCGTATTCCTACATTCGTTTGCTTTCCTCTCATTTGCTTTAAGGTACAGATATTCTGACCTTTTCAGTAAAGGTTTCTTATAATGGTTTCTTTTCGTTAGCTTTTGTATTAGGATTTCCGATGCCATTGCTATGAACCCTTTCCGGATTGTGTGACCTGTTGCTTATCCGAACTTATGTTTTATTGAATCATGCGATACCTGATTTGAACTTTATGATAGGAAGACTTTGATATGCATAATTGTTGAATCTTAGTATATTTGAGTATGAACCTTATGATATGAGTTATTGATATGTATTTGCTGAACCTTGTGTTTGATTAAGACTTGTGTCATAATTGAAATTGGTTTGACCTAAGTTAGTTTGACACCCGAGCCAATTATTAACTAGTCATGGGGGTTCCATGTCCGTGTCGGTGATGCACCATTGACATGACTCTAGGGCGTAGAGTGAAGTTCGCCACGTCTCTTATTTATTATTTGTTATGAGCTCAATTTATGTTATATTATATTATCAATATATGTTTGTGGGGCGTATGGATGCATCCTAGATCCGATCTGTTGTCCGATATGATTTGTTTAGATGAATGATGTCGTGTGCAATACGCATCTTCATAAAACTCTGGGAGCTAGCTACTCAGAATTATTTTGAGATTGTTTCTATATAGTTATGATGTTTTTGATATGATATGTTCTGGGCTCGTGGTAGTTAACTAGATCTTTATCTGTTATTTCTATGTTAAGTATTCTGATTATGATTCGGTATGTTCAAGTGTTAATAATTATGTGCTGTGTTTATTATATGTTATTATCTATGTGTATGCTTTTGTATGTTTATGTAACTACCGTCTACTATGCTAGGTTATGATTAATATGTTTTAATATGATTCGCATCTTTGTTATCGATGTCATGTTGGTTCATCGTTATGTGAATTGTTGATCTGTGGAATGAATGTGCTAATGTGAAAGTGAGTATTCTATAAATTTAGCATGTATAATTTGTTCATTTAATTTTGTGAACTTTGATTATACGTTAATGTTTTATTTGCCTATGTGACTTGCCATGTTTTAACTCTGCTGATGTTAGGATTTGATCTGAGAACTGTTTTAGCTTATGATATCTGTTTTGATAATTGCTAATGGTTATGCTATGTTTTGTCTGGTCTATCTAATTATGGTTTGTTTAATATGTTTTCTATTTGCTTGTGAGACTGCCATGATTTGAATGCTGTTTCCGTTGCTGCGATATTGTTTGAGTGTGTTAAGTGAAGGTTAATTAATTTGTTGAATGCCATGTTTATTTTCTAGAAAGTGTTTTCTGTTAGCCTTAGACTTTTCGTTTGGTTTATATGTAATCTATTTATTTTGATATGCTAAATGATTGGTTGTTCCGATGTGTTTGTGTTTGTGTCATTTATGTGCTATGAGATGTTTTAAATTGTTACGTAGTTGTTTGGATTTCTGTATATTTGTGCTTCCGCAGAATCCTAAAAGATTCCTCATTATCATTTTATTTTGATTTCATCATTTGTATATTTTGTTTTGTTTAGCTTTTGTTTCGTTATATCGTTCACGAGCTTTGTAAGCTCAGCATTTTTCCTGGCGGGTATTTTAAGCATTCAAGATGAGCTTATGGGATAGCAGATCTGGGTTGAGAGTAGAGACGAGAGCAAGATTCGATTATAGAGATCTTAGATTTATTTTGAAGTTTAGTTATTTATGTTTTCTTTTGAGTATTTTGTAAGGCTTTCGCTATTGTATATTATTTAGAGTTCTGATATGAAACCGTATTGTGATATCTTTACCCTTGTCGGGTTGGGGTGTTACAATTTATGGTATCAGAGCTCTAGGTTTTAGGACCCTTAGAGCTTAGGCTATGACCTGTGAGAAGTGGGTAGATTTAGGATTTTCCTTTCTGCATACTTTTCTTGCGTCCACTATCGTACTTAGACTTTGCTAATAGTAGGTTATTCTTTTAGATGGTTATTCCTCGTCGTTCTAGTTCAGCTAATAGGAGCAATCAAGGACCAGCTAGGCAACCTAGGGAGAAGATGATGTGGGCCATCGTTATTGCTAAAGGCTGCAAGAGGATTGGTAGAGTGAAGCGGACCAACAAGAGGATCTGAGTTCGGCCTATATGTGGCCATGCACGATCGAGGAGGAGCTGACCTTGAAGGACGTAGACGGAAAAGTAGTAGAGAGTCTGAAACTAGAGTTGTTGACAACCAAGGTTTCACCACTAAGTATCATGATAGATGTCCAAAGTTCGTTGAAGATGGAGGAGTGGGTTGGACTAGGAGTCGCGATTTGTATGCTTTCGTGGACCGTGTGCTGGAAGAGGAGGAGAGGAATCGGAGAAACGATTTTGCTAGCGCTTATTACGCAATCGCGAAGGAAATAAGAACTGATGGATAAGTGAGGGAGAAGAGGAGGAAGAAGAAGATGAGGAAGAATACGAGGTGGACTCGGATCTAGAATCTACGGCTTCTAGTAGGTTCAATCCGACACAAGGATAGAAATTGGCAGCTCTGATTAGTTGCCCTCGTTATGAGAAATTTCAGACATTGGATTTTGAGTTAGGTCCTTTTGTTTCATTAGATGATTGAATCTTGGATTATTAAGTTTTATTTTGGGAGTTCATCTTATGACGATTTTGCAAATTTTGTTTGATTAATGGAAATGAAACAAAATTTTGAAGTATAGTTCTGCTCGTTGTTTTCTTCGATAAATTCGTTGAGTTTCCATTAGTCCTCATAAGTTTCGTCTGCTATTTATTTTCTTAATGATGTTGTTTTATTACCGCTTGGATAAGTATGACCATCATGATAGTATACTCATGTGGACACGGTTCATTATAGTAGGTTACTTCGTTGTCGTATGTTATCACTATGTGGTATGTTTTGTTATGATATTAGTTATGTGTTTTGTCATGACCCGAGACCAAATATAGTGACAATAAGAACTTGTTATGTGATGCAAGTATTATGAAGCCTGATCAACGTGATAATACCGAGATCATATAATTTGAACTTATTGAAATTATATGACGTCTGGGAAATGCCTGTGGTTGATATGTGAATGGAATTTACCTTGTATCCGTTATTTGGTACTTTTCATATTGGGTTGAAACTCTGTACTTAATTGTGACATTTTCATCGATATCTGTTACATATAAGTTTTGTACCATTGGGATCCGAAATCGTTATGATCCGTGTAAAACCTATAGATTGTTATGTCTGCCTTAGATTTGTATGTCTCCATTCTTCTGATTAGTAAGACCGTTAGGATTCGGTCCGTCTTTGCATATGATAGTTTTCATCATTAGATACCTGTATAAGTTAGAGTGTGTTTTGAATTTTCCTTATCTCATCTTTTCTTGCTAATACTTTATAAGTATATGATTAGCATTAATCATATATTCCTTGAAGTTCGAAATCCACATTTGTCGCCGTCTTGTCTGTCTTGTTCAATTTCGAGGACGAAATTTCATTTTAGAGGGAAGAAATTTTAAAACCTGAATTTCTAAAATTCACAAAAAGACCAAAATACCACTATGATCAAAAAGTAAGAATAATTAATTTAAAATAAGCTATGTAAATTCAGAAATTTTTTAAGAAATATCACATATGATCCAAATAAATTTTAAAGACTTTGTAAAGATTATTTTTATAGTTTATAATATTTATAAAATCAATTTTGTGTTTTATAAATATCCGAATATGTAATTATTAAGTTTTATAAAAGAATAAAATTTATAAAAGCCCAATACAAGTTTCTAAAATTAAGATCCCATTTATTTTAAGGCCATTATAATATTAAGCCCACAAGAAAATTAGTAAAACATATAAATACATATTATACGGTTCATTCTAACCCTAATATCCAATTATACTAAACCGACCTAAGAAAACCCTACATAATTCGACATTCAGTTTCCAAGGCTAAAAGCTATTTTTCTTGGACGATTTTGAAGGTAAAGAAGGTGTTAAAAATCTGGTTCGAGGTCCTAAGGTGCTGGTTTGATCGTGGTTAGTTTCTTGGTCGATTAGGGTTTCGCCGAATAGAGTTTTTGTGTTCTTTTGTTCTAACGTCCAAATCTCATCAAGGGTATGTTTCCAATATTATTTTCAGTCCTACAAGTCATATAGAACCCTGTAAAATTAGTCATGCATAATTAACAAGTCGCATGGAATTGTTTTGGATTAAAAACCCTAAAAGCGTATAAATAACGAATGAGCATATAATAATTTTTAGGACCATGACCTGATTTTTCTGGAAGCTCTTATATGTTATACGACCTGCATAAAATACATGTTCATGAATTCGAAGCTTGTGTGATTTTTCTTGGGTTTTATTGTTCAATAGCGTATGAAAAAGGAAAGAAAATAATGAAGGACGATTAGGGTTTATAGAATTAGGGTTTGCTTGTTATAATTAAGAGTAATTAATGCAGTAATAATGATGAACTAATGATGGGTTAAACTTAGGTTTAGGGTTTGTACTTGAATTATGCATATTTCGGTTCTAAATAAAAAGTTTGGGTTGGTTTTGTAAATTATGAAACTTAAGGGTTATTTCTGTAAACAGTAAAATACATGTACTAAACGTATAAAATAAGTGTGGGGGTTAAACGTGTAATTTTGGATACTTAGAGGGCCATTTGAATTGTTATTAAATTGGAAAGGGTATGTTTTGTAAATTCTAAAACCTTTGGGCTAAAATGGTAAAATCTGATAATATAAGGTTAGATCGTGAAATTAAAGATATCAAAGGTGTAATATGTAATTCTGAGTAATTATGGGTTCAACAAGTGTGAGTTGATTTTGTAGAGGCATGCATGAGTTTTGAGATATCTTTGGTTTGTTTATCATATACGTTCTAGGTCAAAGTGGAAATCATTGAAAGAAGTAACATGTGAATTTAATGCATATTTAGTAATATTAAAGAGTATGGGAAGCCCTAGAACCTAAATAGGAAGTTGATTAGGGTTAAAAGCTAAATGTGCAAATTCGTTATTTCATGTAAGTTATCAAGGCTTGTGTAAACTATTTTGAAAGAGAGTCCTAAAATCCGTTCTTGACATTTATAATCCTTATACTTTGAATGATGATCATATAAGTCCTCAAATAAGATATTTATCATATTAAACCCTTAAGTTTACCATTTATCATTTGTAACCCATAAGTTTGGCAGATTAATGATTAATACTCTAAAATGTTGGAATTCCGTGCATGTCACTAAAAATGAGAATATTCGACAACTCTAAGAATATTAATGAGATTTATCATTATAACATTAATAATGCTAATAAGTATTAAATCAATCATAATCCGTGTAGATTCGTTGAAGGAGACGCGACGTTACATCTTCGTATTCCTACATTCGTTTGCTTTCCTCTCATTTGCTTTAAGGTACGATATTCGACCTTTTCAAGTAAGGTTTCTTATAACGGTTTCTTTTCGTTAGCTTTTGTATTAGGATTTCTGATGCCATTGCTATGAACCCTTTCCCGATTGTGTGACTGTTGCTTATCGAACTTATGTTTTATTGAATCATGCGATACATGATTTGAACTTTATGATAGGAAGACTTTGATATGCATAATTGTTGAATCTTAGTATATTTGAGTATGAACCTTATGATATGAGTTATTGATATGTATTTGTTGAACCTTGTGTTTGATTAAGACTTGTGTCATAATTGAAATTCAGTTTGACCTAAGTTAGTTTGACACCCGAGCCAATTATTAACTAGTCATGGGGTTCCATGTCCGTGTCGGTGATGCACCATTGACATGACTCTAGAGGCGTAGAGTGAAGTTACGCCACGTCCCTTATTTATTATTTGTTATGAGCTCAATTTATGTTATATTATATTATCAATATATGTTTGTGGGGCGTATGGATGCATCCTAGATCCGATCTGTTGTCCGATATGATTTGGTTTAGTGAATGATGTCGTGTGCAATACGCATCTTCATAAAACTCTGGGAGCTAGCTACTCAGAATTATTTTGAGATTGTTTCTATATAGTTATGATGTTTTTGATATGATATGTTCTGGGCTCGTGGTAGTTAACTAGATCTTTATCTATTATTTCTATGTTAAGTATTCTGATTATGATTCGGTATGTTCAAGTGTTAATAATTATGTCTTTGGGTTTATTATATGTTACTATCTATGTGTATGCTTTTGTATGTTTATGTAACTACTGTCTACTATGCTAGGTTATGATTAATATGTTTTAATATGATTCGCATTTTGTTATCGATGTCATGTTGGTTCATCGTTATGTGAATTGTTGATCTGTGGAATGAATGTGCTAATGTGAAAGTGAGTATTCTATAAATTTAGCATGTATAATTTGTTCGATTAATTTTGTGAACTTTGATTATACTTTAATGTTTTATTTGCCTATGTGACCTGCCATGTTTTAACTCTGCTGATGTTAGGATTTGATCTGAGAACTGTTTTAGCTTATGATATCTGTTTTGATAATTGCTAATGGTTATGCTATGTTTTGTCTGGTCTATCTAATTATGGTTTGTTTAATATGTTTTCTATTTGCTTGTGAGACTGCCATGATTTGAATGTCAAGCTCGTTCTTTGCGATATTGTTTGAGTATGTTAAGTGAAGGTTAATTAATTTGTTGAATGCCATGTTTATTTTCTAGAAAGTGTTTTCGTTAGCCTTAGACTTTTCGTTTGGTTTATATGTAATCTATTTATTTTGATATGCTAAATGATTGGTTGTTCCGATGTGTTTGTGTTTGTGTCATTTATGTGCTATGAGATGTTTAAAATTGTTACGTAGTTTTTGGATTTACGTATATTTGTGCTTCCGCAGAATCCTAAAAGATTCCTCATTATCATTTTATTTTGATTTCGTCATTTGTATATTTTGTTTTGTTTAGCTTTTGTTTCGTTATATCTGTTTCATCGAGCTTTGTAAGCTCAACCGCATTTTTTTCAAATGCGTATTTTAAGCATTCAAGATGAGCTTATGGGATAGTCGATGGTTGAGAGTAGAGATTAGAGCAAGATTCGATTATAGAGATCTTAGATTTATTTTGAAGTTTAGTTATTTATGTTTTCTTTTGAGTATTTTTGTAAGGCTTTCACTATTGTATATTATTTAGAGTTCTGATATGAAACCGTATTGTGATATCTTTACCCTTGTCGGGTTGGGGTGTTACATTTGGTCTGTCCATTCCAAAGATCATTGTTCCATCTGCTGCAGTGTCAATTATGTCTCTTGTAGTCACAATCTGATATGGTCCTGCATCAATAGATTTGAGAATGTTGACCCCATTTTCCTTTCCAAGACAGTACAATCTGATTCGTTGAGCCCAAGAGTCGTAGTCAGTTCTATCAAGCATGGGAGGATCTAGTATCGAACCATTTGCTTGAACATCCTCAAGAATAGTGGAGATGATTGTAGATACGTTGGTAGACATGTTAAAAGATTACCTTTGGATTTTATAACTCTATGATTAAAACAGGAAATAGATTCTTTCACGGGATTTTACTAAATCAAGAGAAAACCGTTATACAAAAGAAATCAACCAAGTCGCTAAGAGTTATTGAACCAAGTCGCTAAGCCTAAGTCGCTAAGACCCAAGTCGCTGGACACAAGTCGCTAAAGCACCAAGTCGCTATACAGTCAAGTCGCTAAAGAGCAACTCGCTAAGGTCCATTCGCTAACACCAAGTAAGCTAAGAGTTATGACAACAAATAGCTAAGCACCAAGTCGCTAGACACAGTTAAGTTGCTAAAGAACAACTCGCTAAGATCCAAGTCGCTAGTATCAAGTTGCTAACAATTTGCACTACAACTCGCTAACAATCCCTGAAGCAAGTCGCTAACCTCACCAAGTCGCTAGCCGTAGTGGAGAATCCACTAACTTGTACTATTTGTCGGCTTGTCTCAATAGACAAATCGCTAGGCTCAAGTCACTAACAACTAACACTGTAACTCGCTAACTATTACTGAAGCAAGTCCCTACGATGAAAATCACAACGAGAACCAAGTCGCTAGCAAGAAAAACTTCAAAAACACACTTTTCAATCCAAAACAAGCTCAAACACAATGATTCAAGCTTACCAATCAAAACCCAAGCACTTACAATGATTCTAAACACAAAAGTACACCCTAAATTCAAACTTTAACACTAGAAATGATCCAAATGATGCAAAAACCACTAAACTTTTTCAAACTCAAAAACCACCTAAAACCACTAGAAATCCAATGATATGTAAGAGAGATGATCAAACCATGGCTCTTGATACCAATTGTTCTATATTGGATTTCATAAACACACTAAACCAAAGATCAAAGAGGCGTATACTATGGAGTTTTAGACAGAGAAAAAGTTAGAGGTTTTGGGAACTTAGTGAGAGAAAATGAAAGTATTATTATGAGCTCCAACTCTCTACCTTGGGAGGTTGAGAGTATTTATAGTCTTACACAAATCGCCACCTACGGGCTGTGAATCAGGCATACAGTGGGTAAAGACCCGTCCGTCCTCCACGGTGTTACATAACTAAATACTACTTAACATTAAATAATCTACGACTACGAGCTTTCTAACGATTACATATACTTGAGGTGACCGACTCTTTAATGACTGGATTTACTAAATCCTAACATGTTTATAATACAAATACATTCAATGAAAACATTAGCTCTAGCTACTCTTCTACAATTAACCTGCAAAAGTTGCTACATATTAGAACTCTCAATGAGGTGAGTAAGTATAATTATGCAAAAGTGTTGCTATGCACCTCACGGTCATAACATGCGATTATTAAGAAAAGCAAGTTGATCGAATATGCCCTTCATGTCAATAAACAAATTACAGCGATTTACATTAATGTAAAGTTGACAAATGTTTTCATAAAATCTGACTATACAATGCTTCGAGCACACTGAAGAAATTCCATGCTTTGAATTTGGATGCAATTGGGAATCTAGAATTGACGAGTTGACCAAAGATCTGATTTTATCAGGAACCAATAGTGGTTTTAAAGACCTTTTATCGGTATCATTTTCATCTAATGAGGACCATCTTGGACCTAGCAACATCCTATTTAATCCACGTTTCACTTTACGCTCGTCAAAACCAAGGCATGAAGAGCCAAGAACTTGACATAAATTCACAATTTCAACCTAAAAGATTAGATAATTAGATAAATGATAAATAGATTTTAAATGATGAGATGGATTATGTTAAAGTTTATAATTTAAGGAATGAATATGTGCTATATAACTTTTTCTTTTAGATAAATACATTCCTTTTCAAACTAATAAAAATGGTCAATAATTAGTTGTGTAGGTTTATATATTTGGTTTTGCAAGATATAATCAAAAAAATATGTTGGTCTAGTGGTTATCATGCTTATTAATGATACTAACACCCTAGGTTCAATCCTTGCAAGTAGCAAAATTTCTAAAAAAATCTGAATTTTTTAGTAAAATTAATTATTCCGAATATTTAATTAAATAATTTTATTAAAACAAAATTAATGAACAAAGTGTGCTTAGGTTGAATTATGATGACATGGCTTAAACATAAACAAATTAAGATGACATGGCATAAAAATAATTACATGGCAATGACATGGACATATCTTGATTAATCTACGTGTCATGCCTCCTGTTATATATAATGTGTGTGTATATATATATATATATATATATATATATATATATATATATATATATATATATATATAGAGAGAGAGAGAGAGAGAGATTGAATCATTTAAAAAGTTAATTTCAAGAGAAAAGTAAGAAAAGTAATCTCAACCATTGGATCACCCCCTCTTTCCCACCCTTTTTTCACACCAAACTACAGGGATCTAATTGTATTTTCTTTCATTCTTCAAAGAAATTTTGTAAATTCGAACCCTACCCGAAAAAATAATTTTTTTCTAGGGGCCAAAAATTTCCTGCCAGATTTTATAATTGTGATGCACCTTTTTATTTTGGTGCATCACAGTTATAAAAACTATTTATAACTATGATGCACTAAGGTTTATAACCGAGATGCACCCAACGATTGTTACCTAATATGCTCCTATAACATTGCAATAACTTAGTATACTATACTCCTTAAGGGGCATTAGTTGTACAACAAGAGACAGAGCCATGGTAGCCATGGTAGCGCCACATGCTTTGTCATTGGGATAATGCCGGTGCATATTAACAATCGTGAATTGATGAAAAGTAAGTTGACCATGTGATTAATAAAATGACTCTGAAACATGTTAGGATAATTGATTTCATTGTATATTAACCATGTGATTAATAAAATAAGCGTGTTGAATCAGTTAAAAATCTCTCTTTTTATACACAAAGGTTGAGGGTTCTAATTCAAACTTTTCTGTAATAAGTTAATAACATATGCGATTTGATGCACCTTTTTATTTTGGTGAATCACAGTTAAATAAAGCAGTTATAACAATCATGCATCAATTTTTATAACCGAGATGCACCCAACGATCGTTATCTAATATGCTCCTGTAACATTGCAATAACTTAGTGTACTATGCTCTTTAAGGGTCATTAGTTGTACAACCAGGGACGGATGGTAGCCATGGTAGTGCCGCGTCTCTTTGTTATAGCATGTTTTGTCATTGGGATAATGCTAGTGCATATTAACCATCGTAAATTAAAATGACTCTGAAACTTGTTAGGATAATTGATTTCATTGTATATTAACCATGTGATTAATAAAATAAGCGTGTTGAATCAGTTGAAAAATCTCTCTTTTATACACAAAGGTTGATGGTTCTAATTCAAAACTTTTTCTGAAATAAGTTAATAACATATGCGATCTGATGCACCTTTTTATTTTAGTGAATCACAGTTAAAAAAAAGTAGTTATAACTATGATGCACCAATTTTTATAACTGAGATGCACACAAAAACAGGTGCATCACAGTTATAAATTTTTGGCGTGAAAAAAATTTTGCCCAAAAAAAAATTTTTTTTGGCGGGAAAAAAATTTCTTGGAGAGGGGGGGGGGGGGGGGGGGTAGTTTTCAAAACTTACCATTGAAGTTTGAGATGTTTCAAATTAAACCCTATAAATTTTTTTCTCACTTTTCTCTCTAATTACACTTTTCTCTAGAACCGCACTATATATATATATATATATATATATATATATATATATATATATATATATATATATATACATATCTATATATATATATAAATGTATCTATATATATATATATCTATATATATATATATATATATATATATATATATATATATATATATATATATATATATATATATATATATATATATATATATACTAGTTATAAAACCATCCGATGGACGGGTATGACTTGTGGTTTTTATTTTTAAGATTTAGTAGAATAAATATATAATTAATTTTACCATAATTTATAAAACGGCTAAAAGCATGTAAGTATTTTAGGTAAGTATTTTGATTTTTGATTTTTGGTTTTTATTTTTCGGATTTAGTAGAACAATTATATACTAAAAAGTAATTAAAAGTTAAATGAAATGGTTAAGATATATAATTGATGTTATCATAATCCATAAAACGGCTAAAAGAATGTAATTACTTTGATTACGAACATGTTTTTCTTTTTCTTGTTGATCATGGGATTCCTTATTATGGACAACTAACACATAAATGTTAAACAAATGTAAGACAATATCACAATGATTACTTGGGCATGAACCGAACGTATAACTTCTTTATTGAACATCTAATACATATAAATACAAAAGCGTCAAACAAATCTAGCACAGTATCACGGTGATTACCGGACATGAACGAACGCACCTTCTAACTTCTTATTCGTGTATATATGCTAGATTTCTACTTCAGTCATCTTAGCTGCCATCTCCTTTGAACTCTTTCCAACTAAATGATGCATATAATTTCCCATTGTGTCTGTTTCTAGGCATATATCGCTATTAACTGAGCCTATCTAATACACTAAGTTGTAAATATATAATCAAAACAACATGGGCGAGCAAGCCTTACAAATATTGTTAAAAAAACTTATGTTAACGAAAAATAAGCTATAGATATAACCAACACTCAAATGAGTCTTTCAAGTATATGCATATCTGGCTATCTGAGCGGGAACCGTTCCTCCTAGTACTTGTTGCATCTGCATCCCTTTGTTCTTCTGGTTCAAGCTTTACAATGATGTTTCTACTCAGTGCATTCAAACACATTTGTTATTACGGAGTAATAAATTAAAGAAAAGATTAAAGTTCACCCCGTCTATTTTGAGAACCATTTTTCCGTATTAACCAATTAACTCACCCGCCCATTTTTCAACATCTAAATATTTCTTAAGGTAAAAAAAAGACTATTGTATCCATAAGAACAAAATGGTTTTCTCTGATTTTTGAACAAATGGAAACTGAAGCATTACAAATACCTTGAAAAGGCATTTATCATCATGTAAATTCGAGCCAACTGTCTTGCAATCGAAGCTTTATCATCATAATCATTCAACAAATAATCATTAATAAGAACGGAAAACCAAAACTATTAACAATCCTACCATCCAACACTTTGGATCCAAAATAAGAAGAACCTCTGACGTACCAAAGGAATAGCCATACATTTCAGTAATCCATCCAGATTCGTAGATATCTCCAGTTAAGTTTTTCTTCCCATAGTGAGCAGTGTCGGCTCCAACTTCGTCTGTTTTGTGCAATACATCCAGATTCGTAGATACAATAGCCTATTTGTTGAATTAAAAGGCAATTTCATATCAATAAGTTGCACATTCCACTAAAAATATAAAATAATAAGAAACTTATATTTAGTCACAGGGGCTAGCTTCATTATGTATGTGCACGCCCATTAAATTCACTATTTGTCCCATATAATCGTAAAACAAATATAAACGTCAAAAACATAAATAAAAATAATTGAAGGGTTAAGATAAAGTAACTTTTAGGATTTTGCAGATATCTAGTCTACGTTACAATTGATCAATATTGAAGTTGAAGCATAGGGAAACCATCATCGGGCGTTGTTGCAAGTTTGCCGCTTCTCATCTAATATTAACATTGATGCCTTAAAAATAGTTAACCACTAAATATAGCTATTAGCTTTACCTGATCAAGAGTCTCAACTAATCCTACACCTTTAAGCGAGTAGGACTCCTTCCTTAAAATTCTTACCTACACAGTAGAAAGGTCATAAGCTAAATAAGTTTCAACAAATTATTTGTAAATTTGCTTAAGTACCATTGGAACGTCTTAATTGTTCGATTGACAAAATCAGGATCTGTTAAATCTAATGCACCACGAAACGTAAATGCATTTTGCTCTCCAAGGAAAGTGTAGCTCCATTGTCGAAAGCCATTTCAAGGTGTGATTATATAGTGTACTAAGGGTCAAGGTAAGTTGTCAAACCACAGGCACGTCGTTCAAGCAACAACCCATACCTGTATGATAAATGTAGTTAAATATGATTGAGAACATGAAAAAAAGTACCACCGAAAAGTCAAGACTTTGTTGTAGTGTACGGATTTAAGGGATGCAGTACGTGCTAGATCATTCATCCAAAGTCAACATAGAATTATCAGACATCACTCTATTTTTATTAGCTTCGTACTTTTAGCTTTTACAGTATGCATGTTTTACCCAATCCTAAAAAATATTTTATAGGAGATTTCATCGCCAAGTCATCAGCTAGACAATATAATAAACCCCGCATATATTGTTGTGTATAAGTAGGGTTTTAAGTTTTCTAATATATAGTATATAGATATCATATTAAGTGGGTATTTAGAGGTTAGAAAAATCTAAATCAAACATGAACATGAACCGACGGGTACATCTTTAATGTTGCAGCAAATCCACTACTAATATTCTTTTTTTCAATCACTGCTACAGGAGAGATCATTGCGAAGTCATCACACCCTATGGTAAGAGTATATAGTGTGTTGATTATGATTAGAAATTTTTATATTAAAAAGTAATAGTTTTATCTCTTAAATAAAATGGTTTGTACTTTGTAGCAGGTTTTATGCATTAAAATTACATTTGTCACCACTTATACTGTTAGTCCATTTTTAGCTGTTTTTAATTAACCGCTTGAGCTATCAAAATAAAACAAATTCTGAATCGACTAATTTGTACGTACCTAACAAACATGGCACTAACTCTACGCAAATGCCATAGTCTAAACATGTTGAACAATCCATAGGTTTGCAAAAACTTGGAGAATAACCTCTTGGCTAATTCAGATGGAATGGTAGAGATATGACATCCAATATCAACCAACTACTTGTATACCTCTAAGAAATCATCTTTGGATTTTCCACAAGAATATATGTACTTTTATCAAGGTAGGCCACAAAGAATGTAATAATATTAATTGCAAGAAACCCATTGACGACGTTATCAATAACTGAGAGAGGTCTCCTTGGTCTTTCAAGAAACCCGAATTCAAATGGGGATACCCATGTGGTATAGAACACTAAAGCTACTAAAAATGTATCCCATACCCTGAAAAAAGTGATATAATTAATCCCTGTCAAATTTAGCAGTAAAATTAACCTTAAATATAGGCACATACAAATAAAATTATCATCATTTAACCAATATTCAAAGCTGTATGTATTGATGAAACCAACACAAACATAATTACTGTTCTCAGAAAGCATAATTATAATGATCAGTTCATGGCGCGTTCAACAGAGTTAAGTAATAAATTAGGGAGGGTTACAAAAAGCATTGTTTATAAGTGCGCATCACGTATAACATCAGATTTATAAAGTAAATTGGAAAATTGGAAAATATAGCATGAGAGATTTATACCTGTAGTTGAGTTTCATTTTGGAGTGTTGGGTCCATTTTAACATCTAGTTCAGTTACCACATCGGTGAGCCAACTTGACTTAACGGTTATTGATATTGTTGTACCATACAAAATGAACATAAAGCCCTTACATACCGTGATTGAAGGTGAGTTGAGCTCGATCACAAGTCACAAGTTGTAGCTCATAAGCTCGTATAGGATATCTCATTAACTTTCAACTCCTGCTTTTGTTTTATCAGGTCTTATAAGTTATTTTGCTTTTTCTAAAAGAAGTGGGCAATTCTTGATCGCTTGATGAATGCTAGCTTCTGCTAGCTGTCAAATGTTATCACAATTAGCCAAATAACATGATTAGAAAACTTGGGACCAGGAAACTTCATTGAATAAAAAAAAGCCCATACCTTTCAAAAAAGTGTGTAGAAGGGAAGAGGGGTGTAGTCAACTTTTCAATAAAAATTCTATTAAATCACATAGAATAAATAGAAAATAATTGCGTTGAACGGTTCTAATATGAAGATTTTATACCTTCTCGGCACAGAAGAAAGTAATGACGTCCTGGTAGTTTTTCTGGATGCTTTTTGAAAGAATCCAGGGATACTTCAGCAACATCTTACCAAACTCAAGACCCTCTCCATGGACCTACAAGTTGGTACCAATAAGTGAAGGCATCATAAATTTATTTGAAGACTTGTTCGTAAATAGAAACGGAACTTTTTAAGGATTTATATGATAATACGTTGTAGCTAATAGATCAATATAT
Organism: Chrysanthemum makinoi; assembly: GCA_910596185.1. Lineage (NCBI taxonomy): Eukaryota > Viridiplantae > Streptophyta > Magnoliopsida > Asterales > Asteraceae > Chrysanthemum > Chrysanthemum makinoi. The sequence continues at coordinate 211,393,530 of OU343221.1, read as the reverse complement.
TCACATGATTGTCGCCACAATGACTGAGTTATACAAATATCTGACATAGACTCTAAGCAAGAAATATATATCGACACTGATAAAATTTACAATCTTTGTAAACCCCAACTTTTCCATCAATTACTATTTCATTATATACCAAACTTCCATAATCATATTCCACTAAAATCTAATTGATCATGCAACATTCTCTGCTTTATTAACTAAATGTGGTAAACTAAAACAATGCAAGCAACTTTAGTGACTGATTAACTTATTTTTTACTCAACTTTCTTTGACAAGTACACTGAGCACAATATAACTACACAATCATAATGAAATTTCACATATCCTATAAAACCATGTGACTCCAACTTAGTACTTTTTCTCAGTATATATGTTGAGACCTTTCGGTTTCAGTAACATAAAATTAATAAAGAACGAAAAGGTCACATGCCCACTTCAATGATCCTTTATTCCTACTTTCTTGAATCCATTGTTATGCCTTGGTGGTCTATGTGAAATTGATCCGGGGCTTAAACTTGGAAGCCTCATGTCTAGCAACTTTATGAGGCACTGAACACATTGAATCTTTTACGTCCTATATGATGAGTATAATTTCAATATACTGGGCTGTTTTCAATATACCCATACGGTGAAACAAGTAGTTTCTAAAGCTATTCGATTAACAACCCATATATATAGTTCGTGAAATAACAAAAAAATTAATATGCATACTTGTTGCATGGTACTAAAATGTTGTTCTCACAGCCGCCTTTCCATCTTGCTGGCATAGGTCCATAACCATAGGGATGGAAGTATCATCTGGCTTGTTGTATCACCTTTTTTGTTTTTTCCCGATAACAATTCGGTACTCACACGGACTTGAACATACTCATAATTTAGTGACAATGGTATCAAATGTCACCTTTTTCAGAGTACTCACGCTCAGTAGCTCCTCATTCTCAATCTACACCGAATTCTTTAAAGAAAACCTTAAGAAAACAAAGAATCATGAAGTCAGAAACATTTAGAACACAAATTAGCAAACACAAGAGTTACTTTGCTTATGGAGGTGAATTACAGGGGTTCTCTTTAATGGTTTGTACCAAAGTTACATCAGCTTGCACAAGAAGATTCTCACTTGTAGGATTCTGACAAAACAAAAGGTTATCTACAAATCAAAAAGTTACATCAGCTTGCACAGGGTTCTCACTTCTGTAGGTGCTTAAAGAGATTGAGTTAGGCCTCTTGAAATTTGCAATTAACGTTTTATGATGTCTCATTAAAATTGCAAGTTTCTCACAGTTTTTGGAACTAAAGTTATCGATTGTTAATCATCACCTGTTACCCATTTGACCCGCTCCCCTTTTATCTAACGCATTCTACTCATTGTTCCTATTAATTAACATATACCTGGTTCATGTCTTATAAAATTACACAACAACTGCTGATATTATATTTATTTCAGAAGGTATATTCTACATCATTTATGTGAAGATGTAATTACTGGTCTTTAGTCGCTTTGTATCCATAAGAACAAATAATAATAAACTTAACATGTTTATAATAGGTGCTCAGTCATGACACCTACAATCCACACATATGCGTACATAAATAGAAGTGGTGGGTCTAAACAACATTTCTTACATTAGAGATGTTAGATTTTGATGAGCGAATCCCAAATAGCAATAAAATTGATCCCAAATAGCCTACAGAAGTGTAATCTTCAAATAATAGTATAACATCCCGCGATTTTTCAGATATTCGTTTTCGAGAAAATTCGTCTGTTTTTCATTTACGAACTTCCCTGAGCTTATTTGATGTGAAAACAAGAAAGCTATCTCGCGAAACGTGAAAAATTAGACCTACGCGTCACCGGCAAAATTGTAATCTCGTTAAAACATTATAAATGGACTATTATATCTATTTGCGAGAAAACAATTGAATAAGTACTCATTTTTATTGGAAGAATGATTTCGTGAACAATTACAAGCGTAATTTTTCGAGTCCGTTTACCCCTCCGAATGTGTCCCGAACCTCTATTTTACAAAAGTTTGCAAAATTTACAGAATTGGTCCCTGTGGTTAGTTCCTGTTCGCGCCCCTATTCTTTGGAGTTGTACAAAATCAGTCCTTATTCCAATATAAAAGAGTAAGCTAGTTTCATCATTTGATAGCAAACCCTAGCAGCAAAAAAATATCACCTCCTCCCTCCTCTTTAATTTTCGGCAGCCGCCACCTCAGTTCCGGCCACCGTCCGGCCACCCCACCATATCTCACCGCCCCTCCATGATGATAAATTGGACCCTCGTGGTTCCGTCTATGTGGTGCACGCGCCCTAAAGCTCACTCACGCTCCGTAAATCTTGAATCTAAGATTCGGAGTTAAAGTGTTATCTTTGTTTGAGGATGTTCATGCTCGTTAGCCGTCACAGCAGCACCACCATTGCCATCACCGTCGCCTCTTCCTCTCTCGTATTCTTTCTCACTCGTTTCAAGGGTAAGCCGAGACACCCCCTTTGTTAGTTGGTTATTATGGGTTGTTTTCGTGGATTCATAAAACGAATTAAAAATGTTTCGTTATCAGTTTTCGTATGGTAAAAGAAAGTGTGTTGTATGATTTATGTGGTAAGAATCATTGTAAAAATGTGAATGTCATTGTGGTGTTATTATCTTGGGTCAAAATAAAACCCGTGAACCTCACGGTATGATCATTTCTGTTGTTATTATACGAGTCAAGTCTAAGACCCGTAAGGGCTACGAGTCGAGCGACTCAGTTTCGAGTCTTGAGTTGGTTCTTTGAGGGTTTACTTGGTCTGAGTTGTGTCGGGAGCAGCATAGACCTGAGTGTTCTTTTGTTATTATGACTGTGGCCACGAATTTGATTTGGACTTGTGTGTTTGTTGGTCTTGTCTCGGTCGGTTAATCAACGATACCCAAAAAGGGTGCTCGTTCTTCTATTTCTGGTTCACAGCGACACCAATGGGGTGTACAAATTATTTTGAATCTGTGAAGGTGTTGGGATTGGTTGTTTGTGTTGGGTTGCTGCTGTTCGCAGGCATCATAGGGTGTGTTTGGCTAGGCTTGAATCCGAGTCATTTGTGCTTCTTTTACATGTGTTGGATTCATTCTAATTACGGGTCAAAATGGTAACGACCTGTTAATATTTTTTTTTGGTTTTGATAAAGTTAAGAATAGAAGTGGTGGTATATGCTTTGCTAAATATTAAAAGTGTGATAAATTATCTCAACTAAAACAAAATACTTGAATAAGGTACTCTCGTTTAATGAAAATGGTGATTAACCCTTTTACTTGGTGATCTCTTGGTACGTTTTGGATTACATTGGAATTGCGAGTTGGATTTAGTTACGTATTGTGGAATGAGTATCTGGCTTATTGAGTATTAATTTGGCAAACCGGACTAACGAATAAGAAACTATAAAATGGTTAAAGTATTTATAGTTAAGGGATTGATTGCAACACTTGAATCGGATACGAGCATTGTGGAGTTATATATTGATTGGACAAGAATTGGACGTATTGGATTTACGGTATTGGTTATTTGGACATTATGGACCCTTTGGTACACGCGACGGAAGGGTATGCTAGACTCATAAGAGTTTAACATATCTGGACCCGAACTATACAAACGGTCGATAAAACTAAACAACTAATATATCTGGCGAATGATATGTTCAATTGTATATTATAAATTGTAACATTTGACGAATTGGGAAACTTAACGATAAATTTTAAATTATTCAAAAGTCATTATGACTTGGAAATGGCTTATAAATAGGCACTTTACGCCAAAATTTCGTAAAATCTTTTATAAACTTAAATCATTATGATTTCTTTAATATCCTGAAAACTTTTCAAAACTTATACGTTTTGACGACATATCAACTATTTTGGTAATATTGGATAAACAAACGCGTCATTTATAATATACTACACTTATTAAAGGTACTTTATCATAAACTCGTCTAAGTACGAGTAACGTTTATAAAACCTTTATTATCAAGCAATAAATGAAAACTATTCTTTTATTATAAACATGTACGTTTGGGGATCTTGGGGAAGTTATCAAAAGTTAACCTATTTAATTGTTATAAATAAATGTTGTCATTTTCCTAGCCTTTGGCTAGCTTGAGTATTGGATTTTGACTTGAATATCTTTCCTTGTTGGCGTGAGTTATGGTCGGTATGTCTCATTCGATGTTGTCTCTTCTTTCGCGTGAGTTGTATGTAGCGTCTATGTTTCTTACCACCACACGAAACGTTAAAACTAAACTTTTTGAGATATTGATATTGGAACTTTTTGGAAACATTTGATACGAACAATCCACGAAAACTAAGACACGTTGTCTTTCGGATATTATATTATTTTACTTTTTGGGACGTATTTTGAGATAATACGTATACAATTAGGTCGTGTGACGATATAGTACCGCTGTGCTTGTACTCTTTGGATATCGATGCGTGCCTTCCTTCATGATTTGGTTGTGCTTCTCTTTGATCTTGCCAGCTTGTTAGTTGTGATTCTTGCGTTTCGCTCGAGGTGAGTTCATGGCCCCTACTTTACTTGATTTTAAAGCGTTTTGGGGGGAGAATACATGCTCGTTTTATTAAATGCAAATGCTTGATTTATTTGAATAACCGGTTATTACTTGGTTTGATGAAATCGTGATTTGATTTAAATATGTTTTGTGTGGACACAAGTGCTTAAAACTGCTTGTTTTGGATTGGACACAAAATGTTTCGTGAGCTATTACGTGCTAGGTTAAGGTTAGAAACCCAAGCGTTGTTATGAATTGTTACATCCCGACTCGGGATGGTGCGAATGTTATGGATAGATCTATTGGGAATGGCCACCCCCACGGACTTTGGTTGCCCAACGTGCCAAGGACTTTACTTGGATTTGTGGATGCACCAACTTGCCATGACGTATAACATGTCGATTGTTAGTATGTTTAGAGATAGTCACGGCCGTGCTATCAGTGATGGTTTCATAACTTAACCTGCGTAATAGTTAAGCTTGCGTGACACTATATTCGTTGTAGTGCTTGATTTTGATATGGTCCAGTGGTTGTTTATGAACTATTTTTGATAAATATTTTGATATCTTTAATTAGGCGGGATATGCCTCGATTAAATTTGATTTGTTTATGAGAATTTTTTTGCACTTGAAAACCTTGGGGTCACGCTTTCTGATTCTTTTTGCTTTAAGGTAAACTTGTTTTCGCGACATTGTGCGCCTTGACAATGATCGAAAGGATCTTTTGAACTCGAATACTTTTTATGAAAACCTATGAACTCACCAACAGTGTTGACACCTTTAGCGTGTATTCTCGGTATTGAGGTGATTGTTTATACGACGCTGCTGAATTGATAAGCATGGCGTAGCATGTCGAAACATTTCGATATTTGATTTGGGGACCGCTTTATTTATTTTGGGCCTATTTCCCATTAAATTTTATTGTAAACATTGGTTTTATTAAATAAATGAGTTTTCTTAAGAAAAACCTTTTACTCTATGCTTGTCTTGTGATACCGATTAGTAGCACCCAAAACTTGTAAGCTTCCGCTAAAACCCGATTTTTGGGGGTGTTACAAATAGAAAAGGCCGGCTTGCAGGCCTTGTTAGAGGGAGCAACAACAAAGGTACCAACAACATTAACAATCGGATGATTAACTCCAATTGGCCTTCTCTCTCCATCAGCAAACTTGGAAATTTGGAATTTGTTACATCAGATCCACGCTGCCAATTGAGCACATGAAATAAATTCATATGTGAATAAACATCAAACAAAAAGATAGATGAAAAAAACAATATACATACAGTCCCATTATCAAACTCTTTAAATTCCGTCCATGTTTTATCCTCTTTTTCAATAAGGAAATTCACCTCGTTTTCAAACAAAAAGCTAATAAGCATTTTTTTTGAAGAATGTTTGGATAAGCTTGATATGTTTTGATAACACAATACGCCATTAAGCACTTAGAAAGACCTTATCCAATCACCAATCAATAACAACCCTTGAAATAATTACTCTGATAAGCAATCCCATACAACCACTATGAGTGGTTTCAATAATCAATCTCAAATATAATCTAATAAACAATCCGTGAAAGCAATATCAATAAACAATCCCAAACAGCCCTTTAAAGTATTTGAAATTCTCATCATAAATACCTTCCAAAATGGAGAACTCTTTCCCAATATTCTGTCAATAACTTGGCTTCGAGCCTCTGAATAACGTGACACAAATCAGTCAAATTATAACAATTTTTAGTAAGCTATGCTACTTGGAAATAAACAATCAGATTAAGTTTATAACATCTTGTATACTGAGTCTGGGATTACAGAGAACAAACTGAGGACCCGAACCAAATCTTCAACATGTTTTTCATCAATGGTTGGAACTTCTGTGCAAGATTTTAAGGCATCCTTTCCTCTACCAAGCTTTTAACTAAATGCTTACATAAGTCAAAATGGAGATGCACATTGTGTGCCACGTGATTAGGGCCTAAAGCAATAGCTGCCTTGTAGTCCTCCACTGCAACACGTAGCTTCCTCTTCTTTTCATCATATTCTGCCTTATAGTCCTCCACTGCAACACTTTGTGCTTACTGCAACTGAGGAAGATCCTTCTCAGCATAATTTTTACTGAATAAGAGTAAATAAAATTAATTTAGAAGGCAACAATATAATGCAAACATGAAAAGTTTTATGTGACACGTGCCCAGGTTTCAAATATGTTTTTAATGTAAATGAACACAAATAAATTTTTTCAAATATGTTTTTAATGTAAATGAATGTAATAATTACCATATGGAGCCATGGATAACCTCATGTAGAAACTCTCGATCAAACAAATGACCGAATGGACCATGACCCACAGTCCCACATCATGTAGTAAGCATGTGATAAGAGGTGAAGGTAAATAATGATAACATCACAAAGGCATTTATAATCTAATTACCAGGCAGTTTTAGAGTTAGTATGTCGTTTTGATCACTATCAAGCTCTACGCCCTACAAATGCAAAAATGAGGGCATGTCAATGAAATGAGTATTGACCAATAGGACTAAAGAAAAGGAGTCGGGAAATTAAAATATATTTCTTACTTGGTGTGCCTTGATTTTTTCAATTGCATTAAAGAAAGCCAATAAAAACCAACTGAATGTTCAAACCGAGAATGTACTGCTCCAAGATATACCATGTGTGATAAGCATTTTGTATAACCTTTGATGTAATTATAAATAAGAAACAACCTAAAAAGTACAAACATTGAGTGTCTAATAAACATTTACTCCACATCCATGTAATGCAAAGAGGCCTTCAACCATATGCTCACAAGAAAGAAACTGATGGCGCTGAAATCAGATAATGCTAATTTCGAATTCAGTGCATTTTCTTAATTAGTCATTCCATAAAAAGATTGAGCTACATAAACGATAAAACACTGGTAATTATATGGTAAAATAAGTCCATAAGGTGCTCACTTCCTTTAGTGGTATGCGGGTTCACAAATGCCTAACAAAGATTTGAGAATACCTTCAACACTTGTGGTTTACCTGCATGACAATTTATATTTTTAAACATATGATTAAGGTAAATATTTAGAATTTAGAAAACAAAAAATTCAACAAAAAAAGACTTGCCTTGATTCTCATGTAGGTAAATTTCCAGCAATGAAAGAACATGAAGTTTGAAGAGCACAAGATGAGAATCAGCAGTATCACCACCGCCGGCTTGGTTTCTTTTTTCTTTAAAGATTTGTGCAAGATACGAATCTCTTTTGAACATAGCTTCATCGTCCATTCCACTATCAGAATCTTCATCTGAATTTTCTTCACGAGGTTCTTTAACTACAGTTCCTTTAGAGTCTTCATATTGTTCCTCACCATCACCAGTATTATCACCTTTCTTTGCTTCATCAGAATCCTCCGCTTTTTTGATATCTAAACAATAGATCACCTAAACAATATCTAATCACATAACCAAATAAGTACCTTTAAGATCTCAGCAAGAAAAGGAATAGTCATGCGTAGTCATATTTACATCCACAAGTAAATTTTAAATTATATAGATGCTTGTGAGTATTTAGCAATAGTTTAACGAACATTTTCAAAATCCAACCATTCACCGATACTCCTAAATTGGAAACATTTAACAAATTTTTTATGAGTAGAGAGCTTAGATTCCTTAGAGACCCCAAAGGTGGTATTAGTAGATTGCTCATTAGCAGCCTTGGACATCAAAGTACATATGAAGAACAAATTTTTAGAACACATGAGTATTATAACTAAAAGGAGTGGTGTACGTAAATATACAACATTGAGATTTACCTCCTCCTAAAAAACTCAATATCCGCCAAGTTATTATGCAAGACACTTTAAATAGCTTTCCGTTATGCAATTTATCATCCCAGACTTTACCCCATCCCTGGTTTCTAGGATCGAACTGTTGAAGTTGTCCAGTTTATCGGCCTCAATGACTTGACGAATGATACTAACTTAAACAAAAAAAGTTCTGTTGTTATTAAATTGTGAGTGAAATGACCATAATAGGTTAAAAAATATCTCAAGTACATACCGAATTAGCCTGATTCTTCTACTTGACATGCCAATATGTCAAGGTGTGAAGTTAAAGTCATGAACTAAACCTTTGGAAATACTCACACTTCAACTTCATTAAGTTGGTGTTTAAAACTTGGAACCAAATCCATTCTGATGGTGGCTCGCAACTTGTTATTCTGAAAGGATGCACCAAACGTCATTAACAACTGGTACAAATAAAAACAAAACAAAAAAAATAAAAACAGAAGGGTAGGTTACAAACCTGCTTGTCAATAATTCACATTCCATATTCATAACTTTTGGTATTTTAGCCAAACCCTTGAAACTGTTTATATGCTTTAGAAATAAGTAGATATATACTTCCAGAAGCAGTCCCAAACACCCTTTGGACAGAAATATTAATAATCGTGAATCATTACTCCTAAACTATCTACTCATTACAGCAGTAATAAGACATACAAACCGGGAAACATGTATACAGAACACAAATTACATAAACCTTGGCAGGTTCGTCTTTGCCTGGCAACACGCGTTTTTTCATTATAGAAAGTGGTATGAGAATGAACGGTTTCTTATACAATAATAATAGCGACATGCACATCAGTTGTGGCTTCTGTAATAGTAACTCGGAAACGATAGATAATATAAGAATCAGGAACCATTATTCGCCGAATGTAATACCGAAAAATACATGTACAAAACATTACCTGTAACGGATTGGTGTGCGGTATCAACAGGTATGTGGATACCATATAAAATAGTAGCTGGTCCATCCACAACCTCTTACAACTGCAGATTTTTAATATACAAAGAAGTTTTAACAATAAATATTTCTTCCTTGCCAAAATATGAACACCTAAATGTCTTGAATTGGGTGGCAAGCATTAAAATTGAGGATTTTTTCAAGAACACTTTTATTTCTCGGAGACGTAAATGGTGTTGGCTCATGTGTAATAACTATGTAATATGTATCAAGCTTAGAGATAATGCTTACCATAACAGCCACGCTTGTCTCACTAAACTTGGGAACACAAATGAGTCTCACTACCTGGCCCTCTGATCCTGCATTGACTTTTTTAAGTTTTAATAATATTATAAAAGATTAACACTGTACATTTTAGAGGAGTAAATACACAACTCATAATGTTACTGAGAGGAACCTTTTAGTATTTAAGTTTCATAGTTTTCCTGGTTACCAGCAAAGTAAACATGTGGACAACTCTCTATGAAGAAAGGCTCGCTATCAGTGAAGGATAACATCCTGTAAACAAAAGATCATTGAATGTAAAAAGGATAAGTTTTAAAATCATTTTAGAAATATCAGTTGTTTTATACGTAAGAGAGAAAGATAGAAAGATGCAATAAATCAACAAATGGAAATATGAGCTTTAGATAATATAGGAGGGTGACTATGTAAGCATTCAAAAGGCGGCTAAAACGTTGTGGCTAGAAGTTGAAATCTATCATAAAATGGTTAGGACATGAGCTAAACAACTCTGCTTCTGAGGTGAGTGTTAGGACTCTGCTTTGATGGTTTAGTAATACAACAAAAGACATTGTCACTAAGGTCGGAAATACAAAAAGTAGAGGGCCAAATAATGATTACATTTGCAGGTCTATCTGTGCCAACTCAATGTATCAGAGGTTTAGAGGCTGAAGTATGTCTGATAAAGTATATACTTGCTTGTTCCCCGTTTCTAAAGAAGATAAATAATCATGTCAACTCATCGAAGGTGTTTGGTGTTGAAAATGGAAATGTGATGTTTGTTACCAAGTTGTTAAAGCTGCATAGAGCATCACCCAATGCTAAAGTGAACTTCTACTGGCCTAATTTATAAATCTAAACTTGCCATGTATACTCTATGGTTAATGTATGGTTTCAGTTATACTTTAGTGTAATGTAGGCTTGATAAATAATTTTTTGTGTACCAAATCCACATCATTGATAATATACACTTATCATTTAAAGATATGTCACACCAAATATGTACAACATCCACATGCATGTCAAGTAACTGATCACTGTTTATCAAGTATAACCTATTACATAAGCGTTCATCTATATGATTTTGTATTCAGTTAGGTTAAAGAAGGATTAATAAGTAATTAACCTCACAGACTAAATGCTAATTGAGAAAAGCAACTATACCTGCTCTTCAGATTGAGCAATGCGTGATTTCAGCGATTCAACATTAGCATTAACCTGATGAATTTCTTTATCTAAGTAACACTAAAAAAACTGCAAAACTTGTTACACTTACAAGTGGAAAAAAAAAATATGTTAAACTGAAACTCTGACAAAAAAAAATCGGGATTCTTCAACTGTAAAACTAAAAAGTCGATATTCTTCACCTATAAAACTAAAAAGTCGATTATACTTTTTAGGGATAATTATGTTTAGGAATAAGATATTAGGGTGTATTTATACAAAAAAAAATAAGTTAAAAATATATATATGGTATATTTATCTTTTAAGTAATATATATCATAATTTATTTTAATTGTTATCTTCAAAAAATACATACCTAAAATACAAATTCCAGAATTTTTTTATAATCTCCTTATTTATATTGATTTGAAAGATATAAATCAAAAAACAATTTACTCTAGTGGTAAGTTGTTTACAAAACACATGAATGACCCAAGTTCAACTCCAACAAATGTCTTCTTTTTAATAAAAAAATTTTAAAATTCAAAAATAACAAAAACAAAAACGAATTTTACAATTTATTTTAAAAAAAATGTACATATATTAATTAAAATGCCACATGTCATTTAAAAAAAAAAAAAAAATGCCACATAAATATAATGATGACATGGAAATATGACTTGGCATTATGGGATGCCAAGTGGCATTTTATGTAGCTCCTCTTATATATATATATATATATATATATATATATATATATATATATATATATATATATATATATATATATATATATATATCTATACATTATATATAAGAGTAGGCATGCCACATATAATGCCACTTGGCATCCCATAATGCCATGTCATTATTCCATGTCATCATTAAATACATGTGGCATTTTTTTTTAATTTAATTTGATTTTAGTGTTTTTTTAATTTTTAATTTATAAAATTCGGATATGTTTTAGTGTTTTTATAATTTTAAATTTATAAAATTCGCTTTTATTAAAAAAAGACATTCATTGGAATCGAACCTTGGCTCATTGTTAACTTATTTAAACACCTAACCAATAGACTAAACCGTTTTTTGATTTATATGTTCCAAAACAATAAAAATAAGGACATGTAAAAATAACTCTGTATTTAAGGCGCAATCCGAATGCATGGTAATATACAAAAAAAAACCCTAATGATCTCTCCAAACCTAACGCAACCATCATTAATCCACGATTCTTTTTGTTTTATGGTTCATGAATTATGTTATTCACATATGTGCAGAAATTGTTCCGCTTTACCATGGAAGTTAATTGTGTACGTCACTCACCATCATCGTGATCATGTTGATGGTAAGCAATAACAATAGTTAACACTCATGATTTATATTTTGATTTACTATCTCTAAGAATCAGAAGCAATTTTTGCTTTGATGCTCTATTTATTGTTTATGTTCAGGTCTTTCCACTGTCCAGAAGACCAATCCTGATGCTTGTCTTTTGGTCCATGAATCGCATTATCAAAGGTTATAACTTATATGATTAACATGCAAAACGCCGAAGGCCTTTTTACATATTGTTGTTTAGACATGATTTCACTTTAATTCATGTAATATTCATAAATTCTTTTTTTGTTTTTGTTTTGGGGATGTAGATGATTGGTCTGGTGATTGTATGACAGTTTCTGGAAGATAAAAGATCTGCATTGGCGGGGAGAGATTGAGAATTATTTTTGCTCCAGTAACTAGTTACCACTTGATATCATTATGTATTTAATCAAGTTTACTCTTTGCTGTTCGAATTAGTTTGTTTTATTTCTCAATGTTCTATTCATTTTTAGTTTATCATTACTTGTATAAGAACTGAAATCAAAATTTTAAGATATTTTACAAAAGTGTAATTTTGATATGTAGGGGAATACAAATGGACATCTTGCATTGCTTCATGTTAGCACTAATTTCTTGATCGTTGGTGATCATTGTGTGGGGTAAGATGCTTGAATATGATATATGCTAGATAAGATATAACTGGGGTGAAGCAATCATATGCCATATTAGTAGTGATACTGATTATAACTATTTTCTACAGACAAGGAAGTGCCTTCTTGGACATCAACGCTGGTGGAAATATGAGTGTAAGGGCACTCATACTTTATAAATTGTTCATGAAAATAATATATTTGTTATTTCTTCAATATAACTTTTACACTGCCATTATAAGTGTATTAGTTAGTTGAGTTCTTGATAAGGTTTTAAAATGTACCTTTTTGAGGGGTCATTTAAGCCCTTATTTGATCACTTTTGTATCTGTTATTACTTAATATCGTTCCTTTTTGGCACTTATTTGGACGAAAAGGCGCGGATATACGAAGAAAATGGCCAAAGTCAAGAAATCGAGACACTCAAGCTGCTGAAGTACAAGGTGGCGTCACTCTAAACCGCTGACGCCGTCGGAGCAGTTTGTGACGGGACAGAAGTCAAATTTCTTATTTTCAAGTGACGGTGTCAAGCTTTAAAAGAGTAGGCCGTCAACTCGACGGCCTAGATTTGATCCAGACGGCGTCATAAGCTGAAATGGACAGCGTCACAAGCACAAGGTGACGCCGTCACAAGACTAACGTGGGCAAGACGAAACCCTAATGACGGCGATCCGACGGCGTCACAAAACATAAGGTGACGCCGTCGCATATGTAATCTTATATATAGAATCCGAATTTTTCAGTATTTGTGTGTAGTCTTTTGGAGTAAAAAAAACCTAAACCGAACCAAGGTTGTCTTGTATAGTATTTTAGGGTTCCAAACCCTATCTTACGTCAAGATAAGTGTTTTACTTCATTAATTCAATTATGTATTTGATTATTTGTGTGTATACTTGCATGTTCTCCATGTCCGGCTAATTTACTTGTGTGTTTGCTTAGGGAATATGAAACTTAATTATTGCATATTGATTGGTTGTCTCTTATCTTAATTGTTAATGATCTAGTAATGAGATAGGTCATTCGTTGTGTACTTAATGCTTGATTAATCTTTGTGAACCTTAGGTTATAGCACCTAGAGCGGTTGTAAGCTAAACCATCCAAAGAGGCCTTAGAGTTAGAGTTTATATTCCCTAGTGGGTTTTGTAGACGAGACCTTTTGGTAAGTTCAAAGAGTTAGGGATAAACGCATACCCTACGACTTTAGACACACAACGCGATTAAGAATAAGGACGTGACAATTCAACCACCAATAGGAGATAATTAAGGAGTAGTAAAACCTAAGTAAACACATCTTTAAACTGTCATACGAGCACACAATAATTAGAAATAGACTACATACACCTTAGATTAGATAATTAGATAAGTAGAGTAATCGGTAGCAATACCAACCCCCAAATCCAAACCCCGAGATTCATACCTTTCCATTTCCTAAAAAAACATAAAAAAGATAAAAAATAATCTTCCTCAACCCCAACCTTAGCGTAGTAACTTCTCACTAGCATTCCTATTCCCCTAGAGAACGATATCAATACCCGTGGCTTACCCTAATACTACACTACAACGATTAGGTTCACTGCCTAGGGTGCTATAAAACTTGCTCGAAGAAAAGGAAGCTCCTTTGACCCCGAACAACGCGTGTAGCGTTATCAGTTCTTTTGCAGGATTACTTCCAATCCTGTTACAAATTTATATACCTTTCACCAAATACTTTGATTTCCATGCACGGGAGGATTAATTTGTGGCCCAAACACATGCTTTGTGGATATCTCAGGTATGAAATGCATATCGATTTCATATTATTTTCCTTTTTTTCTATCAGAAAGGTTACAAGCCAAGTTAACTCTTAGGTAGATTAGTAGTAGAAATGGCTAAATGAGTATGTGATCATTATGGTCAGTAAGTCAAATCTATATGTGTTATTTCTCGAGAACTGAAGAAATAGAAAAGATAAGATATTAAAGGCAATAGAAGCAGGTTCAAATACTTTGTTTGACATTGTGGGGTATACATATGCTGAGATATGTAGTTTTCTCAGTAGCCCAGAGTCACATATGCAAAAAAGGATTGTTGTTTTTGCGGGAGGGTATGTATGTCTATTTATATATGCAAATTCTTACTTATTTAATCTAAAACATGTGATGATAAAGATAGCTTGAGACACTGTTTGGGACTGTAATTGATCCTTGATTGTTCCTTCTGTTTAATCATTGATCGATGGAAAGGTGAGTTCTGCATTGACCGCTTATGACTTTTTTTTACTTCCATGTTAAATTTAAAACGATTTAATTTATGGTTGATGCATGTAACTGATTGGAGCTTGCGAAATCAGGGAAAGATTCTCTGGTCGAGAGAATTGCAACATGTATGCAGTTTTCAGCCCTTTAAAATGGCAAAAATAATTATATAAATCATTAATTTGAGTGTGGCTCATTATGTAGTTTCTGCTTTTTTTGGCAAGAATGGTAGTAGCATTTTTGCGGCCAAGCGCAGTGGCTTGCATAACATGTTTGGCACAATATTCACCATCTTACAGGGGTCTGCAACTATTAAAATTATTTTTTACTTCCTAAGCTGTAACCATGACATAATATGTTCAATTTGGTAGGAGTGCTGCTGGAGAAGCTTCTCAGCATAACAAAAAAGAAAATTGAGCATAAGGTAAGTGAACTTTCTTTATGTTGTTTCACACTCATGTGTCCAAACTTATAACCAATTATGCAGCGGAAGTATGCGATAAGCAGCGATAGGTTCACCTTTTTATATAGTTAAAATATTCATGGCTTTTAAATTTACATGTATAAACAACCGATTTACTAATTAGGAAAACAAATTATGGCTTGTAAATGTAGAGTGTGGCGACGTGGAATACCTTGAAAGGTTTAACAATCGGCTGGAAATAAGATATGTTTCCAGTATTGAAGGCGGGCTACAATACTTATTTATGTTGTAAAGGACCATCGATGAGCTTAGATTAACCTACGAAGGAAGTGCGACAAAGTTGAGTCGCCGATAAGATATATGAAAGCATGATGATTTTACGTGATCAAGATGTTCTATCATGTATCAAGACTTACGTGAACCATAACAACACTCACCTTTCTATCTTGCAATAAAAATTGAAGCATAAAATTATTCCACCTGTTTTTAAGCCTGGAGGTCTAGGCCGGTGGTTTTTGATCTTGCTGCAGGGGTCATTTGTTATTGCAATGAAGAAACTCTTTGGGCAGGTAAAGGATAATTTTTTTTGGCAATGTAGTAGTTATTTAAACAATGCGTGCATGTGAAAAAATATATACATAAAAGCCTTTTGTAGTAACCATTAACCTATTGTCGTTTACCTTTTAGCAGCAACTAACGCTGTCACTGCAACGGATGCTAGTGAAAATAACAACAATAGGCCCAAAGATTACACTAAAATTGAGGCTTCGGCTGACAATAATGAACAACACCAGTGTACAGATCCATGTATTGTTTACACCTAATCATCATGCATTTAATCCCAGACTATACCTTACATTGGTTTATTTAATAAGTTCCTATGATATGCGTAGAGGAGCTGCTTTGTTGGTGGAAGTTGCAGACATGGCTGATGTGAGATTGAATGAAGGGAGTAGTAATGATAGAGGCAGAGGTTCTAAGAAACGGAAAGGCAGAGGCGATGCTCCTTATGACAGTCGAGGTTTAGCTCATTGGCCAGAGCATCTTTGAAAGTTTCTCTGGAAATGATATTACTATATTCTTTTTTATTGATATCTAATCGAGTGTGAAACAGAATAAGCCCTACTAACGATTAAAGAATGTTTATATATAATTCTGATTTTAGGCCATCTTGCTAGATCATGCACAACTAATATGTACCTGATACTTGATTAGCGGTTCTGCATTTTTCAGAAGTAGTTGACGTTGCATTAGTGAAATGTTTTTCCAAAAAGAGAAGTTCACGTCTGTGTCATTTTAACAAAGCAACATACGTTATGAGAGGTCTTAAAGATTTTTGTGCTTCAAACAACCTGCAGCAATTAAGAAACCATAAAAATACACATGACTAAAAGGGTAGTACTACTTGAAGAGAACATGATCAATTACATACACATAAAAATTGTTGCTGACAATTTTATCTTTTTTCTCTTGGTTTCTTTCCCTCTACAGATAATTTTGTACCTCTATCAATTTTATTGGAGGTGTCTCAGATTGAAAGCAAACTAGCGAATGCAGTTGAGTCACTGAAAATGAAGCAGGATGACATGGAAAATATTCAAAAGGTGACAAAACTCACCTCAAAACTTGATCATTAGTTATAATTACTAAAACCTATTTCCATGATAATGATACATATTATCTTTATCTTTTTTCCTTTAATAAAAAAGATCATAATAAAGCAACTGAGCTTATTTTAGTATGAGAGTCGAAAAAGGTCATGGTTGTAATATACATGTAACTTGCAAAACTGAACCTTTATTATCTAAATGGGTAGCAAAGCTTTCTAATGGTTAAATATGAAAGCTCAGCTAACAAAGAAAATAATTATTTGTAATACACATTAAATATTTTATAATATTTAAAATTAAATATTTAGCTTAGCTAATTATCTACTAAAAGAGTTGCATACAGTGTTAAAGGTTATATAAGAAGTTAAGTTATATTATTTTTAAACAGTATATAGTGAATTTGTGCCAGGGTTTAATATTGCTAGAGGTAAAGTGGCATGCTATACTCAAATATTCCAAGCATGAAGGTTTTTGGACTCATGCTCATTGTAAGTAGATAATAATTCATGAATTTGTTACATTAATTTGTCAAAAGTTGACGATAACTGAAGTGACATTGTCTTTCCTTTATTTTTATTGTAGGGATTGTTGACATGTATACTAATTGTGAACAATATATGCTAAAACTTTTATTTAGAGACAATGGAAGCTGTTCAATGCATTTGAAAAGGTTTTACTGAAAACCTTATTCATCAAGCTTCCTTTATTTTTTAATTTTTTCTCATACTTTCGAAGAGTGGATTTAATTGAATATGTGTGACCTTCCGTTAAAACATCTCTTCCAGTGGCTTTTAAATCTGATGTTTCTTATGCTAGAGATATAATGCACATGGCTCAAGTAGTATACTCGCCATTCTTTCTTATAAAAGAAGTAGTGTTCATTCTTTCTGCTTGCACATAGGTGATGGAATAAGTATTTAAAAGATACTGTTGGAGGTTGAATACGAGTGAATCTACATATAAAGTATGTTTTTGTGTAGTTTTCAGCATTAAACAGTAACATCATTTCATTTGCCCTGAAAAATAAGACTAACAATATGACATACCTTTGATGGTCAAAGTGACAAGCGTGGGCTTATTATAATTTTGATTCATATGAATGGTCTCTTATTCATATCATCTAGAGGCTAGGAAGTTCAAACTTTAAAGTTATGAGTTGTTGTTCTGGATAGATTTATAGAATGTGGACTCATAAATTTTAGATCAACTATGAGATTTACAAGCTTCTGTTTTTGTGAAGGATGATGAACATGATATGGAAGTTGATGCTCCCTAATCTGCAACTCAAGGTACTTCAAAGAATTCCCCAGAACTCGAGATCTATTGCTACTTGCTTGTGCTGATATTCTTGATTGAACAGAAAAAATACAGTGAGGTGAGCATTATTGATGTGTTTGATTTATGATTGCAAGCTCTTAGGTGAAGTTTATGATCTTGGTCAATTCACCTCATTCTTGCCATTTATTATGCAGGCTAAGGCATGTTCCTCAGCAAGCATTGCCCGTTTGAAAAACTTGAACATGAGAATTGTTGATGTTCTGGCATCCAGACTTTATTTCTATTACTCTCTTAGCTATGAACTTACTGACAGTTTCTCGGAGATTCGAGGGTAGGTGACAAAGTTTTTCCTTTTCTTTTCTGTCTACAGTACGTATATGTTAATTTCTTCATGAAGTATAGGAGACAGGAACAGATGAGTCTCAAGTAGTATGTAATCAGTTATATGTATGTCTATACCCTGCCTGATTAAATAACTCATATTTTCATGCAGTGATCTTCTTGCTTTGCACCGGTTGCTACATTGCGTCATGACGAGTTGGGGCATGTTTGTTTCTAAGTTTTGTGGCTGGGTAGTTGAGGTGGCATAATGAGTGGGGTGGGTAGGTTGGGGCATTGGTTAAAATGGCTAAACTTTTTGCATGCTTCATGTTTGATTCCACACACTTATTTATTCACATCTATATAATGCTTTTTTAATGCATGTTTAGAAAATGGTTTTCGAGTTGTATTATCTTGATAATAATCATGTTCTTAGAAAATGATTATGAGGGCGTGTAATTGTACGTTTTGTAACATGTTATCATTTAAGCTATTTTTCTAAAGTTTTACCTGTTTGGCCTGCTAGAGATATAAAATAACTCGAATCGACCCGTTCATAAGTTTATGAGTCTAAATTGGCACCTCTAGTGAGTTGCTACAGGTGTTTATTAAATGTGACTGGTGTGATTGCAGGAAACACGTCTTAACCTGCTACTTCGAAATTTACCCCTCATCTCAAAATTTGCAATAATGAGGGCCTGTTGAATGTACATTGCATAATACTATGTCCAGTATACTATATCGGTAAGTTCTTATTTTATTCGTGTTACGGTAAAAATGTTTGAACAAAATCAAGATGGTGCGAGTTCGACTTGACCATTTTTGTTCGGTAAAGTTGCTGAGTAAGAGTGTGTATGGGATTTGTTAAATGCTTTGTGAATTGCTTTTTCAGTTGACGTGGAATAACAAAATGTTTGTTTTTTGCTGATCAATAATATCTTAGCATTACATGAGATCATATGTTTACGAAATGATTATGTAATATATGATTGTGTTATTTGCTTTCTGTTTTCCATTTTGTAACGAAAATACTACATATTTTTCTAGGGATTGCGGGAAACAAATATACTTGGGTAAGTATTGTAAGCTTGCATTAAAATTAGTTTTTGACATTCCATGGCGTGAGGAGCAATCAGATGCTGAAAATACATTTTGCCCATTGTGGGACCAACTAATATCTTACCCATTTTAACAAATAGGTATAAAAAATATACTGATGACTTTAATCATCATCTGGGACATGATAATATGAGAAGGGATTGCTGAATACAAGATTTTGAAGAATAAAAAGGATGATTTACAACAGCTTCTTGAGCCAGCTGTGATAAAATAACAGCTCTTGGGAGAAGGGTATTATCCGTGAACTCCTGACATTTCATGTTAAATACTTACCTTCTTGGTAGTGCGAACTCCCGAGGGCGTTGAAGACTATATTCATCGATCTGGAAGGACACGAAGACCAGGTAATTCTAAAATAGCTATGTTCCGCATTACATTATCATTTTTTTTATAACCTTGCTTTCTGATCTATCACTTAATAAATTCTTAATTAAATTATGTTATTACCATCGATGGTTACTGGTCAGTTGATGACATGCTTTACAACCCGAAAGCTCAAATTTTGTGGGGAAACTAGTTTGGTTTCATACAGGTTTCAATACCTAAGCTAAACCAATTGGATGACAAGTCCTTGAACCCACTAAAATTTGTTTATGAATCTCATAATTATCCAAAAGAGAAATTCATGAGGAATATATCTCATTGGAATCAATTAGAAAATATAGAGGCACGCCGGTGGCGGTATATCTACATTTTAAGCATATATATTTTTTTCTCTAAATTGTAAGGTTGCCAAAATGTTATTGTTACGCTTCTAAAGGATGAAGCTAAATACCTCTATCAAACACAACAGAATGCAAGCATGGGGTTGACGAATGTGGTTGCCCCGTTGACAAAATGTTCGTATGCGATCAGACTTTAAAAGGCTTTTACAACATGGTATTCAATGTTCCGCATGTATTGCCATTCCTACCTTTATAAGTGAGAGCATGGCATAGTAATGTGTATAGATTATCAAATAATGTATGTATCCACAATTCATATTGATGCTAATATAGGTTAAACTACAAGAACATAACGTGGTAGCCAAGAGCAAGTTTATTGGTTTGTAATATTACTACAGGTACAATGTTGGGCAGTTCATGACCTGTCGTTTTTGTTACAATTGATTTGAACAAATGTAGGTTTGATCCAGAAATCAGATCACTGTGTGTGACTTTGGGTATTTCACGAGGTCCTCTTTTATGTAAATTATCTTTCATTTTTGAACCGGCTTGAACCGAGTTAAAGCTAAACTTCAAAGTGGGCTAATTTTGTCATTCGTTGTTCAGCTAGATCATAATTTAGAAGACCTGCATAAAGAGTTTTTAGTTCAGCTTATTCGTACATTTTTTTGGGACCATTTCGTAATGATGATGGTCTGTATTTTTCAGACTTGGCTAGGGGAGTGGTAGCTCCGGATACCGAGCATCCAAGCGGGACATTAGGGCATAGGCACAATGACATGACAGTCCTTCAGCAGCATGTTGCTTTCTTTGATCAGAATGGTGATGGAATAATTTACCCATGGGAGACCTATTCTGGTGAGCTAGCTTTAGTACCTTCAAATTTTAAATGACATATTCCTTTCAAATTTAAGAGAATTTCTAACAATAGACTGATTATTAAAGTGTCACATTCATGGGATGATTGTTCTTTAGCAACAATCTTCTTAGTAATAGTTCTATAAGTTGGCATTTTCGCCTTATTTATTTATGGGTGGGTTGATTTTGGGTTTGACAAGTAAAATAATAAAATCTAGCAAAAAAAGGAGCAGGGCAAAGTCTTTGCAGGTCAAACCAACATGACACGGCTCATTTTGACCCATTACATGACCCACATATCTTTGCCATCTTTATTAGTTTTTATACCATTACTAAGTTGACTAACTTTTCATTGTAGGAAGAAAGATGTCAGCTGATGACAGAACTGACTAATCTCTGCCATCAGCTGAAGGATCCATCTCAAAATAGTTCCCGGGACCAAACAAGCACTTCTACAAAACCCTCCGATACCTTCACACCCCTTACAATCGATGCAGCATAATAAAGGTCATATCAATGTGTTAGGATTTAGTAAATCCAGTTATTAAAGTGTCGGTCACCTCAAGTATATGTAATCGTTAGAAAGCTCGTAGTCGTAGTTATTTTATGTTAGATAGTATTTAGTTAAGTAACACCGTGGAGGACGGACGGGTCTTTACCCACTGTATGTCTGATCCATAGCCCGTAGGTGGCGTTTTATGTAAGACTATAAATACCCTCTACCTCCCAAGGTAGAGGGTTGGAGCTCATAATAACACTTTTACTTTCTCTCACTAAGTTCCCAAACCTCTAACTATTTCTCTCTCTAATATGTTACAATTGGTATCAAGAGCTAAGGTTTGATCATCTCTCTTACATATCCTTGGATTTCTAGTGGTTTTATATGGTTTTTGGGTTTGAAAAAGTTTAGTGGTTTTTGCATCATTTGGATCATTTCTTGTGTTAAAGTTTGAATTTTGAGTGTACTTTTGTGTTTAGGATCATTGTAAGTGCTTGGGTTTTGATTTGGAAAGCTTAAATCACTGTGGTTGGGCTTATTTTGGATTGAAAAGTTTTGTTCTTAAGTTTTTCTACCTAGCAACTTGAGCCTCGGAGTAGTTTTTCTTCGTAGCGATTTGATTTGTTAATTTGCAGCGACTTATAGTTGAAGTAGTAGCGACTTGAGCCTAGCGACTTGTTTATTGAGACAAGCCGAAAAACAGTACAAAGTAGTGGAGGTTTCACTTCGGCTAGGGACTTGGTTTACGTAGCGACTTGTCTCTATTATTTCTAGCGACTTGTCTTTGTTGTTACTAGCGAGTTGCTCTTTAGCGACCTGTCAGCTTAGCGATTTGGTGTATTTAGCGACTTGGTCCACTTAGCGAGTTGTTCTTTAGCGACTTGTCAGCTTAGCGATTTGGTGCTTTAGCGACTTAGTTCATAGCGACTTGTGCTTAGCGACTTGATTCACAGCGACTTGAGGTTTTAGCGAGTTGCTACTTAGCTTATTACATGGTGACTTAGCTTAATTTGTCTCAAGGGTTATAGCGACTTGGTTGATTTCTGTTTAATACGGTTTTCTCTTGATTTAGTAAAATCCCGTGAAAGAATCTATTTCCCGGTTTAATCATAGAGTTATAAAATCCCGTGAAATCTGAAAACATGTCTACCAACGTGCCTACAATCATCTCTACTGTAGCTGAGGACGTTCAAGCAGCTGGTTCAGATACTCATCCACCCATGCTTGACAGAATTGACTATGACTCACGGGCTCAACAAATTAGGTTGTATTGTCTGGGAAAGGAAAATGGAGTCAACATTCTCAAGTCAATTGATGAAGGACCTTATCAAATTGAGACAACTAGAGACATACTCAATACTGCTGCAGATGGAACAATGATCTTTGGATTGGACAGACCAAAGACGTATGATGAGCTCAGTGATAAGGAGAAAAAGAGATTCGATGCTGATATCAGGGCTTCAAACATTATACTTCGGGGTCTTCCAAAAGATATCTACAAGCTTATCAATCACAACACTCAAGCCAAGGCGGTTTGGGATAATGTCAAGATGCTTCTCTCGGGTTCTGAATTAACTAAGGAAGACAGAGAATCACAACTATGATGAATTTGAGTACTTAAAGATGAAACCAGAAGAAAGTGTCTATGAATATTACGTGAGATTCCATAAGCTTGTGAATGATATGAGGAATATCAAAATGACCATGCCAAATATTCAGCTGAACTCAAAGTTTGTGAACAACATGAATCCCGAATGGCACAAATTTGTCACCTCTGTGAAGCTAACCAAAGGATTGAAGAACACCAACTATGAGCAACTATATGCCTTCCTTCTTCATTCTGAGAAACATGCTATGTTTGAATGAAGGATTCTTGAACAGTTCAAATCTAAGCAGGGAGAAACAAGTTCATCAAATGACTCTACAGCCTTCTACACCAATGTTGGAATTACCACCAAAGCTTCTCAAGTCATACCCACTAGTAATGATAATTACAAGCTCATTCCTGATCCAAAGATATAAGCCTCCGACTCAAACACACTCATGGAAAAATTCATCAATCAACTATCTCTCATGGTTAGTCAAAATATGAATTCCCTCCCACACACCAACAATAATCCCAGAAAGATCCAATCCACACAATCAAGCTACTATCGAGATGGAAGGTTATGGTGCAACCACTCAAGGAAGGCAAGATGAACAGGGGAAGAGGTGGAGTTGGTGGAGGGTATGTGGCTAATCAGAATCATGGAAGGAATGCCATTCAAGGACAAGTAAAGCCAATCAAGTGCTACAACTGTGGTGGTGATGGACATATTGCGAGGAACTGCACATCTCCAAAACGTCCACAGAATGCAGAATACTTCAGAGACAAGATGTTACTTGTGCAAGCTCAGGATAATGGAGCAGCTTTGGATGAAGAGGAGTTGTTGTTTCTTGCTGAGGGAAATGCCAAAACCTATGATGCTGATATTAATGAGTAGCCAATTTAGGAAATAGGTCACAATCATCAAAATGCCTTTCAAGTAGCTGACTGTGATGCATTTGACTCTGATGTCGATGATGAACCTACTGCCCAAACAATCTTCATGGCTAGCATCTCACCTATGGTCTCTCCAAACTTCTCATCACCACAACAGGCTGGTCCATCCAAAGAATCAATCATTTCAGATGTATTAAAACTATACGATGAAGTTGATGAGCAAAAGATTCATAATGAAGTACAATCTCTTGAAACTTATGAATCAGATATTGATAATGAGGGTAATAGCAATATTGTCTCATATGATCAATATGTGACGCAAAGTGAAAGTGAGGTTGTACCAAGTGATGCATCTTATGCAGTCAATGATGACTATGTTTTTGATGAATACACTGCATGTGCTCCTGATGATTCTGTTATCTCTGAACTGAATGCCTATAAAGAACAAGTTGCTATTTATGAACAATGTGCTAAGTTTGAGTTAACTAGCCGTGAGCAGGAAATGGATGACCAAATGCGTACAATTATTAGAAAAGTAATTTTAGAGAAGAAGTTTTAAAACAAGAGTTAAACTCCTTACAAGAAAAGCTTTCTAAAACTGTTAAGCAAAAGCAAGAGCTTCAAGATAATGTTAAAGTGCTTAAACAAGAATTCAATGCTAAGGAATCAAAACTGTTGAATGATTTTTCTAATCTAAAAACTTTGAAAAACAAGCTTGAAAATAAGTTGTACGCACAAGGGAACACCATTCAGACTGCTGACATGATCACTAAGCATAGAGTCTTAAGCGATAAGCACAGTATTCCCCTTGTAGAGGAACCAAATCCCGAATATTGCAAAAGAGCTAAAGCTTTCCATAAGATTGTATATGATGGTAATGAGATCCTTAAGCCTAGGCAAACACCTTCATGTATTGGAAGCACGGAAGAAGATAGAAAATTAGAATATGCCTCTAGGGAGAAAATGGATAAGAAACTAGAAGATGCTAAGTGTAAAAAGAATAACATAACGATCAAACCCCATGATTACACAAAAGAAAATTGAGTCTCCCTGAACAAGTTTAAGCCTCAAACTCAATTAACCACAAACAAATTTTTGGAAGAAAGACATGGATAAGCAAAAGCAAACGTACTTGTTGAAACAAACACTCCTTAGGAAAGTGCTGCAGCCTACCGTGTATCCTCCCAATACACCAATGCATTTAGTTCCTAGAACTATTGCCACTAATAGCAAAACCTTAATCAGCCTATATGTTGTTTATCAACTATTCGTTGATTTTGAGAAGATATGTAAGAAGAGAATCACACCTACAGGATAAATCTGAAGGGGAAAGGGGTTTTGAGCAAACTAAAGAATGCTATTTAACTGAGGTCATTCCTTTCTTTAAACAATTAAAAGGTCAATTTGAAAGTCTTCAAAAGGGATAAACTCGATATTAAGGAAATGGAAAAGGAATTTGATGCAATGATTGTTGAGGTCAATGATTATGAACGGAAACTCAAATATAATGAAATTGAAAGGAAGAATTTGCATATCCTAAATGAGAACTTAGTATTAAGTTGTGTGGCTCAAGATGTGTTTTATAATGTTACTAAGCATTCTATTACTGCTTCTCAATTTCATGAATTAACTGTTGCTTTGAAAGTCTCCCATGATCGTGTCATTGAGCTTGAAAACAAAAACTCATAACTAAATGATAAAATTGATCAGGATGATCACGATAATTTGGTAAAACACCTTTCTAAGCTAGAAGTTGAACATTTTGATTTGCAATTAAAATATCAACATCTCAAGGAAAATGTCAAAACCTCAAACATCAAGACATCCTCAAATGTTCCAGTTTGATGCACTTTTTAAAATAAACAAACATGACGAACAGATTCAAGCTCATTGTAACACGATCAGAAAGTTGAAAGCCCAAATTTCACAATTAAAGGGTGATAAGAACAATGTGACTGGCTCCCAAATGCCTCCTCCTTTAGCTTCTCAGTGCTCTCAAACTTTTCATCTTCAAAACTTGGTTAATGTTTTACAAAAGGAAAATGAGAGTTTTCTAGAAGAAAATGAAAAGGTTAAACGACACTTTAAAGAGTTATATGATTCAATGAAAGTCACTCGTGACAAGAACAACGAAAGAATAACATCTTTACAAAAGGAAATTGAGAATTTGAGGAGTCAGGAAAAAGGGAAAATGTCACTTGTCTTTAATGAGAATGTTGCATCAAAGTCATCTGCAGACTGCAAATATATTGTGACTGTTAAATACATTCCTCCTCATCTTAGAAATAACGAACTTGTATTTCATAACTATTTCGCTCACCTTAAGGATAGTCTAGAATGTCTCCGTGAGATTGTAGAAGAGGATTTCATAAATAAGCCACTTGATAGAGAGATTAGGTTTGCTTGCATTCAGGCCAAACGATCTCAAGAGCTGCTAGAATGTTTAAGAGCAACATGTCCTAAATACTTAGGTGCAAAAGATAAAGTTGTGATGCCTTGGTCTATGCCTAGTGCCAATTGTGCAACCCATTATATGCCCAGTGTTAAGAAAGTGAACTCTAAAGTGCCTGCAAGTAGTTCTGATCCATGCACGTCTAGTTCAGGAATACAAAAAGTAGCCCAACCAACTAATGTTCCCATAATTCCCTCTACAGGAGTAATCAGTGACATAAAAGCAAGCGGGTCAAAGCCTCCAAGCAATACAAAGCAAGATAGGACCTCGCAAGCTAAGAATGTGCATTGGAAGAGAGTAGAAGACCACCCTAGAAATATAAAGTTTGAGTTGAATAAAACGAATCGTGTTGATTCTAGTATTAGCTATAAGCGTACTGTAATTAATTAGAATTCTGCTACTATCTGCAAACCATGTAATGATCACTGTTTGATTTCTGCAAACCATGTACTATCTGCAAACCATGTAATGCTATTAAATGCCCAGTTAAAGTTATTAATGTCAAAAATCAAGCTAAGAAGGCTAAAAGGCAAAGGCGAAAGAAAGTTAAAAAACATTGGAAACCAACAGGAAGAAAATTTAGTAATATTGGTTATCAATGGATACCTACTGGCCGTAAGTTTAATCTTAATGTGTTTTGCCCTGAATTTGCTAAGTCAATGCCCATTAGAAAATGGATGCCTACTGGTAGAACTATTCCTTTAAGAAGTGAACATACTTTGAATAGGTCAAATACGGACACTAGCACTGCATCTATTCCTAATGATTCCATTGTTTCTACTTCCGATGTGGGTGTTCCAATCATTGTTACTAACCAAATGGAACCCATTCTTGCATGGGGATCCCAATTATCCAGTTATCCATTCTTGTCTGTGTTCAACCGCAGATCGTTCAAATCGTTATGTGGTACCTGGACTCAGGCTGTTCCAAGCATATGACCGGAGATCTCGCCTCATGAACTTCGTGAGTAAATTCATCGACTGTAGATTCGGGAACGACCATTTTGGAGCAATTATGGGTTATGGATACTATGTTGTTGGCAAAAGTGTAATCTCCATGGTATATTATGTTGAAGGTCTTGGTCATAACTTGTTTTCTGTTGGTCAATTTTGTGATTCCGATCTAGAAGTGGCATTTAGAAAACATACTTGTTTCGTTAGAGAACTCGATGGTGTGGAACTGTTAAGAGGAACTCGTGATTCAAATCTATACACCATCTCTATCGAAGACATGATGAATTCTTCTCCAATCTGCTTGTTGTCAAAGGCTTCAAAAACAAAATCATGGTTATGGCATCGTCGTCTCAATCACTTGAACTTCGGCACCATTAATAATCTTTCCAAAAATGATCTTGTAAGAGGCTTACCCAGATTAAAGTATGAAAAAGATCATCTTTGTTCAAAGATGCCAATTGGGAAAAAGCAAGAAATATGCCCACAAACTCAGAATGGAAGTTCTGATACCCTTCATATGGACTTGTGCGAACCAATGAGAGTGCAAACGATTAATGGGAAGAAATATATTTTAGTCATTGTTGATGACTACTCTCGATTTACTTGGGTAAAGTTTTTGAGGAAAAGGATGAAACTCCGTGATGTCATAATCAAACTTATCAAGCAGCTTCAGGTTCGTCTTAACAATACGGTTAGAATTGTTCGAATAGACAATGGCACAGAGTTCGTTAACAAAGACTTAAGTCAATTTTATGAAAGTGTTGGAATCAGCCATCAAAGAAGTGTTCCACGAACTCCTCAACAGAACGGTGTAGTTGAAAGACTAAATCGAACTCTTGTAGAAGCCGCAAGAACAATGCTAATTTATTCAAAGGTTCCAATGTTTCTCTGGGGCCATTGCCACCGCTTGCTACACCCAAAATCGCTCCCTCATACACACATCTCATGGAAAACTCCATACTAACTTGTCCATAACGAAAACCTGATCTATCCTACCTTCGTGTGTTTGGTGCTTTGTGCTATCCAACGAATGACGGTCAAGATCTAGGTAAATTAAGAGCTAAGGCGAACATTGGAGTTTTTGTAGGTTATGCATCAAACAAGAAGGGTTACCGAATCTACAACAAAAGAACTCGAGATATCATGGAAACTACTCACGCTACGCTCGATGAGCTATCCGGGCAAATGGCTCCGTGACAATCTAGTTCTGGACCCACATCTCAACCTTCATCAAGTAGTCCCATCGTTATACTCTTGTTCTAAATCCTCACCAAAGAACTCCTTATGTACCTCCTTCGGAAGATGATTTGAAGAAATTGTTTGATCCAATGTTTGATGAACAATATGAGCCAAGTGCTAATGATCTGTCAATTCCATCAACAGAGGTTGTTCCTATCCCTGTCAATGAAGTTAACCCTTCAGTTTCTATGTCATTAAGTCAAGAAGCGCCGGCTGCTGATCACTCTGTCTCATCAACAAATCATCAATCATCGAAGTATACATCATGGAATTGTGTCTGAACCTATGATGGAGATAATCCCTTTGCTACTCCCCAAGATGCCCCTTTGAAAACATATTTGCTCCTCGAATCATCATTAGAACCATCTTCATCAGAGAAATTGACTCGCTACTTCAGCCTCAACAACAACCATACGATCACCTTAGAAAATGGACACATGATCATCCATTGGACAACATCATTGGAAATCCCTCTCGTCCAATATCCACTCGCAAACAACTTGCAATTGATGCCTTATGGTGCTTCTTCAACTCCGTACTATCCAAGGTCGAACCAAAAGATGTTAAAACTGCCATGAATGAAGACAGCTGGTTCAATGCCATGCAAGAAGAAATTCATGAGTTTGATCGACTAGATGTTTGGGAATTAGTACCTGCTCCTGACTGTGCTATGATCATTACTCTAAAGTGGATCTTCAAAGTAAAACTTGATGAGCATGGTGATGTATTAAAGAACAAGGCTCGATTGGTTGCAAAAGGATACCGCCAAGAGGATGGTATTGACTTTGAAGAATCATTTGCTCCAGTTGCTCGTATCGAGGCAATCAGAATATTCTTGGCTAATGCTGTAAGTAAGAACATGGTTGTCTATCAGATGGATGTAAAGACGGCTTTTCTTAACGGAGATCTTAAAGAAGTCGTGATACGCCACCAACCCGAAGGCTTTGTGAATCCTGAGCATCCTACTCATGTCTATCGCTTGAAGAAGGCTCTTTACGGGTTGAAGCAAGCTCCAAGGGCATGGTATGATACGCTATTAAAGTTTCTTCTATCTACTGGATTCAAAGAAAGGAGCAGTTGATCCGACATTGTTCACCGAAAGTCGCAAACATTTAATTCACTTCTAAATTTATGTTGATGATATTATTTTTGCCTCGACTGACCCCAATGAATGTCACCGTTTTTCTATGGAGATGGGCTCCAAATTTCAAATGTCAATGATGGGACAAATGTCATTTTTCTTGGGATTACAAATTTCACAAAGTCCCGGAGGCATTTTTATAAATCAATCTAAATATGCAAATGAGATTTTAAAGAAATTTGATTTGATTCTTGTGACCGCGTTGACACTCCCATGATAGAGCTACTAAACTGATGAGGACCACTCTGTGGATCATGGTAGACCAAACGAAATATCGTAGTATGATTGGATCCCCGATGTACCTCACAGCCTAGACCGCATATTTTGTTCGTTGTTTGCATGTGTGCTAGATACCGTGCTAAGCCTACCAAAAAGCACCTTGAAGAAGTTAAACGGGTCTTTCAGTATCTCCAAGGAACCATCAATATGGGAATTTGGTACCCGAAGGACACCGGTATGTCACTAACAGCCTATGCAGATGCTGATCATACAGGATGTCAAGATACACGCCGAGTACGCCTCTGAGGTGCTCAGTTTTTGGGTGATAAGCTTGTGAGCTGGTCTTCTAAGAAACAAATGAGTACTTTGATATCCTCTACAGAGGCTGAATACATAGCCATGTCATCTTGTTGTGCTCAAATCCTATAGATAAGATCCCAATTATCTGACTATGGCTTTGAATTCAACAAAATCCCTCTCAATTGTGATAACAAAAGTGTCATTGCTCCCTCATGCAACAACGTACAACACTCAAGAGCAAAGCACATCGACATTCGACATCATTTCATCGGGATCAAGTGGAAAACGTGTGGTGGAACTTTATTTTGTGAGGACTCAATACCGCTTAGCGACATCTTCACCAAAGCTCTTCCTAGAGAACGCTTTGAGTTTATCCTCCCACCACTTGGTCTAAAGAGTCTACAACCAGAAACACTTAAACGTCTTCAAGAGGAAGAAGAGGAGTAAAAGGTTTCTTCATCCATCTCTTGTAATTAGTTATTCAAAAAAGCAAAATACAAAATTACAAAACCTACAAAAAGCAAATAGAAAAATATAAAATTTTCAAAATTCATAAAAAATTAGAAAATCTTGAAAATCCAAAAAAAAATATATATATATATATATATATATATATATATATATATACTAGTGGTCGAAGCCCGCCCAATGGGCAGGCATGTCTTATAATTATCGTTGACATAATTTAATATAGCGAAAGAAGGAGGGTAATCATAAATAAGTTTTTCCATAAAAATTATATAACATGTCTAAAAAGTAAAATGTAAAATACTGAATTATACTTATTGTTGGCCTATTTTACTATAGCGAAAGAAGATGGTAAAAAATAGTAGGAAAGTGTACATGTTCAAAGAAAGGGTCGTACATACGAATAATAAGATAAAGAACGAAAAGAAATATACGTTTATCGAATATGAGAGAAAATATAAAGCTTGACAACCTTCGTGCTTACAAACTTATTTACATGAATGTTGCATTTGCTAAATCATAGATGGGCCAAGATGTCTGATTGACACCTTCATTCTAGAACCTTGTCAACCGGCACATTTCATTGAAGCGTTTGACTTTGACTCGTTACTACAACATTTATACAAAACTCGCCCGAACCAAATGTTTTACCCGCTTTTGTAGAGTTCGGTGGTGCTCCTCTTTTTCTATTTGGGTGCTACAAACAACATCTTTATTGATCTTAATATACAATAGGTATTTATATAATTACAAAACTGGATTTTAAAAGTATAAATAAAGTGATTTAAGAGCTTGAAAGCAATTACATACACTTAATGAAAGTGATTTAAAAGGTGAAGAGGTGTGTGCAGCCATCACGACTTAATGTAGATATGGGGAGATTACATGTTTTGAGCTTGTAAGCACGCCAGCTATAGTTCTCGTGTCTGCTGTCTCAACACCTATAATAATGTAAAAAACAAAGGTTAAGATCATCATTAAGTTGGAAATTACCAAACTAAACCTTATTATTATGAAAAGCTAATATATTTTCTGATTCGGATTTACCCATACTACAAAGCTATCTTTTTGTTTTAAACGGAATAAAGGGTGCTCAAAGAGAAACATGTTATTAGAAAAATGTTCCACATTTGTGTATATGTTTATAATTGATTTGCTATTACTTAATTTTTACCTGAAAGGTTGCCTAAAAGCTCGGCCCATGAAGTTTTGTATATCGTGAAGATTATATGGAGGGAGGCTTCTTTAATTATCTAGCTTGCTTAGATCAACATTAAGAAGACCGACCTCATTGATATGCAAGGGAGGTGAAGAATGCACTTTTGAAGTTATGTTCAATTAGTAGCATCAAATGATGTTTGACAATAGTTACTATTTATTGCTAAAAGTACATTTATAAGATTGTTACGCTGTATATTGAGGACAAATCAATGCCGAACATGTGCATTATGACGAGTAAAGGAACATGCTCTCAATCTAATTTCATAGTCGTGATGTGCGAGTAACTTACATTGTCATGCAGAAAATCATGAACTCACTGTACTATGTCGGAGCGTACATCTGACATAGGTAAAATGCAGTTGGATTAATGTCCATGTGAACATTATATTGCATCATTGGCTTCTTATCATGATGAAGCACCTGCGGCACAGCTGCACCCAAAAAAAAATTAATTATAAAGGAGACAGAGTAGATACCTTAACGATTCAAATGACTTACCTTAACCTTCATTAGTGTTTCCTCCACTCTGTGAGACATCACATTTATCTCCTAAACTTTGTTTGATATAGGGAATTTGCATATCCAAAAACCCCTTAAAGCTGCATATTTGCAAATCTGATGCTGGGCTTTTCATCGCTCCACTATTTCTGGTGAACAATATCTGAAGTAATACCTATTTTCAGTAAATTGTCCTTACACAGTGAAAATCATAGTTCCGGAAATTTTTAAGCGTTAGAGCAACTCGTCCATATTATGAAACCATGACTCCACATACCGATATTTGAATTCTGCCCACATTGTCTACATTACATGATTCAAGCGAGTAATGTTTGCCTGTAAGTGTAAGATAAAGCATAAATTCCAAACTTAATTTTGCTCAAAATCAATTCAATATGAATTGTAGTTCACATGTGAGACGGCTGCAACCAACCACTCATGTCTTAGCTTCTTTTTCCGCTTCATGGGCTTTTTTACTTGATTCATAATATTCTTCTAAAGAAAGTGTAACTCCAATTTCTGGATCATTTTTAGTGGCTTCACTCTTGTTAAGTGCAGCAATGGCTGCAAGAGTAAGCTTTTCTAAAGCTTCTGCAACTTCTATTTCCTTTTGTGCAGCAAGTAGTCTGCTCGACATTGTACTTTAATGGAGGACCCAAAAGAGCATTGGTCCAATTAGGTCCAGTGTTTAGGCTATTCAAAGAATGCTTTGTAATCTAATTTCAGTTGACCCAATTAACCAAAGATAAGTTTTTACGTTTCTTACTTTCTGATCTCCATAAAACCAGAGATTGCTGAGAATGAACCTTATCCTTTAGCTGTCCAACCCGTGAACATGACAACCATGTTTAATGTGTTAGATAATTATATGAAACGTTCAGTGCTACCACTGCAGCAGCACCTTGACCATCACAACAGTTTTTAGTGATTTGTAATTTTGAACTTTGGCACATGAATTAAAATTTAGTTCTTAACCAGGAATGCACAGGTATTTAGCATTTATACAAAAAGAAAAGTTGCGTATGCAGATAACGAAATGAAAGATAGCGACTATCACAACAATTTTTAGTGATTTGTAATTTTGAACTTTGGCACATGAATTAAAATTTAGTTCTTAACCAGGAATGCACATGTATTTAGCATTTATACAAAAATAAAAGTTGCGTATGCAGATAACGAAATGAAAGATAGCTTTAAGAAGGTGATCGATTACCTTAAGTAAGGTTGAATCAGTGCGAGCTGGATAGAGGAGTCTAACATCCTTCAATGTGCATAAGGTTTTACATACACCACCTCTGATCCCTATAACCCGCTGATTCAGTTTCAACCCAATCAGGCTAACACCATCTCTGATTTGTACTCAGTGCCCCTAATTCATCAGGGGTTGGTCTAGTTCAAGGTATATGATCATAAGTTTACGTTCATGTCTAATCAGGCCCGTACCAGAGCAAACTGATTTATATAGCATACAATTATACTGAGAGAGTGGTAAGTCCCCACATGATAGCAATGCATAACAAATGATTCATGGAGTTGAAAACTAAAATATGCAGTATTTTATCTAAGTAAATAAATTATTTGATCACTCATTCATCCATGTCAAGAAATATAAATCACCTTTAAAGCGTGTTTAACTCATTGAAAAGATTAGTCATCGTGTAAACTTCCTCTGCGGCATTAACAATAGATATTTTTGTACCATGTTCGTTTGTTGAGTCTATGCTTGGTACACGGTCTATAATCTCATTTACTAAGGATGCTGAAATCATGGCTTCAGCGAAATGCTTGATGTTCATTAAAGAAGCTCCAAGACCACTGCAAAGGTTAGTGAAAATGATGTTTAGTTTCTTCATTACCACAACCCAAATGGCCCATTCATGAAACAAATATAGTATTTAAAGGATTATGTGCAATATACTTACAATCCTCCATAGACAATGCATAAACCAGCACTAAGAATATCTCCACCTTTGGCTCCATTATTAATGACCAAAATGCTCCCGTACCAACTCATAAATGCGAAAATAGAAAATATGATTCCAAAACTACCGAAAACCAACCCCTTAAATAAACATTGTTTAATTCCAAGAGTTAGTGTTGGTATCAATGCATTTGAAAACTTCTCCGCCATCTTTTCCTCTCTAACATATGAATGAACTGTTTTAATTGAAGAAAATGCCTGTTCTGCTATCCCACCGGCAACTGCATAAGCTTCCTGTAGCTTTTCTTCGTTTTTTGCTAAAAGATTTCCATAAAGTACCCCTGGAATAATCAGCAAAAACATAGCAGGGAGTGCCACTATAGCTAGTCTCCAACAAAGGTACACAGCAGTTAATTCAGCTGTTGCGAACATGCATAGATTTGCAATGAAATCCGGCATCTGTCCTCATGTAAAAAAATTATTTAGATATACATTTCATCAACGATAGTAAAATATGTAGTGAAGTTATAAATAATACCTTTTCGCTAAGAACCCCTTGTATGTTTATTGATATATCAGTTGATATATTTCACTACGCGATGCTTCTAGACTTTTGTCAAAGTACCCGATTTCTTATCGTAGAACAAATTTTAGATATTTAATGCGCATCCGTGATGCTTGCCTTTCTCATGTGTGCCCAATGTAATCCCTCTCTAAATTTCAAAACGCTATTACTAAGCAGATGCATATAAGATGAAGATGATTAGGGGATGTTTGGGATTGCTTATTTTGCAATTTTTATCTAATAAAACAAGAAGCCAATTAACCTACTTTTATTTAGTGCTTATTTACTTTATAGTAAGCGAATTCGTAGTTTATCTAAATACTTCAAAAATTTTATTTTATCTGATATTAAAGTAAGTATATAAGCACTAAAGTAAGCAATCCAAAAACACCCTCCGAACTAGGGAACTTAATGTATATAAGAATATGAAAAGTACGTATAAATGCGCCTGAAGCCACAACAGCAATATACATATAAATGTATATAAGCACTAAAGTAAGCAATCCAAAACACCCTCCAAATTAGGGAATTTAATGTATATAAGAATATGAAAAGTGTAAGATATAGGATTTCACAAACACACTAAACCATAATCATATGGGGCGTATAAGTTGTTTAGAGAGAGAAAGTTCTAGAGAGAGAAAGGGAAGAGAGTTGGGAACTATGTGAAACAAAGAAAAATGGTATTGAAGCTCCAACCCTCTACCTTGGGAGGTAGAGGGTATTTATAGTGTCTTACAAATAAACGCCACCTACGGGCTGTGGATCAGGCATACAGTGGGTAAAGACCCGTCCGTCCTCCACGGTGTTACTTAACAAACTACTTACTAACATATTATGACTACGACTATGAGCTTTCTATCGAGTACATATACTTTAGGTGACCGACTCTTTAACGACTGAATTTTCTAATTCCTAACAATTTCCCCCTAAGGGAGGTCACCTCAATTTACAATGAATACAAACAGATATTACATTAGATTGTTCTAGGATTCTTGATTAAGTTCTATGCTCAGAAGCTCGTAGTCTTTGATTCTTCATGTTCCGCATGTTTGGATAATTTCAAGTGGAGGTCTTTAACTGATACACGTGATGATGAGTTTTGAGCCAGCAATGAGATCATCAGCAAACATGAATCTCTGACTCTTCCATTGTGGTGTTGGTATTATGTGATGTTGTGACATTTGGACCGACATGCTCACATTCTGGATCATGATATATTCTCATCGAGTAGCGGAAGCTTTTACGTTCATGATATTTGCGCAGATAGCGAAGCATGGAGTGAAAGTATCAGAGTTGTTGAAGCACCTATCATGATTTCTTTTGAGATGAATGAGTGTGGGCATGCGCTATGGATTGACCGCTTCATTCTGACACTGCAAACGTCAGCGTACCTGCATACAAATGTTAGCAATAAAGTGCACGAAAGTGTCTTTGATCACTTTCGTTGAATTGAGGTACACGCCCACGGTTCCTCGTGATCAAGACAAGAACCGCTCTGTGATCGGAAAATTCTCAAGAATTTCGATGTGGTTTCGCAGCTGCTATAGATGTTCTCAAACCGGAACGTCTCAAAGAAGACAACACGGAGTGAGTGAACCAGCGAATGGAGATTCACTGATTGATGAAAAGAGATTTGAGAAACAATCGTGTATCGCTCAATAGAAATTGTTTTTGCAATACAACGAAGGTTTTAATGAACATCAATTATCAATCATAAACACCTTTTAATTTTTGAAATATTAGTACATAGTCGATGTGCTGAAGAAAAGAGGTTTTAAGCACAACGACCGGTTTTTCAAAGGTATCCGTCAATCCATAACCTGAACCAGGATTGATTCAAAAGATTGAATTGCCCCATTGTTTCTGTTCAGTTGTCACATGGTTGATCTATTGGATAGATCTCACATGCCACCCACCAGGAGCTTGTTTGATGTTGGCTCCAGAAGGCTTTCCATCTTCATTGTGAATATGTTAGCATATCACTCAGATGTTCTGGCAATACCACAAGGATAATGCGTAGGACTCATAAGATATAATCTCTCTTTCCACATTGTGTGAAACAGAGAGTCTTCATTGACAGTGTCCTAAAGAGATTTATATGATGATCTCGTGGCTCTAGACTCAATTGTGCATATTTGGTTCCTATGCCGGAGACTAGGGAGAGGGTCTCCTTCTTCAATATCAACAAACTCTAAGAGAACGTCGATAGATGATGTCGGTTCCCCGTGAGAATGAAACAAGTCCTTTTAAGAGGAACTTGAGTGGTTTGGGAAGTTGTAGTGCAGTGCGTCACTGGGTCCATGACGTCTTGTCTTCAATACCGGTGTTACCTTAGTAACCACCAATAGCATATGAATTGAACCCGTATCCGCCCTAAGGTTGAATTATCGGAGGGCTATTTATTTTCACCCTTTTCACATTCAATTCTTTTTCATTCTTCAACCCCTTTAGTGCTTACCGAGACTTCATAACTAGAACCTTGTTGGGTTTATTCCAGAACTAGCTCTGTCTCAGTCCGCACTCTTCCCATATCTCACATTTCTCCTTTTTTCATCATACCTAAGGACTTCTACACTATCTAGTGGATTGTCCCTGGTAGATCCCTCCGGTTCTGGCGGATCATGGGAACAAATACCTAACCTTATCATCCTTATATCACCATACATAAAGTAAAGTTGGTCGGTCTATTTGGTATTGTTCATCCGCCATTGGAACCAATTGAAAACCATTTTAAAATCAATCCAGATACTTGTGATATATTATCAAAGCATTTTGTACCAGAATTGTTTTTGATATTTTAGAACAAGAGCTCCCCTTCAACATGTGTATCAATCATCATTTTGTAATAGAAATAATTTTCATCTTTGAGGGTTGGCTTGCATCTAAGAGTAGTTATATAAAGAATGTGGTTTTCAAAATAGTTGCCCCCCTCAATATGTGCATAGAAATTTGAAAATGTTTTGCACATATTAGGAAAAGACTGCACATTGAAATAAATTGATCATGTTTCACATCTTTGTGGTTTAAAATAGATGCTCCCCCTCAATATGTGCATGGAAAATTTGAAATCGTTTGGCACATGTGGGGAGGAAAGCTTGCTAAACACTTATAAAACCAATTATCAAGTTATCAGTTTAAATCCAATTTAAATCACAAATTCTCCCCCGATCACACTTTCCAAATCCTTTGAGAGATGTGATCTCTATTGATTTAAATTAAATTTTGAGAGCTTTTGAGGAGAATAGTGACTTGCTTTTCAAAAAAACTTTTTAACTGATAAGGATCAGTTTTTCAGACTTTAAACTTCATTGATTAAACATGCAAGAGTATCTTTTGAAAGCATAACATAAGCAAAGGTTTTGAATCAATTGTATAAAGCATTGTTCCTTTTGATTTTCCAAGAATAACCCTTGCTCATTTACGTGCCAATTTTTTGAAAAATGACCTTTCAAAATAACCTTTTTAATTCGAATAAAATCATTCTCCCCCTCAATCAATGACACAAGTTGTTGATTGAGAGATAGAGATTTTGACAGATGATAAGCACAAATGATTTACACGAATAAAAGAGTACGAGGTATTTTCAAAGCAGTTTAGTTTTCATTAGATGTCAAATATTTTTCAGAAGAATCATTAGACGGAAAAATATTTGGAAAGAGAAACATTTGTCTTTTTGGTGACAAACATTTGTTTTAAGAATCAGAGCATGAGATTTGAAAAATGAGATCCTTTACTTTTTAAAAACGGGTTACTGCCTGAAATGACAATAAACCACCATTTTTCTCCGCCTCATTTTTCTTTTTTTTAAAAAAAAACAAAAATATGTACATTCGAAGAGCATCTAAAGACCCGTGACATTCTTTGAATGTCAACACAAAATCCGTAGATGATATCGCATAAGAAAAAAAACATGACAAAATAACAATATTTTTGGAATTTTTCAAGATTTTCTAATTTTTATGCATTTTTTAAAGTTTTATATTTTTCTCTTTGCTTTTGTTGGTTTTATAATTTTGTATTTTGGTTTTTGAATAAATATATACAAAAATATGGATGAAGAAAGACCTTTACTCCTCGTCTTTCTCTTGAAGACGTTTGAGTGTTTCCGGTTGTAGACTCTTTAGACCAAGTCGTGGGAGGATAAACTCAAAACGTTCTCTAGGAAGAGCTTTGGTGAAGATGTCTGCTAACTGGTATACAGTCCTCACAAAATAAAGTTCCACCATACCATTTTCAACTTTCTCCCTGATGAAATGATGTCGAATGTCGATGTGTTTTGCTCTTGAGTGTTGAAAGTTGTTGCATGAGAGAGCAATAGCACTTTTATTATCACAGTACAGAGGGATTTTGTTGAATTCAAAGCCATAGTCAGATAGTTGGGATCTCATCCATAGGATTTGAGCACAACAAGATGACATGGCTATGTATTCAGCCTCTGTAGAGGAAATAGAAGTACTCATTTGCTTCTTTGAAGACCAGCTCACAAGCTTATCACCCAAAAACTAAGCACCTCCAGACGTACTTCGACGTGTATCTTGACATCCTGCATGATCAGCATCTGCATAGGATGTTAGTGACATACCAGTGACATAATGGTTCCTTGGAGATACCAAAAGACCCTTTTAACCGCTTCAAGGTGCTTTTTAGTAGGCTTGGCCTGATATCTAGCACACATGCATACAGCGAATAAAATATCTGTCCCACTGCGTGAGATACATCGTGATCCGATCATGCTACGATATTTCGTTTGGTCTACCATGATCCCAGAGTGGTCCTCATCCAGTTTAGTACGCTAAATCA
Organism: Chrysanthemum makinoi; assembly: GCA_910596185.1. Classification (NCBI taxonomy): domain Eukaryota; kingdom Viridiplantae; phylum Streptophyta; class Magnoliopsida; order Asterales; family Asteraceae; genus Chrysanthemum; species Chrysanthemum makinoi. The sequence goes on along the minus strand of OU343221.1, from coordinate 211,353,572 downwards.
TGGTAGTGTCAACAGGGTCACAAGAATCAAATCCAAATTTCTTTAAAATCTCATTTGCATATTTAGATTGATTAATAAAAATGCCTTTAGGACTTTGTGAAATTTTTAATCCCAAGAAAAATGACATTTGTCCCATCGTTGACATTTGAAATTTGGAACCCATTTCATTAGAAAAACGATCACATTCATTGGGGTCAGTTAAGGCAAAAATAATATCATCAACATATATTTAAACGTGAATTAAATGTTTTCCTGACTTTCTGGTGAACAATGTCGGATCAATCTCCTTTGTGAATCCAGTAGATGGAAGAAACTTTGATAGCGTATCATACCATGCCCTTGGAGCTTGCTTTAAACCATAAAGAGCCTTCTTCAAACAATAGACGTGAGTAGGATATTCTGGATTCACAAAGCCTTCAGGTTGGCTGACGTATACGACTTCTTTAAGATCTCCGTTAAGAAACGCCGTCATTACATCCATCTGATAAACCACCATGTTCTTACTTGCAGCATAAGCCAAAAAGATTCTGATTGCTTCCATACGAGCAACAGGAGCAAATGATTCTTCAAAGTCAATACCCTCCTCTTGACGGTATCCTTTTGCAACCAATCGAGCCTTGTTCTTTAAAACATCACCATTCTCATCAAGTTTCACTTTGAAGATCCACTTTAGAGCAATGATCATAGCACAATCTGGAGTAGGTACTAATTCCCATACATCAAGTCGATCAAACTCATGAATTTCTTCTTGCATGGCATTGAACCAGCTGTCTTCATTCATGGCAGTTTTAACATCTTTTGGTTCGACCTTAGAGAGTACGGTGTTAAAGAACCACCAAAAGGCATCGGTTGCAAGTTGTTTCCATGTAGATACTGGACGAGAGAGGTTTCCAATAATGTTGTCCAATGGATGATCATGTGTCCACTTTCTAAGGTATTAATGTGGTTGTTGTTGAGGAACTGAAGTAGCAGAGTCGATTTCTGCTGATGAAGATGGTTCTGATGATGATTCAGGAGCAAATATGTTTTCAAATGGTGCATCTTCAGGAGTAGCAAAGGGATTTTCTCCATCAAGAGTGCCAGAAACATTTCCATGATGTACACTCGATGATTGATGATTTGTTGATGAGACAGAGTGATCAGCAGCAGGCGTTTCTTGACTTAGTGTCATAGAAACTGAAGGGTTAACTTCATTGACAGGGATGGTAGCACCCTCTGATGATGGGATTGACAGATCATTAGCAGTTGGATCATAGTGTTCATCAAACATTGGATCAAACAGTTTCTTCAAGTCATCTTCTGATGGAGGTACATAAGGAGTTGCTGGTGAAGAATCGTATACAAGAGTAGAACTGATGGGACTACTTAAAGATGCGGGTCCAGAACTGGGTTGTCCTGGAGCCATTGGACCGGTCAGCTCATCGAACGTAACATGAATTGTTTCCATGATCTTTCGGGTTCTTTTGTTGTAGATTCGATATCCCTTTTTGTTTGGTGCATATCCTACAAATACTCCAATGTTCGCTTTAGCTTTAAGTTTGCCTAAGTCTTGGCCCTTATTAGTTGGATAACACAATGCACCAAACACACGAAGGAATGAGAGATTAGGTTTTCTATTGTGGACAATTTCATATGGAGTTTTTCCATGAGCAGTGTGAATTAGGGATCGATTTTGAGTGTAGCATGCAGTGGCAATGGCTTCAGCCCAGAGAAACATTGGAACCTTTGAGTAAATCAACATTGTTCTTGCGGCTTCCACAAGAGTTCGATTTCGCCTTTCAACTACACCGTTCTGTTGAGGAGTTCATGGAACACTTCTTTGATGACTGATTCCAACACTTTCATAAAACTCACTAAGTTGTTTATTAACAAACTCGCCCATTGTCTGTTCGATGATTCTGACAGCTTTGTTAAGTCGAACCTGCAACTGTTTGATAAGTTTGATGATGATATCTGGAGTTTCATCCTTTGTCCTTAGGAACTTAACCTAGGTGAATCGAGAGTAATCATCCACCACAACTAACACATATTTATTCCCAAAGATATTTTGCACTCTCATGGGTCCACATAAATCCATGTGAATTGTATGAAGAACTTCTGTAACGGAGTTTGTAGGTTTGGGTTTGTGGGCATACTTCTTGCTTTTTCCTAATTGGCATGTTGTACAAAGATGATCTTTTTCATACTTTAGTCTAGGTAAACCTACAACTAAGTCCTTTCTGGAGAGATCATTGATGGTGCCGAAGTTCAAGTGATTGAGACGATGATGCCATAACCATGACCTTGTTTTCGAAGCCTCTGACAACAAGCAAATTGGAGAAGACTTCATCATATCTTCGATAGAGATGGTGTGTAGATTTGAACCACGAGTTCCTCTTAAAAGTTCTTTACCATCAAGTTCTCTAACGAAATAAGTATTTCTAAGGCCACTTCTAGATCAGAATCACATAATTGACCGACAGAGAATAAGTTATGACCCAGACCTTCTACGTAATATACCCTGAGATAACACTATCACCGACAACATAATCTCCATAACCCATAATTGCACCGAAATGATCGTTCCCGAATCTAACAAATCCCAATGAATTTGCTCACGGTTCATGAGCCGGACCGGTCTCCAGTCATGTGCTTGGAACAGCCTGAGTCCAGGTACCACAAAACGATTTGAACGATCTGCAGTTGAACACAGACAAGAATGGATAACTGGATAATTGGGATCCCCATGCAAGAATGGGTTCCACTTGGTTAGTAACAGTAATTGGAACACCCACATCAGAGGTAGAAACAATGGACTCATTAGAAATAGATGCAGTGCTAGTGTTCGTATTTGACCTATTCAAAGTATGTTCGCTTCTTAAGGGAATAGTTCTATCAGTAGGCATCCATTTTCTAGTGGGCATTGATTTAGCAACTTTAGGGCAAAGCTCATTAATCTTACGCCAAGAGGTATCCATTGATAACCTATACTACTAAATTTTCTTCCCGTGGGTTTCCACTGCTTTTCTAACTTTCTTTCGCCTTAGCTTTTTAGCCTTCTTAGCTTGAGTTTTAACATTAACAGTTTTATCGGGCATTTGACAAGATTAGACATAACATTCATACCACATTCATGATTAGTAAAGAAAACAAGCAAATATCATTACATGGTTTTGAATAGTAGCAGAATTCGAATTAATTATAGTACGCTTATAACTAATACTAGAATCAACACGATTCGTTTTATTCAACTCAGACTTAATATTCTGAGGGTGATCTTCTGCTCTCTTCCAATGCACATTATTAGCTTGCGAGGTCCTATCTTGCTTGGTATTGCTTGGAGGCTTTGACCCGCTTGCTTTTATGTCACTGATTACTCCTGTAGAGGGAATTATGGGAACATTAGTTGGTTGATCTACTTTTTGCATTCCTGAACTAGACGTGCAAGGATCTGAACTACTTGAAGGCACATTAGTGTTCACTTTCCTAACACTGGGCATAAAATGGTTTGAATGCTTGGCACTAGGCATAGAACAAGGCATCACAGCTTTTCCTTTCGCACCTAAGGAGTTAGGACATGTTGCAATTAAACATTCTAGCAGCTCTTGAGATCGTTTGGCCTGAATGCAAGCAAACCTAATTTCTCTATCCAGAGGCTTATTTATGAAATCCTCTTCCACAATCTCACAGAGACATTCTAGACTATCCTTAAGGTGAGCACAATAGTCATGAAACACAGGTTCATTATTCCTAAGATGAGGAGGAATGTTTTTAACAGTCACAATATATTTGCAGTCTGAGGATGACTTTGATGCAACATTCTCATTAAAAACAAGTGGCGCTTTTTCCTGACTCCTCAGATTCTTAATTTCTTTTTGTTAAGATGTTATTTTTTCATTGTTTTGGTCACGAGTGACTTTCATTGAATCATATAACTCTTTAAAGTGTCGTTTAACTTTTTCATTTTCTTCTAGAAAACTCTCGTTTTCCTTTTGTAAAGCATTAACTAAGTTTTGAAGATGAAAAGTTTGAGAATACTGAGAATCTAAAGGAGGAGGCATTTGGGAGCCACTCACATTGTTCTTTTCACCCTTTAATTGAGAGATTTGGGCTTTCAACTTTTTGATTGTGTTACAATGAGCTCGAATCTGTTCATCACGTTTGCTAATTTCAAAAACTGCATCAAATTCAGAGCATCCAAGGATGTCTTGATATTTGAGGTTTTAACATTTTCTTTTAGATGTTAATATTTTAATTGCAACGCAAGATGCTCAACTTCCAATTTAGAAAACTGTTTCACCAGGTTATCATGATCATCCAGTTCAACTTTATCATGCAGTTTAGAGTTAGTTTTTTCAAGCTTAATGACATGATCATGGGAGACTTTCAGAGCAACATATAATTCATGAAATTGAGAAGCATTAATGGAACAATTCGTAGCAGTGTAAAACACATCTTGAGTAATACATTCAGAAATAAGATTCTCATTCAATGTGTGCAAGTTCTTCCTCTCAATCTCATTATATTTTAATTCTCGCTCATAGTCACTAACCTCAACAATCATTGCATTAAATTCCTTTTCCATTTCTTTAATATCTGAATCCATCTCCTTTTTAAGACTCTCAAATTGATCTTTTAGTTGTTTAAAGAAAGGCATGACCTCAGTTAAATAGCATTCTTTAGTTTACTCAAAACCTCTTTCCCCGCTTATCCCAGTGGGTGTGATCCTTTTCTTACAAGTTTTCTCAAAATCAACAAACAATTGAAGAATAACATATTGACTTATTAAGGTCTTGCTTTTAGTGGAAATAGTTCTAGGAACTAAATGCATTGGTGTATTCGGAGGATACACAGTCGCTGAAGGCATTTTCCTAAGGGGAGGGTTTGTTACAACAAGATTCTTTGTTTTTTGCTTATATAAATCCTTTTTCCAGAACACTTATTCGGGTGTTAACAACGTTTGAGGCTTAAACTTGTTCAAGGAAATCCAATTTTCCTTTTTGTAATCATGGGGTTTGATCGTTATGTTATTCTCTTTACATTCAGGATCTTCAAGCTTCTTATTCATTTTCTCCCTAGATGCATCATCTAATTTTCTATCTTCCTCAGTGCACTCAACGCAACTAGGTTTCTGTCTAGGTTTAAGAATCTCATTGCCATCATAGATTACATTATGGGCAGCTCTAGCCTTTTTAACAACTTCAGGATTAGGTTCCACAACAAGGGGAATGCTATGCTTATCGCTTAAGACTCTATGCTTAGTGATCAAGTGAGCAGTCTGAATGGTATTCCCTTGTACGTACAACTTATTTTCAAGCTTGTTTTTCAAAGTTTTTAGATTGGAAAAATCATTCAAAAGTTTTGATTCCTTAGCATTGAATTCTTGCTTAAGCATTTTAACATTTTCTTGAAGTTCTTGTTTTTGCTTAGCAGTTTTAGAAAGCTTTTCTTGTAAGGAGTTTAACTCTTGTTTTAATACTTCTTCTCTAAAATTACTTTTTCTAATAATTGTACGCATTTAGTCATCCATTTCTTGCTCACGGGTGGTTAACTCAAACTTAGCACGTTGTTCATAAATAGCAACTTGTTCTTTATAGGCATTCAGTTCAGAGATAACAGAATCATCAGGGGCACATGCAGTGTATTCATCAAAAACATAATCATCATTGACTGCAGAAGATGCATTACTTGGTACAGCCTCACTTTCACTTTGCTTCACATATTGATCATATGGGACAGTATTGCTATTATCCTCATCATCAATATCTGATTCATAAGTTTCAAGAGATTGTACTTTACTATGCATCTTTTGCTCATCAACTTCATCATATAGTTTTAATACCTCTGAGATGATTGATTCTTTGGATGGACCAGCTTGTTGTGATGATGAGACCTTAGGAGAGACCATTGGAGAAATGCTAGCCATGAAAATTGTATGTGCAGTAGGTTCATCATCGACGTCAGAGTCGTATGCATCACAATTAGCGACTTGAAAGGCATTCTGATGATTGTGACCTATCTCCTGAATAGGCTGCTCATCCACATCCTGATCATATGTCTTGGCATTACCCTCAGCAAGAAACAACAACTCCTCTTCATCCAAAGCTGCACCATTATCCTGAGCTTGCACGAGCAACATCTTGTCTCTGAAGTATTCTGCATTCTGTGGACGTTTAGGAGATGTGCAGTTCCTAGCAATGTGTCCCTCACCACCACAGTTATAGCATTTGACTGGGTTTGCTAGTCCTTGATTTGGATTCCTTCCACGATTCTGATTTCCATCATAACCTCCACCTACTCCACCTCTTCCCAGTTCATATTGCCTTCCTTGAACTGGTTGCACCATAACTTTTCCATCTCTGACAACAGCATGATTGTGAAGGTTGGATGCAGTTCTGATCTCATTGTTAGTGTGAAGACTGTTGGTATGTGGACTGAGAGTCAAGTTTTGTTTAACCATAAGGGCCAGTTGATTAATGAAGTGTCCCACTGCTTCATTAGCATCAGCTTATTTGAACCTTGGATCGAGAATGAGTTTGTGATTACCATTATGCATGGGTATGACTTGAGATGCTTTGGTGGTAATACCAACATTGGTGTAGAAAGTTGTAGAATCATTTGGTGAGCTTGATTCTCCCTGATTCGTTTTGAACTGATCTAGAATCCTTTTTTCAAACATAGCATGCCTCTCATTCTGAAGAAGGAAGGCATACAATTGCTCATAGTTTGTATTCTTTAGTCCTTTGGTTAGCTTCACAGAAGTGACAAATTTGTGCCACTCGGGATTCATGTTCTTTACAAACTTTGAATTCAGCTGAATGTTTGGCATGGTAATTTTGATGTTCCTCATGTCATTTACAAGCTTATGGAATCTCACGTAGTACTCATAGACACTCTCATCTGGTTTCATCTTGAAGTGCTCAAACTCATCATACAGTTGTGATTCTCTGTCTTCCTTGGTTAATTCAGAACCTAAGGGAAGCATCTTGACATTATCCCAAATTGCCTTGGCTTCAGTGTTGTGATTGATAAGCTTGTAGATATCTTTTGGAAGACCCTGAAGTATAATGTTAGAAGCCCAGATATCAGATCGAATCTTTTTTCTCCTCATCACCTGAGCTCATCATACGTTTTGGTATGTCCAATCCAAAGATCATTGTTCCATCGCAGCAGTTCAATTATGTCTCTTGTAGTCTCAATCAGATAAGGTCCTTCATCAATTGATTTGAGAATGTTGACCCCATTTTCCTTTCCAAGACAGTACAATCGGATTCGTTGAGCCCATGAGTCATAATCGCCTTCACAAGCATAGGTGGACGAGTATCTGATCCAAATGCTTGAACGTCCTCAGCTACGTAAGAAATGATAGTAGGTACGAAGTTTGACATGATTACAAGTTCTACGGGATTTTACTATTCCTTGATTAAATCAGAAAATTGATTCTTTCACGGGATTTTACTAAACCAAAAGAACAACCGTAAAAAATGTAGCACGAAGAAGTAACAAGTCTCAATAGACAAGTAGCTAAACAGTTGATCGGTGGCAAACCGTCAAGTTTATTACACAAGTCAACCACTTGTGAATGGTCAACCGTAAAAAAATTCAAACAGTCTAAAACCAATGCAATTTCCCTTGGAATATAGTGGATTCCCGGGTCGTTAAGTCCCACCGAGGATTAATGGTGCTTCAAAACGCTCAGATGTCGAATGATCACAAGGATAATGACTGTAAGGATTTTGATTGGTAATTATACTACTGATTGATTGGAATGGTATTTGGATACATAATTATAAAGCACAACAATCAGATTAAACAAATGTAAACACGTACGTTTACTAAATTTTACGTAAACGCATAAAATTAAAACGTGAGTTTTAAGAAATAAAAGACCTACAAATATGAAAATGATATTTTTACAATCCTAATAATAAAAGAAAATTATTGGAAAATTAAAATTATTTTTATAACTATTTATTTAATTATTATTAATTAAAAACTATTTTTAACTATTTAATAATACTCTAAAATATAAGAAAATGAAATAAAACTAGAAAATGAAATTATGATTTAGAAAAATCTAAAATATTATAAAAATTATTTTAAAACTAAAAATATATTTATTACACTTTTTATCTATTTATTATTAATTAATTACTATTTATTAATTATTTAAAATACACTTAAATACAAGAAAATATAAAATTAACCTGGAAAAATAAACGTATAACTTAGAAAAATCTAAAATATTATAAAACTAATTTTAAAACTGAAAAGATATTTTTTATGGTTTTTATTTATTTATTATTAATTATTTAATACTTTTAACTATTTTAAATTCTAATAAATACTAAACAAGCTAAGAAAATTATGAATTTTTTTATAAAATTATCCTATGATGACAGAAAACTAAGAAAATTATAAAAACTGAAAATGTTTAATAATAAGCTGAAAAAGAAAATTAAAAAGCTAATTCCTATTAAATAAACGCTATCACTATTTTTAAAATGATGTTTTTATGATTTTTCTTTTTGAAAACTATTTAACTACTGATAATAAGCAACTTTAATGAAAACAAAAATTTTACAACTTAAAAATAAGCTATTTGAGAGCTTATTAGCTCAACAGTGGACTTATGAGCTTATTTTGATGATTTAAGCTCAAACAAGCTTACAAGCTGGAACCAAAGGTAAAATAAGATGTAAATAAGCTAAAGCTACTTATATGAAGCTAAAAAGAACAAAGATCAACACTGATAAGCTATAATGATCAAATAAGCACTTATCCTAAACTAGAAAACCAAACAGGCATGCACAGATCTTTAAGGCCAAATTAAGCTAAGGGCAAAAGCTCCAAAGCTCAAAATAAGCACTGTCAAGATGAGCTGGTGGGCTTTCCAAAAAAACAAAGTATACAAGTTTTGACCCACTATTAAGCTCTGTGTGAGCTTGTGAAAGTGGCTTGTAAACACTGTGCACAGTTTACACAGAAATGGGACAAAGTACAAGCTTGTTGCAGCCTTATTAAATAAGCTACAAAGTGAAAAACTAAGATTGGAACTTTGAGATGGCTAGGTTAGCTTTCCAAAAAGCTAAAGTTCACAAGCTGAGCCTCACTAATAAGCTCTGTGTGAGCTTGTGAAAATGGTTGTAAAACTGTGCACAGGGCACTTTTTCAGACAAGGTGCTCAAAATAAGCTAAGAAATAAGCTAGCTAGAAAATATAAAAAATACTAGGATAAAGATGAGCAGTTATATTTTAATATTCCAAAAGCTCAAATCTTGAAAGCTAAAATTAAGTCCTATATAAAATTAGCTATTTTATTCAAAAACGACTAAACTGAAATTTTGACTTTTTAAGATAAACTAATAAGTTGACTTATATGAACTTTGAATAAACTCTACTCACTAATTATGTTATATTAAGCTGTAATAAGATGGATTTAAGCTGAAGTACCAAGTTACAAGCAACTTTGATGAGATTTGTACTCTAAAATCCTAACAGTTACAATTAAGGTAAGATTAAAGATAATTTTGACTTTTTATTAAACAAGGACTGTATTTTATGACTACACCGAGCTATATGGAATGAATATGACATGAAACAACAACAAACAACATCAAGCATAAGCTGGAATACCAATCTATCAAGAATCCAAACAACCCTTAAAACCGTGAACTTATGATTTCCAAAGGATTTCAAAAGTTAAGATCATGCAACTAATTCAAGACCTTTTATTATCATATAACAAGTCCAAATGAGCATTAAACATCAATAATATAAGCACAAAACTTAAGAACAAATATTATGCTATTAAAATTGTGAAAATGAGATTTCAAAGCAACTATCAATTCTTTAAAACAAGCAAACTGTTTTAAGATAAGAATCTACTTAACTGCAGCTTAGAAACATAATAACACAAAACTTTAAGCTAAAAGCTACCTATGTAATGAAATGCAAAAATGCTTAGAAAGAGCTTACAACTTCCTTCCAGCCAAATACCATGAACCAATGATCAAGACCACTCCTAATAGCTTTCCACAAAGCTTCTAACCCAAGGCAATCCGAATTCACCTCTCCTTGCATTTTTCTTCATTTCTTTTCCTGATTTTTATTTATGACTGATTTTTTGTATTTTTATTTTAAGTTTCAATGATAAACACTGAATTAATGTTTCTAAAAGATTTTAATAGCTTTATAAGGAGCTTATGTGAGCTTTTTAGTCCTTAACATTCACTACAATAACATATAAACAAACTTGAGATTTTAACTTGAAAAGTGCATAAACTTGAAAATGAAACTGAACTTTGAAATTGATTATTGAGAAAGGATTAAAATACACTGAGAATTGATAATACAGTACTTGAAAGCTAAGAAATACACTGGAATCTTAAATTATTTAAAAACGAGATAAGCAAAATTAAATTACACTAGATTGTCTTCTACATTGCTTCCTTCTTGCTTTATAAT
>OU343221.1:210788015-211343026 GCA_910596185.1 Chrysanthemum makinoi | reverse complement strand
ACTTTACAACTTCAAAAGTGATTATCTTTGTCTTCTTTACTGCATCATCTTTGGATTTAGAATTCTCAAAATCGACATTCTAATGTAATATCCTCAGTTCATCAACGTATCTGATCTTAGCTCAATCTTCTTTGATTTTTGTTCAGCTTCAGTTGTCCTTTTTCTTTTTAAGCTTCTTTTGCCAGCATCCTCCCTTTAATTATCATCCTTAAAAGAAATAACTTTTCACTTGCTTTTGATAAGCTTGTCTAACATTTTCATACAAATCTTTCATCTCAATATAATTCAGCTTCTGTAATCCAGTATACCCTTGACCCTTTAGATATGTCATCATGGCATTTCTTTCTTTAGCCTTATTCATTGGTCTCTTAGGTATAACAGCTTCAGGTTCTTCTACTGGTTGAACAATTTCAGCATCAAACTTAGCCTGTAGCTCCCTAGCAGCTTCTTCTTAATCGCACTTCAATGGCTCTTAACTTTGCTAAAGTTAACTTCTTTTTCTTCTTTGTTTCCACCAGTTTACCTTTACCTTTATCTTTGGGATCTAAAACTGGTTGAGAAACTTGTGATTGTTCTTCAGTAAATCCTGGAATGCTAACACCCCTTGGTTTTGATAAGTTTTGCAATATCTCAGCTATAGTTTCATCATCACTTGCAGTGTGCACTACTTTGGGTGTAACATCTTCCTCTTCTTGTAAAATTGTTGAAGGACCAGCTTCTTCATCAAAATTCAAAGTTCTTGGTGTAATCAATTCTTGTATATGAGTTTCTTGAAGACCAGTACTTTGATTAGCCGCACCTTGATCATCAGTACTTTGAACTCCAGTTCTTTCAGGCTCTGTACTTTCAATATTAACATGTGCTTCAATACTTTGAGGTTCATCTTCTTTTTCTTCATAAAATTCAGCATCTTCTTTCAAATTATCTTGCTCTAAATTCCTCCCCAATTGGACAGAAGATTGCTGGTGAACCTTTTTGCCTGTGGAAGTCTTCTAAAAATGCTTTCTTTTCTTCTTTTCAGCCTTGACCCATAATCTGTGATGTTTTACTAAAGGCCAGACAGACCTCTTAAGCTTTCTAAATTTGGTCTTCAACTGGGCTATCTGAGCAGCTTGAGCCTCAGTTGTTTTCTTTAATATGACTAGCTCCCTTGTCAGAACATAATTATCCAGCACTAAACCTTCAGGAGGTATATCAGCTGCATCTCCTTCAGAGGATGATGAGGGAATTGGAATATCTAGTTCTGACTCAATAGGTGGAGTATCATGAGGAGATGAGGTAGGTGAAACTGCAGTACCTTCGTTTACATCAGTACCTTGAGAAGCAGTTCCTTGAGATGCAGTACGTTGAGAAGCAGTTCCTTGAGTTGAAGCAGTACCTTCTCTTTCATCACTAGATGCAGCCTCATCTCTAATTACTTGAACAATCTCCATCATTGAAGTACTCAATGGAGTGTTCCTTCCAGTAAACATATCACTCTTCCTAGCCATGAAGGTGAAGATCTTCGCAGGTTGTAGCACAACAGGTAATAGACTCGAAGGCTTTGGTACATCATGAAGTTGTTTATTCAAGAAGACTTGAATAAATCTTGGATAGATCAACCAGTGTGATCCATGAGAGATGTGAGATAGCATACCATCTAAAATCATCCTTGAAAAATTGAAGATACGATTTGTAGCCAATCCCACCAAAGAAAATGCTATATTGGATCCAAATTGCTCCCATGAAGTACTTTTAGAACTGATACAATGAAGTAGGACATGAACCAAGTACTTCCAATGCGGACTAAATAATGGTTTCTTGAATGTTGTTTCAGTTAAAGACCCTTCATACCCAATATCTCTCAAAGTATCCCAAAGAAGCTGTTTATCAAAACGAATAGCGCCTTCTTCATCATCAAATAACAAATCTTCTCGAATTGAAGCTTCACTAAATTTGACAATCCATCCAGCAACCTTAGCCTGTATATAAGATTCATCATTCTTCATATGAGCTCTAGCAGTTGCCCAAAATTGTTGAATCCAGGGCTCAATAATATCTGGTTCAACCAAAAGTGCATAACTAATTGGAGACCTCGTGAGAAAGTCAATAATGTCATGAAATCACTTAGCTTCAGTCTTATCCAAATTCACCACCATGTTGTGTTTAGAAACGGTGTTTCGGTTCGCCATTGATGATTGTATAAGTGATTGATTTGATGAATAAGTATTTATGAGAGAGAGAGAGAGAGAAATATGGAAAAGATTGATAAGAATAAAGATGAGAGGGAAAATCGGAAAGTAGTTATTTATAGGTAGGATTTGAAAAATCACATCCCATAATAACAAAGTTACCGTTATTTGATTTTTACCCTTCTTTTTTACCGTTGGAACAGTACGTTGATAAGACAAGCAGTGCTTTCCACGTGTGCAGTACTTTCCAGAGCAGTACTTTCAGTGCAGTACTTTCATATGACAAAACAACAGTACTTTTTCATTTTTCTCTTTACAATGGCAGAAACTTGTAAATAGGCATTGAATTGCCTCCCCTCAAGCGATGCATGGGACTGTCTAACTAACTAATCAATCCTCCCCTTAAATGTAGCTTAGTAATTAATCATTCCAATGCTCACCACCAAGTGATTGAATCATGAAACATCAAATCCTTTGGTGAGTAAATCTGCTACATTATCATCTGTGTGAACCTTGACAACGTTAATGAGCCTGTGCTCATAACAATCTTTGACGAAGTGATGCCTGATCTGAATGTGCTTGGTCTTGGAGTGATAAACAGGATTCTTCACAATGAAAATTGTACTCTCATTATCAATATTGATAGGAGTATTCTTGAAGTTGAACCCATAATCCAAGAGTTGATTCTGCATCAACAAAACTTGTCCACAACAGCTTGCAGCAGCCACATATTCTGCTTCAGTAGATGATGGTGGTGCAATAGTTTGCTTCTTACATTGTCGTGAGACTAATCGTCTTCCAAGATATTGGCATCCTCCAGTGGTGGATCTTCTATCATAGTTGTCACCTGCATAATCACTATCTGAAAAAGCTTCCAAGTGAAAAGGTGAATCCTTTGGATACCACAACCCCAGCTTAGGTTGTTGTTTCAAATAACAGAAAATTTGCTTCACTGCATTCATATGAGAGACCTTAGGTGAGACTTTATATCTTGCACATAAACAAACAGCAAACATGATATCAGGCCTAGATGCAGTTAAGTACATAAGACAGCCAATCATAGATCTGTAAAGCTTGACTGCAACAGGTTGACCATCTTCATCCTTGCCCAATGAGTTGATAGACTTGATAGGTGTAGTGACTGGCTTCATAGCATCATAATTAAACTTCTTAAGAATGTCAGAGACATACTTATCTTGACTTATGAAAATTCCCTCCTTTGACTGTTTAACTTGAAGCCCCAAAAAGAATGTTAATTCACCCATAGAACTCATTTGAAATTCATGTTGCATCAGCTGCTCAAACTCCTTCACCATGGACTGTCTTGTAGCTCCAAATATGATATCATCTACATAAGCTTGAACTAAAATGATATTCTTCTTGTCTCTCTTGATAAACAAAGTCTTGTCAATAGCTCCCCTTCTGTAACCATGTTGTAATAAGAAAGTAGATAGCCTTTCATACCAAGCTCTAGGTGCTTGATGAAGACCATAAAGAGCCTTAACAACTTTGTAGACTTTGTTTGGATGTGATGGATCTTCAAAACCAGGAGGCTGTTTGACATAAACCTCCTCTATAATAGTGCCATAAAGAAAGGCACTCTTGACATCCATTTGATAAACCTGAAATCCCATATAAGATGCAAAAGCAAGGAATATTCGAATATCTTCAATCCTTGCTACAGGATCAAATACTTCATCATAATCCACTCCTTATTCTTGTCTGTATCCTTGTGCAACTAACCTTGCCTTGTTCTTGATGACATTCCCTCTTTCATCTCTCTTGACTCTGAAAACCCAACGTGTACCAATTACTTTCTTTCCATCTGGAAGATCACATAGTACCCAAACTTCTTGAAGTTTGAATTGAAGAAGTTCTTCTTGCATAGCTTCAACTCAACTTTCTTTAGTTAATGCTTGAGCTATATTCTTGGGTTCTTCTTGAGAGATAAAACAAGTAAACAGGCATGTTTGGTGATCTTTATGATTTAACCTGTTTTGTTTATAAACAAAGCTAAGTAAAGCATTGTGTGGCTTAAAGAAGCCTTTAGCCTTGGTTCTTGTCATCACTCCAAAATTAGAGGGTCCAATGATTTGACCATAAGGATGATATTTATGAATTTTTAATGTAGGAGTCTGTGGAGCTTCCAGATTATCACCCAAATTTGTGAAATCAGCATCTTCATTGGAATCTGAGAAAATACCTTCATCTTCAAACTCATCATCAGTATCCTCTAAGCCAGGCATGGTAGGATCATCTAAATCATCCAAAGTGCTGTCAACAGGTGCAGCAATACTTTGATCTAAAGTACTGTTAGAGAACTCTGCAATCTTGTTCTTTTTCTTTGCTTCCTCATAAGCTCTTCTTTGATCATCATCATAAGATTGTGCTACTACATCTTGAAAAAGCATCCTCTCAAGCTCATTTTGAATGGCTTGATCCTCAGCAGACAATGAGGATTTTGGTTCATCAGTACTTTTCTTATGATCTACTTGATTTTCTTCTCTAACAGGATCTTCATCAGGAACAGCAGCAGGTCTAATATGAACTCCATGAACAATGTACTGTAATTCATCTTCCTTGTGATCTACTTGATTTTCTTCTCTAACAGGTACATAATTCATAGAAGGAGTCAAAATATCAAGATCAAATATCCAATCAGGACCTTTACCCTTCTGATTTTCTTGATCTTCTAAAAATTCAACATGAAGACAATCTTGAACCTTTTTGGTGACCCTGTTATACACTCTAAATCCTTTGCTATTGGTGCAATACCCCAATAAGTATCCTTCTTCTGACTTGCCATCAAATTTGCCTAAATTATCAATTGTGTTGAGAATAGTCAGAGGGCATCCAAAAGGCTTCATAAATCGAATGTGGGTTGTTTCCCATTAGCAACTCATAAGGTGTCTTCATCTGAGGTTTGGTAACTGATACTCTATTAAGCACATAGCAAGCAGTACTTACAGCTTCAGCCCAAAATTGAATAGGCAGTAATGAATCTGCAAGCATTGTTCTGCTGCTCAATCAAAGTTCTTTCTTTCTTTCTGCAACACCATTCTGCTGTGGAGTTCTAGCAATACTGAACTCCCTCTTGATTCCTTTCTTAGCACAAAACTCATCCATAAGCTTGTTCTTGAATTCAGTCCCATTATCACATCTAATGCCTCTTACCTTGAGTCTCAATTGGTTTTCAAGGGCTATTATTAGATCATGAATAGCATCAAAGGTGTCATCTTTAAATCCCAAGAAAAATACCAAACTAAATCTACTGCAATCATCTGTCACAACCAGACATTACTTCTTCTTGTTGAGACTTGCAACAGAAACAGGTCCAAACAAATCCATGTGCAGCAACTCCAAAGGTTCTCTAATAGTTCTGTCCTCAAGCTTCTTGCATGAAGCTTTGTGTTGTTTCCCCTTCTTGCACGCCAAACATAAGTGATCATTCTTGTAAGTCTTGGAAGGTAAACCTCTAACTAAAGATTGTGCTTCTTGCAATTTACATGGCCCAATCTTCTATGCCACTGATGCCACTGATGTGCTTCTTCAATGCCACTGATGTGCTTCTTCAATTGTTGCCTTTGCTACTAAACATGTTGCTCTTCCAGAAGAGTGAAGACTCTTCATATCCAGACTATACACATCATTGGTTCTTGGTACTCTCAGTATGACCAAGTTATCATCAACAAGCTTGAACTCAGGGGAAAGAATGAAAAATTCTGTGTCTGTGAATAACACATGATGTTTCTTGTCACAGATCTGAGACACTGACAACAGGTTGAACTTGATCTCCTTCACATATCTAACATTCTCAAAATCTATGCTCCCTGCCTTAATAGTTCCTTTGCCTGTAATTCTTCCTCCACTAGAATCATTCCCAAATGCAACTCTTCCTCCACAATAGGATCTAAAATCTGACAGAATATCTTAGTCTTCTGTCATGCTTCCAGAGTAACCACTATCCAAAATTAGGTGATCTTTAAGTTCCTCTTCTAGGTTGCCCTTCACAAAGATAAACGAGTTAGTAAATTTTAGGAACCCAAGCCATTACTGACTTGTGTTCCCCTTGTGGAGTCACATACTTAAATTCTTTAAGTATGTAATTTCCACTGTCTTTAAGCACATGATCAATTATCTTTGGTTGTTCAAAAACTTGTGTTGGTTTTTCAATAAAAATATCTTTTTCATCCAAGTTCTCTTTATTATTTTCAACAAAAATCTTTGTTTCACACACACTTGCTGAAAGTACTGTTTGTTCCCCATCAGTACTTTCTTTCTTAACCCAACATTTTTTAACTTCTGGTGTAGAGTCCCTTGATCTAGCTACTTTTTTGAGTTGTACGCTTCTAGATGTAGTATTAGATCTCCTAGGTTTCCTATTCCAAAAAGTGTTTGGTGAAAACTGAGCAGTACTTTGAGAAGGTACTCGTTTTGGCTTAACAGTACCTTGAAAAGTGTTTAAAGGTACTGGGGGTTTTGAAAAAGGTCTTCTTTGGTGAGGGTACCTATAGTCTTGTGAGAAGTTGATATGGTTAACCCTATGTGAATGACTCCAAACTGGTCTAGTCTCCCTTGGTTTTTGATTGGCAGTTCTTTTCTTTGGGAATTTGCTTAATCAAATGATCGGGACTGTAACAAACAAAACAAAATTTTTGACCTGTAATCCCAAAATTGCTTTCTCTATGTCTATGACCAAAACTATCCTGTCTTTTTGGTGAATGATGAAAACTGTTTTTACCAAAATTATCCCAAAAAGGTTTAACAGTATGTTGAAAAGGTTTTCTTAAAGGTACTGCTGAACGTGTAGCAGTACTTTCAGTTGAAGGTACTGCTTGGCTTTTAACATCATCTTCCTTAGGTGTCTCAGCTGTTTATTTTGAGGTTTCAGACTTAGATTGACCAATAAGCTTTTTCCTAAACTCTAGATTGTCTACTCCAAAACGAGAAATATCTGCCCTAAGTGGTTGAAAACTACCAGTGGGATGAGGGACTGCATGATAACCTGTGTCTTTCTTATATTCAGGAGGTGATTGACTAATTGGGTCCTCATTACTGGATGTGTCTACATAGTTAATGAGTTCATCATCACTAGTTGTTATATCCTCAAAATCACATTCATCCTGATCACTAGGTGGGTTTTCTATGCTATTAAAGTCCATACCAAAACCTAGACCAGTTCTAATGTAAGCTTTTCTCTGTTTTTCAACATAACTAACATGAGAAAGTCCAGATTGTCCCCAAGCAGCAAACTTGTCTAGCAATTCTGATAGGTCACTAGTTTTACAACACAAGCAACATAGAAAGAGATAAAGGCGATTGAACAAATAAACCAAACATACACACACGTTAAGAATGACCGGTTATGCGTAGATGTGAGTGAAAGAGAATAAATTGAACAACCAACCTTCAGATGAAGGTTTACAAAGGGTATTTATAGGAGGGAAGCTAGGGCAACACTCCTAGTTCCCATCCTTTTCCTTATTGAACTAGGCCTAGGCTTATGGGCCTTCTACATAAGCCTAAGGCTAATAACAAACATAAAGGCCATAATAAGCTAACTATTACATGTTAATCACTAACACTTGATTAAGGTTTAGGAGTGATTCCAACAATCTCCCCCTAAGTGTTGGTGATGAAAAACCTATGCAACGGTGAAGGCGTTGATGTAATAGTAGCTTTGACGTCTTCTGACATTCTTCTTTCTGTGAAAGAATTTTCCTTGATTCGGACAATCTCCCCGGTGTAAAGAGATAGTTTTCTTTGAACAGTTTTGCTTTGACGTCATCATAGTCTTTGTTCTTTGATCAGTGTTCTTTTTGGTGGTAGTGATAGTATGTTGTTGTTGTCTGCATCAAATCTGCCTCAGGTCTGCTTCACTGCTTCAGTGTCTCCACGTCATTCTTCAACATGCTCATATGCTCTTTGACGTTGGATTTCAGTACTGATGAATGATACACAAAAGAAAGAATGCCAAAACCGTCAAGTTATCTCACACAAGCTAGCCACTTGTGAATGACTAACCGTAAGAAACTTAAAACAGTTCAGACACTGATTCGCTGATAATGAAGGCTTAAGGGTATGTGTGTACGGATAAAACCTCAATATCGATATCAAAATAATCACGAAGATAGATTCAAATTCCTTTAGGAAAAAGAATAATAAATCAAATCCCGTGTGTGATCGTTGAACGGTTTTAGTCAACCCGAATCGTTCCCAACGAGGCGTGAATTGCCAACGTCGTTATTGGTTTGGAATTTAATGCTCGATGTTTTGATTTGTGATATTTTGATTTTATTAAACTACGGGAATGGGGAAAGTAATTAAGGGAATCTATTTTACGGGAAATCCTAATGCAAATTTAACTAAAACGTAATTAATAAACGTAAATAAAGGCACTACGTCTAAATTATATCCTAAAAATGCCTAAAATTACTTTTACTCTAGAATGCAAGTTGAAAACTAATTTAGAATTAAAACTTTTTTTTAGGATTTTTCTGGATTTTATTAAAATTAAAAATTAATTTTAACTATTAATCTTAAATTAAAATTCTAAAAATTATGAAAATCAAAGGGAAAAATGTGAAACTATTTTTATAAAATCTAAAAGCCATAAGAGAATTTTCAAAACTATTTTTGTATTTTTTCTGATTATTTTTCTATTTTCTACAAATTTAAAACTATTTAAATCTAATTTAAATTGTGAAAAATACCAAATAAAAGGGAAAATAGGGAAAAATATTTTTTATGCTTTTTATATTTTTCTTAAACTGGGAAAATTGAAAATTATTTTTTGGAACTTTTTCTTAATTATTTGCAATAAAAGCTATTTAAAAGTGATTAAAAACTGTTTCAATTGAGAAAATAGCAAACAGTGACCAAAATTATGAAAAACTCAGGAAAATTCCAAATATTAATCTAAATCTATGAAAATAAGAATCATAAGCTTATGTGTGAGATATGAGGCTGCACTGTTAACTGTCACCAATAAGCTAATGAGAATAAGCTAACCGTGAAATAAGCTACAACAGTTACTGAAGCTAAGTGATGCTAAAATAACTAATACAACTGATTCCGCTAATCCTAACAATTAATGCAGTAGTTCCAATGATTTGAATAGATTGGCTTATGAGCTTATACCAACCAAACACCCCTCTATTTCAGCTTAAGCATAAGACTATCCCTAAAGCCAAACTGAGAACCAAAAGTGAGGAACTCAAGATTACCACCAGAGTCACACAAACCAAAACCTAGCCTTAGATAAGCCTAAGTGAAGCTTAATCAGCTACTGCAAGAGACTGCACACACTCAGTGAATTCTGAGTATGTGCACAGGGGAATTAGTGTCCAAAATAAGTGCTTATTTGATGGATAAAGAAAATTCACAAAATTCTTGTAAAATGATCTTGTTAAGTACAACCAACAGAAGTTTTTTAATCCAAAATTTCAGTGAATTAAGTCCAGAAATGAAATCATGAAAAATCTACAAAGTTTCACCAAAACATGAGTTTCTGTTTTGACTTTTGGACACAGAAATGATAATTTGACTAAATTGAGATTTGATTCAAAATGGTGAACTGGTTATGATGTAATATGATGAAATGAAAACAATGCAAGCTAGTTTATCAAATTCTACACCCATATGCAGAATCTCAACAACTGATTCCAACAGATTTAAGATCAAGAGCAGTTTCTTTATGATTTTGACTTTTGTGAAAAACTGATACAAACTTTTGATTGAAATGACTCTACTAATACTACTAGATACTAATGCAACAAAATCAATACCAAGATAGCCTTAAACACAGATCTATCCCTGATCAAACAGTGCTTTAACTACTCTAATAAGCAATCTAAACAGCCTAATCCTATCCTACGATGCATGATTATAACACTAAATGACTAAGATCAGAGAGCATCAAAATAACATTAAATCAAGCATTATCAGCAAGCCACATGATCATTCACCAAAACAGTTTTTGAAACTAAAGATCATCAAAACTTACTTTAAGGTCCAACTAAATTTGAGCATTATAACAGTAACAAACCCAGTGTAAAACACCAACCAACATCCTAATCCAGCAACTAGATCAACCCATATCCATTCTGAACAAAACAATCACCAGTTTGACTTTCGTTGACCAAGAAGCTTTTGTTGTGTATTGATTGTAATGAAACAGTGTAGGCACAATATAAGCTCACTGAAGCTATATCAAGCTTAAATGAGCTTATTCCATTATTCAAAATAGCTTATTGAGTACTTAAAATCAGAAATGCAAGATTGAATTTAAAACTTGAAATTTGATTAAAACTGAAAGGGATTACAAATGACTGAGATTACAAAAAAAAATTTAGAAACTTATAACTATGAAAGGTTGAAATACAAGAAACAATAAGCTAATTTGAAACTAAGGAAATGCACGAATACAATGTGAGCTCAAGGGGTCCTTATATAGCCTGAATTCAGTCTTGGGATTCCTCTTGGAAGAGCCTAGAAGTCCTTTCTCAGCCACTCAATCATTTCATTGTCACCATAGCCAATCACAAAGCTCCAATTCACCAAATGAGGTGTTTCGGCCAATGAGGTTGCTCCATTTGTCCACGTTGGCAGCTTATCCTGACATGTCAGAGGCATCTAGAAGTGGATATTTCTAGTACGAGGTGTCTTGCTTGGGTAAATGGTGGGTGGTGGTAATTGGGTAAACGGGTTACTTTGGGCGCGTTTGGGATTGTTTATTATATTTTGAGTTGGCCGGGTCATGGGTTGGGTAAACCAGGTAAATATGGGTTGGGGATACCGGGTTAAGTAATAAAGGGGGGTGGCCGGGTTATGAGTTTGGGCCGGGTAGAATGTTTATTGGGTTTGGGCCGTGTAGAGGATTTTGGACTAGGATATATATTGGACTAGTAGAGTGATCCAAGAGCACCTAGGGACCAATATGTATTTTCTGAATTTTGAGGGACCAATCTTGTGCATTCTAAAATTATATCAGGACCTCTTTGCCAATCTCAATACCCAAGGGCCAATTTGCAACTTTAAACTTGAAGGATCACTTTGCCAAATGTTGAACTTGAGTGGCCATTTTTGCCAATTCTTCAAACTTGATTAAAACTTCCAAAAATCATCCTCGGAGAATAAAATCTTCATTAATGCTCACTTTTGATCTTCCGGCTCAGCTTAAGCTCTCTTAATCTCTCGTGCTCGGATTTACTTCTGATTTGGCTCCTTTTGTGTGTTTTTTACATATCCTACTGCACAGCACAACTCAAGAAAACAGCTAATATTAGCAATAAACGGCTCTTTCTTGGTTATTTTGGGTCAGTTTTGATAATGAAAAGGTATGTGTTTTAGCACATACCAATGAAGTTCTTTAAGTCTTTAACTTTGTAGATTCTTTGGTTTGACGAAGAATCATTCTAACTTTTGTGTTGCTTTTAGATAGAACTTCCATTAGTGATGATGTTGGCATGAGTATGTGAAGAATATGCACGATCATTCCGCTCCAGAGCTTCCATAAGAAGAAAACATAAAAACGGTTAGTAATAAGCGGATTCCGGCACTTACAAGTTTGAACTTCGAGAGTGTTAACAGCATAGTGTGAAAACACAACTCTAATTCTCACAAAGTCCGTTCCTGAACCAGAGTCCCACAAGTGAGATAACGCGATGTACCGAAGTACACCTACGGTTCAGATGAGTCGCTGAGGTACACCGAAGCATCACCTCACGACTGTAGACCGTTTGAGACCACTAAGCATAATCCATGTTGAGTTACCGAAGCGACCTGCTGTCAGGGCTGATTGATGTAGACCCTGGCAGGAGTTTCCATTCAATCACTGAGGATCACTTATGTGAACCTCTCATAAATGTTCTCGACAGATTGCTAATATCTGTGAAGGACTCGATAACGTACCACTGATGTTCTTATTGTTGAACATCAAGTGATGAAATGTCAAGTGTACCTAAGAGATCTTTTGATGAATCTCGTGGCTCTAGACTCAATAATGCGTTTTGGTTTTCCTGAGCGGAGACTAGGGAGAGGGTCTCCTTCTTCAATACCAGCAATCTCTAAGAGAAAGCCGATAGATTATGTAGGGTTCCCAGTGAGAATGAAACAAGCATCAGTAGAGAGAAACTTGAGTGGCTAAGAAGGTTTAGTGCATGCGTCACTAGGTCCATGACGACTTTTAATCTTCAATACCGGTGTCATCTAGTGACATCCAGTAGCATATGAATTGAACCCGGTGTCTGCCCTAAGTTGAATAATCTGGAGGGCTATTTCTTTTCACCCTTTTCTTTGCATTTCTTTTTGATTCTTCAACTCCTTCTTTCTCCGATTCTCATATACTCCTTTTTATAATCATACCTAAGGACTTCTAAATTCTAACTATTTGTGGTGTCCTTGGGTAGATCCATCCGGCTCTGGCGGATCATAGGACGGTTATTCCTAACCTTAGTCACCTTATAACTCCATGACTAACCTATGTTGCCATAAAACCATTTACTTGAAAGATCTCACACAGTGATTGTGAATGAAAACGTTTTGTACCACTGTTGAGACGGATTTGCATAAATACTCCCCCTCCACATGTGCTTAAGAGTTTTGACGAAAATTTGCACAGTGACGAAAGAGCGCGCACATTTTGAATTGATCAACTCAAGATAGACAATCCCCCGCGAGACACGGTTACGTTGCATAGTTAAAGAGTTACATGGTCAGCTTTAATGTGACAACTAGCTCTAATAACTATCTTGAAGGTGTAGACAAACCTCGAAAGATTGTCAAACCCGTCAAAGTTCATGTCTACCAAGAGTTTCTCGAATGGTACATTCTACTCGGACAAGTCCTTTGCGAGACACGTTTACATCACTAGCGAACTAGCTTGAAATTATTACCCGTCCCGGACAAGTCTTTTCGAGTTACTAACAGTTTAGGATTACGTCAATTCGTTGGTTAAGTCTTTTCACACGAGAAATCAACTAACATATTTCTTATCACATATTTTCTCCCCCTCAAAAATGGCATATAGAATGTTATTTTTGAAACGTTTGAGAATAAATATGACCATTTCGAGTGTTGCGGGAAGAGTGACACAAAGAACATTTTGTTGAACAAAGTTTTAAGTCAAATACTCCCCCTCAACAAGTGATATAAACGGTTGAGGTTTTGAAAATCTTAGGGGGAAGTACTTGTTCTTTTGAGCAAAACCTTGAAAAGTGAAAGGTTTGATAGGTTTTACTCAAAAGTAAGAAGCTTTCGCTCCTTTTATAAGGATTGTGGCACTGAAGCGTACCACAGGGTCCTTTCTTTACAAGAACGGGTTGTACACTGTAATGTGTGCACAAGCCATTGACATAATAAATCATAAATCCAAAGTTGTAATGAAAGAAGCAGTTCAAGGGGTACCAGGTAGTCCAGAGATGTTTCCAGGAGTGTGAATCGGGCGTTGAAAGCCGGTGATGTTAATCCTGGGTCGACCACCAACATAGCTTTCCAATCTTCTGAACTGATCCCTTCGATACAACCGTTCATCAATCATTGTGATGATCCTCTTCACATTCCTTCGATCCTGAGAATTCCATCGCTTAGGATACCCAATCTTCTGATGTATATCCTTCAACCGATAAGCCAATCCGTCCCTAACCATCTTCAAAGTGTGATCTCCAAACTTGTGAAGATCTCTACACGCCATTAAGCAATTTCTTTGAAGTTCACTGCGGTAAACGACGCCGAATGGTTTGCTGATGAGCGTATATTGGGAGAGCTGGTTGATGTCGGGAAGATCAAGCTGCGGTGGAGTGAAGTTGACACGGGTCTGATAAGATTCTATTGCAAGCTGGAGATCTTCTACACGTTCTTTGATAACTATGCGTCTGATGAAGATGAGCACTGACTTGATGAATTCACGTTGTACTTCAGTGGAGAATTGTCTCATACGACCCTGTACTTTGGCAAGGTACATGTCTTCGATGTCGTTGATAGACAAATTCTCAAAGTCAGCTTCAGAGAATGCATAATCCCTTTCTTCTTGCCTTTTGACCACAATCTTCTTGAGAAAAGTGTAGTCCCATTTGGACGAAAGATCAACGTGTTTGATGGCAACGATGCTTTTAGGACTGAACACTTCATGTTGAGATTTCTGAACCTGGCAGCTTCTGTAGTAGATTCTTTGGCATTCTGGCCAATGATGAATCCCATACATTGCATCACGGTCATACTCTTCCACTGTGTTGGAGAACAAGTGGTTGGATCTTTCCTCGATGGCTATGCAGTTAGAGTATATTGCTGCTGGGAATGGAAGTGTCAAAGATGTAGCGTATTTCCTTGAACCATCGCCACCGTGTAGAAGAAAAACCAAGTCTTTGTTGAATAAATATCGGAATGGAATTCGAGGCTCATCTGGTTGGCCGATTGTTGGTAGTGCTTTAGACCAGTCGGTGTAATATGGAGGGTTGTCCCGTTTTGTAAAGTCGATGTTTGCTTCTGGGTTGAGCCAATCCATGTTGTTAGACATAGCTCGAGCAATGTTTTCAAGGTGATATTCGACCTCAATGGCACTTACAGAGCTATCTTTGAACATTTGAAAAGCTTCATTCTTGATTCGCTTCAACTCAGATTTCGTCATCTTCTTTACTCGGAATTTTTCTTGCAATATCTTTGCATGCTCCAATGTATTACCG
Source organism: Chrysanthemum makinoi (assembly GCA_910596185.1). NCBI lineage: Eukaryota > Viridiplantae > Streptophyta > Magnoliopsida > Asterales > Asteraceae > Chrysanthemum > Chrysanthemum makinoi. Next base: position 211,328,175 of record OU343221.1, on the reverse strand, counting down.
TCTACCAGGTCTTGACCTTCAGCAGGGTAGGGAGTGGAATTGACAAGTGTAGAAAACCATTCAAATTCCTCTGTGGTGTCTTCATCTAGCCATGATAGGACGTCAGCCTTGGGCGCCTTCTTCTTCTGTTTCTTAGGCCTAGATGAGGGTTCTGGTTTCTGTACTTTGTTGGGAGAGGCGGGTTGTTGTTGGGGCTCATGGTATTCCTCATCGTCACCACCCGTATACTCAAAGTGGTTACCGGTTTTCTGAGTCTGGGGTGGTGTCTCAGAATCCTGAGGTTTATCTGTAGAAGAACGAGGAGGGGATCTTTGTTGAGCTAGAGTCCTTTGGGGTGGAGGTTGCATTGAATACTGAATGGAGGATGATTCACCAGACTTCTTTGTGCGTTTGGGCTCTTTATCCTTATCCTGATCTTTGTCTTCATCATCTCTTGAACGTTTAGGCCTTACAGCTTCTTCTCTGAATGATGACTTGAGTTGGTATTCCAGCAATGCTTCAAACAACTTAGCTTCGTGGGAGGCAAACGTTGCAGAGCGTTTTGACATTTGGGCTACAAGCCGGTTCACCAATTCATCATCTGAGAAGATTGTAGTTTCAACTGGATTGATGCTCAAATTCATCGGAGTTGATTTCATGGCTTGCTTGGCTAAATGTAAGAGATTCGGATAAAGTTGTCTGGTATACATCTCCTTTGTCAGTTTCGGAACGACCTCCATTAGGAACTTGTGAGAATATCCTTTTATCATCTCGTCCATGCTTCCTTGAAGATCATCCTTCATAAGCTTCTGTACATACTCCCTTTCAACTTTCATCTTGTCATTCTCATCATGAAGATACGTTATCTGATCAGCGAGGAAATTCAACTTTCTGTAGAGAATATCTTTCTTTCTGACTCGTTTGACAGCTTTAACGATTCGATTCTTAGATTGAGAGATCCAAGATGGAGTTGGCTTCTTTACTGATTTGGATGATGATTTGGTTGATTTCTTTGATGGTGGTGGTGAAGAGTGAGAAGAAGAATCTGATGATGATGAGATGTGAGGAGACTCCGGGTCCTTTGGTGGCTCAGAAGTTTCTTCCTTTGAACGTGCAGGACTATCGAGAAGAAACTTATCATACTCAACATCTTCTTCATCTCCAGACTTAGCTGTTTCATCAGCTTTGGCTTTAGCTGCAGCTTCTTCATCAGCTTTTACCTTCTCTAACTTCTCAGATTCTGGTTCTTCAAGAGTGTCCTCCACACGTGTTTGTTGTTGTACCAAAGTGGTGGCACCAGATCCCTTATCTGGTTGATTAACCGCATCAGGACCTGGTGAAGGTTGAGCTCCACCACTCGACCCCTAGGGCGCCCCATTTGTAATTTAGCAAATTGTTGTGCAGCGTGTTGAAGTCTAACAATTTGAACTTTCCTGTAATGGTTTCGGTGGCTCTTCATACAGACTTCATAAGGCACAAGTACTTGGAGTCTTCCCTTTTCTTTGTCAGTTGGAGACTGGGAGGTTTAGGTCTTGTTGTAGTGTCATCTTTAGCAGTTTGAGTAGAAAGTCTCTTCATCGATCACGGTACCCTCCGATTCCTCGTCCATTAGCTTTCTCTGCGGTTCGAGGCTTAGGTGCGGGAATAGGAGCGGCTTCCTTGGCGGGAGCGTCCTTTTCTTGGAGGATTCCTCCTTGGGAACATCCTCGACTCGGTCACTGCGCACTTCCTGCACTTCCTCTTACGGTTTTCCTTAAAGGCGTACGGAAGATTTTTCATCAAGAAATCAACTTTGTTCTCTTCCACGGCAACCAAGTATCTTTTATAAGAATAGAGCATTTAAGTTCATCTGTGGAGAAGGTGATACGGCAACACAGCACCTTGTTTCTTAGTCGTTGACTCCTTAAATCAAACTGTTAGAGTGGGTTCAGTCAACATGTCATGATTGTCGGGGTCATTGATTCTTTTGGGATGTTAGGGTTATACCCAAGTGCTCTCTGGATCAACAGTTTAGTATATCTGATGTAGGGAATCTTTGAGCCAAGCTTTTTAGGAATGTCATCATGCCATCCCAAATCGAGCTTCTTCTTGATGTGCTTCATGTTGATCAGACCCGAAGATTTGCAGTTCTACGATCTTGGGATGCTCATAGCGTATCACGCGACGAAATGGATTTTGTGATGATGATATAAAGGGTTCTCAAGGTGAGGATGTTCTTAAGATCCACGTGGGAATGCTTAATGATAACCCCTAAAGCTTCGTCATACCCAATATTAATCAAAATTGCGAGCAGTTTCTTCGTGGGTTGCAGCAGAGAATTCAGTTTGAATGATGTCGGGAATGAGGAGAACAGCCCGTAAGTCAGCAGGAGTGATGGTGAGTTGCTTGTGATTGAGCGTCACTGTCACAGCATTTTGACCTTTGACCATCTGCATTGTATTCCAGAATTGCTGTATGTAGAACTCTGGAACGATGGCGAGTGTGAGCATGTTCTCGATATGGATGATTCTTTAGAACATCCACAGCAATCAGGCAGGAAGACTCTGAGCATGTGAGGGTTTCAAATTCAACTCTTAGATTGTTCTTTCCAATCTTCCTTGGATAGCCATTAGGGAAGATATCGGCAATTGTGAGAACCTCAGGTGCATCCACATTCATTTGAGCAGCCATGTCGTGTTCTGAAATAACATTAGCCAAAAGAACCAACATATTGAAAGACATAATGTTAGTCAACAGAAGGTTTTAATGTCTAATTATTGAATGTATAATGTCAATGGTTGTTACGAGTCCAAAGTCACTTGTATGTCTAATAGTCTAATGATGTCGAGAAACGTTTCGTGAGTTAGTTAACTTTAAATTTTAAAGTTTATGTTATCACTTATTAATCACAACATATTGAACGTTTAAGCTTATTAGTGACATTATTGGTTTCGTGACGTTATGATTCATTTATATACAAGTTTGCACGCGTAACAATTCATAATGAAGGTATATCCAGGCTTATGCGTAGAAATGGTAGCTTATGCGTAAACAGGAGTTATATGCGTAGGCACAAGCTTACGCGTAGGAATCTGTCTTACGCGTAAGAGATGGCGTAGGAACGAGTAACCTTATGCGTAGAGCTTACGCGTGGCGTATATAAAACCTATCGCGTAAGGCTTACTCGTAAGAGTATACCTTATGCGTAGAGGTCATGTTTCGCATATCCTTCACGGATCGCGCGTAGTCCCTTTGTAGAACCTTACGCGTAATAGTTACGTGTAAGATTTCTCTTACGCATAACTTTCTACGCGTAAGGTGATCCTTATGCGTAGAGTATCAATGACCTTGATTCTGAGTTTTATGCATAGCAAGCCTGAAATAAAATCATCACAACATCAATTTTGACTTATACATTCATTCTTAAAACAGATCAGGGCATGAATGCATGTTAAACAGTTACGCGTAGAAAGTCATACGCGTAAGTCAAAACCCTAAGGTTCATGAATTACGCATATGATTTCTAGCCATAGGATGTGCACCAAAGAGTTTCTGGGAGTTTTAAGAAGCATATAGAGTATGTTTATCCAAGTTTTAACATCAAAAATGTCAAGAATCAAAAATACCCAACCGTATGAATATAAACCCTAAATTCCCATTGATGATTCATTTGTGTTTCTGGGCAAAATTTGGGCTTAGATATGGTTAATTCATCTTGAAAACAACCTTATACAACTATCTTTTTCACCAAACATGTTCTCATTTGAAAACACCCAAATTAACGCATAAACCCTAATTATCAAACTCCATCAATTCGTGTATCTGGGTGTGTTTTAGTGATGAAAACATAATCATTGATGTTATATAAACGTTTTGACACAATCTTTTTCACCACAAACACCCATTCTTGATTAGGTGTTCTTACGCTTATGCGTAGAACACCAAATCGATCATAACTAAAAATCTAACCGTTAGTTTTTGATTTAAATTAAAACCTTTGTTTGAAAACACGTTAAGATTAAGAAGTCACTTACGAAATGATGATCCAACACACAGATTTGAAGATCGATTTATAGGCGTAGGATGAGTTAGATGAGAGTAATAAATGTGAAGGTTAAAGTTAGGTGGGGTGGTTTTATTAAAATGACTTTAACCTTTTGGCAGTTTTGGTCCCTCCACCTTTTCCTTTTTCAACCAAAGCCATTTAACTTCCATTTTGGTTACCAAACAAAAGATTTTAAGAAAGAAACTTGACGACACTCCCCCTTGACTTGAGAAAATAATGAAAGATTATAAATTTTAGTCCGAGGAGTGTCAATGAACCAGAACATTTACCTCCATTGATAAAAGAAACAACAAGAATATGATAACATGCAAGTACACAGTTGTTTTGAAACAGTTAAGAATTTATTTTCTCCCCCTCAACACTTGATCGTAAAAATATTGAATTTTGAAAGATTAGAGTGTTGACGGAAGAAATGTACTTGCAATGTTGAAAGAAGAAAATTAGAAAGAAGAATATTTTTGTTGTTTTATCAGGTTTTATATTTTTGTATTTTGTTTTTGAAAAAGTATTTACAAAAGAGATTTTGGTGCTTGACAGGTTTTTAAGAATGTTTTAGGAGGTCATCCAATTCCTCTTGAGTCAAACATCTCATACCAATCCGGTGGACCAACTCATTAAACCTAGCGGGAGGCAAGGCTTTGGTGAGAAGATCTGCCAATTGGTATTCTGTACCCACGAAGTATAATTCAACTGTACTGTCCACGTGATCCTTGATGAAATGATATCGAAGATCGATGTGCTTTGATTTCGAGTGTTGAACTCAGTTGCACGAGATCGCAATAGCACTCCGATTGTCGCAGTACATCGGATTCTGTCAAATACGTAACCATAGTCTTTGAGTTGTGTTCTCATCCAAATGACTTGAGCACAACACGCGAACATGGCTACATATTCTGCTTCGGTTGAGGACAACGACGTACAATCCTGCTTCTTCAAGCCATGACACCGGTTTATCACCAAGAAATTGTAAAGCTCCTGAAGTACTTTTCCGTGAGTCTAAGCATCCTGCGTGGTCACGTCTGAAAAAGTGATTAGTTCAAAACCGAATCCTTCGGATACCAGTTTCCCAAATTGATGGTTCCCTTGATGTATCGGAGGATTCTTTTAGCCTCGAGAGGTGTTGGTCGCGAATCGATAACGGGAGCAAAGATAAACGGCAAAGACAATATCGTCTGGCTGGCTGTTAGATACATGAGAGACCCAATAATACTTCGGTATTTGGTAGGGTCACCAATTTCCCATGCAAATCAGCGTCCAGTTTCTTGGTATGTGCCATTGGAGTGGCATAGGTGTCACAGGTATTCATTCCAAATTTGTTTAACAATTCAAGGGCATATTTGGATTGACTCAAGAAAATACCACGGGTTGATTGATGAACTTGTAATCCTAGAAAGAATGTAAGTTCACCCATCATGGACATTTCAAAATTTTTCTTCATTAGTTTTGCAAAAGCGATTGAGTACTTTTTATGTGTAGACCCAAAATGATGTCATCCACGTAAATTTGAACAATTAAGATATGTGCCCGTGATATTGTATGAAAAGAGTAGGGTCAACCGAACCTTTGGTGAAATTATTGGCAATTAGGAAAGATGATAGCTTATCGTACCATGCCCGAGGAGCTTGTTTGAGACCATACAGAGCTTTGTTCAGCTTGTAGACATGGTTCGGGAACGCGGGATCAACGAATCCTTCGGTTGGTCGACATAAACCGTTTCTTTAAGTTGTCCATTTAGAAACGCAGTTTGACATCCATCCGAAAGACCGTCATATACATATGAGCCGCAAAGGCGAGAAATATCCGAACAGCCTCAAGACGAGCAACCGGAGCAAAAGATTCTTCAAAGTCAATACCCTCTTCTTGACGATAACCCTTAGCCACCGACGTGACTTGTTTCGATAACGTTCCTTCAAAGATCCAATTTGTTTTCCAAATCCATTTAAGACCAATGACGAAGACCCTGTTGGTCTTTCAACCAGTTCCCATACTTCAAGACGTTTAAATTGGTTGAGTTCTTCTGGCATGGATTCAATCCAGTTGTCTTTTGTCATTGCGTCTTTAATGTTTTAGGTTCAGATTGGCGCGTACGTGAGTGCATAAATGCAATGTTCACCATGTCTGTGTGAAGACGCTTGTCTCGTAACGATTGGCTGATTCGGGTTGCCAATAATATTTTCCGGAGGATGGTCTTTTGTCCATCTATGTGTGGAGGGTTGATGTTGGTATACATTGTGCGATTTTGAGGATTCAAATGGCTTGTTGAAGATTCTGCGACATCCGTGCAAAGAAGCGGTCTCATTAGCAAACGGGTTAAAGAACGCATTTGGATCAAAATCTGCAGGTGGGGGTACTTCATTCGAAACATCATCAGCCGGTTCATCATTGTTGGAAGCGGTTTGTTCAACTGTTGTGTTGGAGTCAATTGGTGGTGCTTCTTCAACCGTAGTTGTTGTAGCGGTGTATCGGGTATATGAGTAGTATCAAGTTGGCAGCCGAAACAAGTGGATACACCGGAGCACGTTCATCAATATCGTCACTAAACAGCAGAGCAAATAACCTTTCCATTTGTTGACGAGTAAGCTGAGGGCTTGTTTCATCTGATGATGGGGTTTGGGGAAAGTTTAATCGGTTGTGACCGGGTTCTAAGTCGTTATACTCAGAAGCCATTACCGTAAGTTCATCAAAATGAGCATGAATCGTTTCCATAACCTCCTTTGTTCGATGATTCCAGATTCGAAAACCTTTAGAATTATCACAATATCCAATAAAGACTCCAATGTCAGCTTTGGCTTTGAGCTTTCCAAAGTCATCACGGTCATTATTCGGATAGCAAAGAGATCCAAATACATGAAAGTGTTTGAGATTCGGTTTTCTGCTGTGGACAAGCTCGAAAGGTGTTTTGTTGTTGCGTTTGGTGATCATAGAACGGTTTTGAGTATAGCATGCAGAGATACGCCTTCTGCCCATAAGTAATCTGGGAGTTTAGCATTGATTAACATTGTTCTTGCAGCTTCCACTAACGTTCGGTTTCGTCTTTCAACAACTCCGTTTTGTTCCGGTGTACGTGCAATAGATGTCCGATGCTGAATTCCTACTTTCTCATAAAATTCACGAAGAGTTTGGTTAACAAATTCCGCCTCTGTCTGTTCGATTTGTCGAACGGTGTTTCAGAGCTGATCTTGTATTTTCGTGACAAAGGTGATGATCATCTGTGGAGCTTGATCTTTGCTTCGAAGAAAGTAGACCCAAGTCCAAATGCGGAATAGTCATCAACAATTACTAAGATGTAGCGTTTGCCATTGATCATTTGCACGCGCATCGGGCCACACAAATCCATGTGAAGAAGATGAAGCACATGTCGAGAGCTGTGTTCCACCTTTGAAGGAAAATGAGCACGAGTGCTTTTCCCTTGTTCACAAGCTGAGCAAAGGTGATCTTTAGAATACGAAACCGTGGGAGTCCTTCAACTAGTTTGTGTCAAGCAAGGTTGGTGATGGTTTGAAAGTTTAGATGTGAGAGACGACGGTGCCATAGCCGTGATTTTGTTGATGTTGCCTTTGAAAGTAAGCAAATGGGAGATGAAGCAACCATGTCTTGCATAGAGATAGTGTAAAGACTTGAATTACGCGAGCGCATATAAGGTCGCTTCCTTGTAGATCACTTAATGAAACAAGATTTCTCCCCTAAAGCAACCTCCAAATCTCCATCACATAACCTGACACTCCATCAAAATAGATTGTGACCGAGACCTTCCACATAATAAACCCTGCTAATTTCGATATTCCCATTGATATAGTCTCCATAGCCCATGATAGCTGCGAAGTGATCATTCCCGAATCTGACAATGCCAATGAACTTTGCAATAAAGTTTGATAACAGCTTTAAGGTTGCCTCGTCATGTGTCGGGAATAGCCGCTATCAACAATCCAGAGAATGATCTGTATCACCTGCATTACACACAGACGATGGAATAGAAGTAGATGTGGAACACGAAATGTTAGAGGGTTCCGGAGCAGGTATAGTAGACATACACACATCAATTGCTTTAGGTATCCATTTAAATCCTAGTGTGTTATATATCCATTTCTGCCATCTCCAACTAGTATTTGCTTTAGTCTTAGTGAATGCACTAGGTGGTACTACATTCCTAGGAGGTGAAACCGGAGCTGTGGACGGCAATGCGCTTGCTAGAATCTAAAGAGGGCGGTCTACCAAGCAATGCACTTAGAAAGATTAGTAGGCCTAGAGGTATTCTGGTTCTTAGGATTCCTTAAACGAGAGATGATAGCTTTAGCAACACATTTATCATGACAATCAGTATTCATACTTTTACGACAAATAACACAAGGTGCATCAGACTGAATATCAAAAGTGCTTAAAGGTGTAGTATTCGTTACATCACTATTTTTATTACATTTGCCAGATGCAATATCTATTGTGGAAGCAATATGAGTCTTATTCATAGTCCTAGGGTGTTCTTCTACTTTAGCAGTCCTTATTGATCTTTTCTTAGGTCGCAACTTCCTATTTGTCGATGTAGTGCTCCTAGGCTGTGAAGTGCGGATGTTTGGAAAAGACGCAACTATTCCTGTTTCAGTAGAAGGAAGCACGTTAGCAACTTGTGATTTGGCAGTAGGGATTCTAGGTTCACGATTACTAAGTACTGGGCTATTCTCTTAATAATGATAGGCGGAAGTTGTTCATACTTTCCTAACATTTCTCTTAACTTAAAGATAGTGTGAATCGATCTTGATTTTCACCGAATATTTCCAGTAAATTGCATAACTTCTTTAGTGTGTGCAAGATAATGATCAAGTTCATTTGATGCTTCATCACGAGTCTTTTGAGTAAATCAAATATGACACCATATTCCTTTTAACTTTTACAAGTTCTTGTTCATATTTTGAGATTTGACACTTAAAAACACGTTTTGATCATCCAGTTGCTCAATTTTGGATCGAAGTTTTGTCACGAACTGGGCAATTTTGTGTTGAAAAGCAAGTTGTTGATCGTGAATATCCTTTTGACACCAATTAAGACGACGTATTGCATTTGAAAGTTCGTTTGACAATCGCTTATTTTCAACTTTTAAGGACTCGACCAAGCACATTATCGTTTCTCAACATTTACCACGTAATCAACAAGATCACGGAGATATAATCAAATTCATATGACAAAGAATTCAATAACACAACATTATGGACATCGGCACAGATGACATCTTCCAAGAGTCGATCAACATCTTTTCTCAACATTTTCTTTTTACGCTTAGTATTAGAAATAGATGTTTCGTTTTCTAAAATGACCTTCATTAACCCAAGTTCCTTATGAAAGTCCCTTTCCCAAGACAATGCACAACTTTTCAAATTTTTAACATTTGGTAAAAGATTTTTCTGAAAAATATCTCTTTGTTCTCGCTCTAGAGGCGATTGAAAATGTTGAACTTTGATTTTAGAATAATATTCTATCTCATGTTGTAAAGTTTTGAGGTCAGCCATGAAAAGGTCAAAATATCGAAGAATTTTGCGATTTTCAGGTTTTGAGTTTGTGCATAATCTGGTTTGGGATTAACATTAGAAGACTCAGACGCTTTTATGATAATCCTTGGTGTGTTAGAAGAATCCGTTGGTGTGACGAAAGTGACCGCTTTTGAATAATTAAAAGGTTTGTTGTAAACAACATTTTCTAATTTTGATCGACTCTCGCCTTCTGCATCTAATTCCTCTTGACGATGATATTCAACAACACTCATAACAGAGTTATCAATTTTATATTCGCGACCGAAACTTCAGATTTGGTTTGAATGCTTTGGTTGAAAGCTTAGGTTTGTAATCAGCAAGTTTTGGTCCATAGCCATTTGGATTAGGTTTTAAAGTAAACTTTTCAATAGTTGTGACCGACTCACCATTTTTGTAAACAACAGTTTTAAACTCTTTAAGTTTGTTTTGCAAGCCGATGATTTCTTCCAGATGATCATCTATTCGTTTCATTGAATGCTTTTTATATGCAGAGAACTGTTTTTGACAAATTAACAACTCAGCCTTAGCTTTTTGAGTTTCCAAGGTGAGAGCATTAATTTGCTTTTTATATTCATGTTTCAGTTGTTCTATTTCGCAAACAAAGCATTCTTCGCGGCTAGATCAACGATCTGTCTCTCTAAAAATTGTTCGTTTTGATGAGATTTGGCAAAGGCTGCTTCAAAACCTTTTTCACGCTTTTCTTGAGTTTTGAAAAAGTTGAGTTGCTTTTGTAAACATTCAAAGTCCTTGGTTAACAAAGGCATTTTACTTTTCAAGTCCAGATTAATTGCACGACATTCTTCCACTATGGTTTGTTGGTCTTGTATTAAACGAGCAAAATCTGGATGAGGCAAAAGTTCGGCGTGTTCAACATGAGTCACCACATGATCATTACTGAGATCCTCAAGTATTACCACGGAGTCAATTTGATTGTCAAAGGAAACCATTTGGTCATCTTGATCGTCAAATATAACTACGGGGTCTAGTTGAAAATCGTCGGAATGAGATGTGGACGATTCATTTTGAACATTCCAGCCTTGCCGGATTCAGGATGTTGGCGGAGATATTAGATCGAGATGAATATGGTTTGTTCGGTACCGAGACAAGCCATCAGTGTCATACATTGGGCCTGTGTCACTCATGTGTAACTCATGCATATTAGCCATCAACATAACAGCTGCATTGGCCTCCAAATCCTCCATATCATCATCTGATTCAGCATTTGCCATAAAGCTCTGTTCTTTGTCTGTGAGAGTTCCACCAGCTTCATCCTTAAGAGCCAAAAGAAGAGCCTCTTTGTGATAAGCACCGCCCCTTGTCCTCGGCTTTGGCATGCATTAGCCAGTGTGTCCCTTCTCATTGCAGTTGTAGCATCGAAGACCATTCAACCCATTCTGAGCATTTCCCTATTCCACCACTTGAGCTCTATTGTTATTCCTACCCACAAAATTAAACCCTTGACCACCGCCCATCTGACGACCATAACCACGATTCTGAACTTCAACTCGCCCATTGTTTACAACAGCTTGATTCCGTGTGTTAGATGAGGAACGATTGTTGGATTTGTTGGTATAACGGCTAAAAGCATTAGCAATCATAACAAATCCTTGTTGCAATGCTTCAAACGGATCAAATTCCTCATTAGCTTCACTGACAAGTGCTTGAGCATTGTTGTTGTTTTATGGAACCAATTGAGTTTGTTGAGATTGAGGCTGTGAAGGATCATATGGTGTGATTGTAGCAGTTGGTTGAGTTGCTGGTTGAGGAGAATAACTGTTTTGAGCATATAAAGCAAGTTGTTGATTTTTCGGTTGTGACGTTGAAGCAATTTGAGCACGGAGAATCCTTTCCCTATCAACTTCCTTTTCATGAGGCTTCAAGTAATCATACAACAATCCGTATGTAGAATGATGCATGTTCTTCGCTTGACGGAGAAAAATGACATACTTCTCCCATTCGGGACCAAGACTACTCAGAAACTTAGTATTAACGGCAATTCTTGGCATGATGATGTTGTTTTTATCCAAATCATTTATGATGTCTGAGAATCGATGATGATAAGACTCAAGTGTCTCTCCAGGTTCAATCATGAAGTGTTCATAAGCCAAGTAAATTTTGGATTCCATGTCCTCCTGATTGAGTGCAGATCCTACCATAAGAAGATGAATATGTTCCCACATTTCCTTTGCAGCCTTTTGAGCATCAACACTTCGAAGAATTGGGTTAGGTAATCCTAAAAGGATATATTGCATTGCAAGCTCATCAGCTTCATAGTGTAGAAGTTCCTCTGCATTTAAGTCGGCAACAGTAGCAATGTATGATTGTTCATCTCTTGGTGGATTAGCATTTGGATCGCCGGGTACAATAACAGTTGGCATTTGAAATGGATCTTCCAAGATAACCTTCTTTAAGAACTTTCCATGTGGCTTCTTCAGATCACAAAACCTAAAGAACCTAATTACCCATTGATCGTAGTTTCCTGGAGTGAGCATTGGAGGTCTATCAAGTGATCCAGCCTCATGAATTGATTGTTGGTTGCTTAAAGCTTCACACATCTTTGCAAACCAAGTGGGTTCCTTCATAGTGTTCCTTGATGGATGTTGATTGAAGTCATTTGTGTAGGGTTGAACTTGAAGACTTGGTGGTGGTTGAAGCATTTGAGGTTGTAGAATTGCGGCAAGTTGTGGAGTTTGTTGTTGATTAAATTGTTGTTGATAAATTGCTTGTTGTTGATTCCATTGTTGATGTTGTGGAGTTAGTTGTTGTTGTTGACGTTGAGAATAAGTGTAAGGGAAATAGTTAGAGTATGGTGGTTGTGACATGTTGAAAACTTGTGTTGGTAAAAAATGGATCTTTGTAGTCGAATGAACCTTTGTTGATGAAGTATCCTTAGGCGTAGAAATCACAATAAACCAAGTAGGACTTATGCGTAAAAACACCAAAGTTACGCGTAACAAAGAGAGTTACGCATAGTTTTAGCTTACGCGTAAGTAGGGTAAAGGCACTAAAGTTATGCGTAGACACAAAGTTAGGCGTAGAAACTTAGGCGTAGGATTACCTTATGCGTAAGACTAGGCTTAGGTGTAAGATGAATCTTATGCGTAGGATTTCTACACGTAAGCTTTATGCTTATGCGTAAGTTTAGGGTTTTTGCCCAAATGATCTTTTACACTATCACAGTGCAAAAGATATCCAAAGTCGACGTGTTTTCAGGCTTATCCAAGCAAGAAACCACGGAGTAAACCATGAAACTGAAGATCAAACCAAGGATAAAGTTACGCGTAAAACTAGGGTTTTCATACGCGTAGCTTTACTCGTAAATTTGATTTTGCCCAAAGTTGTTTCTAAACCAAATTTTTGTTATGGAATAGCTTCAATATCACCAAAATAACACAAAAGTGTGAAACTTGATGAGCCAAAACTCCTAAAACGGGTTAGGCGTAACTGAAACCTTCGAACAAAAATCAAGCTTAAAAACGTAGATCCACGCGTAAAGTTTGAAACTTTTTGCCAAAAACAGTTATTTTAACACCTTAAAATGTTGAAAGTACAAGAATCTTGGATTAAAAAGTGTAAAAAATACGTTTTTAAGCGAATCAAAGATGGAACCTCTTTTACGCGTAAGACCAAAACCTTCAAAACAACAAAATAACGATTCACCCAACTATTTGGCGATTGATACCACTGTTAGGTCACTAGTTTTACAACACAAGCAACATAGAAAGAGATAAAGGCGATTGAACAAATAAACCAAACACACACACACGTTAAGAATGACTGGTTATGCGTAGATGTGAGTGAAAGAGAATAAATTGAACAACCAACCTTCAGATGAAGGTTTACAAGGGGTATTTATAGGAGGGAAGCTAGGGCAACACTCCTAGTTCCCATCCTTTTCCTTATTGGACTAGGCCTAGGCTTATGGGCCTTCTACATAAGCCTAAGGCTAATAACAAACATAAAGGCCATAATAAGCTAACTATTACATGTTAATCACTAACACTTGATTAAGGTTTAGGAGTGATTCCAACAAATTCATCCCTTTCTTTAGTCATCTTTTCTAGTTAAGCAATCTTACATCCTAGCTTCCATTCACTTAATTTTAACTGGTAATCCTGTTGTTCATACTTTTCTGCCCAAGCCATTTCATTATTTTCATGAGTTATAATTTTGGCTTCCATTGATTCTAAAGTAATTTGATAGCCAGCTACCTCAGACCTAGCTCTATTATATTTATCTCTTTCGCTACATAATCGTAGAAGCACCTTTTGATAAAAATCATGACACTTAGAGCATACCTCGTAGATAGGGGTGAACTTGGTGAAGTGGCTACCATAGCAAGCAGAACAGGTTCATCTTCACTCTCCATGCTCCAATAAAAGCTTCCTAGACCATCTCTTGATTCCAAAGCAGCATGTCCAGGTTCCTCATCAAAAGTTGTGCTCCAATCAAACTCTTCCACCGAAGTCTTCCACTCGCTATCATACAATAGGTTACTGGTTCATCATCAAAATCAGCACTCCAGTCAACCTCTGATAGATTCTCTTGAGCAACCAAAGCTTTTGTTTCAGTAATAGGAATTGTGACAACCCGTACTTTCAGGTCATTTCTCGACACAATTTATGCCTCATTATTTCAACATTTATAGTAAACTTGGTTTACTTGTTTCAAATTCGCGTAACCTTTATGGTTTAGCTGCGAATTCATGATCATAACATCACGTACATTTCATATGGACTAAGATTAGTCTACATTTCATTGACATCATGTGCATCTCATTAGTTCATTCATGACATTTCATTTCACTTTCAACGCGTAATTTTTATATTAAATAAACGTTATCGCGTGAGTTATTATTTTGTATAATTAATCCGTTATTTTCAAAAATGATCCCGAGGTATTTTTATACTTACATTTAGTTTATAAAAACTATATTTTGAGCTTAACTAGTGTTTTGAATTTATTTTGAATATAAATCGTTGAATTTATATTATTACGACGTTTTTCTTAAAAACTACTCGATAATTATTTTATCACTCAAATTTTACAAGGAATGTATTTTTACAATTTATATGACCTCAATATATTTTACTTTGGCCTATTAAAAAGTTCTTTTAGCTAAAACTACTTTAAATACACAAATGTATACACAATGCAACTTATACTTATTTTTAGCCTACACATCTTACTTCTATACATTTATGTATATTTTATAAAATAAAATAATATTGGGAAAACATTCCCCCCTAAAAACCGGCCATAGGGGGGGGGAGTAAGTCAAAGTTGGTAAAATTTCTTACATAACTAGATTTGTACTCAACTATCATTTACACACACACTCTTCACTTAATAATTCAAGCTACTCTTTCTCTTGTTTTTCCTCTCAAAACCGCCAAACTAAAGGCAAAGAAGGATTCATAAAAAATTTTAAGATCAAGTTTATCACAATCTAGTATACACTCTCATCAAGGTTTTGAAATAAAAACCTAGGGTGTTTAGGTTAATCCTTGGTTCTAATCACCTCATCAT
Organism: Chrysanthemum makinoi; assembly: GCA_910596185.1. Classification (NCBI taxonomy): domain Eukaryota; kingdom Viridiplantae; phylum Streptophyta; class Magnoliopsida; order Asterales; family Asteraceae; genus Chrysanthemum; species Chrysanthemum makinoi. The sequence goes on along the minus strand of OU343221.1, from coordinate 211,313,103 downwards.
ATCACTAGTAAGCATCTCATGTTTATTTTCATCTTACATATTCATTTTTATACTCATCTTATCATTTTGAGCAAAAACATGCAAGACTTGTGTTGTTTATACCATTTTTACATTGATTTTAGAGTTTATATATATAAAGTCATCCTATAATTATTCCCTTGTTATATTTTGGTCTTGATGATGATTAGGAACCCATGACACCCTAAGAAGGTGTATGGTAGGATTAGATTAGTTTTGGAGTTGATTTGAAGGGATTGGAATAGGTTTAGTACGAGAAAAACTATTTTCGACAAGTATATAAAGTGGTCTGATCTTATTTTGTTTTTCTGGAAAATCCGACAGTAGACATGAGTTTTTGGCCTAGATAATTAGAAAATATACTTTAAAACGAATCCGTGGCCGCTTGAACGGATTAAAACGGAGTTATAACGAAGAAGTTATGAATTTTTCAAGTTTGACGACGAAATATATATTTTCTGAAATTTCAGCAACCTATTTTAGTTTTGTACGAGTCAAAAACGAGTCCTAAGCTTTACAAATTATTTCGACTTATCAAAAATATATTAGTATACTTTGATACGAAGCTAAGGACGTATAATACGTAGAAAACGGATTTGAAACGACTAAGATATACACGTTTTCATAAACTTGCCGTAACTATTATTTTTAGAAAAACTATATTATTTTTACGAGATAAGTGTTACGGTAACTAAAATCACCATATTTAACCCCTATTATCTTTATGTTCGAGACCTTTTGGACAAAAACTCCTGAACTGAAACTTTTAGATATCGATACAAACTTTCCAAAACCGTCGAGTTCGTTCTCTAACGATCGACGACACCGCTTTTACGGCTAGTTTTCCAAAGCCATTTTTGTTAATTTCCTGAAAATTCGACGACATTGTTTTACTTTAAAAGTGATAATTTCACCAAATCATTATAAAACCATTGTAGGATGACATTTTGACGTAAATACTTGTAAAGTGATTTTTGATTGGTCAAGACGCCAAACGAGTATTTTTCGACGATAAGTAATATTTTCAAAACTCGCAAATGGTATAAATAACATACGAAATGTATAACATTACATTGCAACTCATTACATATCATATCATTCATTTTAGGTCGCGGATAGTTTCCGAGCCTCATTTTCTTGCACTTCATTTTGATAGCATATCAATCACACCAGGTGAGTTTCATGGCCCCTGCTTTTACTTGTTTTCATAACTGTTTTGGGGGAGATACATGCTCAAATATTTTCATTTACTTTCACAAGTACTTTAACTTATATGAATTACCGTGAGTTTTCATAGCCCCATTTTCAATTGTTTGAAACTATTTTGGGGGAGATACATGTTCGACTATTTTTCACAAGTACTTTATATTATTAAGGATAATTTCTATCATGATCACCATTGTTTTAAAACCGAATGTTGTACTATATTAATTGTTCTTGTTTATGTGCTATTGTTCTACGTCGAGTTAAGTGCTATTGATTATGTGCTATTGTTCTACGACGAGTTAAGTGCTATTGATTATGTGCTATTGTTCTACGCCGACTTAGGTACTATTGTGAATTCATTTGACATTGTGTGCTTGAACATAAACTATGCATATTCTCGGCAGGTTGTGAACACACAAGTTGCAAGTTTTGTATGGGCGGGACTTGGAACTGAGTGGATTCACAATGCCTTTGCTGCATAAACGATTTCGATACATTGAGCCATGCACTATTATGTGGATTCATTTGACATCATGCACTTGAACATTAACTATATACATTTTGGCAGTGGGTTGTGAACACACAGGTTGCAAGTTTTGTATGGGCGGAACTTGGAACTGAGTGGATTTACAATGCCTTTGCTGCATAAACGATTTTGAAAGGCTTTACATTTCAACACAAACTCTATGAACTCACTCAACCTTTGTGTTGACACTTTTAGCATGTTTTATCTCGGGTATCTAAGGCATACACTTCATGGCATGCATTTGGACACCTCATGGAGTCATGGTGACGACTCGTTTCGCTTGGGTTTTACGCACTTTAAAAACATCGTTTGAATTGTAATAAACTTATATCCGCACAAGTTGATTTTCATTTGGGACCTACTTTGTAAACTCTGATTATTTTATTAAATCAAACGATGTATTTTCCAAACGACACTTTAGGTCGTTCAATATAACTGTGATTGTGATGCTATGACAGTCAATCCCGAGGAATTCCATTCCGCTGCAAAACAGGTAATTTGGGGTGTGACAGATTGGCATCAGAGCTTCGGTTATAGAGAACTAGGTTGCATCATTGACCCTAGACTATAACTACATCATCATAGCATCTCATCATTTCATCATAAGTGCATGTTCACTTTGCATACGATTTATACGTACATTTTTCGAGTTATTCACTTTCATTTCGTGATCGATTGTCACATTGATGCCTTCAAATACCCATCCCATCATACTCACATCACTTTGACGTGGAGAATGCCCTGTCATTCCCTATCACAATTTTTACACCGGTTGACTTAACACCAAACATCATATGAGTCGATTAGTCCAAGCATTGCATAGTTACTCCTAAATTATACATAGCCTGATCACCTATGTCTAATTCAGGAAGAATCATGCAATGAAGGGAGTAGTAGGCTTATATGTGTAAGCAATTCCGTAATCGAGCCAAATTTTCAAAAGATTTTCTTCAAACCACTTGTTTCCAGCTTGATCCGCGTGACGGTTCTTGTTTGATGAGTTGCAAAGATCGAGCTAGAAACAAGTTGTTACCTAAACCGATTTAGCCTAATCGTATGACAGTTCTTGTTTGATGAGTTGTGGGATTAAGCAAAAATCGGTTACCAAAAAGTCTTTTGAGGATTTTGCTCGGGAATGGGAAAGTTTGCCACATCAAACCCTAAACCCGAGAGACCAACACGAACTGAATTCAGGGACTGAATTCCTTTTGGATGGGCTTAATGTGACAACCCGTACTTTCGTGTCATTTCTACACAATTTATGCCTTACTATTTCAACATTTATAGTAAACTTGGTTTACTTGTTTCAAATTCGCGTAACCTTTATGGTTTAGCTGCGAATTCATGATCATAACATCACGTACATTTCATATGGACTAAGATTAGTCTACATTCCATTGACATCATTTGCATCTCATTAGTTCATTCATGACATTTCATTTCACTTTCAACGCGTAATTTTTATATTAAATAAACGTTATCGCGTGAGTTATTATTTTGTATAATTAATCCGTTATTTTCAAAAATGATCCCGAGGTATTTTTATACTTACATTTAGTTTATAAAAACTATATTTTGAGCTTAACTAGTGTTTTGAATTTATTTTGAATATAGATCGTTGAATTTATATTATTACGACGTTTTTCTTAAAAACTACTCGATAATTATTTTATCACTCAAATTTTACAAGGAATGTATTTTTACAATTTATATGACCTCAATATATTTTACTTTGGCCTATTAAAAAGTTCTTTTAGCTAAAACTACTTTAAATACACAAATGTATACACAATGCAACTTATACTTATTTTTAGCCTACACATCTTACTTACACATTTATGTATACTTTATAAAAAAAAAATAATATTGGGAAAACATTCCCCCCTAAAAACCGGCCATAGGGGGGGGAGTAAGTCAAAGTTGGTAAAATTTCTTACATAACTAGATTTGTACTCAACTATCATTTACACACACACTCTTCACTTAATAATTCAAGCTACTCTTTCTCTTGTTTTTCCTCTCAAAACCGGCCAAACTAAAGGAGCAAGAAGGATTCATAAAAAATTTTAAGATCAAGTTTATCACAATCTAGTATACACTCTCATCAAGGTTTTGAAATAAAAACCTAGGGTGTTTAGGTTAATCCTTGGTTCTAATCACCTCATCATATCACTAGTAAGCATCTCATGTTTATTTTCATCTTACATATTCATTTTATACTCATCTTATCATTTTGAGCAAAAACATGCAAGACTTGTGTTGTTTATACCATTTTTACATTGATTTTAGAGTTTATATATATAAAGTCATCCTATAATTATTCCCTTGTTATATTTTGGTCTTGATGATGATTAGGAACCCATGACACCCTAAGAAGGTGTATGGTAGGATTAGATTAGTTTTGGAGTTGATTTGAAGGGATTGGAATAGGTTTAGTACGAGAAAACTATTTTCGACAAGTATATAAAGTGGTCTGATCTTATTTTGTTTTTCTGGAAAATCCGACAGTAGACATGAGTTTTTGGCCTAGATAATTAGAAAATATACTTTAAAACGAATCCGTGGCTGCTTGAACGGATTAAAACGGAGTTATAACGAAGAAGTTATGAATTTTTCAAGTTTGACGACTAAATATATATTTTCTGAAATTTCAGCAACCTATTTTAGTTTTGTAATGAGTAAAAACGAGTCCTAATCTTTACAAATTATTTCGACTTATCAAAAATATATTAGTATACTTTGATACGAAGCTAAGGACGTATAATAACGTGAAAACGGATTTGAAACGACTAAGATATACACGTTTTCATAAACTTGCCGTAACTATTATTTTTAGAAAACTATATTATTTTTACGAGATAAGTGTTACGGTAACTAAAATCACCATATTTAACCCTATTATCTTTATGTTCGAGACCTTTTGGACAAAAACTCCTGAATGAAACTTTAGATATCGATACAAACTTTCCAAAACCGTCGAAGTTCGCTCTCTAACGATCGACGTACACCGCTTTACTGGCTAGTTTTCCAAAGCCATTTTTGTTAATTTCCAAAATTCCGACGACATTGTTTTGCTTAATTTAAAAGTGATAATTTCACCAAATCATTATAAAACCATTGTAGGATGACATTTTGACGTAAATACTTGTAAAGTGATTTTGATTGGTCAAGACGTCAAACGAGTATTTTTCGACGATAAGTAATATTTTCAAAACTCGCATATGGTATAAATAACATACGAAATGTATAACATTACATTGCAACTCATTACATATCATATCATTCATTTTAGGTCGCGGATAGTTTCCGAGCCTCATTTTCTTGCACTTCATTTTGATAGCATATCAATCACACCAGGTGAGTTTCATGGCCCCTACTTTTACTTGCTTTCATAACTGTTTTGGGGAGATACATGCTCTAACTGTTTTCATTTACTTTCACAAGTACTTTAACTTATATGAATTACCGTGAGTTTTCATAGCCCCATTTTCAATTGTTTGAAACTATTTTGGGGGAGATACATGTTCGACTATTTTTCACAAGTACTTTATATTATTAAGGATAATTTCTATCATGATCACCATTGTTTTAAAACCGAATGTTGTACTATATTAATTGTTCTTGTTTATGTGCTATTGTTCTACGTCGAGTTAAGTGCTATTGATTATGTGCTATTGTTCTACGACGAGTTAAGTGCTATTGATTATGTGCTATTGTTCTACGTCGAGTTAGGTACTATTGTGAATTCATTTGACATTGTGTGCTTGAACATAAACTATGCATATTCTGGCAGTGGGTTGTGAACACACAGGTTGCAAGTTTTGTATGGGCGGGACTTGGAACTGAGTGGATTCACAATGCCTTTGCTGCATAAACGATTTCGATACATTGAGCCATGCACTATTATGTGGATTCATTTGACATCATGCACTTGAACATTAACTATATACATTTTGGCAGTGGGTTGTGAACACACAGGTTGCAAGTTTTGTATGGGCGGAACTTGGAACTGAGTGGATTTACAATGCCTTTGCTGCATAAACGATTTTGAAAGGCTTTACATTTCAACACAAACTCTATGAACTCACTCAACCTTTGTGTTGACACTTTTTAGCATGTTTTATCTCAGGTATCTAAGGCATACAATTCATGGCATGCATTTGGACACATCATGGAGTCGCGGTGACGACTCGTTTCACTTGGGTTTTACGCACTTTAAAAACATCGTTTGAATTGTAATAAACTTATTTCCGCACAAGTTGATTTTCATTTGGGACCTACTTTGTAAACTCTGATTATTTTATTAAATCAAACGATGTATTTTCCAAACGACACTTTAGGTCGTTCAATATAACTGTGATTGTGATGCTATGACAGTCAATCCCCAGGAATTCCATTCCGCTGCAAAACAGGTAATTTGGGGGTGTGACAGGAATTTCCTTTAGTTCAAGCTTAGGTTTCTCAGTCATCCTGTTTGCCTGATATTTAGCAAACTTGCATTCCCTTGCAAAATGTCCAGTCCTTTGACAATTAAAACATTCAATCTTGGACTTGTCAAAAGTGATACCCTGTTTTGGTTTGAAGTCGATGCCTCTTCCTGTTTTCTTCATGAATTTCTTGATCCTTGCAGTAATCATAGCAACTTGCCACCTTATATCAATTTCTTCAAGAGCATCATCTTCAATTTGTGACAAATCTTCTTCATAGGTAACAGGTAAAGTAGCTTGCTGAGCGAAGAATGAGCATACAACTTCATCAGAATGGATGGTGCTTGATGGTGATGATGTGGGGTTGGTTATGGTTGTGATAGAATGAGCAGGATTTGCAGTACTTTGGGCAACAGTACTTTGAGTAGGGTAAGCAGTACTTTTAGTGGAAGTACTGCCTCTCTTTTCAGACGACACAAAAGCTATACTGTGAGACTTTGAACTTGTTTGGCCATTCATCTCATGCTCATACACCTTCAGATGGTTGTAGAGATCATCAAAGTCCATAACATCCAAACCAGGTTGTCCTCTGATCATAGTAGCAATCACATGCCATGTAGATGGCAAACTCCTTAAGAACTTCAGATTGGCATCTTCAACAGATACCTCTGCCTTGTATAACTCTAGCATGTTGAGGAGATTTTGAAATCTATCATAGGCAGCATCAAGACCTTCTCTTTCACCAACAGTGAAAGTTTCAAACTATTGCTTCAACAGATTTCTGTGCATCTTCTTGGAAGCATCATTACCTCCAAACCTTGTCTTGAGAGCAGCCCATAATTGTTTAGCATCCTTAGCATCATGAAACTTGAGTAGGTGACCATCAGGTATAGCAGACAATAGGATGTTGAGATCCTTCTCTTGATTTCTTATTGTAGCAGCTGGCAGAACGGCCTTAGGTGGTTTAGGTTGTCTAGGAATTTCTATAGGATCTGCAACAACTTCATTACCATTGACAATTACATTCCATAGTGCATGGTCTGTAATAGCAATGTACTGCCTTATCTTCATACTCCATAGATCATACTCTCCCTTCTTGATGATTGGTATTCTGAGTGAGGTGATGGATGGGGGTGGTGCAGCCTTCGACATCTTTAGGGTTTATTGTTAACTAGGTTTTTTAAGGGTTTCTTCTTAGTCAGAGTTTCCACACAAGCTCTGATACCACTTGTTGGATCGATGTACTCTAACCAAACTAACTTATATAGCTTGTTAAGGGTTTAATAACCTTGGAAAAATCCTAAGTTATTAACAATGAAACACTGAACTATCTCTATTAAGTATGCGGAATTTACTTAACAAAGCTAAGAAGAATTAACTTTAACTTCAACGATTTTATTAAAACTTAGAACCTGCTTGTTATACAGATTCTTTAACAACTCTAATACTCTAATATCGTATTCTCTAAAAGCTCTAATAATGCACGTATCTCTAATGCCAATCTAGGGATCCTTTTATAGGCTTAAGGATAACCCTAGTCGGTTTACAATTACAAACCTTGTACGACAAGTAATACTATACTAAACTTAGAACATTCTAGAATTACAAGATAATCCTTAACGATTTTACATATCAGTCCTTTAAGCATGCAGTACTTTGATGAATCGAGCAGTACTTTGACTTTATACTTTAGCAGTACTTTGACTTCTTCAGCACTTTGACTCTTCAGTACTTTAATACTTCAACACTTTAACTTTCTATATCCCAACATCATGTTTTTCCGAGTCACATTATCAGGACAATAAGCGTATTTAAGGCTTGATGGTATTATTTACCATCAATTAGTACTCGATCTGATAATGTCAAAATGGTATTATTTATGAGATGCTATGTTTCACAACATGTATGTTCAGATGTTATTTTGTTGCTAAAACTACTTATGATGGCTATTTAGCTTCATTCTTTCACCCTTTTTAGTTTTCATATATTTTCTATAAGTATGTGTTTGTCAAAGGATATTTAAGGCTTGATGATATCTATGTTAGCCTGAAAAAGATGTGTTAGATTTTAGCCTTTTCCTCTAAAAATTGAGCCGGAATTCATGTCGTTTTTCTATAGAATTTTACCGTAAAAACATAAGTTTAAGTATCAATTACAGAGTATATATATAAGATATTAACAGTAGTCAAGTAATTTAAGCTTAATTATTCTAGAGATAAGTTGAACTCCTTTTCATATCTAAATCTAGCTTGCTCATGAACTGTATTTAACAATAGCACAACTCAATTATAGACTTAATTATAGTAAACGTATATTGTTGAATGTGGTGTCTTCTACTGGTCAAACAGGTTTGAAGTTGCCAAAAGTCTGTTGAATAGCCTTAAAGCTAATAAATAATACACTTGGTCATATGGTTCAAAACAGATAAAGAGATATTGTTCTTCAATGTTATAGCTATGATATTAAGAAATCAAGTTATTAATTCTTTTACACCTTTACACAATGATATATTGCACAATGATAAATCGATACTTAACTAAGTAACTGTTAGAAAACTGTAATTTCAGATCTTCATCCTAGATTGGTCAAATAATGGAAATAATGATCATTTCGGATCAACAACAACCCACTAATACCATCTACTTTCATTCTTAAAGTTAGCATATTTTGATCTTTTCATGTACGCACCCGAGCTTCATTTGTATGGAGATACGCTTGAACACCGATGGCCCTAAAAGGCTAAAAATTCAATCTTAAATTTGTTGGCTCTCTCTGAAAGAATCCACTATGGTAAGTTTGAAGCAGTAGAAAAGTAACGAGCTTAACCAAAGGATTATGAAGCTGCAATTAAAGCACATGTATATATTCTCTCATTATTCCTTCGTTTTTGTTTATACTCTTCATCTTCTAATGAATTTTCAATCGGGGTTTTGTATGCAGGATAGGGGAATGCTAATGGCTCTGTAGACATATCCGGTTGTGGAGGAAATGATACAAATACTAATGGGAAAGTGGTCGATGTGGGTTCTGTGGAACAAGCAATGTTAGTCAAAAGTTGGTCTCATTATATGCTTATAGGTCTGTCTACTTATTAATGGATCAAATCAGGTGATGTTTTATCTTTAAATGCATAAAACATTCTCAAACGTCTATAAAATAAGATATTAATTCTTAATAATATAATATAAATTAACAGATCTGATAAGCTATTCATTTCTAAAAAATTTAAAATAATTGGATTTTCAGAGCTTTGAGGTTGAAGCACATGTGGATGATCGTTGATTGTTTAGTTGATGACCTTTTGTCATTTGTTAATGGAGAAAATAGAGGTACCTCAGTCTAATTTGTTGGCTTTTAGTTACGAGTTACTGGAATTAATACCATATATTGTGCAAATGCTACTAAAGGACCAACAATCTCATCAGCAAATGATGCTTGAACAGTTATTCAAAATCAGATGTTAGATGGGTGTGGGAGATCACGTAATGATGACGTGAGGTCCAATTACGAGCTTGATGAAATTCTTCTCAAGCATCAATTTTTTACTGAACTGCAACATCGTTCACAACTTCAGCAAAGACATGTTGATCAATGATCAATCACAAGCCAAATATGGCCAAATACCTCATCAAGGACAGAAAAAAGAACCACCGGGCTGAACCACCTTTGAGAAAAGAGGTTGTGGAGTTTATGCTTGATACGGGATCACACATGTGGAGTATGCGAAGAAGTAAAGCTAATTTCTTCATGTCATGGACGCTTTGGGTGGTTTGATCGCAGTTGGTAAATGGTTTGATGAGATATGTAACCGGAAGAATCCTATGACAACCATGTTCATTTGTATCTGTTTTGTGTATCTGGTCTTGTATCCCCAGATAATTCTGCCCATTATTTTCCTATGTCTCTTTTTATATGGATTATTGTGCTACAGATGGAGACCAAAGAACCCACCCTATATGGATACTCGTATCTCCTGTGGAGATAACGCACTCCCCGATGAACTTGATGAAGAATTCGACACATTTCCAACTTCTAGTCCTGCTGATATCATAAGGATGATATATGATCGTTTGAGGAGTATTTCTGGTAGGATTCAGACTGTTCTTGGCGATTTAGCAATATAGTGTGAGAGACTTCAATCTTTACTCACCGGAGAGACCCCGAGCTCTGGTCATTTGTGATTTTCTGCTTTGATTGCGCTATTGTTCTTTTGTCACACCTCTTAAGATTGTGGTAATTCTGACTAGCTTATATGTGTTAAGACACCCGTTGTTGCAACACAAGTCGCCTCTGTTCCGCCAATTTATTTAGAAGAATGCCAACAAGGACTGATCGCATGCTTTGAGAAAACCTATGCACTTTCTCGTCATTCATTAAAAAATTTCTTCAATTAGGAGATAGTCCGCCTTAGCTATATTGGTTTCTTGATGACCATCTTAATCATTTGGTTTAGTTATTATCTGGATTTTTGGATACCTACAAATATTACAGACTGGAAAGTTAGGAGTCTATGTGAAACTTAGTAATTCTATATTTTGGGACAAAAGTTCCAAATATTTGTGAAATATTACCTTTGGAATGGTTAAATATATTGCAAATGAAATAGCCGAAAGAGGTAGGTTGAGTTTCAAGACTACGAAACTAAGAGTTGAGACTACCCGCATATGCTATGTGCCTTATAGTCTAAGTACACTTTTATTATTTTTGTAACGTAAGCGACTCTTCTTCAAGGATTTGATAGATCGAATATGCACCTGACAAAATGTGTATATATTGCTTCCTTTTAGTTAAACTCCAAGTTTAATGACCACTTAATCTAAACCTAGATATCCCTCATTTTCTTTTTGGCCACTCGTCATTTTTTGGTTGGGTTTGAGTTGGTAAATATGATACTCGCTCCGTGAGCACGGTTATTACTTTTTCACTAAACCTACTCAACACGTTAAACTCGTGAAACTCATGATCGATTGATCGTAAGTTAGAGATAAAAACTTGATATCATAGAATTGCCATGACAAATCATCATTTTAGTTTTACATAATCTATGAAATTTCGTAAAATAAATTCTACACACAACCATAGTCCTAAAAGTAAGTAACGAGGTTGGGACATAGTAGAGGTTATTATTCTCACGGTCACATCCGTACTTATTAGGATCAAAACTATAATTTTATCGAAGTCATCCGTATGGTCGTGGTTTTGGTTAAAAAGAACTAATACATGCCATACATGCTCTACAAGTAAACAAAGCCCAACCACAAATAAGCTCATAAATTGTTGAGGATATTATAGATGGACAACTTTGTCTAAATGTAACGCAATACAATCAAAGAATAATCACAAGTCATACATATTCTCATCACAACGAGCATCAAACCAAACCATAAATTCATTCACAGATATTTCAAATTCGTCAACATCATCTAAATTTGATAAAAAAATACACCTGGAAGCACCTGTATATAATAAGTAAATAAGCATAATTAACAAAAACAAAATAATAATAATAAATGTTAATAATATTATCAAATGTAAAAAATGTTCATGATTAATATTGTTTAGAACAAAATGTTGAAAGTATCTACCTCCTTTTAGCCGTTTTATAGATTATGTAAACATCAATTTAGCTGTTTTATAGATTATGTAAACATCAATTATAGTTCTTAATCGTTTAATTTAACTTTTAATAACTTTTTAGTATATATTTGTTCTACTAAATCCTAAAAATAATAAACAACAAATCAAAGTACTTACATGCTTTTATCCGTTTTATGGATTATGGTAACATCAATTATAGTTCTTAACCGTTCATTTAAACTTTTAATTACTTTTTAATATATAATTGTTCAACTTAACCCTAAAAATAAAAACCAAAAATTAAAATACTTACATGCTTTAGCCGTTTTATGAATTATGGTGACATCAATTATATATCTTAACCGTTTCATTTAACTTTTAATTACTTTTTAGTATATATTTGTTCTACTAAATCCTAAAAATAAAAAAACCACAAGTCATACCCGTCCATCGGACGGGTTTTGCCACTAGTATATATATATATAGGGTAAAGTTAAAATAAAAAGACAAATATCAGTAAAAAGAATAAAAACATTTTTTTTTTAAACTTTTCCAAAAATTCCAAAAAAATTCCACAAGATCGGGTATGTTGGTGTATAAAACGTTTGTGAATTTTTTTTTTTTATAATTTTGAGTTTTGATACGTTTTTTTAATGCACAAAACGAATTTGATCAAAAAATTTTGATGCACAAAATTTTTAACTTGTTTTAGTTAGATGCGCAATGTTATTTTGATAAAAAAAAGTCAAAAGAAGTTGGGTGCAAAAACCAATTTTTGATGCACAAAAAAACGATTTAATGAGCAAACGTATATTTTCATAATTTTTTTTTGGAAAAAATATCCACTTTTAGAAAAAAGTTTTTCACAACTTTTTAATGCACCCTCATACCCGATCTTGTGGAATTGTTTGGGAATTCTTCGAGAAATATTTTTGAAAAAAAAATCTTTTTATCTTTTTACGAATATTTGTCTTTTTATTTGATCTTTATCCTATATATATATAGAGGGAGTTTAACGTGGGATAGTTGCTTATAGTAGGAAGAATAGAAAGTCATCTGGATCGTCGGATGTATCAATGATGATGTCATTTATTAAAACTAGATCTATGGCATTTTTGTAATAATATTCAAAACCAATGGCATTGTATACCATTACTAGACGAGTACCCGCGCCTAGCGGCAGCTGTGTCTAGTTTCTACAAAATTTTAGCGGCGATTAAGTTTGTTTCATGAATAATTATTTTAAGCGGTAAGGAATCCATTTTGAATGATTATATTGTTTTTCCGATAGAGTTGTTTTGTATTTGAGATTGTCTTTTTTGATAGCATTTTTTAAGTTGCATTAATCAATTAATATTAAAATAATAATAACGTCATTTTTTGTTGGAAGGAGCAATTGACACCATTTTTTTGTGTCTTTAGAGAGCTATAGTACATAAATAGTTAGTGCAGAAAAACAAAAAAAAATGTGAATACAAACATTTATCTTTTTATATCGTATAATTTCAGAGATTAGCATTCATTAGTTTCTTTTAAACATCATGGTTGAATACATCTTTTAAAGTTTCCACTTAAACGCCTAGTCATGGTTGAATAGAGGTTTTAAAGTTTCCATTTAGACGCATAGCCATTTAAACGCCATAGTTTCCTTTCTCACCACAATAGTTGACCAAATTCAGTTTTAAAGTGTTGACCGAAATTCAGTTTTCCACTTTCAAGGAAGACCATTTTTTTCTTTATAATTAGTAGAGACGAGATATAATAGAGCCTAAATAGTCTACTGCAAAGTTGACTAAAATTCAAGAAATTTGAATTTTGAATTCTTATTCTAGCATGATAGTTTTGGGTTCTCACATTTTTCAATGTATTGTGTTTTTCATATCATCACAACCAAGAAAACCACTTTGAAACATCAACCAAAAATCAATAAACAGAACAACCAAAAACAAAACCATGAACTTAACTGATTCTACAGTATATCCTGTTAAAATTCCGGCATATCTACCGCAACGAAACCACCAAATACTTATAAAACAACAATATAACAAACTCAAAATGCCTAAGTTTACATGCACTTACAAACTACCAACAAACTTACAAATTACTAACAAACTTACAAATTACTAACAAACTTACAACTACACACAAGAATTTACTAACTACTTTAAAAAGAAACTACACATTTACTGACAACAAAAGCAAGTTCGATTGCGGCGGCGACGCACATTCAGCAGCAGTGGTGAAAACGGTGGACTACGGCGGCAATAACAAATCTATAAAAAAAATTATCAAAAAAGTTATATAAACTCAAAGCTGAAAAGTAATACATATATAGATAGATCTAAAAGTAACCACAAAACTTGATATAAATCTGTAAAAACTAAAAACAATTGAATAACACCATTAAGATAATCAACTATATACAAATATTAACAACAATTAAAATAAGGCATACTATAAAGTGCGACAACAGCTTTTTCCAGCAACACAAGCCATGCAGCCACGAAAGCAGATTTTTCTGGCGAGACAAATGGTGGCGCCGTTCTATTTTCGGCAAAGCGGTGGTGGCGGAACCAATTTTCGGCGAGTCCATGATGGTGGTGTAAAAATTTATAAAAAACTTAGATCTACAAATAAAATTTATAAATCTGTAAAAAAAATATATTATAAAAAACTTGATCTATTAATAAAACTAAAAAAAAACCTACCTCAAAACATGATTGTTGTGAGTCATGGTGGTTATGGGTTTCGGTGGTGGTTTGGTTTAGTTGGTGGAGTCATCCAGTGGCGGTGACGACCGGTGGAGGTGACAACCGGTGGAGGTGACGTCTGGTGGTGGGAGTTGTGGTGGTGGGTAAAGTAGTATTATTTTGTGTGTGCGTTTTTAGTATGAGATGAAATTGTGTGTGTGAGAGAGAAAGATAAATTTTTCAATTTTCAATTTACAAATGTAGTTAATATAGGCTTATTCCATTTAAACTAGACGAGTACCCGCGTCTAGCGGCAGCGATGTCTAGTTTTCTGCAAAGTTCCGATGACCCATAAGTTTCTTTCAACAAACTGTATTTGTAGCATTAGAGAATCGTTTTCGAATAACTACAATTATGATGCGTGGTTGCATAGCAACATAAATATATAGTTTTTAAAAAAATTATGTGGAGTCGATCTAAGTGTGAGTATATTTTCTAATAGGATTGTTTTAAGTTATTAAGATTTTTAGTAATAATAGATTCAAGCATTAAAAAGCAACGGTATTATTAGTTAGCAATATTATATTATAGTTTAGAGATATAGCCAACATTTTTGACCATTTTTCCTTGTTTTGTCGGTAATTTAGACAGTGATAACTATCTTTTCTACATGTGTAGCGTTTATCATTTGGTGTGTGGCTTTTAAAATTGTAACTTTGCAAATTGGATATCACCTTATAAGATTATTTTGTACAATCAATTTGTATAGATATTTATTCATTGTTCAAAGTTTATTTATTTGAGGTACAAATAATTATCGCTAAAGATAACAATACTATTTATTTTTGTGATTTTAATAAACTTACATAACATTATTGATAAACTGGACAAAGGGCTATACAATATATATTAACTTTTAAACGACGATTCATATATCTAGTCCTTAAATGGTGCAAGAGGAACATTTTTTAATATAACATTATACAAATGACAAATTACATGTGTCAAAGCAAAATAAACCAAAAACTACAATTACTTGGTCTCTCCTTTCAAAAAATTGTCACGGGTTCCACAACTACTTCATCATTTCTCATATAATTTTGTCAAATTTGAAACCCGATTTCACCCGGGTGGTTCAACTGGTTGAACCGTTCCGATAAAAACACAGGTCGATTTAAACCGAGTCAAACCGATAGGTTGGGTCGAAAAAATGTCAAATTAAACCGGCCAGGGTTTGAAGCTTCCGGTCAACCCGTATCGGTTTCAACAGTCAACCCGATCGGTTTCAACGGTCAACCCTGTATCGGTTTCAATTGTTTGTTTTTAATTTGATAGATGTGCTTTTAATTGGGTGTACAATGTGAATAAATTATTGTACTTTTAAGTAATGGGGTGTCTTAATAAAAGTATTAATTATATTATTTATTTCTCTCTCCATTGACCATGTTTTCAACATTCAACTTTCAACATTTTTCATTTTTTCCACTTTGACCATTTTTTCATTTTATATAGTATAGATACAAAACACGATTTGCCATCAAAGTTGGTTTCCTCGATTTGTGGCCCTTCCCATTTAATTATACCAAAAAAGTTCCGTATCCCATGATCATGAATCGATCGTACAAATTCTTTTATTATATTTTTTAGAAGTCTATGATATACACACATGAGCTCATATTATTTAAACAACTAGTGAACATCGAACTTGCAGTTTGATACATGATTTCTATATAGTTATATAATACACAAGAATATAATAACGATACATGACCTTTAAATAAACATTATTGAAAGAACCAGTAGACATTTTAGTCAAAGCTATACACGAGTGTTATTCATGATACATAAATCGAAACGAAGTACTCGTAATATAAACAATCAATTAAATAACAATTAATAAACAAGTGTTATTCAACTGATGCACACAAGTACAACCATTGATTCATCACAAACAAAGTTGATAAAAACCCAAAAATCTGTATCAATCGGATCGAATCATAAAGTCGACGGTTACAGTCGGTGACTGTTGGTGATGTCGACAAGGCATCTGATTTAGAGATCGTATCAAGGGGATGGAGGCAGCAAGGGTCATCGAGTGGGTTTTTGGGAAGATACAGAGGGTGTTTTGATTTGAAGGAGAGAGAGAAAAACTATTTAATTAGCTTTAGGAAGATGACGGTACAGTTAACAAGTAATAAGAATGAAAGTCAAATACCTATAATACCCTTCTCATTCCATTATTCATTTTATATTTATTAAACTAGGCGAGTACCCGCGTCTGACGGCAGCGGTTCCTAGCGGCAGACAATTAACGATATGCGATCTTGTGGCAAGTGTTTCGTTTAACGTTCAAAATAGAATACGAAAAGATCAAAATGTAATTGCAAATGGTTGTAACATGCTATAATTCAACTATAACAAAAAAATTTAACATGTATCAAGCGACATATAAAAATATTTATTGAGGATTGGAACAGAAATATTACATCAATTATGAAATACTAACTAACAGCAGACGTCACTCGTTGTGTAAAACTTCATAATACACGACATTTGAGGTATAGATTCCTGTTTGACGGGACTCTTTGACTGGTTTAACCAATACTTTTGTTGTTCTACGGGATTTCCCTCTATACAATGCCACATAAAGCTGGCCATGCGAGAAAACAGAATATGTAGTTAATCACTTTTGATGCTGTAGAGCCCCTATGGCACAAGTTAAAAAAACCCCTTGCAACAATATATTTGTGCTAAGTTTTGGCTATATGTCTAACTACGAAACTTAATTTTCTTAAGAGAGTTCAGGACTTCAGGTGTTACAACGATGAAGTTAAATGTATTCGAACTATTATGTAATTGTTTTTTAGGGTTTTTCTAAAAGTATAGATAAGTGTACTTTTATGTGGGTCTCTGTGTACGTTTAATATACTTATGGTGTGCTTAACTTGTGCCCCAAAGTCAGAAGTTAAAAAAACCCCTGTTGCAATCATCTAAAGGTCAAACAATTTAAAAAGGATTAAAAACTAAAAATATTTCAAACTTCAATAAAGGCATATCTGCATTGGTAAGTGAATTGATTTGGAACCAACTTTTTTTTTGGGAGGAGTTATTAATACGGTGGCTATGTTTTTATTCATACGGGGGCTATGTTTTTTGTTTTTTTTTTTATTTTTTTTTATTTTTTTTTTATTTTTATAATTTTGTTTATATCAAAAGCTATAAACCGAAAATGTGGCTGTAAATATAAAGTTTAATAAGCCAAACGCTTAAAATCTCAAAAAGCGGACAAAAGCAGGCCTACGGGTTAGACCCCGTAGGAATAGTGTATCCCTTTTTTTTCTTCCTTGTTTCCATCTCTCTCAACTCAAATTTTGAGTTCATTTTATTTAGTCAAAAGATTATAAGGCTAATGTTAATGGCAACCGCAAATATTGCAGTCACCCCCTGTCACATCAGCGCCACATCAGATTTCTCTCTCCAACACTACACCCAACCATAACTTGCTAGTGGTGACCACGATGGCGACCGTAACTTTTTTTTTTTTTTAAACTAAAATTTCATTCATAATTAAAACCATTACAATAACAATTCAACTAAAAAAAAAAAAAAAAACCATATCCTTAAGTACCGGCTAATGATCCCTCTGTTTCCGGCTGATGAGCCTTGCCCAGTCTGCTGCAAGGTTTGTTTAGATTCCTTTGGCGAGCATGCGGTCCATTGCAAGGAGTTACTGGGTTTCAAATACTGGCATGATTTGGTTAGGGATGTTCGTATGATGTTCTTAAACGGCGAGAATTTCTTTTAAAAAGAGGCCCGTGAACTTTCTCGGATCCGCTTTGAAGGGAGGTCTAATTTACGGCCACCTGATATACTTGTGTTTGGATGGGCGGGGGAAACATGCTTGTGGATCTTACCGGAGTGTCCCTCTTGTTGGGCCAAGGGACAATGAGTTTGTTGGGACAAGCGGCGTTGAAAGCGAAATCGAGCAAAGTTGCTAAACACGAGAAAGCTTGTTTAGAGAATCAACACGTATTTACCCATTTTGCCTTTGATACATTTGGGTTCCTAGCTTCGGCAGCTGTGGAGTTTTTGACTAGGGTTCAACGGGTTGTGCAAAGTAATTTTGCGACCCCTAAGTCACAAAATTTCATTTTTAGTAGAATTGGTTTTGCCATTCAAAAAAGAGTTGCCGCACAGCTTGTTTCCCGTTTGCCTGTCATCTTATTGTAATTCGTTATAAAATATATAATGAATACAACTAAATGTTAAAAGGGTTAGTGTCTGTCTTCTATATATTGAACAACATTATCTAAGTTTAATTTATAACATTCAAAATAACATGAACAATAATAATATTATGATGGAATAAATACATATTAACGGAAAAAATAACATTGACACTATAATTGATGACAATAGTAAGCACATACGTGGTGTGCATTGAAAGTTGAAACCACCAAAAAAATGTTGACCAAATGAGCAATTAAAAACCATACTCTTAACTCTTGCATCACAAAAATACTCATCTTCTCCAAGACTCTAACAGAACCACCATGACCGGTTATGTTCTCCGAAGTTTTTTTCTTCCTTTTTCTTTTTCCTTTTTATTTTTGGATCTAAGATGGTTTTTCGTTTATTTTCAAGATGAATACTAAAAAACCAACACTTGGTCACACCCTTTTTCTCTCAACTGTTGGATTTTGCTATGAGGGGTGTCAATTGTTTCGGTTGGCTGACAAACCGAAACAATGAAAAGGTTGGGGTTTTGATGGGTCATACTCGGTTGGGCTAGTGGCAACCAACCGAGCCATTAGCATTGGCCTAACAATTCTTGCAAAGCCTCGAGCCCATCAAAGATTATATGACAATTCTTTATTGATGTTTTATTATGAAGAGTATCAACTATTTTCAATATGTGGACCCATACTCCAAACCCACTGTCTGCTTAAAAAAAAGACAATGAGGGTCATGCTCAGACCAACTTGGCACAAAAAGAATTTTAAAAGCCAAAAACTTTCAGAAAAGATTTTTAAAATTTTACTCTAAATAACCTACAAAAAGTTAAAATTACATGACAACTTCGTGTATTTCAACAATAATACCATAATTAACAACTTAATAATTAATACACTTTTGGAGGCAACAACAATGCCGGCGTATAATTCCAGCAAAGCGGCAGCGAATCTGAAAAAGAAAATAAATTTTTATTAGAGATTAGTAGATTACATAATAGGGATTATTACAAATGTTAATAAGAGAGCATACATGCGTCCACAACAACTGTCAAGGCGGAAATGGTTAATTCCGGCAAGACAGCAGCGGAAAGTGACGGCGACAGCGGCAGGCGACAGAGGCGGCGGCATGAGCGAAGGGAGACAACGGCGGAGGCTGTAAAAAGTAATAACACACTCGAAAAATTAAAAAAATTCAGATCTACATATAAATCCATAGATCTGTAGAAAGAAGCCTTCAAAATTTGAAAAATATACATAGATCTAGTAAAAATATCAAAAAAAAAAAAATACCTCACATCTTTCGACAATACGCGAGTCAACAGTGAAGGCTAATCTCCAGCGAGTCAACGGCGGGGTCGGTGGCAGCTTGTGTTCGCTAAACTCCTTTGGTGGTGGGGCTTACTGTGGAGAAGTGGGTTTCGGTGGTAAGGTGCGGTGGTGGAGTGGTGCGGTGGTGTAGTGGTCCGGTGGTGGAGGGGTTTTGTGGTGGTGAGGATGGTGGTTGATGAGATGTGTGGAAGAAGAGAGCATTTTGTATGCGTTTTTTAGTGAGTTGTGATAAAAGAGTATTAAATACGCCTTTACATATGTCTCTCTCTCTCATTTGACCATTCCACTTTCTCACTTTTTCACTTTGACTGTTTTTTCATTTTATGTAGTATAAATAAACAAATATCCACATGTCACAATTTAATTGGCTTCTTACACTTTCTTACTTTAATTACTTATTTATAAGAACCCCATTCTATTTATAAGAAAAACTTCCTTCACAACTTTTTCATGCACCAACATACCCGATCTTGTGGAATTTTTATGGAATTTTTCGAGAACATTTTTTGAAAAAAAATTATTTTTATTCTTTTTACGGATATTTGTCTTTTTATTTGATCTTTACCATATATATATATATATATATATATATATATATATATATATATATATATATATATATATATATATATAGAATCTAGATCAAATAAGATCAAACTTAAAGTTGTTAAAATGAGATCGAACTATAATTTGACAAGAGATACTCTCCTTACAAGAAAAATAATTTTTTCATTTATTACAACTAAAATTGTTAAAGTTTCGATAGATTTCTTTTTAAAATTTACGAAACCTATGTGATACACTTTGATTAGAAGTTTAATGTGTATCAGGTTTTTATATGTGTATCAGGTTTTGGAATATTTATTAGTGTAATGTGTATCATGTGTATCACAAATCCAAACTCATGTATCATTTGGTTATTAGTAGCTAAAATGTTAATTTGTATTAAAATATTATTTTTTTGTGTATGATTACTAAAATTCTTATTTATAAATGTTTTAGTGGTTTTTTAGATTTGATCTTATTTTTAAAACTTTAAGGTTGATCTCACGTTAACTCTCCTATATATATATATATATATATATATATATATATATATATATATATATATATATATATATATATATATATATCTTTACTTATATATGATGCTAAGTACTAGTTGTACATGTTTTGAAGCATGTACAATGACATGGAAATGCTACCTCAATGATGACTTGGCATTCACAATACATGAAATATCCGGAATTTAATGTAAAAAAGAATGCCATGGAGAGATTCGAACCTTGGTCTACACATCCACAAACAAATACTCCAACCACTGGACTATGCATGTTTTTGTGTTAGGCAATTCAAAACATTCTTGATATAACCTTAATGACAGCCTATTTTCGAACTAAATATGGCAACTCAGATCAGTCAGTTTCAAAAATCCCTTAATTGTAGCCATATTCAAACCAAACTCAATTAGGGGAGCGTGTAACAATTCAAAAACACTATTCATAAAACCCCATAACCAGAAAAATCACCCACAATTCAAAAATGCATTCCCTATCTTGAATTTTGAAATTTCTCAGCTTCATCAGATATGAATCATGTAATAGTCAAATAAATTTTTAGAATGAATTTGAATCTTTAATTTGCTATGATTTTGACCATTACCATGTCGATTTTATTTATGCAATTTCAGTATTAAGGATTGACAAAAAACTGATATATGGTATTTGAATGAAATTTTAGGGTTTTATGATCAAGTTGAATCTTTAACTTATAACAGGTATTTTGAATTGAACCTTGATTAAATGGTGTTTATAAAGAAAAGATATGACATAAATATAACCAATATAAATTGTTTATAACTGTTTGTTACGTTATGGTCAATTTGTGTGTTTGCAGGTTGGATACATATCACTTCATTGAGGTACCTGTTGAAAGAGATGGCAACTGTCTGATCAGTGTTGTCTGCCACCTCATACTTAGCATGTTAACATTATAACTTGATTACAACTCCGTGATTCTATATAGTTATGCTACACGATTTAAAACACTCGAATATGATATTTCAATCTGTTCATGTTCGTTGGTTTATATGGTCGATTAATTAGTCAATTATAGCCTTTGAATCTAAACAAGAGAACAATATAATCTTGTCTGATCAAAACTTTTTCTTCAGCTTTGTCCTTTATCGGATCATTTATATCGTACACCAGAGCATGACAAGTCTGTGAGGAAGATAGTTGTCACGCAGGTAACAACATAGAACAACAACACACATTATTTTTCCATTTTTTGTTAGATTTTGTATCCTTTTGTTTATTGGATATTATCAAGTTCTCATTTCTACACAAAAAAATAAAATAAAATCGGAATTGATTAATAGCGGCTTAAGTTTTTTTGGAGAAATGCTATGGTTTTGTTAATTGTGGTATGTATCATTTGTGATTTGCAACCTTGTATTTATAATCTTTTTATTTTTATTTTCGATACAGCTCCCAACAGGGGTAATGGATACAGCTCCCAACAGGAGAAATATTCTTGGGTCTAGTCTTTGCAAGAGGTGACTGTAAATGTTCCTATTCCTCAAGGAACCAAGTCGAGGTTTATTGCATGTGACATAAGGGTCAGCCTCCGATACTTGAGGGGGAATTCTACAAGCCTGTCAAGGTTGATGATTGTTTTTGGAGCATAGGTATACTTATTCAAACTACAGCTTTGTTGGTCTATTTATGTTATTTAGTTTGTTATGTCTTCTTTACTTGACTGATCACTGATCTTTTCTGTTACCTTTTCTTTCAGAGGATCAAAATTCTATATCGATTCTTCTAACCAAACATGATCAAATGGAATGGTGGAACTGTTTGGTCAAGGGCAAACCTGAAATTGATACTCAGAAAGTGGAACCTGAGAGCAGCAAGCTAGGTGACTTGGACCCAGAAACACGATCTACTATTGAAAAAATGATGGTAAGTAACTACTGCACCTCAAATTAGTTTCATAGAGTTCACTTTTACAATTCAATGAAAATGTGACTAATGTTCCTTAAATGTGTCTTTTTTAGTTTGACCAACGCCAACAGCAGATGGGAAAACCAACAAG
Organism: Chrysanthemum makinoi; assembly: GCA_910596185.1. Lineage (NCBI taxonomy): Eukaryota > Viridiplantae > Streptophyta > Magnoliopsida > Asterales > Asteraceae > Chrysanthemum > Chrysanthemum makinoi. Next base: position 211,289,999 of record OU343221.1, on the reverse strand, counting down.
TGATGAGATGCAGAAAGAAGAAATTTTGAAAAAGTTCATGTCTGAGTTAAATATCTATTTCTGATACAAACAATTCTAGAAGTGGCAAACATGGGCGGGTCGGGTGGGCTTTAGTTCCATTACTAAGTCAAACATGCTGTTTGGTCTCCAATTTTTGTGTGTGTTTAAAAGTAATTTGTGGAAAACTAGAAGGGGGGGTTGAATAGTTTTGCCAATTAAAACTTCATTTTAATCTATTTAGATAGACTTATGTCAATCTATTTGGATGTGTATGTTGGATGTTGATAAACAAGCATACAAAGGTAAGTAATGAAAACATAAGAGTAAGAAGCACAAAACCACAACACGAGTATTTATAGTGGTTCGGCTACAAGGACACCTTCCTTGCCCTACTCCACTTCCCGAGTCACCTACTCGAGAGTTCGTAATCACTACACCAATCTCCTTATGGCGGAGAAGCCTTCACAACGTCGCCTACCCTTTTTCCGGTGCTAGGCTAACCACCGGGTTCTTTCACTCCAAGGTGAACCACACCTACACAACGTCGCCTACCCTTTATAAGGTACTAGGCTAAGTACCTAGTTCTTTCACTCCAAGGTGAACTACACCTTCACAACGTCGCCTACCCTTTATTAGGTACTAGGCTAAGCACCTAGTTCCATTGCAATGGAGGAACTACTACCACACTACACCAACTACTAATCCCAAAGGAGATCTACTCATTTACAACATCATCAAGGGTATCAATATCCTTGGATCTAATACTAGTCTATCTTGTACATCGAAACACACCATATCGAATGTACATCTAAGGCACCTTTCACTAATGCCTTTGACTAGATCTACAAGACACCTTTCACTAATGTCTTGCGTCTTCACTTCTAAGCACCTTTCACTAATGCTTCTTTGTCTTGACTTCTAAGCACCTTTCTCTAATGCTTCTTTGTCTTGACTTTTAAGCACATACCACAAGTGCTTATCCTATAGATGATAGATACCCTTCACTAATATCTTCGTCTTGACACTTGAGACATCTTTCACTAATGTCTTCAACACTACACTTCTTTGAAGAAAGAAAGGAATCATCAACAAGAAGACTTCAGTAGCCTTGATGATGAGGAAGCATGGCAACTCATGGACTTGAGCTTGCTTGACTTAAAAGGTGGTGATCTTGCCTTTAAGAGGAACCTAAAAGATCACACAAAAACAAAACTACAAACATAGATCTCTTGGATCTAAGGTTAGTGAGTTTTTAACTCAGGGAGAAAGTATGTTAGAAAGGAGTGAGAAATAATGAAGAAATGGCTCACTATTTATAGAGAAAAAATCCTACTATTCACTGGATCCCACGGATCCCTTTCACTTGGGATCCGGCTAGCACAAAGCTAGGGATCCGTGGAACGCTCCTCTTTGCCCATGGGTATTTTGGTTATGGGTCATGGGTTGAACCATGGATCATTGGCTAGATACAATGTATCTTTGAGTGCAATGCACTTTTTCACTTGGGTATGGGTTGATCCATGGGTTATGGATATCATCCATGTATGATATAAGCATGATGTCATGCAATGGGTTATGGGTCAAGATCCATGGGTTATGGGCTTTGGGTTATACCCAACTACATTCAATGTATTTGCCCAATGGGTTGTGATACTTAAGTTTCTACCCATTTATATTACCCAATATACTACATACTAGTTATGTGTATATTTTACCCAAATATGTAAACACTAGTTGTTGTACATATGTATTACTAACCCATAAAATCACTTATACTTGTTTTAGTGTTTTATGTGAAAATGTGAATATGTTAGAAACTATTAGTTCAAACTATTTACGTATTCTATTTGTTTCGTTAAAATGATTTTACGTTTGTTATCGACAAAACATTGGAAGATCATAAAATATAAATAAATGTTTTTACGGCTTATTTGTATTAACAATCTCCCCCTTTTTGTTGATGACAAAACATAAAATTATTTTAAGAAAAAGCTAAAATTCGTAAAAGTTTGAATTTGTAGTTTTTACTTTCTTCTCCCCCTTTTTGTCAAAACAAAAAGCATTTGAAGGAAAGCAACACATCGTTTTTAAGAAAAAACATGTGAAAGAAATAAAAGTAAAAAGAAATAGAGAGCAAGTAAAGGGAAAGGATCTCGTCTTTACTCCCCCTTGACGAGTTCATCCCTATGTAAGGGCGTCAGGTAAGTGATACTAATCTAGTTTGTTTGCGAATAAGTTTGCAAAAGTTTTTGTCTAAGAGACGAATGTGCTCCCCCTTGATGATTGCAATTTTGCAAGGGGATGTCACGAAATGTAAACCTAGTATTGCAAGTAATTTGCAATGTATTGCTTTGACATAAAGCTCCCCCTAGCTTTAGGATGTCAAAGTCTTCATATGTAAATTGAATAACTACAAAACAAAGGTTAGAAAGCAAGTATAATTGACAATTTCCTGCAAATGTGATTCAATTTAGTAGAAAGAAAGCTTTCTGTCTCACGGATCCCACGGTTCCCTCCTAGTAGGGATCCGTCTAGGCAATTCTGAGGGATCCGTATTAGCTGTTTAATTACAGCCAATGTGATATAACAAGTGATGTTATCACAAAAGTAAGATATGAATACAAAGTAATCATATGCTCAACAAAATAACAAGTATCATGTAATTCCATTTAATAAAACTAGAGTTATGATATACATGACTCTAAGAAAATAAGAAAATACATGACTAAGAATTTCTAAACCAACTATCGCTTGATGCTAGGATACCACTAAAATCTTCTAGCTCGAGTTTTGTTTAGGTTTAATCTCGTCGAAACGTTCGAGGAGATGATAGAACATGAAACGTTGGTCTTCTCGTACTTCATGTATCAAACTTTCAACATGTTGACAATGATAGCAATCTTTGTCATGGCTAAGTAGTGGTGGTGGAAGAAATTAAATGGCTTGATGCGAAGGATCAAGTGAAGCGGCTTGTGGAGCTTCAAACGATGGAGGGATTGGTGGAGGTGCATTTGAGAATGACTCAACCAAGAATGATAGTGGTGGTAGAGAAGTGTCAACTTTCATATGGTCGGGTGGTTGACTTTGATGATTTCTCATAATCCAAATGGGATTATATGATGGAAACGGCGAAAAGGAAGCCGGAGCAAGTGTTGACTCAACACCTTGATTTTGAACCATTATTCCTCCTAATGAAGAGAATGTTGTCGGCGGAAGCGGATGAGACGGCCTAGGAGGCAAGTCCTCTAAATTGTAGAGGTGTGGTGATGATAGTGGGGATGTAAATGAAATAGCTATAGGAACTAATGGTGATGGTTTAGTGGAGATGATATTGTTTGGCCTAGGAGGTATGGTGGTGTTTGGCATAGGTAGTTTTGTGGGCACTATCATTTTAGGAATTGGTTTGATTGGATGATGAAGGATTCTATCATTTGTTGGCTTGACCGGAGATGATTCGGTTGAAGAGATTTCGTGTATAACACGAGCCTTTTTCATGGGTGGTTCTTTGGTGGATAAGTTACTACTTGGGGTTTTCCTCATGATGAGATGATTTCAAGAGGTTGTAAGAGCTGAAAGTTAGGATGAGAGTGATGACTATGGAGGTCCTAACAAAGTGGTTTATAAACCAAGAGATTTGGAAAGTGCATTTAAGCCTTAAGCCACTAGGATTCATTGAAATGTGATGATTAACATGCACAAGAGTCAACTTCAGATTTTGCACTGATCTAGGAACTCATTTAAGATGAGATGGAGTGTTTGAGTTAGGAAGATGAGTTGAAATGATTGTTTTAGCAAGATTTGACATAAACTGTCACCCGGATCCCACGTTTCCCTTCTCAGAGGGATCCGTCTAGGCTAATCCTAGGGATCCGGCTTTCAGCAGTTATGAAAGAGTGGAAATGATGTTTCTAAGATCTAAGACCTATAACATCTTGAGTGTTTCAGTCCTCCTAAGTGTTTTAAATGAAGGGGTGTTTAAGTACTTTGAAGGTAATGAATGATGTAGCTAATGATTGTCTTTTATGGAAGGATTTGGAACTTTCAAGAGTACCAATGGATGAGCAAGGATGACACTAAAGAAGAGAGTGTCAATTGAAGCTAAATGATCCTAGAGATCAGGTTGTGACTTAGGATAGTGTTTTGGAAAATATCCTAGAAGCTTTGAGATGGGAAAAACTAGAGTTTGATCAACTTTGATCAATTTTGAGGTAAGGATGATTTCTGATTAATTATGCCATAATCGAAAGATTTCTACGACTAAATGTGAGGGATTAAGTAAAAAATGAAGTGTGAGTTTGAGAGCGGAAGAGTAATGGATTAAAAATGAAACGGTAGATCTATAAGCGTCTTAGAGTGTGATCTTGGTGAGTTATGTGTGAGTAGGAAGGATCAACCTATCTTGATAAGGACTTAACTTCCCTTAAGACCCTATGTTTAGCTTAGTGTGAGATGTTCTAAGGATATGTTTGAAATATAATGCTTGCAATTGCATTTTCTATTTGCCGGACCCCACGGTTCCAGTGTAGGGATCCGTCTAGCACAATCTTTGGGATCCGCCTATCTGCTCAGCAGGGCCTTTACTAAAGGTATGCAATGATCTTGACAATGCATTATATCTCAAGGATAGTCTAAAAAGAGTTCTAATACTAAGATATCAAATTGTAAGATGTTTTATTTCATGAAAAAAAATTGGATTACATTGATAAAGCACGATTACAAGAGAATTGATCCTATTTTGGAATACTACTAGGTTCCTTTAGTGTTTTCGCTAGGAGGATCATTATGATATTGATGAGTGTTGGTGGAATCAAGAATGAAGAAAGTCTTCATGAGAGATATGTTTAGCGGTTCCATCATCTTGTTCACAAGCACGTACAACGGACTTTGAAATTGAGGATGGAAGTGCATAACATTATGATAGAGGCGTGTCAAGAACATTACATAAGGGATGAGTTTATTCTTGGAGCCTTGAAGATTTTCAATTCGCCTTGCGAAGAAGTAGGCGAGATTGTATGGTTGTTGTGTGAGCACAACAAGCGGGAAGAATTTCTCGATTTCCCCTAAGACTCCAAACATTTTCACGTAGGATGAGTGCAAGAGGCTTGTACTCTTCTCGGATATCCCTTGTAAAGATAATGTTTGGATTGGAGTAATATGGTCAAGGTTTGCATATTATGCGATTTAAATCTTCCGGAGAGGGTATGTGTGAACAATATGGACTATTTTCTTCACGAAAGTTGAAGAGAGAATCAAGAGACCAATCTTCGGTGAAGGCACATTGTCCATGATTTGGGATCCGGAGGATGTAAGCAAAATGCCCAAGGGTTAGAGTGAACTTTTGATTTTTGATATAAAACCAAAGAGATAGAGAGCGATCATCGTTACGAATGAGTTCGAATTGACGGAAGAATTCCATTATGAACCTTGGACATATATTCTCGTTGATTTCAAGAAGACATTCTAGTCCTATGGCTCGGAAGGAGGTATTGATACCTTCTTCGAATTGTAGAGAGGTGTCTACAATACGTCCTTCGTGGAAGTGACGGTTTTCGAGATTATTGAACCCACGGACATGATTTCCAGGTGTGTTGGGTTCGAGAGAGATGTTCGGAGTGTAGACGCTAGTGAGTGAAAAATCAAACTCATATTCATGCGTCATAGTTGAACCTATAGAAATGATAAGTTAATAAAAAGAGATGTTTGTGGTCAACCTATGATAATCTAATGTTTTTACTAGATTTTTATTAACAATGGTATTTAACACTTTAACTTACTCAAGGTTTTGACTTTCTAGTGGATTATTACATTTAGAAAGATAGAGGTTTTTAAATTGCATGAAAAACTGTTTTCCAGTAGGACGGATCCCACGGTTCCTTTTCAAAAGGGATCCGGCTAGTATAACTTCCGGGATCCGTAGATCTGTAATTACAGAACCAGATTTTATGAAAACGCATAGGTTTTTAGATCTCATAGTTTTATACCAAGATATATGTTTTAACCTACATTTTCTTTTAACATGCATACATGACTTCTAATGTATCACGAAAGAATATGAAACAAATAAATCAAAAGAGATGACAAACATATTATGATAATAATAACCTAGATAACTAGATCATTAGTAATATTGCATTTCAATACTAAGGATGATACAAAGGATTAGGTATATGATCCCAATGTAGATTAATAATACAAAGTAAATGTCTCCATATGTGAACTTCATCATAGGGAACACAAGTGCAATGAGTGTTAAGGCGATGAGCACGAGTGCCATGTAAACTATGTTGATGACGGATCTTCTTGGTTTCGGTTGATATGAAGTGGAGAGGAAGATGAAGTTTTGAGTGAGAGGGAATTTTTGAAATTGGAAAATTTGAAAAAGTGAGGGTTTGGTAGAGTGGTCGACGGTGGGGTTATTTATAGGGAAGGAGGAATTTTTGAAATTCGCGTTTTGTTTTATTATTTGATTAAAAGAAACAAAACATAAGTTTTATATACCACGACTTTAGACGAGAAATAAAACACGTATGTGAGAAAAAAGGCTTCCTAATGAAGCTTCATGTAAAACATGTATAACCACAAAGGATAATCATATAAATGCCCAAATAGACATACTTAATTATCAAGCAAAAATAAAAAAAAGAATCATACCTCTAGCGCACTTAGGAATGTCTTTACAAATGACACAACAAATGTCACTTAGACGATTCCCGCTCCTTTGCTATTAAGATACCTTCTTAAGGAAGGTATTATTTTTACAAAGCGATTCCTATAGCTTGGTGGGTATGAGCTTTGACTAATCAACATGACGAAGAGGATTAGTGCAATTAAATGAAAAAGTAAATAAGAAAAAAAATGTTGTTATCAAATCAACATCTAAACATATAGTTTTAAAAGACATGGTGTTTGTTTTTATAAAAACCCTTCTTTGTAGTTTTCGATTAACCATGGATCGTATCAAGTTTTTTTAAAGTACAATATACTTCAAGAAACTTGGTAACGAAGCTCTAATGCCAATTGTGGAAAACTAGAAGCGGGGTTGAATAGTTTTGCCAATTAAAACTTACTTTTAATCTATTTAGATAGACTTATGTCAATCTATTTGGATGTGTGTGTTGGATGTTGATAAACAAGCATATAAAGGTAAGTAATGAAAAGATAAGAGTAAGAAGCACAAAACCACAACACGAGTATTTATAGTGGTTCGGCTACAAGGACACCTTCCTTGCCCTACTCCACTCCCCGAGTCACCTACTCGAGAGTTCGTAATCACTACACCAATCTCTTTATGGCGGAGAAGCCTTCACAACGTCGCCTACCCTTTTTCCGGTGCTAGGCTAACCACCGGGTTCTTTCACTCCAAGGTGAACCACACCTACACAACATCGCCTACCCTTTATAAGGTACTAGGCTAAGTACCTAGTTCTTTCACTCCAAGGTGAACTACACCTTCACAACGTCGCCTACCCTTTATTAGGTACTAGGCTAAGCACCTAGTTCCATTGCAATGGAGGAACTACTACCACTCTACACCAACTACTAATCCCAAAGGAGATCTACTCCTTCACAACATCATCAATGATATCAATATCCTTGGATCTAATACTAGTCTATCTTGTACATCGAAACACACCATATCGAATGTACATCTAAGGCACCTTTCACTAATGCCTTTGACTAGATCTACAAGACACCTTTCACTAATGTCTTGTGTCTTCACTTCTAAGCACCTTTCACTAATGCTTCTTTGTCTTGATTTCTAAGCACCTTTATCTAATGCTTCTTTGTCTTGACTTTTAAGCACCTACCACAAGTGCTTATCCTATAGACGATAGATACCCTTCACTAATATCTTCGTCTTGACACTTGAGACATCTTTCACTAATGTCTTCAACACTACACTTCTTTGAAGAAAGAAAGGAATCATCAACAAGAAGACTTCAGTAGCCTTGATGATAAGGAAGCATGACAACTCATGGACTTGAGCTTGCTCGACTTCAAAGGTGGTGATCTTGCCTTTAAGAGGAACCTAAAAGATCACACAAAAACAAAACTACAAACATAGATCTCTTGGATCTAAGGTTAGTGAGTTTTTAACTCAGGGAGAAAGTATGTTAGAAAGGAGTGAGAAATAATGAAGAAATTGCTCACTATTTATAGAGAAAAAATCCTACTGTTCCCCGGATCCCACGGATCCCTTTCACTTGGGATCCGGCTAGCACAAAGCTAGGGATCCGTGGAACGCTCCTCTTTGCCCATGGGTATTTTGGTTATGGGTCATGGGTCATGGGTTGAACCATGGATCATTGGCTAGATACAATGTATCTTTGAGTGCAATGCACTTTTTCACTTGGGTATGGGTTGATCCATGGGTTATGGATATCATCCATGTATGATATAAGCATGATGTCATGAAATGGGTTATGGGTCAAGATCCATGGGTTATGGGCTTTGGGTTATACCCAACTACATTCAATGTATTTGCCCAATGGGTTGTGATACTTAAGTTTCTACCCATTTATATTACCCAATATACTACATACTAGTTATGTGTATATTTTACCCAAATATGTAAACACTAGTTGTTGTACATATGTATTACTAACCCATAAAATCACTTATACTTGTTTTAGTGTTTTATGTGAAAATGTGAATATGTTAGAAACTATTAGCTCAAACTATTTACGTATTCTATTTGTTTCGTTAAAATGATTTTACGTTTGTTATCGACAAAACATTAGAAGATCGTAAAATATAAATAAACGTTTTTACGGCTTATTTGTATTAACATAATTGACTACAATAACTATGTTAGCATTAAGAATTAAGATGCACGTTTTGTGAATTTCAACCCATTTGACCCTCATGACTTTCTTGGGATCTTTACCCAAATCAGCTAATCAATATGTTAATTTAAAAGAGATTGTTACCTCTAGCAATTACTACTTATTTGTGACTCTTTATGGTTTCTGATTCCTAAATTTAAATTTGTGCAGCACCCGGAAATGGACTTTTCAAGGGCGAAGATCAACTAATGAGGGTCTACTCAGCTCACGAACTTGAGTCTCCACATCCACAAAGGAAGACTCCAACCACTAGAGCAAGTAGTTTTTTGTGTTATGATTTGTCACAATTCTCAATTTTTGGCCATTTCTCAAACTCTACATTCATCATACTAGTCATGCATGGGTTTTGCATTTCACATTAAACGCGTAAATTTCATATTAAATAAACGTTATCGCGTAAGTTATTATTTTGAACATTTAATCCGATACTTCCAAAAATGATCCCGATATATTTTTATACTTACATTTAGTTTATAAAAATGATATTTTGAGTTTACCTAGTGTTTTAAATTTATTTGTATATAAATTGTTAAATTTATATTATTACGACGCTTTTCTTAAAAACTACACGATAATTATTATTTCACTCAAAATTTGCAAGAAATGTATTTTTATAATTTTTATGACCTCAATATATTTTACTTTGACTCGTTAAAATTTATTTTTAGCTAACGCTACCCTAAATATTCAAATGTGTACACGATTTACCACAAGTCTTCAAGTAACTTACATATAATTACACTTATACATATTTGTAAAAAAAAATACATCAAAGTAAATGATAACACCCCTTTTGACGTCAAAGGGGGTGAGTCATTTGGGTGATTCACCTAAAATAATTCAAGATCTTTATTTGTAGTGTTTGACACTCAAACTCTTACACACTCAACAATTATTTCAAAGTGTAATAAAAGTCTTCTCTTTTTCCTCTATTCCTCTCCAAAATTCGGCAGCCTCAAGACCATAGGGAAGATCATCTCAAATTTTTCAAGACAAGTTATTTAACAATCTAGTATCACTTGTTGTATAGGTTTTGCAATAAAAACCTCAAGTGATTAGGAAAACCCTTTGTCCTTAAACCTCATCATATTTCTTGTAAGCATTCATATTCATGTTGTTATTTCACATTCATTATTATGGTCATATCATTCTATTTGAGAAACATGCAAGTTATGTGATGTTTATACCACTTTTTAAGGTTTTTAAGTGTTAAATATATATAATCCATCCTATAAATTATTCCTTGTTATATATTAGTTTTGGTGATGTTTAAGAACCCATGACATCCTAAGAAGGTGTATGGTAGGATTAGAATAGCTTCAGAGTTGTTTTGAATGGGTTAGAATAGGTTTGGCGCGAGAAAAACTCATTTCGACACGTTTTAAATGGGATCTGTCCATATTTTTAATTCTGGGAAAATCCGACAGTGGGTATAATATTTTGGGCTAGATATTTGGAAAATATACTTTAAAACGAAAACGTGGCCGCTTGAACGGATTAAAACGGAGTTATAACGAAGAAGTTATGAATTTTTGAAGTTGACGACGAAAACTAATAATTTCAGAAATTTCAGCATGAAAAATGTCACCCTTTACGAGTCAAAAATGAGGCTTAAGCGTTATTAAATGTGTCGACTTATCAAAATATATTAGTATACTTTGACACGAATCTAAGGACATATAAAACGTAGAAAACGGACTTGTAACGATTAAATTACACGTGTTTACATGAAGTTGCCGTAACTATATTATATAAGAAAAACTATAATTACTTAATAAATCACTAAATGATTATCGTAGGATATCATTTCGACGTAAGTACTTGTAAAGTATTTGGTAACTTGACAATATGTCATAAACATATATTTCGACGATAAACTTTATTTTCCAAAATGTACAAGTGGTATGGATATCATATGAGTTTGCATGCACGACATTGTTTCATGACTTATATTAGAGCATATCATTCATATTAGGTTGCGGATTGAGATCGCACCTCATTTCAGCATATCTACTTTTGTCACCATAATCATTGCATCAGGTGAGTTCGTAGCCCCACTTTTACTCGTTTAATTGTTTTACAAACTCTTCGGGGGAGATACATGCTCAACTACTTGTTTTTACTTTACATTTATATGAACTTAAATATCCTTTGTTTCACTCTATGTGTGCGTAAGTAGATTATGCCCGAACTAAATTGATCATTATATTATGAACGCTATTAGTTGAAACACTTTCCTTGATTTTGAACCCTTCGACATGTATATTTGAACTCTTTTAAATTGATTCGGACCCTTTGACATATAAGTGAACACTTTGGACTTGATTTGAACTTTTTGACATATAATTGAACTCTTTTAACCTGTAAAGAACCCTTTTGATATATTTTAAAACTTGTTTGACATGATTTTGAACGCTTCGACTATCTTGAACCTTTTGATATGTTTTAAGCTCTTTGACTGTTCTGAACTTTTGAACTCGACTTAAATCTTTGAACTTAATTACGAACTTTTGGAACGGAACTCTTGAACTTAAATACAAACTTATGACTTGTTTGAACTTATTGAACCGTACGTGTTATGACCTTGACTATAAAGTCTCCTTTGTTCGGATCATCACTATAAAGTCTCCTTTGTTCGGAGCATCACTATAAAGTCTCCTTGTTCGGAGCATCATTATAAAGTCTCCTTGTTCGGAGCACCACTATAAAGTCTCCTATGTTCGGAGTATATCTTTGGGAAGAGGCACCCAGTATATCTTTGGGAAGAGGCACCCAGTATATCTTTGGGAAGAGGCACCCAGTATATCTTTGGGAAGAGGCACCCAGTATATCTTTGGGAAGGGGCACCCAGTATAACTTTGGGTAGTGGCACCCAGCATAATTTGGTTTCATCAGAAGCATCATTACAAAGTCTCCCTTGTTGGAGCAGTGCAAAGTCTCCCATGTTTGGAGCATCCCTGAATTATTATATACGTAGTGCAATATTGTGAATTATTATGACCACTTATACTCGACTATTAGACACACTATATTTTGTGCAATGGGTTGTGAACACACAGGTTGCAAGTTTTGTATGGGCGGAACTTGGAACTGAGTGGATTTACAATGCCTTTGCTTTGAGAACTCATTTAACCTCGTGTGCTTGAACATAAACTAGACATATTTTGGCAGTGGGTTGTGAACACACAGGTTGCAAGTTTTGTATGGGCGGAACTTGAAATGAGTGGATTTGCAATGCCTTTGTTTTTGTGGACTATTCTAAATGACCAAAACTTTGCCTTTGTTGCATGAACGCTCTTTAAAAGCTTTACTTGTTAACCAAACTCTATGAACTCACTCAACCATTGTGTTGACACTTTTAGCATGTTTTATCTCAGGTATCTAAGGCATTCACTTCATGGCATGCATGTGGACTTATCATAGAGTCGCGGTGTCGACACGTCTCACCTACATTTTTTTTTGCACTTAACTATCGTTTGATTGTAACAAACTTATTTTGGTATCTTGGAAATCTATTGGGACCTATGTTTTGTAAACTCTGATTATTTTACAGAATCAAACGATATTTTCAAAACGACACTTTAGGTCGTTCAATATAACTGTGATTGTGATGCTATGACAGTCAATCCCCAGGAATTCCATTCCGCTGCAAAACAGGTAATTTGGGGGTGTGACATGATTATTCAATCCAATAATGTCATGGTTTAATGTTAAGTATTCAATTAAGCAAAAATTAAGGAAAGTTATGGTGAATGTTTGACCTAAATTCAAAAAATCTAAAATGAAGGGATTGTTTCAACCTAACTATGGTATTTTTAGAGGTATCTATCAATTTTTTCCTCAATCACAGCTAATCAATCAAAACCGAATCATTGGCAAAATAAATATGGTTTGAGTTTACTCCATTCTCTCATACGATTCACAAATCAATAAACAACATACTGGGATATGGAAGTGAATATGAACCAGTTGCTGGAAATTATTATCCAGTCCGTGTTCATATCCTATTTCATATTTATAAGGCTATGATCAGGTTGACCATAAGGAACTGTGTTTACTGTGTATATATATTTTGGAAGATGCATGCTTTGAATTGTTAGCTTCTAATAGGCCCTTTAATACATGCATCCATAGAATTCGTTTGATTGTGTTTTATTTGATTTGTAATTCACTTATTTTATATGTTCCTTTGTATTGATGTCTACTCATGATTTCTTAGATAAACCTTGGATCTTATGCTAAGGATGGAAGTACTAAGGAACTATCCCTGTTGGTGGATCGTGCCGTACGTGGCTCGAGTTTAGCACATGGCCGCTAATAGGTTAGTCGTCAATGTGTCGTGACTCGTGGTACATATTGAATTGTCTAATATATTTCTTTTATGAATGATGTTGGTTATATTTCGCCATTTTGTTAAGTTATGACAGAGGTAGAAAAGTGAACGAGTCTGTGTTGCAGCTTATCATGGTCATGAAGAACCGGTTGCATTATATATTTGCGTGAGATGGGCGATGAGGTACTCTTTTTTAACATTATATTAATGTGGATCCAATTTATTTATGTATGCCTAGAATACAAAACTAATCCTTAAAGTTTTGTGAAAATATACATTATCAGGGTGGGAGGTGGCAGTGTTTGGGACAATAAAAGTGGTGGCAACAATGGCAAAAGGCGATGGTTCAAAAGCTGTAGTTAAGTTGATTTTTTTTGGATCATTAGGTTTGATTATAACTGATTTATATGTAAAATGAAGTTTAGATGACAAGATCCATTTTATTGCAGCTATTGGTGTTTGGGATACCTTATTTGAGACCATAAAGGCAGTTGTGAGTGTTCATGAATAAGTGTATATCTGATTTAATTTCAGGGATATGCTCCTGACTATTTGTTTCTTTTGCAAACCGTGCTTCGTTCAGATCCACATGTATATACTTCTTTTTGAAATATCAAGCAATTCAAAAGTTCTTATCGATAATGAAGTATCTATCTTTATCGAATTCCTGACAATAGCCTTTACATGCTACCAGCAACTCTACATGTCTGTATATATTTTATATATGTCTTTATTGCCTTAATTAAGGCTTTAATGTGTGAAATCCATTTTTCAACAGGCACTTTTGGAGTCTATGGGTCTCATACGGTTCTATTGCACTTGATGCTGGACTTGATATTGTTGAAAAGAATGCCACCTTGTTGACTACACAAGCAGGCGCCAAAGATCCATCTGCAATTCATTCCATAGGTTGTGTTTTCGCATCCCTTCAGTATCCTATCCTAGAGGTATGTTTATGTTTAAGTTAGCTTAAATATAGTTCTTATATTCTTCTGGGCCTATGCATTTGCATATATCATATTTAATTGCTTTATGGATTTTATTGCTTTTTTGTTGTGGTGTTAGTTTTTTGCTTTTAAGGTGTAGCATAAACTTGTCACTGCTACTGTTTTCATATCTTCTGTTGCTAATGTTTGCTTAGAGTTTTTACTAATTGTTATAGGTTATAATAAAGGATTGAATTAAAATAGAAAAATGGCCAAGCATGTTGAGATTTATCTTAATTGTGTTCAGATCCTTAACATAATCCTATATTGTTTTTATATTCATTATTTTTCAAATACGGTGCTATAGACTGCGTAGTTAATTTTATCAAATAAAGCATTTATAAAACTTATAAAGTTGGATGTAGAAAGTGGTTACAGGTCACCTTAAAGTGATCCACATTCAAAATTTCTCTTTTGACCTGTTCATCAACCTTCCCATTTTCTCACATCTGCAAATTATAGAATTGTCCCACTCCTATTCATAATGTAGCTTACTTAAGACATTTCCATGTGAAAGTAACGAAAAGAGAGATGGTTGTATTTTATGCAAATGAGACTTATGAAAAAGATATTGTACTACAATACTTTACTTCCTAAATCGAAGTGGTTACAATCGATACCATCTTCAAGTATGCAATACTTGATGTGTACACATTGTGAGTAAAAACATGCCAAACATTGCAATTTCTGAATAATGGGTTGTACCATTAAGGAAATCTAAAATAGTTTAGTAACACATCTATACTTCCACATTTATACAAACTACATTACCTTTGTCCAGTTATAGTTAATATTTATTTGACAGGAAAGGTCAATTAGGATAAGAAGACGACAAGAATATTAATTCATGAAAGAGACACGTGCAATAGGCTACTCCTCAACAACCATTCGAGCTCAAACCAAGTTCGCATTTGCAATTCTCTATGTTAAGTTCCAAAGGTTGGTTTTAAGGATAAAATTAAATAGTAAAGCTTTTCTTAGATTATCAGTTAATACGTGAGATGTGTCTCTTTATCATATGCATGTTCAATGCTAAATAATGGCATGGTTTTTTTTTCCACACTCAATTCATTGGCTACATAAACTTTAGTGATTATTATAGGATATTATGTTGTAATTAGGTGCAAGAGGTGAAACTTGATGTATTGGTTGTCTGCAATTGGTGAAACTTGATGTAATTAGGTGTAAAGAAGACCAAGTTTGTAAATTTTTATTTATATTGTGATTTTATTATTATTATTATTTTGCTTAGGTATTAGTAGCATTTAGAGGTTCAATATCGACCAGAACAACAATATTTTTTATGTCAAATTCCACCAACAACGGTATGACATTGTGGCATAGTTGATACCACTTACCGAACATAATGTGAAAATCTGAGATCTTAACAAACTCAGTTGAATATTTTCAGGAAGAGGAGAGATTGGCTAATGCAATCAGGGAATTGAAACAATATGTATTATTTGATAGGGGTCAGTGATAGGTTTCTTATCTTAGTCCACCAACAAATTTACGTTCTTTTTTATTCTGAATAAATTTCAATATGCAGCAGCCATCTAATACAAGTCATTGCACAACAAGTCAAGAAAGACACCGCTGTTGAATCGGCTAATAAACGAGAACAGGATTGCCAGAGGCTTGAGAAACTTGCAGAATCTGAATAAGTAGATCTAGGCAATGAGGTCGAACCAAAAGTTTTAGTCGCTCACCTCCAAGGTGATGTTTCCTTTAAACTACTGTATTTGTGAACAACCTGATGGAAAATATAAGCAGATAAATCTCTTTGTTCAATCGTTTGTCTTTTTTCGATCTAACTAAAGAGTAGATCACTTTTATATGTGTTTTGTTGTGCTAACTCCTGTTTATTTATTAAACGGTATAGATGTACTAGAAGTCCAACTAGGGTTACAAGTTCTACATATGATGGCAATATCGACACATAAAACAATTATATTCTTTGGTGTATCCACATTGTTCTTTGACCAATTCAGTCATGACAACATTTGTGGCGTACTATAGAGTGTCCACCATTGCTCAATTCTTCCTAAATCCCAAAATCAACACTTGAAGAACCAAAATTCTAAATTCATCAACAAACAACTGTTATGGACCCACAATGTTTCCTTTCTCGAATAGTAGAACATTCTAACAACTTCAAGTTAAAGTCTTACAGAAATGCTTATGGCACATTATGCTCGAGCTTATGCAGTTATGCCACAGGCAAGTGAGATTTGGATTTAAAATTAAATTAAAAATATATGCAATGACTTAATTACCATAATGTTTTAATAATTTTACTTCATGTTTCATATACGATAATGCATTTTTTTAGTCTATGAAGATCGCTGCAGTGATGATGATATTTACGTAGATTCCATGAATTTCATTTATACGTCTATGGGTGCATATTTAGTCTCATTATTGCATAGATATGGAAGAAGAAATCTTGAAATCCCTAATTTCTACATTCGAGTACCTTTACCAAGTTAACATTTTCTCTATAAAATTTGCATGGTTAAATAACCAATGATTTTTGCTTTTTTCACAAATCTTGGACTTATGGGTGAAAAATCAAAATGAGGCCCACTATTGATGACGAGCTCAACATAAGGTAAAAAATTGAAATCTCTAATTTCTACCTTCGAGTATCTTTACCAAGGTAACTTTTTTCTCTAATAAATTTGCATGGTTAAATAACCAATGATTTTTGCCTCTTTTACAGGTCTTGGACTTACGGGTGAAAAAGCAAACAGATGCCCACCATTGATGACTCAATTAATAATCTTGAATATAGTAGGCCATAGATATTGAAATGGTGGCATATTATAATAGTTGTAAACTGAAAGTAACTTCTGAATTTTTTAGTTAAATGATATTGGATTATATGTTAAACTTGACGTCGCGGTATTTGTATTATGACTTCTCACTATTGTTACTCTCTTGTTTCGTTAAGTTTGATTAATGAGCAAATCTTAATTAAATCAATCTGAATATTTAAATAACAAAAGAATGATTGATAACGTAACAACCCTACGACCCTTTTAACCAGATTAGTAAAATGCATTCATGATTAGCCTTATTTGTTATATATAAATATAAATAGGGTACATTGTGCGATGTATAGTGATAAGTATTGTTTTTCTTTTGTTGTTACAGTCATATGCATGTGTTTAATGTACCTCTATTAAAAAAGGGCTATATGAAGAAGGAGCAATAGATTGTAAATGATGTGTTGACTACAATAAATTATAGCACAAGTGCAACAAAAATTTTATCATCTGAATTTAAAACTCCCTCAAATCAACCCAAGACCCAAACTTCGTTATGACACTTTTAAGTTTTTAACGTTTATAATTAATAGGACTATAAATGTGTTAATTAAGGATTGGATGTCTATTGTAATTAGTTTTTAATATGAAAGTGAGCATTTCGAGCATTTGGAATTCTTTCTCGTGCTTGATTTGTAGGGAAAAGTTCAGATTCTTGATTTTTAATGTCGTAGTTTTTTTATAACAGGTTGTAGAGAATCATAATGTAATATTATAATCTTCCTCAATTACTTCAATTTGAAAATTGTACCATGGCCGCTCTGTTCTCTTGGTAATTATGAAGAATTATGCTTTGTGTTACTTACTGGTAATAAATTGCTAATGCATTGGCCACCAGAGCACAAGAGGTTAGGAGATCAACATCTGTTAGGAGTCCATTTTCAGATGCTGCTCAAACAGCTGGATACACAGGATATGCTGGCAGCAAGCAAGGCATTGTGGCAGTGATTGTCTCTTTCAAGCCCAACGGCGGTAAGAGAGTATTTGGAAAACCAGAGGGAGAACATAGAAAATATAATCAAGCAGAATCTTGCTGTTGGAGACATATTCAAACGCGATAATCTTGAGGTACATGTTTTCTTCAAAGATGATGTATCACAAAATCTGTTTAGAGCTTATATTAAGTTACCAATTTTATTGTTATTTTACAGTTTTCAACTGAAGATCTTGTGAAAGAAGTCGAGAACTCTGTTGCTGAGTTCAAAAAACATAATCAAGAGTATGATGAGGAGAGTGTTCAAGATGAGGTTCTTATCCAATTTCTCTAAGAAATTTGTTTTTGTCGCCTTCATAATTGTATAGTTATAATCACAAAGGCTGTGGATCAATGCTAAATGGGCTTTTTCAAATAGCATCAACTTTTATCTTCCCTACATCCCATCTTACTATTAAACAAAAGTTTTGTGAGCCGTTTTTGAAATCTGTTGGCAAAAAATTTGTTTAAAACGCTCTTTTAAAAATGATTATTTTTATATAAAAATTGTTCGATGTATGTTTATAAATGGTTAACTTATAGGTAATTTTAACATTAATTTAAAAAATATTAATATATAGGGTTACAAAATGACCCAAATATGACATAAAACCATATCTTTTACTGACTAGGTGTCTTTTCGTTGAATGTTGGTAGGTGCAAGAGATACTAGAGGGAGCAAAAGTGCTCGAATGGTTGCGAGAACATGCAGACATTCAGTATATAACCAAATGAAAAACATAAAGTAAGCAACAGCCGAAAGACACATTTTTGTTACTAGGTGCTTGTGTTTTTCTATCCTGTTAATTATTAGTTTGTGCAAAAAGGTTAGAGGAAATTGTAGCACGAGTTATTAGCTATTTACTGTTTGTGTGGGACAGAGTAATTTAGGGTCAGAAGCAAAGGAGGATCTGGCTGCAGCTACAAGTGCTGTGAAGGTCTGTCTACATTCTATGTATTGTTGTCAATTAGGATTCTTTTATAAGAAATTAGTCAATGCACTTGATCTTTTTATGATTCACACTATTTAAGTAGGCTTATCGTTTGTAGAAACTCATGTAAAAAGTCAGAGAAATTAAAAGCAAGGCTGAGCAAAGTGAAACAATGGTTCAGGAAATATGTCATGACATTAAAAAGCTGGATTTTGCAAAGAAGCACATTACAACTACTACCACATCCCTCCATCGTCTTACTATGCTAGGTCAGTCCTCTTTTAGATTTACAACTGTGGAATTAACTGCAGTTAGTTATGGGTTTTTAGATTGCTTTCTGGAGAAATGCTAAATTCATGCTTGAAGTATATTTTCCCTTAAAAAACCTATATGTTTCAAAGTCCCTCAGGAGATATCTATCTGATACTAAGTCTAATTATTAATTTCAGAATCAACATTTAGACCAACAATCACAACATTAACCTAAATCAATCATATCAACCAACCCTAATCTTCATCCCATCAATAACCCTACAACCATCAAAATTAAAAACCATAATACTCCATTAAAGTGATAAATAAACTAAAGGATTTATCATAAACTACACTAAGTCGACAAATTGATATCGTCCGATCTCATTATCAATTAGTAAATAAGTGTTTCACGGGTGAGAATTTGTCACTATTTTGAACTTTAATACTCATTCTTGAGTCAGGTACTGCTTATTACTTAATGATGAAGCATATACTGCCTATTACTTGATGATGAAGCATATCAGTTATTCCACGGGAAACCGATGGCAACAACAGTTGTTAGGGTCCACGGGATTAGTGTGTCTGTGACCCTTTGCGTTATTTCATATTTGCGTAACACTATACTTAATACTTTAGCGTGTACTAATTTTTAGTTAACTATTATTATTGTAGATAATGATCAGAGGCCACCCGGTAGTGGCGCCATTTCCCGCCTCAACGTTGAACGGTGGTATTATAAAGTACAATGTGAAGTATACTTTTACGTTTATTAAAGAAATGTTTGCGTAACCCTGTTTTAGGAGACGCTTTAAAAAGTATGGAAGCTGATCTGTTAACGATCATCAAAATCAACAAGCAGTGCTACTTTTACAGTGACTGCTGTAATTTTTCACTCCTGTCCACAATATGAATAAACTTTTTTGACATAACTTTGAGTGAGTAGGTGTATGTTAAAATATAATTTTTATTTGATTAGATATCCTGTAGTGTAGCAAGAGTCAAGCATCACATTATGTTAAGCACTTTAGAAGGTTTCCACTATGGTAATCCATAATTATTTGTGTCCAAACATTAAGGAAGCTATCATTTCTTACTTTGTTTAATGATTTTAGCAATTGTTGTACACATTCATGTAACAATGCGTCTTCATATTTTTTGCTTTCTTTCACAATTTCTTTATGTTATTATTTCAAGAAATAGCTGAAGTATTCAATTTCACAATTTCTTTCACAAGTCCACGTAAACGAAATAGCTGAAGTATTCAATTTCACAATTTCTTTATGTTATTATTTCAAGAAATTTAACTTTTTCAATTTGTTTTATTGTTAAAAGAAAACAAGTACAATGGATATTAACTTGTGAATGAAAATTTGGGCATGCAAGTTAGGGAAAAACCTACTGCAACCAAAGCCTGAGTTCGCACACCTCCATCTGTAACATTTTATTTTTTTTATCATTATTTTTTTTACTTCGAATTCTTCTTTTTATTGTATGCGTGTTTGTGTGTGACTTTGGTTCAGCTTAAGTATCATGGCTGAGGTTAATTCCGGTCAGTGTTGCAAAACAAGGCCTACAAGGCCGATTAATCGCCGATTAGGTGCTGCAAGGCCACCAACCTTTCCGATTTATGTAAATCGGTCAAACAAATCGGTCAACCGTGGTCAATGACGGTTAATGTTGGTCAAACTTGTCGAAAACCTTTATATCTTGCCGAAAATACTTAAAACTACCCATAAAATTGTTTGAATAACTTATGGTCATTGTTTATATCTATTACAAGATGTTTTTGAAGAAAAATATTTGCCGAAAATACATAAACTTGTTGAAAATACCTAAAACTTGTCGAAAATACGTAAAATTTGCCGAAAATACTAAAAACTTATCAGAAATGCCAATCCGATTAATCACCGATTAATCCCGCCTAGACCGATTACAAGCTACAGGGAGGTCGACCTCCCGACTACCGATTCACGATTTTTGCAACATTGATTCCGGTACAAATGCTTCATTATTGTATTCGATGTATATTACACAATATGTTTTAAATTTGTTTTCATTCTTCTGCATGCTTTACCATTTAATTTAGATGTTCTCATATATTCCATTGTTCTTTTTACATATAATAATTGAACACTTTTAATTTGTATTCCAACTTTTTTGTCTGCAATTTATTTACGTCCAGTTATACTTCGTCAAGTAATCTTCAAACTTGCATACAAATATGATAATTATAAACTATGATTCGAACACGAGACTAACTGTTTACCTTTATATCCCTTAAGTGGGTGAATATGCAATAAATACTAAGAAACACAAATAGACCTTGGTTTGCATAATATTTTTGGAACAAAAGGAATATTAGATGCAGTAATTGTAGTACATTAGAGGGGTGTCTGGATTGCCTATTTAAGATATATATTTCCTTATGGAATCGTAATATATAACAGGGTCCATGGGATTGCTTACTTAGTTGACATATTGATTTAGCATTTTTTTGCAGAATATGATTCTTAGATTTCACAAAAATTCAATTTTACTTGCATAAAAAAAATATTGTATTTGTATAATAAATGTGGCATTTTTTTTCCTGTTTTGTATGTATGTAATAGGACCGACATTGTTCCTCTTTGGGCGCTGGCTATTGCATTCTTTGGACCTAATGTCAAAGCTACAAGAGTAACGCTCGCTAACTTTGTCGTGACTTCATTAGAGTTGAGGTGAAGTGTTCTTATCTCAATCACTATACCGTGCTTTAGAAATTACTACCTTATTTATTTGATTTCCAAGTAAATCGGAGACAGTTTCTATAACGGCCAAACTTTTATCACAAGTTGGGTTGTTTCTCCAGCAACCAGTTTCTCACACGGGCAACTACATGTAGCCATTTCAAGAGTGAAAATCAAGAAATGATTGAAGCTTCTATGTTGCAACAAAGATGAATACTACGCAAAGTGCACTGCCAACGGGTTTACAAAGAAGTTCTATTTTGGATTTGAATGAGCACCGTTTATTTTGTTCTTTTGATATCTTAATTCATTCTTTTCATGTATCACATGAATATTTAAGGTTTTTTTTTTTTTTTTTTTTTTTTTTTTTTTTTTTTTTTTTTTTTCGAATCATGAAGCGAACCCTCCCATCGGGCGGGTTACGAAGCTAGTATATATATATATATATATATTTAATCAAATCTTGTATGATGATCAACAACTGAAAATACTTTTTAAACTTTTTTAAAATTCACATTTTTTAAATAATCTGCTACCATTGTTGTATTAAGCGGTTCAGTTCAAACGAAGATTTTTTACACTAATTAGATCGATGTTTTTATGTTAATAAATTCAACATATGTATATAGATGAATTTTAATCTTTTAAAGAACATACACTATTTATTATTATATTTAAATTAAATTGATTTTAAAACAAAAAGTTTTTAGACGACACCATGATATAAAGTTATAAACTATACTAAATTAAATATAGAGTAAAATTTAAATACATCTTTGTAGTTTGTTTTGTGTCTTGCTTAACATTTTTTTGTGTGTGCACAAAGTCATTTATCAGTTAGTAAAGTTGGCACAAATACATCATTCCATTAATAAAATCAGTCAATGAGGACTAACAGTGCAAATATTTATCTGTTATCTCCTAACGCAAGAGAAATTATTTGCCTAACACACATTCATGCAAATCCATCTAAAAACCTAATGATCATCAAATATTATCCTCTTCTAACACTCACCGAAAACTCATCGAAATTCCGGGCAAGGCGACCGAAGCAGCCGAAATATGCACTATTCAATGTGATCCAATAAAAAACCCTAATGGAAACTGTGTTACGAAATTTGGATCACATTAATCTGAGAGTCGTGTAAACACTTTCAGATTGAAGTATTTCAGTGGTTCTACCGAAATCTCAAATCGGATAAAACTCAGAATTAGAACGTGAATATGTTTTTGTATGTTATGAAACTGAACCAGATGGATTATATGACCAAAAACTGTATAACGGTTGTAACTGCCATAGCAATTACTCATTAACCGAAACAGTTAAATTAAGGGACAAAATACCGAAAATTTTATTTTCTAGTGCGTAAATAAAATTTTAGCTCGACCCCAGCCAGGGGCGCTGCCCCTTGGACCCTGCCAGGGGCTACCTCCCCTTGGACCCTGCCACCAGGGGCGCTACCCCCGGACCCCCGTCATTCGGGGCTTCGCCCCCGAATAATAATCACAATAATGTCATACAAGTATGCACTCCGCACAACCCCGACTTGTTGAACATTTATCACGATTACACATTGGTCACCTAAGTCAATCCATTACACTTAAATAATATCGGTGATGCAAAATCACCAACATTTTCGTCTGTTTTTTTTACTTAAAAAAAGGGTGAAAACGTGAAAATACGGATGAAAACGTAAAAAAACGGACGAAAACGTAAAAAAAATGACGAAAACGTAAAAAACAGACGAAAATGTAAACAAACAGGCGAAAACGTAAAAATCCGGATGAAAGCGTAAAAACGGAAGAAAACGTAAGAAAAACAGTTGAAAACGTAAAAAACAGACGTAAACATAAAAAACCAGACGAACACGTAAAAAAAACTGACGAAAACGTAAAAAAACATGCGAAAACGTAAAAAAAGGACGAAAACGTAAAAAACCGGGCGAAAACATTAAAAAAACAGTCGAAAACATAAAAAACTGGAAGAGGACGTAAAAAACGGACGAAAACCTTAAAAAACAGACTAACGGATAGATGATTTTGTGCCAAAAAAAGTAAGAAGATGTAAAGCAAGACACGGAACAAACCACAAAGATGCATTTTGGACTTTACTCTTAAATATATTAATAATTGCAAATTTAGATGGTATAAGTGAAAGAAGGGAGGCTATTCAGCCTAAAATCTATTAGCAATATTTGAAATTTGAGGAAAATGATCTTATGCAAGGCCGGATAGAGATGAATATATGTTAGTCCATATGTGGACTTACATTGGTGCCTTTAATTGTATTATTTGAGCTTTTGAGAATTTACTTCTTCTCAATGAAGTTTTCAGTTCTGGTCTGCCTATTTTAGACGTGTTATGCATTTACATAACTATTTTTCATAAACAATTCAATTAGAACATTAATATATTTGATATTTCGTTTGCATATATTTATAAATATATATATATATTTTTATGTATTTATATTTAAAAAAAAAAGATATTAAAGCTCATTTATACTATAAATATAACATTTTTTAAGTTTGAATTTTCTTTTTGCTAAAAATATATATAAATAAATGAATAAATAATTAAATTTATTTAATTCGGGTTATTCGGTTCGGTTTTTGGTTATTCGGTTCGGTTGAATCAATTTGAATTCGGTTCGGTTCGGTTAAAAAAATAACCAAACTAACCGAACCGAACAAACCGAATAACCTGATAACCGAACCGATGAACACCCCTAAATACATC
Source organism: Chrysanthemum makinoi (assembly GCA_910596185.1). Classification (NCBI taxonomy): domain Eukaryota; kingdom Viridiplantae; phylum Streptophyta; class Magnoliopsida; order Asterales; family Asteraceae; genus Chrysanthemum; species Chrysanthemum makinoi. Next base: position 211,265,381 of record OU343221.1, on the reverse strand, counting down.
AACTGATCAAAGTGTGTACATTCAGTCATTCATATTGCAAGTGTAAATACTAGTGTAAATGGGCTTGGTAAATTGTGTTGGTTAAGATTACAATTGTAAATGGGCTTTTATGGGTCTATTCGTAATAGAAACAAGAAAAAAAAAAGGGGTAAACAACCTTCCAAAATGTAAAGGCTCCTCCTTCTTCTTCAAAGACAGAAACAAAAAAAGACGATGATGTCCTTTATGGCTTTATGTATTTCCTTCATTTTGGATTTACGTTTTCATCATTTAGGGAAGTCGACCAGCTCCCATTTTCAGTGGGTATGCACTCTTCATAAATTCATGTATAAAAGCCACAAAATCAATATTTTTTACACTACAGGGAGGATTCACATGGTATGCAAGTGCATACAGCTGTAGATCCGCCCCTGATTCTCGGTGTTATATATTTAATTAACTATAATGATTCGTTTAGATGTATCATGGGGATGTATGCGATTAGTTTAGCATATATATTATTGTGCTGACTTTTTAATTTATCATTGGGATGTATGCGATCAGTACAAGTTATATAATAATAGCCGGTGTCCCTGCTGTTAACTGTAATCACATATATTAAACAGACATGTGAATATCAAGTTATTTAATAATAGCCAGATTTGTTGAAAGTTAGTTCTCCCTCTGTATTTTGTATAAAAGGAGATGATTACTCCTCATTTCACTTAATGCAATAACCACATTTCTCTCCCAAATTGCTTCCGCTCACTTAATTTGACACAATATCATCAATCATGCATCCTTTTTTAATTACCATGGTGGCAATAATCTTGTGTTTTGGTGATGCAAACTCGACGTCGATGAGGGAAAGAGTAGAGTATAACTCGACGTTGAGGGAAAGAGTAGAGTATCTTCCAGGTTTTCAAGGACCACTCCCGTTTCATCTCGAAACTGGGTACGTATCAATAATTTATTCAATTTTATTTTATATACGTCTATTATGTTTTCTTTTATTTTCTTTTTGAACGGCTTAGTAAGATTTTATTAATAATTTACTAGCAAAAAGATATAGGGTTCAAACATCTAGGTACACACATCTGGGGTGTGAGGGAAAATGTGAGTTTTTTTTTGCAAATATAGTTTCAGTTTTTTTTTTTTTTTTTTTTTTTGAAAACTTTTTTTTTTATGTAGACATGGGTTAGTGGACTCATCAAGTTTCTTCCAAACTTCCAAAATTTCAATTATAACCTCTAGCTTATACAAGAGTTTGTGTATATATATACTCCATATTTTTTTAATAATCTTTATTTCTACTTATTGTTCCTAAACAAGTACATAAGCATGTGTTGGCTATACATAAGCAACTAAGTATAACATTTAACTCCTAACTACCACAAAAGCTATATATAGGGGTGTGAGTAAGGTCTAGTTGGTCGGATTCAGGTTCATTTTATCGGGTCAAATCTTATTGAGTTTGAAAGCAAACACACCTTAACTCGTCCCTACAAAGGGTTAAGGGTCAGGTCAACAGAAGGTTCAACCCCTGTCATTCGGGTCTAGTTCCACTCACTAAAATTTTACAATTGACAATCTGATAAACAATTCCCATCAAGTTAGTTATGAATATACATAAATAAGAATTGAAACCTATAGTAGGGAAAAAAACTAATAATAAAAAAATAATAAAAAATAAAAAAGCATGCGGCAAGAATAAAACAAGATGGACATTAGGCATGAAAAGATAAGTAGGAAAAAAATATTCAAAGTTGGTGAATTCATTGATGCAAAACCGTAACAACAATAAAACAAAGTTAAAATAATCTTATCTGGAAGACATAGGTTTGAAATCAAAGTGTAATACTATTTAGACTGCCTAATTACATGTCTTATCACTAATTAAATTATTTTTCCAAATTCACTAATTAAATCATTAGGCATATTAGTAGGCTTACTAATTAGTCATAATAATTATTTTTCAAAAACAAAAAATCAAAAATTGAAACAAAAGACAATATAAATAAAATCCTCAAGGTAGAGGGTTAAAATGAAAATTTGGAGATGGAAGTCAATTGATTTTTATCAGTTTAGTGGGGTTCAAATATTTATCTAACCCATGTTTGAAAATAAAAATAAGTATAACCCATGTTTACAAACAATAAAGAAAACCAAACCATTTTTGCGAAAAAACTCCGGAAAATATCGGATGAGATACTTGGTTAGGCCATGTACATCGATGTAAGTCAAAAACTCGCTCACATCCGAATAAAAAGTTACAAGTAGACATTACAAGCTAGTGTACGTTACAAGCCTAAATTGGCTTAACAATCCAATCACTCCACCAGATATGAAGACTCCTATTTCTATGATTTTTCTTTTTGTGTATGATTGCAATAATTTGTATATGTAGTTACGTAGGTATCGGTGATAATGAGGACGTTCAACTCTTTTACTACTTTGTTGAATCTGAGTCAAATCCGAAAGATGATCCTCTCATGCTTTGGCTGACTGTCGGTCAGAGTTTTTCTTCTCTCTCGGGCCTCCTCTTCGAGATTGGTAATAATTTAATAGAGTACTAGTTATCTAGTAAGATTTTTTAAACATAGCTCTAAGTATATGTTACCTCAACGGGTTGATAATAAATTAATAAACAAGAGAAAATGATTAACATTAGTACATTATAATAATTTAACAGATCCTAAAGAAATTGTCTGTCCAATATTTTTGTGTTTCAACTAAAACAATGGTGGGACGCGTTGTTACACTCCCACACTTACAGACAGATGATGTTCTTATCCGGCCTAAAATTAGGATACATACCCGCGAAGATGCATGAATTGTGTCGTGTGTGTATCATATTTTTAGAGACTACGGCTTTATTACATTTTACACCCTTCAAAACCGAAAGTAAACCTTTTTTTTAAACTTAAAAGACTCAAAGTTTTTATCTCATACATATATGACTACCCGTTATTAAACCTTTTTTTTCAAAAACTTCATACCAGTCTTTCTTTAAAAAATTTAAAAATATACAGTTTGAGTTTCATAGATCAAATTTTTTTGTGAATCAGTTTTATTATGATTCTTTAAAAGTGGACTAAACTGGACTTGGTTGATCTAATTGTACGTGCAACTGAGATACGTAGTAGTTTGTTCATTGGCGACAGAAGCTTTACCACATTTGAACAAAACAGGTCCCATGGAGTTTGTCGACATGCCTTACAATGGAAGTCTTCCAAACTTAAAATTGAGACAATATTCATGGACGCAGGTCGATCTCTTAGTCATCATGCTTGGTTTATGCATATTCATATTAATTCGAGAACTGCATAACTTTTTTTTGTGGAAGGGCTGTTTTAATATGACAATCTGGTAATTGATGGTTCCAAAATTTAATTTAGTATAGATGGCAAGCATTATTTTCCTAGATATTCCAGTTGGAGCAGGCTTCTCTTACGCAAGAACGGCTAGTGCCTCTTATTCGATTACGTTGGAATATGCAGACCAAGCTTATGAGTTTATGAGAAAGGTACATGTTTTAGGGTATAATTAACGACCAAACCTTGAGTCAAGCTAGGATTTAATTAATTAGTAGAGCTAGTGTCTCATTGCATCGATTACTATGCATAATAGAGAATGTTTTGGCCATTTTTATTCAAGAACATAACCAAGACGGGGGTTGCTATATAAACACATTATGATGTGATACATTTGAGCCATTTTGCAGTGGCTAGACAGTCACCCTGAGTTTGTTTCGAATCCGTTCTATGTTGGAGGAGACTCGTACGCTGGAATCCCTGTCCCCATAATCACACAACTAATATCAAATGGTAACATTCTTTCCCTTTGCAAGAAACTATAGTTAACAATGCTGTTTACAAGATAGTAAAGTTAAAAATTGATTTTTAAATTAAAAAAGTATATATATATATATGATAATAGGTGTGAAATACTACTTTTGCAATTTAACAAGGAGATGTGTGAACTTGCTTAAACATATATGTTAGATTGGCTATGTGCATTTGAATTTACTAAAATGTACCGTGCAATATGCAGGTAATGAAGATGGCAATGAGCCTTACATTAATCTCAAGGTAAACATTGTCTTCTAATATATAGAGAGTGCATGTACCATACTTTATGAAAGGAATTTGGTTATTCATGTAAATGTTGAAGAAACTACATCTGATTACATACATTTTCCTAAACTAAAAGATGGACTTTTTCAATGTTTTATGGGGATGTCACGTACACTACGGTGCTATGTTTATGATAGTGATTTCAAGTACACTATGGTTCTATGTATATTTTATGCAATTCTCACGTATATGGCCTGCATGTTTCAACAACCTTATATGCTTATTTCTTCTTTCTTCTCGCTGCATACATATTTGATTTACTAAAGGGGTTACATTTTTGTGGGACAGGGATATGTGCTTGGCAACCCTTCAACTTTTCCGGAACAAGTTAATTATAAGATCCGATTTGCTAATGGTATGGGACTTATTTCAGACGAACTCTATAAGGTTGTTTTGCTTCAGTTATAACAATCCACTCCTAAGTTTCACTAGTTATAACTTTTAATGCTTTACATTTTCCCGATGTCATCATAGTCCTTGCTGCACAGTTGTCATGGAGAATATCGCTTGGAATATATTAATCCTGACAACCAAGAATGTCTGCAAAATATTGAGCAGTACCAAGAGGTTCATTTACTTTTCTTACATTGATTCTTACTAAAATCATATCATCCTCTATATATGCTAACCATAGAAACTGAATAAGTTGCTGTAGTGCATAGATGGAATTGAACCACAACAGATTCTGGAGCCATACTGTGGTAATACGGATTCAATTATCAAACTGCCCAATCAAATACAGTTAAATGAGCAGCAGCCAAAGTCTACTACACTTTATTGTGAGGTAAGTTATATTGATCACTATTTACTAAGAGCCATTGTCAACAGATTTCACAAATATAAATAAGAGTGGAAGTTTGATATCTAGTTATTCAAGTGCCACTTTCATACCATGTTTAAGGGAATTATACTATCCCGGGCCATCAGAAATCTGTCTCACTTCTATGTACGCTAAGTAAATGTTACTGGTTAATGAAGGCATGACTTTTAAATGAGAGAATTCGTGGGAGTCTCTAGCTGCAAAGATTTGAAGTGCTTAAAACCGCCTGCACTATTTAATTCATAAAACTTGATCATTATTTTATTATGTCCTTTAAAGCATGCCTATAGATAACACATTAAGATGATGGTTGTGATGTCTGCAGATTGATGAAAGACACTTGCCTGATTACTGGGCTAATGATGCTAGTGTTAGAGAAGCACTTCATATCCGCAAGGTATACCTTTATTTTTTCTATTCTATAGAAGAGTGTGGTTGCTAACATATGCAACAAAAACATAGGGGACCATAAATGAGTGGATAAGATGCGATTCAGAAAACAATTATACCAGAACAGTGGACAACGTTATACCTTATCATCAAAGCCTCAGCAAAAAGGGTTACCGATCTATCATATACAGGTTCTCTTTATTTCCAACATGCATAGATATTTGATATGAAATTAATGAGCTCAAATTGCTAACAAATTTTCTGATCTGATGCAGTGGTGATCATGACATGGTTACTCCCCACCAGTCAACTCAAGCATGGATAAAAGGCCTTAACTATTCTGTCACTGATCAATGGCGATCATGGAAGCTTAATGGACAAATTGTTGGGTAATGTACAATTAAGGTTCTTTCACACACGGTATTAGGGTAATAAAATGTACTAAAAGTAAGTGTTTTTAACAGGTATACTGAGAGTTATTCCAATTTGATGACATTTGCAACGGTGAAGGTAAAAGATCGTCGTGTTATTGTTTGCAGTTATATAGTTAAATGTTTTTGCTGATATATATTTGTTACTTTGCAGGGTGGTGGGCACTCGCCGCCGGGGGACTATCCAGAAGAAAGCTTTGCCATGTTTAAGAGGTGGATATCGCATCAACCATTATAACAATCAATGTATCTTATCTAATGATTAATCGTGTTTTGGGTATATCAATCAACTCATTTGGCATAATCATGTACTTGTGTTGGCTAGTCTACATCATGTAATGAATAATAAAGTTGCAAGTCCTCTATACATAGTGTAACATGTATGAGGAGGCTATATGAACCTGTCAATTTCTCTATTATTAGACATTCCAAAGATATATGAATTGATGACAAATATATTGATGCTTGTTTGGCAAGATGCACAAACTTGTGTATTATGCTTTTAAACCTGTAAGTTTTTCTAATAAGATTGTTTTAGTCACGCAGGGTTCAAAATCATTCATCAATATAAATATTATGTAATTGGATAAACTGTTTGGTGTGATGGCATCAAAAGTATATGATTTGTACTCAACCAATCAGATGCAATCCGAGGTTACAAATACAAAAACCAAATTAAAACTCGTAACCAAATGATTAAACTAAACTAAACGATTAAACCAGGAAACTAGAAACACAAAGTTCTCCATTATGATAAACCTATTAAGAGGTTTATAAAATTGTCATCCGATCATAAAATATCACTAATATACAATCCTTTTTCATACTATAAACATATTCCCACGATAAATAAATTAGGTTTATAAAATTGTCAACTCATTCAATGCATTAATTATAAATTACCTCTTCAAAATGCTAGACCTTTTGCATGCGACTAATTAGACTTGAAACGGTTCCTCAATATCGTACACAAATTTTTATTCAATCTCTTCATAATTTATTGAACCTATTCCTAAGCCACGCCATAGTGGATGCTCTAAGCTTTGTCATATAATTAACTTTTCTCTTTCAATAAAAGAAAAATTAAGAGTAATTTTACATGTACAACCACACTTCTTAAGCAAAGCAATTTCAATCTACAAAATTAATTTACTAAAAGAGATATAGAAGTAAAATGTTTAAGCTCAATGAATCAGTAGAAAAAAATGGCAAGTTAATTACACTCATAAAATTTTCTTAAAAAGTGTCTTTAAAGCACTTATTAGCTTAAGTCACAAGTTACATAATCCCAATCAACAAAGCATCGTTTATAATGGGATTAGTTTTTACGTGAGATATTAAAACATATCGAAAATTGAGATAATTTTAACGCCTTGAATGTCTTACGCTTCGTTTATGTTTACGCTATAATCCATTTTTATTCTGTTAATATAATAAAGTTCCGGGATGCTTTTAATTATAATCCGTAATTTTGCACTTTAATGCCTCCAAAGTAACACTTTCATTTATAAAACTTGCAAGGAACATATAACTTGTTGAACAAAATACTCCAATAATTGCTTAAAAGTCACCAAAATCTATAACAACTTCTCACATGCATCATTATCATTCTCAAACCATTTTCTGTTCCATACAAAATTGCATTTTCTTGGTACCAAAATCATTTCATTCTAGTTTTCATATATAGAAAGTCAACTTGACCAATATGACTCCAAGAAATTCTTCAGCATCTTACGGGGTCCGAACCTTAATTTGCCACCTTGTTGATATGCCGCTATAGAGTTAACTTGGGAAGAACAGCTAGCAGTTCGGCCTACCGGCAAATGAGCGGTGACACGAGGTTTCCCAAGTTTGGTTATGGCATTGGTAGCTCAATGCACCAAGTGTCAAGCATTTCGAGTGGCGACTTGAATGAAAGACCAGATTGTAAAATGTGCACATCTTCGTCTTTCACTTGTTTTCTGTTTTGTGTTAATAGTTGAATCTTGAACTTGTTCTTTCTTTTATGAACCAAAAACAGGGAACAAAAAGATGCTGCGTTAAATGTTCAACCTTCTGATCCATCTCCTCCGAGACCTAACATATTTTCATGGTATGGACTCTTTGACACTTGTAAAAAATAAGCACAACAATTTCACAATTTTTGATATTTAACCCAAAGTAAAAAGTGATACATGGTATTCAAATTAAGTATGTATACGATGCTATAAAAAAACAATATTATACACTTCAACAAGAGGTTACAAGTTCAAACTTTACTCCTGAATGGTTCGATTGGAGATGTGTTTGGTCTCAAATATAGTTAGATATCTTTTAAAATGTACAGCAAGCGTCTGTGGGTCAGTCTGAGTAGCCTGACGCATATAAAAAATACCCGTCAGACAACTCTTTTTGACCCGTTACCTAACCATCATTAGTATAACGAAATTACAAATTTGGTGCAGGGTAAAATGGGTTTTGGGATCTATCTTGCCATTAATGTTCTCATTTTGGAAGCAAAATTGGGACAGCATGCTAAAGCTAGAAGGTAAGTATATTTAATCTATTATTATTATATATATTTTATTTCATTAATAGATATAGAAGCAATTAAAGATCATTATTAATTCAGGCAAAGTGGAGGAAGTCACTAAAGAGGTAGAGGAAGTGGCTGAGGTGGTAGAAAAGGTGGCATCTACAACCGAGAAAATATCAGCAGAAGTTGCAGAGAAGTTAGATAATAATGGTGAACTGAAACAAGTTGCCCTAATGGTAGAACATGCATCTACTATCATTGCCAACGATGCTCGAATAACAGAAGAGTTCATTCACAAGGTACTTAACAACAATTTTTTTGATGTTTACCTTTTATTTGCTGATAAATTTTGGTTCATTCTAGGTTGCTGATTTGAAGCAAGACATCACAGATTTGGAGAATATGGTCGAACCTGTCATTGACAAAACAAAAAAGTAGATAATGATTACGGGATATGTTATTATTTAATTTCTCGATTCTTTGGACTAAATTGTAACTTTTTTGCACATAATTGTATAAATATTCAACATATATATATGCTAACTTAATTGTATTGCTACCCTGGTTTATCGGTATGCAAGGAAAGAATACAAATTTCCAATAATGTAACATTCAGCCCTTGTTTAGAATATTCACATGTCTGTTTAATATATATGATTACAGTTAATAGCAGGGACACCGGCTATTATTATATAACTTGTACTGGTATTAAGAGCAAGTTGGATATACTACGTAATTAGCTACATTAAAAAGTCAGCACAATAATATATTATATGCTAAACTAATCGCATACATCCCAATGATACATCTAAACTAATCATTATAGTTAATTAAATACATAACACGGAGATGTAGGCTAATATTGCCACGATAGCATTGGCTACTCATTTCTATATATCTATCGTTGATATTCTCTCAAAACTGGTATACCATTGATCATCAACCACTCACTCATTGAACCCTACAGCATGGAGATCAAGATTCAATCCAGTCAGTTTATAAAACCATCAAAGTCAACCCCAGAAAATTTGAGTAAATTCAAGTTATCGTTGCTCGATCAACTTGCTCCATTTTCATACATAAATCTAGTGTTTTGCTATAAGGCCAGTGGCGAGGTTAACATTTCAGATAGATATGGCCAGCTGGTCAAGTCTTTATCAGAGGCGCTAACTTTGTATTACCCACTAGCTGGCAGAATCACAGAAGATGGGCTCGAAGTAGATTGTAATGATCAAGGGGTAAATTATATAGAAACTCGAGTGAGTACAAGACTCGGTGATTTTCTTGAACAAGGTCCCAAGATTGAGCATGTTAGAAAACTCATTGGTGAACCAGATCAGGTCACGACAACATTGATAACGATCCAAGTCAACGTCTTTGATTGTGGTGGAGTTGTTATTGGTGTGAGTGCTTCACACAAAGTCAACGACGCATGCAACCTAGTCAGGTTCATTAATGAATGGGCTAGCACGAACCGCACAGGGGTCAGCAATGGTGCCTATGCACCTTCTTTTGATAACTTGGCACTTAGTTTCCCACCAAAGAAATCATCTTCTCTTAAGCACTCGCCCATTATAGTTGACCAAAAAGCCTTGCTTGTCACTAAAAGGTTTGTGTAATGAAACTACAATATCTAAGCTAAGAAAAAAAGCCGGTTCAGTAAATAGAAAATACAGTCGAGTAACAATGGTGGCTGCATTAATATGGAAGGCTCTTATCTCTGTTGACCAAGTCAAAAGTGGGACCATCAGGGATTGCTTGTTGGCTCCCGCAATGAATTTGAGAGGAAAGGCAGGATCACCAGTATCTGAAAGATCGTTTGGGAATGTATGGTTTCCTTATCCTATTCGCTTTTTGCCAAACACAATGGAATCCAAGTTTGCTAATCTTGTGGCCTTAATAGAAGACACAACAAGAACTGTTGTCATGCAGCTTTCAGAAGCAAGTGCTGAAGAGATATCTACACGGGCTATTGCATGTTATGCCGAGGTCGATATAGAACTAAAGCAGAATAAATTCTGCATTTTTTCAAGTTGGTGTCGGTTTCCAGTATACGAGGCTGATTTTGGTTGGGGTAAGCCCGACTGGGCAAGCGATGCAGACAGTTCACTTGAATCTGTAACTTTAATGGACGAAAAAGACCGTCCTGGAATTGAAGCATGGGTGAATCTGAACGAGAAAGACATGTATGTGTTTGAACAAGATCAGGACATTTTAGCCTTCACCTCCTAATTGTTTTTATTTGTTCATATATAGTCAATCCTATATTGTTGCAAACGTATATCTTATCTTGTAATCTTGATTTCAACAAAGTTGTCTTAACTGCCACACACGGACGGAACAAGGACTAAATGGACCGGGTGCACAAGGAAATTTAAGCCATAACAATAGACACATTTTTTTGGGACCGGGTGCATTTAGACAATATCGAGTCTTTTTATAAAAATAAAAAAATAAAAAAATAAAAAATAAATAAACACTACGTAGCAAACTTTCCGTCACTGCTACCACATGTTTCTTAACTTTAGCTTTACATTATGATAGCATATTGAAGAACCCTGTCACAATCATAGAATAAGTCAGACCACCATGACAAAGTCCGCAACTCCTCTAGACAAACAGAATTTTGCTACTTATTTTTATCTACAACTCTTAAGTCTTAATCTTCTTCCAAATACTGATATACCATTCAGCAATCACTTGCTCATTTAAACAAATAGAAACTATCATATACTCCCTATAGCATGGAGGTTAAAACTCAATCTACAAAGTACATAATACCATCTAAGTCAACCCCTGGAAATTTACGCAGTTACAAGCTATCGAGGCTCGATCAAATTTCACCACCTTCATACACAAAACAGATCTATTACTATAAGACTAGTGGTGATGTTAACATTTCAAATATATGTGGTCAGCTGGTCAAGTCTTTATCAGAGGTGCTAACTTTGTTTTACCCACTAGCTGGAAGAATTACAAAAGACGGGCTTGAAGTTGATTGTAGTGATCAAGGGGTCAAGTACATCGAAACCAAAGTTAGTACAAGACTGGATGATTTTCTTGAACTAGGTCCCAATATTGACCAGGTTAAACGACTTATTAGTATACCAGATCCAGGCGCAACTACGTTGGTAACAGTCCAAGTCAACATCTTTGATTGTGGTGCACTTGTTATTGGTGTGAGTGCTTCACACAAGGTAACTGATGCATATAGTCTAGTAAGGTTCATTAACCAATGGGCTTGCATAAACCGGACAGGGTGCATTGATGATGCATTTTCTCCTTCTTTTGATAAAATGGTTACTCTTTTCCCACCGAAGGTAGTTCCGTCAGTTGTACAAATACCCGTAAGTAACCCTCAACCTAAAATGGTTTCAAAAAGGTATATGTTTAGTGATAGTATACTTTCAAAGCTAAGAGCAAAAGCAGGTTCACCAGATCGTAAACATAGTCGAGTAACTCTAGTGACTGCAGTAATATGGAAGGCTCTAATTGGTGTCGACAAATTAAATTGTGGGAGCGTAAGGAATTACATCATGGCCCCTGCAATTAACTTAAGAGGGAAGGTAGGTTCAGAAATAACAGAAAGCTCGTTTGGGAATGTATGGGTTCCTTATTCAATCCGGTATTTTCAAAATGAAATGGAACCTAACTTTGTTAATCTTGTGCGCCTGATAGAAGACACAAATAGAGATCTTATCATGGAGCTTCCAAAGGCAAGTGGTGAAGAGATATGCTCACAGGCAATCGCTTGTTATGATGAGGTTGAAGAAGAAATAAAGCAGAACAAATCTCCCATCATAACAAGTTGGTGTCGGTTTCCTATTTATAATGCTGATTTTGGTTGGGGTAAGCCTTATTGGGTAAGTGAAGCTGGTCGTTCACGAAATATGGTAACTCTAATGGATGACAGAAATGGCGATGGAATAGAAGCATGGGTGGATCTGAATGAGAAAGACATGTACCAGTTCAAAAAAGATGAGGACATTACAGAATTCGCCTCCTGAGTGGTTTTATAGTCATCTCTACATTTAAATAGTGTTGTTTATGTATGTTTCATCTTGATTCCAATAAAGTTGTAAACATTCAATAATAATGTATCTGTATATTTAACCAACTAGTTATCAAAGTTATGCAAGATAAACTAAGCAATCCACATTCATACAAGATCCAAACCTAGTTCCATAGTAAAAGCACATAGAATATCCCCCCAACTGGGCAACTGGAGATGCAAAAGTGGGCCGAGGCCCAAAACTGGTCCAAAAAGCATTGTCCTTTTTATAGGCCTGGCCCGCCTATCAGTTGCTGTTCATTTTTAAGCCCAAGTTTCCATTTAATTAAGGACAGGTTAAAGACGGGTTACTTGAGAGCCCAGCTAAGTCCCAACCTGGCTCGATGAGCGTTTATGATCTGATGGTATTAATTTACAGTGATAATTGGGGTGCCTAATTCATTGACTTAAAAACAAGCCTAAACCGAGGTGTCATCCTCTTATTAGTGACATCAGGAGGACCCACTTCTTTACATTTTGGCTATGTTTGGCAAAAGTAGCTGTGAGCAGTAGCAGTAAGCAGTAGCAGTGAGCTGTGAGCAGTAGCTGTGAGCTGTAGCCACAGCTCACTGCTCACCGCTCACAGCTTCTTAAAGAAGCATTGGAAAAATGAGCTTTCCTAAAAAATAGCAAAGCTCACCGCTCCTTTGCCAAACGAACACTAAAAATAAAAAAGCTCACTAGTCACCGCTCGTCGCCCCAAAAAGCTCCAAAAGGCTCTGCGCCAAACATAGCTTTTATCTTTCCTAATCTTCACCCTCCCTTTTTTCACCTCTTTTTAGGCATACCAATCAGGTCCCTAAATCATTTTCCATTAATTTAAGCACCAAGGGTGCTCACATGCTACTAAGGAACTATGCCTAATGATTAGCTTACCACTTAGTAACCCAATGATTGAGAATTTTGGAACACACCTTCCTTTATTAGTAGCAAAGAGCATTTATGACACTAACTACATATCTAATCAAAAGTGATAATTGGTGAAATATTATGCGGTCACCACCGTAAATACTCTGCGTATGTCATGGCACAACTATCAGATTCTACAAGTTTTGCAATTTGTACAATAAACCTTGGTCCTGAAATAAATGCAAACTTTGTGGATGATATAACAAACCAAAGCTATAAGCTCTTAATAAAAGTTACTTAATGATGTCTATAAAACTAACTGTATTTCATGTGATTTCTGGTTCATTCTTATTCTTATTAAATACACTTGTATATGATAGCTACTATGCAAAGAAACAAATTGACTACCACAACTTAATTTTATTTAATTTTACTCTCAGCAGTAAAAGGGGAACTTGATTGCATGAAATATCTCACACGATAAGAATAAGAGGTAGATGATGCTCGATAATTAATGAAGTTACTGATTACCATATATTTTTCACTATCATTAGCTAGACCACTTAGCATTAGGCTCTTTAATACGCTTATCTCTTTTGTTACTTGCCTTGTAGTACAGCTGTACAGTCAAATTAAACTGCATAGCTAAACGAAAAAGATGCAATATATATTGATTAGCATCCATAAAACTTTGAATGTAACACCCTTTATACTTCAATGCTCACAAAAGACAAACAAGTTGTTAAAAAATGATCCATTTATCGCTTAAAAGTCTACAAACCTATAGAAATATTCTGAAGATCATTATCTTGCCGAATGCCGGCTATCAATGGCGGACCTTTATGAGGGCAGGGGAGGGTCCCGGCCCTCTCAAAATTTACAGCACCTAGTGTAAATGTTATAGGTTTTAAGGGTAATTTAATTGCGGTTACAAACAAATCTCTGATTCGGCCCCCCAAAATAATTTCGGCCCCCCCAAAATAAATGGTCAAGTTCCGCCACTGCCGGCTATATATATTAAGTAAATTTGTCCAGAAAGTCATGATATGATCCTAGTAGTTAATCCTGAACTTGTGAACTTTATTTAATGGAAAAAGTAGATAACTACATACCTTGGAATGCCCAGCATCTTTTAATTTGTTGGTATGTACTCATTAAGATCTGATACAAAAGAAACGAAACAAGGCAACTTTTATGACATTTGTCATGGAAAATCTTGCATAACTATTGTCAATGCATGCAGTGCTGCAAGTATTCAGAATCACATTATTTCTCTACTACAAAGTATCAATTAAAGTCAAATATATGAGAAGTTCCTGTATGCACTTAAAATAAGAAGTTGAGGGTTGAAACGATGCAATCCATAGAACTAATTCAAATCATTTAGTTTTGGTGCATGATAATATGGGTTTTGGGTTATAGAGTGGAAGCAAAATTTGATATATACTTCAGCAATTAGTCCCTACCTCATTGACAACAAAGAGAGCTTATCCAGCCTAAAGTATGGAAATTAAGATTAGATCCATACAGATCATAAAACCATCAAAGCCAACTCCGGAAAACAGACGCAGCTTCAAGTTATCTTTGTTCGATCAGCTTGCTGCATTTTCAAACATAGATCTGATCCTCTACTATAAGCCTAGTTGTGAGGTTAACATTACTGATAGATGCACTGAGCTGGTGAAGTCTTTATCAGAGGTGCTAACTTCATATTACCCACTAGCTGGAAGAATCAAAGAAGACGGGCTTGAAGTTGATTGCTGTGATCAAGGAGTTAAGTATTTGGAGACTCGAGTGACTATGACACTTGACAGTTTTCTCAAAGAAGGTCCCACAATTGATGACATTAGGAAACTCGTAGGTGCACCAGATCAAGTCACAACCACACTGGTAACTATCCAGGTCAATGTCTTTGATTGTGGTGGACTTGCTATAGGTGTAAGTGCCTTGCACAAGGTCACTGACACATGCAACCTGTTAAGGTTCATAAATGAATGGGCAGGCATAAACCGCACCAGGAAAAGCAAGGGTGAATTTTGCTCAACTTTTGATAACTTGGCTGCTTTCTTCCCACCCATGGAAACTCCATTATCTAATTACCCTCCAAATCCCAGTGACCCCGAAGCCATAATTGTCAACAAAAGACTTCTATTTAATGGGGCTATGATATCAAAACTAAGAGCAAAGGCGGGTTCATCAAATCGTATACATAGTCGAGTAACATTGGTAACTGCAGTAATATGGAGGGCTCTTATTTCAATAGATCAAGTAAAAAATGGGAGCATCAGGAGTTGCTTGTTGACCCCTGCAATGAACTTGAGAGGTAAGGCAGGCTCACCAATATCTGAAAACTCGTTTGGGAATGTATGGGCCCCATATTCAATCCGTTTTCTGCTAAAAGAAATGAAACCCAAGTTTTTGATCTCGTGGCCCTGATAGAAGACACAACAAGAAGCACTATCATGTGGCTTCCGAAAGCAAGCAGCAAAGAGATATGCACACAGACAATAGCAAGTCATGTCGAGATCGATGAAGAACTAAAGCAAAGCAAGTTTTGCCTTTCTACAAGCTGGTGTTCATTCCCTATATATGATGCTGATTTTGGTTGGGGTAAGCCCTACTGGGCAAGTGGAACTGGGAGTACAATTGAAATGGTAACTTTAATGGATGACAAACAAGGTGACGGAATTGAAGCATGGGTGAGTTTGAAGGAGAATAATATGAACTTGTTTGAACAGGATCCGGACATTTTAGCCTTCACCTCCTAAGTGCTTTTAAGTTTTCAAAGTTTAGTCATCCCTAAGATCGTTGCAATTATTAGTCTTATCGATCTGTATTCCAATAAAGTTGTAACGATTCAATAAATAACTTTTATGATAGAATTCTAAAGTTCTTCAAAGGTCAGGCAGCTTCTTATACCATGTCCACTATCTCCATATTTAGTCAACTATAATATATGCAGAGTACAATGATCAGAGTTCACTAAATATCTGTTGGTATGCATTCCCGGAAATTAAGAGGCGAAAGAATTGTACCAGAGTTAGGGTTCTAACTTCTAATATACTCGGGACACAATAATCAGGCATTAGAATTTTGAAAGTTGAAGGCCTAGTTGGTGTTGATAAAGACCAAACATTACTCCAATCCATAAAAAAAGGCCTACTAAACCGGTTGTAATCGCTTAAATCTTAAAGCTTCAACCACCGGATCAGTGTCATCTCCAGTGTCTAGCATCTTTTCCAGTAAAAACCATGCACAATTCAACTATTGTAAATGTTGTTGGCATAATCTCGCCCCTAAACCAAAGTTAAAGGGCCTACGTGTACAAGGCAAAAGACACAAGGACCAGATGGGTTTATATTAAACCTAATAACCTCTAAACGGTTATTTGATGTGTGAAGCGACACAATCCCAGAAACAACACAACGTTTCAAGAAAAGCTACAGGCACATGTGTGTCGTTTCAATTATTATAAATAGGGGATGAAATCCCAGCAGTAGATATTCAGAAATTGTACAAAACCATAGTTGTAAACCAAATCGTTTATTAATACAAATCGTTTTAGTTTATTGTTTCGTGTTACTTAATTTACTTCAAGTATTATAACCCCGCTGGGCAACAAATTGGCATCAGAGCCTGCGTTTGTTAAGTGATACAAAATCAAGAGTAAGGGGTCGTTGGTTTTCTGGAAACGCTGAAACAAAACAGCAGCCCGCTGTTGGTTTTAGGCAGAAAACAAGGAAGGAACCAAGGAACCTTGTTCCTTGGCGAATGGATTAAAGGCGAAAAGGAAGGAAAACTGATATTGTTTGTTTCTGTGTTGGTACAAAGACGAGAAACAAAAATATTAGGCTTGGTGTTTTGTTTTTGCTGGTTCGGAAAAGAAAGAAGGAAGGAGAAACACAGTTTTTGTGTTTACTGTTTCGAAGAAAAAAACAAGGAAACAACTTTTTGTTGACTACAAAAAAAAAGTTGTAGTTTTTTTGTTTTTATTTCTGGTTCGATCAAGAAGAGCAAAAAAGGAAGAAACATCAAGAGGAGTGTTTGGTTAATTGTACAAGGAAGGAAAATCATATCATGAAGGAATCGCAAATTCGGGTTTCACTCCCTACAAAAGGCCGGAGGTCCTTTCTACCTTTGGTAGAACTGGAAGCAGCCTCTCTACCTTAGGTAGGGGTAAGGCTGTCTACATCTTAACCTCCCCCGTACACCGGAAACGGTATTGGGTACCCATAACCCGTGGAAGACGGCATTGGGCGTTACTTTACTTTACTTTACTTTTACTCTCTAAACTAAAATCTGAATTTTATAATTTTAGTCTTGTAAGATTAGAATATTTTTTGCTTTTGATTCCTAGTAGAATTTATAAGAATTTCCTAGATTCCTATATATATAATCCCTATTAGGATTAGAAATAGTTTCTAGACAAAATGACTGGAGACTCAAGTAAGGAAACAAACAAGGAAATTGTAATTCACAAAGAGGTTACATCATTTTCCCAATTTCAATGTCCCGTTTTAAAACCTATAAATTATACAGTATGGGCTCTTCGTATAAAGACCATACTAAAAGCAAATGGGCTGTGGGAATTGATAGAACCTACGGATAATGTAGAACTGGATACAAAAAAGGATATGACTACTACTGCATATCTTTACCAGGCATTACCGGAGGATATGATTTTGCAAGTGGCTAGTTGTAAGAGTGCAAAAGAAATTTGGGAAGCACTACAAACTAGGCACATATGTGTAGATAGAGTGCAGAAAGCACGGCTACAAACTCTCAAAACTGAATTTGAGATGTTGAAAATGAAAGAAGATGATAGTATTGACGTTTTCTCAGCAAAACTCAATAGTATTGTCACAAGGGCTAGTGGCTTAGGATCAACTTTTGATCAACAAACCTTAGTGCGAAAACTATTAAGTTCAGTACCCAGAAGGTTTATACAAATCGTGGCAGCCATAGAACAATTTTCTGATCTAGAAAACACAACCCTAGATGAGACAATTGGAAGGTTAAAAGCCTTTGAAGAAAGAGTAAAACTCTTTGATGGAAACCCTAGTGACAATCAGGACAAACTTCTGTTCACAAATTATGACAAGAGTACAAGTCATAAGAATGGTGGACAAGAGAAGTTTAGATCATCAGAAGATAACCAAGATGGAAAGCCCAAGAATGATAGGAAAACTTCACATAAGTTCAAGAAAAATAATTTTCAGAAAAAGGACTTAAGTAAAGTAAAGTGTTACAACTGTAACAAGCTTGGACATTTCAAGAGTAACTGCAAAGAAAAGAATAGGAGACAAGAGCAATCAAACTTGGTTCAAGAAGACATTGAACCAACGCTCTTAATGGCAGTTGAAGGAAAAGGAGACGTGGGAGAGAAAATCTTCTTAAATGAAAAGGAGATTGAACCCAAGAAGTACATAAGCTCAGATAAAAGCTTATGGTACTTAGATAATGGTGCTAGTAACCATATGACCGGAGTTAGGACACACTTTAAGGAAATTAATGAGAAAATTTCAGGAAGAGTCCGTTTGGAGATGGGTCATATGTAGAGATTAAGGGTAAAGGCTCCATATTGCTGGAGTGTAAAAACAAGGAACAAAAGGTGATTCCCAGTGTTTATTACATTCCTAGTTTAAAAAGCAATATATTGAGCCTAGGACAATTAACAGAGAATGGTCAGTAAGATCATTATGCAAGACAACATACTATTGCTATATGGTCAGGATCAAAAACTCCTCATGAGAGTTGAAAGATCAATAAACCGACTTTACAAGATAAACTTGAACGTTGGTATGCCTATGTGTTTATTGACTAATTTAGAAAACCATGCATGGCTCTGGCATGCTAGGTTGGGTCATTTGAATTTTGATTCCATCAAACAAATGACTCGGAAGAAATTAGTGGAAGGAATACCCAGGATTAATCACAAGAGTCAAGTATGCAATGCATGCTTACTAGGAAAGCACAGTAGAGCTCCGTTTCCAAATCAAACAAACACTAAGTCTTTAAATAAACTAAAGGATTTATCATAAACTACAATCACAAACACTAAGTCTTTAATTATTAATTTCAGAATCAACATTTAGACCAACAATCACAACATTAACCTAAATCAATCATATCAACCAACCCTAATCTTCATCCCATCAATAACCCTACAACCATCAAAATTAAAAACCATAATACTCCATTAAAGTGATAAATAAACTAAAGGATTTATCATAAACTACACTAAGTCGACAAATTGATATCGTCCGATCTCATTATAAATTAGTAAATAAGTGTTTCACGGGTGAGAATTTGTCACTATTTTGAACTTTAATACTCATTCTTGAGTCAGGTACTGCTTATTACTTAATGATGAAGCATATACTGCCTATTACTTGATGATGAAGCATATCAGTTATTCCACGGGAAACCGATGGCAACAACAGTTGTTAGGGTCCACGGGATTAGTGTGTCTGTGACCCTTTGCGTTATTTCATATTTGCGTAAAACTATACTTAATACTTTAGCGTGTACTAAGTTTTAGTTAACTATTATTATTGTAGATAATGATCAGAGGCCACCCGGTAGTGGCGCCATTTCCCGCCTCAACGTTGAACGGTGGTATTATAAAGTACAATGTGAAGTATACTTTTACGTTTATTAAAGAAATGTTTGCGTAACCCTGTTTTAGGAGACGCTTTAAAAAGTATGGAAGCTGATCTGTTAACGATCATCAAAATCAACAAGCAGTGCTACTTTTACAGTGACTGCTGTAATTTTTCACTCCTGTCCACAATATGAATAAAATTTTTTGACATAACTTTGAGTGAGTAGGTGTATGTTAAAATATAAATTTTTATTTGATTAGATATCCTGTAGTGTAGCAAGAGTCAAGCATCACATTATGTTAAGCACTTTACAAGGTTTCCACTATGGTAATCCATAATTATTTGTGTCCAAACATTAAGGAAGCTATCATTTCTTACTTTGTTTAATGATTTTAGCAATTGTTGTACACATTCATGTAACAATGCGTCTTCATATTTTTTGCTTTCTTTCACAATTTCTTTATGTTATTATTTCAAGAAATAGCTGAAGTATTCAATTTCACAATTTCTTTCACAAGTCCACGTAAACGAAATAGCTGAAGTATTCAATTTCACAATTTCTTTATGTTATTATTTCAAGAAATTTAACTTTTTCAATTTGTTTTATTGTTAAAAGAAAACAAGTACAATGGATATTAACTTGTGAATGAAAATTTGGGCATGCAAGTTAGGGAAAAACCTACTGCAACCAAAGCCTGAGTTCGCACACCTCCATCTGTAACCTTTTATTTTTTTTATTATTATTTTTTTTACTTCGAATTCTTCTTTTTATTGTACGCGTGTTTGTGTGTGACTTTGGTTCAGCTTAAGTATCATGGCTGAGGTTAATTCCGGTCAGTGTTGCAAAACAAGGCCTACAAGGCCGATTAATCGCCGATTAGGTGCTGCAAGGCCACCAACCTTTCCGATTTATGTAAATCGGTCAAACAAATCGGTCAACCGTGGTCAATGAGGGTTAATGTTGGTCAAACTTGTCGAAAACCTTTATATCTTGCCGAAAATACTTAAAACTACCCATAAAATTGTTTGAATAACTTATGGTCATTGTTTATATCTATTACAAGATGTTTTTGAAGAAAAATATTTGCCGAAAATACATAAACTTGTTGAAAATACCTAAAACTTGTCGAAAATACGTAAAATTTGCCGAAAATACTAAAAACTTATCAGAAATGCCAATCCGATTAATCACCGATTAATCCCGCCTAGACCGATTACAAGCTACAGGGAGGTCGACCGCCCGACTACCGATTCACGATTTTTGCAACATTGATTCCGGTACAAATGCTTCATTATTGTATTCGATGTATATTACACAATATGTTTTAAATTTGTTTTCATTCTTCTGCATGCTTTACCATTTAATTTAGATGTTCTCATATATTCCATTGTTCTTTTTACATATAATAATTGAACACTTTTAATTTGTATTCCAACTTTTTTGTCTGCAATTTATTTACGTCCAGTTATACTTCGCCAAGTAATCTTCAAACTTGCATACAAATATGATAATTATAAACTATGATTCGAACACGAGACTAACTGTTTACCTTTATATCCCTTAAGTGGTTGAATATGCAATAAATACTAAGAAACACAAATAGACCTTGGTTTGCATAATATTTTTGGAACAAAAGGAATATTAGATGCAGTAATTGTAGTACATTAGAGGGGTGTCAGGATTGCCTATTTAAGATATATATTTCCTTATGGAATCGTAATATATAACAGGGTCCATGGGATTGCTTACTTAGTTGACATATTGATTTAGCATTTTTTGCAGAATATGATTCTTAGATTTCAAAAAAAGTTGAGCAAAATTCACCACAAAAGTTGAATATGGGGCCTATACATTCCCAAACGAGTTTTCAGATATTGGTGAGCCTGCCTTACCTCTCAAGTTCATTGCAGGGGTCAACAAGCAACTCCTGATGCTCCCATTTTTTACTTGATCTATTGAAATAAGAGCCCTCCATATTACTGCAGTTACCAATGTTACTCGACTATGTATACGATTTGATGAACCCGCCTTTGCTCTTAGTTTTGATATCATAGCCCCATTAAATAGAAGTCTTTTGTTGACAATTATGGCTTCGGGGTCACTGGGATTTGGAGGGTAATTAGATAATGGAGTTTCCATGGGTGGGAAGAAAGTAGCCAAGTTATCAAAAGTTGAGCAAAATTCACCCTTGCTTTTCCTAGTGCGGTTTATGCCTGCCCATTCATTTATGAACCTTAACAGGTTGCATGTGTCAGTGACCTTGTGCAAGGCACTTACACCTATAGCAAGTCCACCACAATCAAAGACATTGACCTGGATAGTTACCAGTGTGGTTGTGACTTGATCCGTGCACCTACGAGTTTCCTAATGTCATCAATTGTGGGACCTTCTTTGAGAAAACTGTCAAGTGTCATAGTCACTCGAGTCTCCAAATACTTAACTCCTTGATC
Source organism: Chrysanthemum makinoi (assembly GCA_910596185.1). NCBI lineage: Eukaryota > Viridiplantae > Streptophyta > Magnoliopsida > Asterales > Asteraceae > Chrysanthemum > Chrysanthemum makinoi. The sequence goes on along the minus strand of OU343221.1, from coordinate 211,243,154 downwards.
ACAGCAATCAACTTCAAGCCCGTCTTCTTTGATTCTTCCAGCTAGTGGGTAATATGAAGTTAGCACCTCTGATAAAGACTTCACCAGCGTGCATCTATCGTAATGTTAACCTCACAACTAGGCTTATAGTAGAGGATCAGATCTATGTTTGAAAATGCAGCAAGCTGATCGAACAAAGATAACTTGAAGCTGCGTCTGTTTTCCGGAGTTGGCTTTGATGGTTTTATGATCTGTATGGATCTAATCTTAATTTCCATACTTTAGGCTGGATAAGCTCTCTTTGTTGTCAATGAGGTAGGGACTAATTGCTGAAGTATATATCAAATTTTGCTTCCACTCTATAACCCAAAACCCATATTATCATGCACCAAAACTAAATGATTTGAATTAGTTCTATGGATTGCATCGTTGCAACCCTCAACTTCTTATTTTAAGTGCATACATGAACTTCTCATATATTTGACTTTAATTGATACTTTGTAGTAGAGAAATAATGTGATTCTGAATACTTGCAGCACTGCATGCATTGACAATAGTTATGCAAGATTTTCCATGACAAATGTCATAAAAGTTGCCTTGTTTCGTTTCTTTTGTATCAGATCTTAATGAGTACATACCAACAAATTAAAAGATGCTGGGCATTCCAAGGTATGTAGTTATCTACTTTTTCCATTAAATAAAGTTCAGGATTAACTACTAGGATCATATCATGACTTTCTGGACAAATTTACTTAATATATATAGCCGGCAGTGGCGGAACTTGACCATTTATTTTGGGGGGGCCGAAATTATTTTGGGGGGCCGAATCAGAGATTTGTTTGTAACCGCAATTAAATTACCCTTAAAACCTATAACATTTACACTAGGTGCTGTAAATTTTGAGAGGGGGACCCTCCCCGCCCTCATAAAGGTCCGCCATTGATAGCCGGCATTCGGCAAGATAATGATCTTCAGAATATTTCTATAGGTTTGTAGACTTTTAAGCGATAAATGGATCATTTTTTAACAACTTGTTTGTCTTTTGTGAGCATTGAAGTATAAAGGGTGTTACATTCAAAGTTTTATGGATGCTAATCAATATATATTGCATCTTTTTCGTTTAGCTATGCAGTTTAATTTGACTGTACAGCTGTACTACAAGGCAAGTAACAAAAGAGATAAGCGTATTAAAGAGCCTAATGCTAAGTGGTCTAGCTAATGATAGTGAAAAATATATGGTAATCAGTAACTTCATTAATTATCGAGCATCATCTACCTCTTATTCTTATCGTGTGAGATATTTCATGCAATCAAGTTCCCCTTTTACTGCTGAGAGTAAAATTAAATAAAATTAAGTTGTGGTAGTCAATTTGTTTCTTTGCATAGTAGCTATCATATACAAGTGTATTTAATAAGAATAAGAATGAACCAGAAATCACATGAAATACAGTTAGTTTTATAGACATCATTAAGTAACTTTTATTAAGAGCTTATAGCTTTGGTTTGTTATATCATCCACAAAGTTTGCATTTATTTCAGGACCAAGGTTTATTGTACAAATTGCAAAACTTGTAGAATCTGATAGTTGTGCCATGACATACGCAGAGTATTTACGGTGGTGACCGCATAATATTTCACCAATTATCACTTTTGATTAGATATGTAGTTAGTGTCATAAATGCTCTTTGCTACTAATAAAGGAAGGTGTGTTCCAAAATTCTCAATCATTGGGTTACTAAGTGGTAAGCTAATCATTAGGCATAGTTCCTTAGTAGCACGTGAGCACCCTTGGTGCTTAAATTAATGGAAAATGATTTAGGGACCTGATTGGTATGCCTAAAAAGAGGTGAAAAAAGGGAGGGTGAAGATTAGGAAAGATAAAAGCTATGTTTGGCGCAGAGCCTTTTGGAGCTTTTTGGGGCGACGAGCGGGGAGTAGTGAGCTTTTTTATTTTTAGTGTTCGTTTGGCAAAGGAGCGGTGAGCTTTGCTATTTTTTAGGAAAGCTCATTTTTCCAATGCTTCTTTAAGAAGCTGTGAGCGGTGAGCAGTGAGCTGTGGCTACAACTCACAGCTACTGCTCACAGCTCACTGCTACTGCTTACTGCTACTGCTCACAGCTACTTTTGCCAAACATAGCCAAAATGTAAAGAAGTGGGTCCTCCTGATGTCACTAATAAGAGGATGACACCTCGGTTTAGGCTTGTTTTTAAGTCAATGAATTAGGCACCCCAATTATCACTGTAAATTAATACCATCAGATCATAAACGCTCATCGAGCCAGGTTGGGACTTAGCTGGGCTCTCAAGTAACCCGTCTTTAACCTGTCCTTAATTAAATGGAAACTTGGGCTTAAAAATGAACAGCAACTGATAGGCGGGCCAGGCCTATAAAAAGGACAATGCTTTTTGGACCAGTTTTGGGCCTCGGCCCACTTTTGCATCTCCAGTTGCCCAGTTGGGGGGATATTCTATGTGCTTTTACTATGGAACTAGGTTTGGATCTTGTATGAATGTGGATTGCTTAGTTTATCTTGCATAACTTTGATAACTAGTTGGTTAAATATACAGATACATTATTATTGAATGTTTACAACTTTATTGGAATCAAGATGAAACATACATAAACAACACTATTTAAATGTAGAGATGACTATAAAACCACTCAGGAGGCGAATTCTGTAATGTCCTCATCTTTTTTGAACTGGTACATGTCTTTCTCATTCAGATCCACCCATGCTTCTATTCCATCGCCATTTCTGTCATCCATTAGAGTTACCATATTTCGTGAACGACCAGCTTCACTTACCCAATAAGGCTTACCCCAACCAAAATCAGCATTATAAATAGGAAACCGACACCAACTTGTTATGATGGGAGATTTGTTCTGCTTTATTTCTTCTTCAACCTCATCATAACAAGCGATTGCCTGTGAGCATATCTCTTCACCACTTGCCTTTGGAAGCTCCATGATAAGATCTCTATTTGTGTCTTCTATCAGGCGCACAAGATTAACAAAGTTAGGTTCCATTTCATTTTGAAAATACCGGATTGAATAAGGAACCCATACATTCCCAAACGAGCTTTCTGTTATTTCTGAACCTACCTTCCCTCTTAAGTTAATTGCAGGGGCCATGATGTAATTCCTTACGCTCCCACAATTTAATTTGTCGACACCAATTAGAGCCTTCCATATTACTGCAGTCACTAGAGTTACTCGACTATGTTTACGATCTGGTGAACCTGCTTTTGCTCTTAGCTTTGAAAGTATACTATCACTAAACATATACCTTTTTGAAACCATTTTAGGTTGAGGGTTACTTACGGGTATTTGTACAACTGACGGAACTACCTTCGGTGGGAAAAGAGTAACCATTTTATCAAAAGAAGGAGAAAATGCATCATCAATGCACCCTGTCCGGTTTATGCAAGCCCATTGGTTAATGAACCTTACTAGACTATATGCATCAGTTACCTTGTGTGAAGCACTCACACCAATAACAAGTGCACCACAATCAAAGATGTTGACTTGGACTGTTACCAACGTAGTTGCGCCTGGATCTGGTATACTAATAAGTCGTTTAACCTGGTCAATATTGGGACCTAGTTCAAGAAAATCATCCAGTCTTGTACTAACTTTGGTTTCGATGTACTTGACCCCTTGATCACTACAATCAACTTCAAGCCCGTCTTTTGTAATTCTTCCAGCTAGTGGGTAAAACAAAGTTAGCACCTCTGATAAAGACTTGACCAGCTGACCACATATATTTGAAATGTTAACATCACCACTAGTCTTATAGTAATAGATCTGTTTTGTGTATGAAGGTGGTGAAATTTGATCGAGCCTCGATAGCTTGTAACTGCGTAAATTTCCAGGGGTTGACTTAGATGGTATTATGTACTTTGTAGATTGAGTTTTAACCTCCATGCTATAGGGAGTATATGATAGTTTCTATTTGTTTAAATGAGCAAGTGATTGCTGAATGGTATATCAGTATTTGGAAGAAGATTAAGACTTAAGAGTTGTAGATAAAAATAAGTAGCAAAATTCTGTTTGTCTAGAGGAGTTGCGGACTTTGTCATGGTGGTCTGACTTATTCTATGATTGTGACAGGGTTCTTCAATATGCTATCATAATGTAAAGCTAAAGTTAAGAAACATGTGGTAGCAGTGACGGAAAGTTTGCTACGTAGTGTTTATTTATTTTTTATTTTTTTATTTTTATAAAAAGACTCGATATTGTCTAAATGCACCCGGTCCCAAAAAAATGTGTCTATTGTTATGGCTTAAATTTCCTTGTGCACCCGGTCCATTTAGTCCTTGTTCCGTCCGTGTGTGGCAGTTAAGACAACTTTGTTGAAATCAAGATTACAAGATAAGATATACGTTTGCAACAATATAGGATTGACTATATATGAACAAATAAAAACAATTAGGAGGTGAAGGCTAAAATGTCCTGATCTTGTTCAAACACATACATGTCTTTCTCGTTCAGATTCACCCATGCTTCAATTCCAGGACGGTCTTTTTCGTCCATTAAAGTTACAGATTCAAGTGAACTGTCTGCATTGCTTGCCCAGTCGGGCTTACCCCAACCAAAATCAGCCTCGTATACTGGAAACCGACACCAACTTGAAAAAATGCAGAATTTATTCTGCTTTAGTTCTATATCGACCTCGGCATAACATGCAATAGCCCGTGTAGATATCTCTTCAGCACTTGCTTCTGAAAGCTGCATGACAACAGTTCTTGTTGTGTCTTCTATTAAGGCCACAAGATTAGCAAACTTGGATTCCATTGTGTTTGGCAAAAAGCGAATAGGATAAGGAAACCATACATTCCCAAACGATCTTTCAGATACTGGTGATCCTGCCTTTCCTCTCAAATTCATTGCGGGAGCCAACAAGCAATCCCTGATGGTCCCACTTTTGACTTGGTCAACAGAGATAAGAGCCTTCCATATTAATGCAGCCACCATTGTTACTCGACTGTATTTTCTATTTACTGAACCGGCTTTTTTTCTTAGCTTAGATATTGTAGTTTCATTAAACACAAACCTTTTAGTGACAAGCAAGGCTTTTTGGTCAACTATAATGGGCGAGTGCTTAAGAGAAGATGATTTCTTTGGTGGGAAACTAAGTGCCAAGTTATCAAAAGAAGGTGCATAGGCACCATTGCTGACCCCTGTGCTGTTCGTGCTAGCCCATTCATTAATGAACCTGACTAGGTTGCATGCGTCGTTGACTTTGTGTGAAGCACTCACACCAATAACAACTCCACCACAATCAAAGACGTTGACTTGGATCGTTATCAATGTTGTCGTGACCTGATCTGGTTCACCAATGAGTTTTCTAACATGCTCAATCTTGGGACCTTGTTCAAGAAAATCACCGAGTCTTGTACTCACTCGAGTTTCTATATAATTTACCCCTTGATCATTACAATCTACTTCGAGCCCATCTTCTGTGATTCTGCCAGCTAGTGGGTAATACAAAGTTAGCGCCTCTGATAAAGACTTGACCAGCTGGCCATATCTATCTGAAATGTTAACCTCACCACTGGCCTTATAGAAAAACACTAGATTTATGTATGAAAATGGAGCAAGTTGATCGAGCAACGATAACTTGAATTTACTCAAATTTTCTGGGGTTGACTTTGATGGTTTTATAAACTGACTGGATTGAATCTTGATCTCCATGCTGTAGGGTTCAATGAGTGAGTGGTTGATGATCAATGGTATACCAGTTTTGAGAGAATATCAACGATAGATATATAGAAATGAGTAGCCAATGCTATCGTGGCAATATTAGCCTACATCTCCGTGTTATGTATTTAATTAACTATAATGATTAGTTTAGATGTATCATTGGGATGTATGCGATTAGTTTAGCATATAATATATTATTGTGCTGACTTTTTAATGTAGCTAATTATATCCAACTTGCTCTTAATACCAGTACAAGTTATATAATAATAGCCGGTGTCCCTGCTATTAACTGTAATCACATATACATAAACAGACATGTGAATATTCTAAACAAGGGCTGAATGTTACATTATTGGAAATTTGTATTCTTTCCTTACCGATAAACCAGGGTAGCAATACAAATAAGTTAGCATATATATATGTTGAATATTTATACAATTATGTGCAAAAAAGTTACAATTTAGTCCAAAGAATCGAGAAATTAAATAATAACATATCCCGTAATCATTATCTACTTTTTTGTTTTGTCAATGACAGGTTCGACCATATTCTCCAAATCTGTGATGTCTTGCTTCAAATCAGCAACCTAGAATGAACCAAAATTTATCAGCAAATAAAAGGTAAACATCAAAAAAATTGTTGTTGAGTACCTTGTGAATAAATTCTTCTGTCATTCGAGCGTCGTTGGCAATGATAGTAGATGCATGTTCTACCATTAGAGCAACTTGTTTCAGTTCACCATTATCTAACTTCTCTGCAACTTCTGCTGATATTTTCTCGGTTGTAGATGCCACCTTTTCTACCACCTCAGCCACTTCCTCTACCTCTTTAGTGACTTCCTCCACTTTGCCTGAATTAATAATGATCTTTAATTGCTTCTATATCTATTAATGAAATAAAATATATATAATAATAATAGATTAAATGTACTTACCTTCTAGCTTTAGCATGCTGTCCCAATTTTGCTTCCAAAATGAGAACATTAATGGCTGTTGCCCAGCGGGGTTTTATACTCGAAGTAAATTAAGTAACACGAAACAAATAAACTAATAACGACTTGTATTATAAACGATTTGGTTTTTACAATTGTGTTTTGTACAATATCTGGAATATCTACTGCTGGGATTTCATCCCCTATTTATACTAAATGAATAGACACCATTGAAGGCCTTTGTGTCTCTTCCTGCTTCTCCAAACGGTACCAAGGTTTTGGGTTGTGTCGTTTGACACAAAGAAGTAACCGTTTACAGTTAATAGGTTTGATATAAACCTATATAGTCCTTGTAACTTTTGCCTTGTACACGTAGGCCCTTGAACTTTGGTTAGGGGCGAGATTATGCCAACAATCACCCCCTAATCTCGTGCCTAATCCTTTCAGATCTTTTAAGCCTAACAGCTCTCTCATTTCTGCGTACTTGGTTCTTGCCAATGCCTTGGTAAGTATGTCCGCCTTTTGTAAGTCTCCGCACACGTGCTCGACTTCGATCGATTTTTCAACACATTCTCGATAAAGTGATAGCGTATATCAATGTGTTTACTACGCCATGAAACACGGGGTTTTTCATAAGTGCTATAGCCGATTTGTTGTCGACTTTGATCGTAATCTTCTCTTCTTCCCGCATGTTAAAGCGTTTAATAGTGTTTGTAGCCATCTTGCTTGACAAGTGCTGCTTTGTCGCCATGAACTCTGACTCGCATGATGATAATGCAACAGTAGGTTGTTTTTGAGAAACCCAACTTATAGGTGAGTTTTCGAAGTAAAATACGATCCCTGTTGTTCCTTTGCCTTCTTCTATGTTGATGCCATAACTGCTGTCACTATATCCAAGTAACTTGCATCCTCCGGTCTTGTGATAAGTTATACCAAAGTTTGAAGTGCCTTTGATATAACGTAACACTTGTCTAATTGCCTTCATGTGTTGCTCCCTTGGTTCTTGCATGAATCGGCTTAATAAGCCAATTGAGTAACTCAGGTCTGGCCTTGTATGAAGTAAGTACCTCAAACATCCAATTAGACTTCTATATTCTGTAGCATCAACTAGTTCTCCTCCTTCCGTTTTTACTAGCTTTGTTCATGGGTCCATGGGAATCTTGGTTTCATTGCAATCTTCCATTCTTGCGTCTTTAAGAATCTTGTTTGCATATCTTGATTGCTTTATTGAGATTTCATCCTCTGTTTGGATAACCTCTATTCCCAAATAGTAAGCTAATAAGCCTAAGTCACTCATCTCAAATTTTTCTTCCATTTGTGACTTAAACTGTTGAAGGTCTTTCTTGTTACTTCCAGTAACTATTAGATCATCCACATAAACTCCAACAAGCAGCATAGAGTCATTTCTGACTCTTGTGTAGATTGCTTGTTCTAATGTACATTTCTTGAAACCTAGTGATTTCAAGGTTTGATCTAACTTCATGTTCCAAGCGCGTGGTGCTTGCTTCAAACCATAAAGTGCTTTGTCAAGTTTATATACTTTATTTTCGTTTCCTAGTTTCTTGAAGCCTTCTGGTTGTGTAACATACACTTCTTCTTTAAGTTCGCCATGTAAAAATGCTGATTTTACATCTAAGTGGTGAACTTCCCATCCATGATAAGCTGCCAATGCAAGAATCAACCTGATTGTTTCCATTCTTGCTACAGGAGCAAAGACTTCGTCGTAGTCTATTCCATGCTCTTGTACGTATCCTTTAGCCACTAAACGAGCCTTGTGTTTTATAATTCTTCCATCTGCATCTCGTTTAGTCTTAAATACCCATTTTAGACCAATAGCCTTACGGTTGTCCTGGTAGGGTAGCTAGCTTCCATGTCTTGTTTTTGTTGATTGAGTCAATTTCTATCTGCATTGCCTCAATCCACTTCTTATCTTGTGCGGCTTCCTTATAATTTCTAGGTTCTTCCTCTAATAGCATTAGTTCATCAGGTTGAACTCTTCGTGCACGATCATATATGTTAATAAAATTTATGTATCCTTTAACTGGAGTATGATCATATGGTCTTGCTATAGATGAAGTTTGTCTAGTAGATTCTTAGAGTTTGGTTCATAGTTATATGGTGTAGGTGTTGATTGATAGTCCATTTGTTCCATCTCATCATCAGATACACTATGAGCAGTATTTTGTATGGGACTTTGAGCATTATCTTCATTACTTTTGCGGATCTTGTGTGCTCTCTATATCAATGATACTTGATGTTTGGTTTTCATTTATAATGAAATCCGTCCATTCGTTCATTGGATTGTGATCATCCAAATAACCTTTCCAGTCCCATGCTTCATTCTCTTTGAACTTTACATCTCTACTGACAATCATAACCTTACTTACAGGATCAAACAATTGATAAGCCTTTGATCCTGGTTCACTTCCTAGGTAAACCAATTCCTTGCTTCTATCATCTAATTTCTTTAGATGTGGTTTGGTTACCTTTGCATATGCTTTGCATCCAAACACTCTAAGGTGTTTCAGGTTTGGTTTTCTACCCTTTAGCGTTTCATAGGGAGTAGAATCCTTCAGGGCTTTTGTAGGTACTCTATTTAAGATATAAATAGCATGCCTAATTGCTTCAGCCCAAAAATTTTGTGGCATATGCATAGCCTTTAACATACTTCTCGTTGTGCTCATTACAGACCTATTCCGTCTCTCCACAATACCATTTTGTTGTGGGGAATATGGTGTTGTAAGTTGCCTAAGTATGCCTTTCTCCTTGCAGTAGCTTGTGAATTCTTTTGATGTGAATTCACCTCCTCTATCTGTTCTAAATGCCTTTAAGTTTTTCCCGACCTCATTTTCCACCTTTAACTTGAATTCCTTAAAGGTCTCAAACGCCTCATCCTTTGACTTTAAGAAGTATACCCACATGTATCTAGTACAATCGTCTACTAGCAAAAACATGTACTTCTTTCCTGATTACTGTTCGGGGAAATAGGTCCACATAAATCTCCAAATACTAAGCTTAAAGGTTCCAAAGACTTAGTGTTTGTTTGATTTGGAAACGGAGCTCTATTGTGCTTTCCTAGTAAGCATGCATTGCATACTTGACTCTTGTGATTAATCACTGGTATTCCTTCCACTAATTTCTTCCGAGTCATTTGTTTGATGGAATCAAAATTCAAATGACCCAACCTAGCATGCCAGAGCCATGCATGGTTTTCTAAATTAGTCAATAAACACATAGGCATACCAACGTTCAAGTTTATCTTGTAAAGTCGGTTTATTGATCTTTCAACTCTCATGAGGAGTTTTTGATCCTGACCATATAGCAATAGTATGTTGTCTTGCATAATGATCTTACATCCATTCTCTGTTAATTGTCCTAGGCTCAATATATTGCTTTTTAAACTGGGAATGTAATAAACACTGGGAATCACCTTTTGTTCCTTGTTTTTACATTCCAGCAATATGGAGCCTCTACCCTTAATCTCTACATATGACCCATCTCCAAAAGCGGACTCTTCACGAAATTTTCTCATTAATTTCCTTAAAGTGTGTCCTAACTCCGGTCATATGGTTACTAGCACCATTATCTAAGTACCATAAGCTTTTATCTGAGCTTATGTACTTCTTGGGTTCAATCTCCTTTTCATTTAAGAAGATTTTCTCTCCCACGTCTCCTTTTCCTTCAACTGCCATTAAGAGCGTTGGTTCAATGTCTTCTTGAACCAAGTTTGATTGCTCTTGTCTCCTATTCTTTTCTTTGCAGTTTCTCTTGAAATGTCCAAGCTTGTTACAGTTGTAACACTTTACTTTACTTAAGTCCTTTTTCTGAAAATTATTTTTCTTGAACTTATGTGAAGTTTTCCTATCATTGTTGTATTGCTTGGGCTTTCCATCTTGGTTATCTTCAGATGATCTAAACTTCTCTTGTCCACCATTCTTATGACTTGTACTCTTGTCATAATTTGTGAACAGAAGTTTGTCCTGATTGTCACTAGGGTTTTCATCAAAGAGTTTTACTCTTTCTTCAAAGGCTTTTAACCTTCCAATTGTCTCATCTAGGGTTGTGTTTTCTAGATCAGAAAATTGTTCTATGGCTGCCACGATTTGTATAAACCTTCTGGGTACTGAACTTAATAGTTTTCGCACTAAGGTTTGTTGATCAAAAGTTGATCCTAAGCCACTAGCCCTTGTGACAATACTATTGAGTTTTGTTGAGAAAACGTCAATACTATCATCTTCTTTCATTTTCAACATCTCAAATTCAGTTTTGAGAGTTTGTAGCCGTGCTTGCTGCACTCTATCTACACCTATGTGCCTAGTTTGTAGTGCTTCCCAAATTTCTTTTGCACTCTTACAACTAGCCACTTGCAAAATCATATCCTCTGGTAATGCCTGGTAAAGATATGTCGTAGTAGTCATATCCTTTTTTGTATCCAGTTCTACATTATCCGTAGGTTCTATCAATTCCCACAGCCCATTTGCTTTTAGTATGGTCTTTATACGAAGAGCCCATACTGTATAATTTGTAGTTTTTAAAACGGGACATTGAAATTGGGAAAATGATGTAACCTCTTTGTGAATTACAATTTCCTTGTTTGTTTCCTTACTTGAGTCTCCAGTCATTTTGTCTAGAAACTATTTCTAATCCTAATAGGGATTATATATTTAGGAATCTAGGAAATTTTTTATAAATTCTACTAGGAATCAAAAGCAAAAAAAATTCTAATCTTACAAGACTAAAATTATAAAATTCAGATTTTAGTTTAGAAAGTAAAACCCGAATTTGTGATTCCTCCACGATATGATTTTCCTTCCTTGTACAAATAACCAAACACTCCTTGATGTTTCTTCCTTTTTTTTCTTGATCGAACGGAAGCAAAACAAAAGCTACTGACTTTTCTTTTGTATTCCCTTTTTTATGTAGTCAAACAAAGTTTCCTTTGTTTTTTTTTGAAACAGAATACACAAAGAAAAAATGTGTTCACTTTGTCTTCTTCTTTTTCGAACCAGTAAACTAAACACCAAAACAAAATATACTTTGTTTTCTTACGCCTTCGAATCGGCACAAAAAAAAGACCAAGATATATCCTTCTTTTAGCCTTTAACTTCTTCGCCAAGGAGCGGTGTTCCTTTTCGGTTTCGCACGAACCAACAGAAGTGTTGCGTTTCTTCACTTCCAGCGATTTGCAGAAAACCTCAACCCAACTCTCGATCTTGTGTCGTCAAAACAAACGTAGGCTCTGATGCCAATTTGTTGCCCAGCGGGGTTTTATACTCGAAGTAAATTAAGTAACACGAAACAAATAAACTAATAACGACTTGTATTATAAACGATTTGGTTTTTACAATTGTGTTTTGTACAATATCTGGAATATCTACTGCTGGGATTTCATCCCCTATTTATACTAAATGAATAGACACCATTGAAGGCCTTTGTGTCTCTTCCTGCTTCTCCAAACGGTACCAAGGTTTTGGGTTGTGTCGTTTGACACAAAGAAGTAACCGTTTACAGTTAATAGGTTTGATATAAACCTATATAGTCCTTGTAACTTTTGCCTTGTACACGTAGGCCCTTTAACTTTGGTTAGGGGCGAGATTATGCCAACAATCACCCCCCTAATCTCGTGCCTAATCCTTTCAGATCTTTTAAGCCTAACAGCTCTCTCATTTCTGCGTACTTGGTTCTTGCCAATGCCTTGGTAAGTATGTCCGCCTTTTGTAAGTCTCCGCTTACGTGCTCGACTTCGATCTGATTTTTTTCAACACATTCTCTGATAAAGTGATAGCGTATATCAATGTGTTTACTTCTGCCATGAAACACGGGTTCTTCATAAGTGCTATAGCCGATTTGTTGTCGACTTTGATCGTAATCTTCTCTTCTTCCCTTTAAAGCGTTTAATAGTCTTTGTAGCCATCTTGCTTGACAAGGCTGCTGTGTTGCTGCCATGAACTCTGACTCGCATGATGATAATGCAACAGTAGGTTGTTTTTGAGAAACCCAACTTATAGGTGAGTTTTCGAAGTAAAATACGATCCCTGTTGTTCCTTTGCCTTCTTCTATGTTGATGCCATAACTGCTGTCACTATATCCAAGTAACTTGCATCCTCGGTCTTGTGATAAGTTATACCAAAGTTTGAAGTGCCTTTGATATAACGTAACACTTGTCTAATTGCCTTCATGTGTTGCTCCCTTGGTTCTTGCATGAATCGGCTTAATAAGCCAATTGAGTAACTCAGTCGGCCTTGTATGAAGTAAGTATCTTAAACATCCAATTAGACTTCTATATTCTGTAGCATCAACTAGTTCTCCTCCTTCCGTTTTACTAGCTTTGTTCCTGGGTCCATGGGAATCTTGGTTTCATTGCAATCTTCCATTCTTGCGTCTTTAAGAATCTTGTTTGCATATCTTGATTGCTTTATTGAGATTTCATCCTCTGTTTGGATAACCTCTATTCCCAAATAGTAAGCTAATAAGCCTAAGTCACTCATCTCAAATTTTTCTTCCATTTGTGACTTAAACTGTTGAAGGTCTTTCTTGTTACTTCCAGTAACTATTAGATCATCCACATAAACTCCAACAAGCGACATAGAGTCATTTCGACTCTTGTGTAGATTGTTTGTTCTAATGTACATTTCTTGAAACCTAGTGATTTCAAGGTTTGATCTAACTTCATGTTCCAAGCGCGTGGTGCTTGCTTCAAACCATAAAGTGCTTTGTCAAGTTTATATACTTTATTTTCGTTTCCTAGTTTCTTGAAGCCTTCTGGTTGTGTAACATACACTTCTTCTTTAAGTTCGCCATGTAAAAATGCTGATTTTACATCTAAGTGGTGAACTTCCCATCCATGATAAGCTGCCAATGCAAGAATCAACCTGATTGTTTCCATTCTTGCTACAGGAGCAAAGACTTCGTCGTAGTCTATTCCATGCTCTTGTACGTATCCTTTAGCCACCAAACGAGCCTTGTGTTTTATAATTCTTCCATCTGCATCTCGTTTAGTCTTAAATACCCATTTTAGACCAATAGCCTTCTGGTTGTCTGGTAGGGTAGCTAGCTTCCATGTCTTGTTTTTGTTGATTGAGTCAATTTCTATCTGCATTGCCTCAATCCACTTCTTATCTTGTGCGGCTTCCTTATAATTTCTAGGTTCTTCCTCTAATAGCATTAGTTCATCAGGTTGAACTCTTCGTGCACGATCATATATGTTAATAAAATTTCTGTATCCTTTAACTGGAGTATGATCATATGGTCTTGCTATAGATGAAGTTTGTCTAGTAGATTCTTCTGAGTTTGGTTCATAGTTATATGGTGTAGGTGTTGATGGATAGTCCATTTGTTCCATCTCATCATCAGATACACTATGAGCAGTATTTTGTATGGGACTTTGAGCATTATCTTCATTACTTTTCGCGGATCTTGTGTGCTCTCTATATCAATGATACTTGATGTTTGGTTTTCATTTATAATGAAATCCGTCCATTCTGGTTCAGTTGGATTGTGATCATCCAAATAACCTTTCCAGTCCCATCCTTCATTCTCTTTGAACTTTACATCTCTACTGACAATCATAACCTTACTTACAGGATCAAACAATTGATAAGCCTTTGATCCTGGTTCACTTCCTAGGTAAACCAATTCCTTGCTTCTATCATCTAATTTCTTTAGATGTGGTTTGGTTACCTTTGCATATGCTTTGCATCCAAACACTCTAAGGTGTTTTAGGTTTGGTTTTCTACCCTTTAGCGTTTCATAGGGAGTAGAATCCTTCAGGGCTTTTGTAGGTACTCTATTTAAGATATAAATAGCATGCCTAATTGCTTCAGCCCAAAAATTTTGTGGCATATGCATAGCCTTTAACATACTTCTCGTTGTGCTCATTACGACCTATTCCGTCTCTCCACAATACCATTTTGTTGTGGGAATATGGTCTTGTAAGTTGCCTAAGTATGCCTTTCTCCTTGCAGTAGCTTGTGAATTCTTTTGATGTGAATTCACCTCCTCTATCTGTTCTAAATGCCTTTAAGTTTTTCCCGACCTCATTTTCCACCTTTAACTTGAATTCCTTAAAGGTCTCAAACGCCTCATCTTTTGACTTTAAGAAGTATACCCACATGTATCTAGTACAATCGTCTACTAGCAAAAACATGTACTTCTTTCCTGATTCTGTTTCTGGGGAAATAGGTCCACATAAATCTCCAAATACTAAGCTTAAAGGTTCCAAAGACTTAGTGTTTGTTTGATTTGGAAACGGAGCTCTACTGTGCTTTCCTAGTAAGCATGCATTGCATACTTGACTCTTGTGATTAATCCTGGGTATTCCTTCCACTAATTTCTTCCGAGTCATTTGTTTGATGGAATCAAAATTCAAATGACCCAACCTAGCATGCCAGAGCCATGCATGGTTTTCTAAATTAGTCAATAAACACATAGGCATACCAACGTTCAAGTTTATCTTGTAAAGTCGGTTTATTGATCTTTCAACTCTCATGAGGAGTTTTTGATCCTGACCATATAGCAATAGTATGTTGTCTTGCATAATGATCTTACATCCATTCTCTGTTAATTGTCCTAGGCTCAATATATTGCTTTTTAAACTGGGAATGTAATAAACACTGGGAATCACCTTTTGTTCCTTGTTTTTACATTCCAGCAATATGGAGCCTCTACCCTTAATCTCTACATATGACCCATCTCCAAAACGGACTCTTCCTGAAATTTTCTCATTAATTTCCTTAAAGTGTGTCCTAACTCCGGTCATATGGTTACTAGCACCATTATCTAAGTACCATAAGCTTTTATCTGAGCTTATGTACTTCTTGGGTTCAATCTCCTTTTCATTTAAGAAGATTTTCTCTCCCACGTCTCCTTTTCCTTCAACTGCCATTAAGAGCGTTGGTTCAATGTCTTCTTGAACCAAGTTTGATTGCTCTTGTCTCCTATTCTTTTCTTTGCAGTTTCTCTTGAAATGTCCAAGCTTGTTACAGTTGTAACACTTTACTTTACTTAAGTCCTTTTTCTGAAAATTATTTTTCTTGAACTTATGTGAAGTTTTCCTATCATTGTTGTATTGCTTGGGCTTTCCATCTTGGTTATCTTCTGATGATCTAAACTTCTCTTGTCCACCATTCTTATGACTTGTACTCTTGTCATAATTTGTGAACAAGTTTGTCTGATTGTCACTAGGGTTTTCATCAAAGAGTTTTACTCTTTCTTCAAAGGCTTTTAACCTTCCAATTGTCTCATCTAGGGTTGTGTTTTCTAGATCAGAAAATTGTTCTATGGTTGCCACGATTTGTATAAACCTTCTAGGTACTGAACTTAATAGTTTTCGCACTAAGGTTTGTTGATCAAAAGTTGATCCTAAGCCACTAGCCCTTGTGACAATACTATTGAGTTTTCTTTGAGAAAACGTCAATGCTATCATCTTCTTTCATTTTCAACATCTCAAATTCAGTTTTGAGAGTTTGTAGCCGTGCTTTCTGCACTCTATCTACACCTATGTGCCTAGTTTGTAGTGCTTCCCAAATTTCTTTTGCACTCTTACAACTAGCCACTTGCAAAATCATATCCTCTGGTAATGCCTGGTAAAGATATGTCGTAGTAGTCATATCCTTTTTTGTATCCAGTTCTACATTATCCGTAGGTTCTATCAATTCCCCCATTTGCTTTTAGTATGGTCTTTATACGAAGAGCCCATACTGTATAATTTGTAGTTTTTAAAACGGGACATTGAAATTGGGAAAATGATGTAACCTCTTTGTGAATTACAATTTCCTTGTTTGTTTCCTTACTTGAGTCTCCAGTCATTTTGTCTAGAAACTATTTCTAATCCTAATAGGGATTATATATTTAGGAATCTAGGAAATTTTTATAAATTCTACTAGGAATCAAAAGCAAAAAAAATTCTAATCTTACAAGACTAAAATTATAAAATTCAGATTTTAGTTTAGAAAGTAAAACCCGAATTTGTGATTCCTCCACGATATGATTTTCCTTCCTTGTACAAATAACCAAACACTCCTTGATGTTTCTTCCTTTTTTTTTCTTGATCGAACCAGAAGCAAAAACAAAAAGCTACAGCTTTTCTTTTGTATTCCCTTTTTTTTATGTAGTCAAACAAAGTTTCCTTTGTTTTTTTTTTCGAAACAGTAATACACAAAGAAAAAATGTGTTCACTTTGTCTTCTTCTTTTTCGAACCAGTAAACTAAACACCAAAACAAAATATACTTTGTTTTCTTACGCCTTCGAATCGGCACAAAAAAACAGCACCAGTATATCCTTCTTTTCGCCTTTAACTTCTTCGCCAAGGAACGGTGTTCCTTTTCTGGTTTCTGCCTGAACCAACAGCAAGGCTGTTGCGTTTCTTCACTTCCAGCGATTTGCAGAAAACCTCAACCCAACTCTCGATCTTGTGTCGTCAAAACAAACGTAGGCTCTGATGCCAATTTGTTGCCCAGCGGGGTTTTATACTCGAAGTAAATTAAGTAACACGAAACAAATAAACTAATAACGACTTGTATTATAAACGATTTGGTTTTTACAATTGTGTTTTGTACAATATCTGGAATATCTACTGCTGGGATTTCATCCCCTATTTATACTAAATGAATAGACACCATTGAAGGCCTTTGTGTCTCTTCACCTTCTCCAAACGGTACCAAGGTTTTGGGTTGTGTCGTTTGACACAAAGAAGTAACCGTTTACAGTTAATAGGTTTGATATAAACCTATATAGTCCTTGTAACTTTTGCCTTGTACACGTAGGCCCTTTAACTTTGGTTAGGGGCGAGATTATGCCAACAATCACCCCCTAATCTGTGCCTAATCCTTTCGAGATCTTTTAAGCCTAACAGCTCTCTCATTTCTGCGTACTTGGTTCTTGCCAATGCCTTGGTAAGTATGTCCGCCTTTGTAAGTCTCCGCTACGTGCTCGACTTCAATCGATTTTTTTCAACACATTCTCTGATAAAGTGATAGCGTATATCAATGTGTTTACTTCTGCCATGAAACACGGGGTTCTTCATAAGTGCTATAGCCGATTTGTTGTCGACTTTGATCGTAATCTTCTCTTCTTCCCAGCCTGTTAAAGCGTTTAATAGTCTTTGTAGCCATCTTGCTTGACAAGCTGCTGCTGTTCGCTGCCATGAACTCGACTTCGCATGATGATAATGCAACAGATAGGTTGTTTTGAGAAACCCAACTTATAGGTGAGTTTTCAAGTAAAATCGATCCCTGTTGTTCCGTTGCCTTCTTCTATGTTGATGCCATAACTGCTGTCACTATATCCAAGTAACTTGCATCCTCGGTCTTGTGATAAGTTATACCAAAGTTTGAAGTGCCTTTGATATAACGTAACACTTGTCTAATTGCCTTCATGTGTTGCTCCCTTGGTTCTTGCATGAATCGGCTTAATAAGCCAATTGAGTAACTCAGTCGGCCTTGTATGAAGTAGGTACCTCAAACATCCAATTAGACTTCTATATTCTGTAGCATCAACTAGTTCTCCTCTTTCCGTTTTTACTAGCTTTGTTCCTGGGTCCATGGGAATCTTGGTTTCATTGCAATCTTCCATTCTTGCGTCTTTAAGAATCTTGTTTGCATATCTTGATTGCTTTATTGAGATTTCATCCTCTGTTTGGATAACCTCTATTCCCAAATAGTAAGCTAATAAGCCTAAGTCACTCATCTCAAATTTTTCTTCCATTTGTGACTTAAACTGTTGAAGGTCTTTCTTGTTACTTCCAGTAACTATTAGATCATCCACATAAACTCCAACAAGCAGCATAGAGTCATTTCTGACTCTTGTGTAGATTGCTTGTTCTAATGTACATTTCTTGAAACCTAGTGATTTCAAGGTTTGATCTAACTTCATGTTCCAAGCGCGTGGTGCTTGCTTCAAACCATAAAGTGCTTTGTCAAGTTTATATACTTTATTTTCGTTTCCTAGTTTCTTGAAGCCTTCTGGTTGTGTAACATACACTTCTTCTTTAAGTTCGCCATGTAAAAATGCTGATTTTACATCTAAGTGGTGAACTTCCCATCCATGATAAGCTGCCAATGCAAGAATCAACCTGATTGTTTCCATTCTTGCTACAGGAGCAAAGACTTCGTCGTAGTCTATTCCATGCTCTTGTACGTATCCTTTAGCCACTAAACGAGCCTTGTGTTTTATAATTCTTCCATCTGCATCTCGTTTAGTCTTAAATACCCATTTTAGACCAATAGCCTTCGGTTGTCTGCGGTAGGGTAGCTAGCTTCCGTGTCTTGTTTTTGTTGATTGAGTCAATTTCTATCTGCATTGCCTCAATCCACTTCTTATCTTGTGCGGCTTCCTTATAATTTCTAGGTTCTTCCTCTAATAGCATTAGTTCATCAGGTTGAACTCTTCGTGCACGATCATATATGTTAATAAAATTTCTGTATCCTTTAACTGGAGTATGATCATATGGTCTTGCTATAGATGAAGTTTGTCTAGTAGATTCTTCTGAGTTTGGTTCATAGTTATATGGTGTAGGTGTTGATGGATAGTCCATTTGTTCCATCTCATCATCAGATACACTATGAGCAGTTTTTTGTATGGGACTTTGAGCATTATCTTCATTACTTTCTGCCGGATCTTGTGTGCTCTCTACATCAATGATACTTGATGTTTGGTTTTCATTTGTAATGAAATCCGTCCATTCTGGTTCAGTTGGATTGTGATCATCCAAATAACCTTTCCAGTCCCATCCTTCATTCTCTTTGAACTTTACATCTCTACTGACAATCATAACCTTACTTACAGGATCAAACAATTGATAAGCCTTTGATCCTGGTTCACTTCCTAGGTAAACCAATTCCTTGCTTCTATCATCTAATTTCTTTAGATGTGGTTTGGTTACCTTTGCATATGCTTTGCATCCAAACACTCTAAGGTGTTTCAGGTTTGGTTTTCTACCCTTTAGCGTTTCATAGGGAGTAGAATCCTTCAGGGCTTTTGTAGGTACTCTATTTAAGATATAAATAGCATGCCTAATTGCTTCAGCCCAAAAATTTTGTGGCATATGCATAGCCTTTAACATACTTCTCGTTGTGCTCATTACAGACCTATTCCGTCTCTCCACAATACCATTTTGTTGTGGGGAATATGGTGCTGTAAGTTGCCTAAGTATGCCTTTCTCCTTACAGTAGCTTGTGAATTCTTTTGATGTGAATTCACCTCCTCTATCTGTTCTAAATGCCTTTAAGTTTTTCCCGACCTCATTTTCCACCTTTAACTTGAATTCCTTAAAGGTCTCAAACGCCTCATCCTTTGACTTTAAGAAGTATACCCACATGTATCTAGTACAATCGTCTACTAGCAAAAACATGTACTTCTTTCCTGATTCTGTTTCTGGGGAAATAGGTCCACATAAATCTCCAAATACTAAGCTTAAAGGTTCCAAAGACTTAGTGTTTGTTTGATTTGGAAACGGAGCTCTACTGTGCTTTCCTAGTAAGCATGCATTGCATACTTGACTCTTGTGATTAATCCTGGGTATTCCTTCCACTAATTTCTTCCGAGTCATTTGTTTGATGGAATCAAAATTCAAATGACCCAACCTAGCATGCCAGAGCCATGCATGGTTTTCTAAATTAGTCAATAAACACATAGGCATACCAACGTTCAAGTTTATCTTGTAAAGTCGGTTTATTGATCTTTCAACTCTCATGAGGAGTTTTTGATCCTGACCATATAGCAATAGTATGTTGTCTTGCATAATGATCTTACATCCATTCTCTGTTAATTGTCCTAGGCTCAATATATTGCTTTTTAAACTGGGAATGTAATAAACACTGGGAATCACCTTTTGTTCCTTGTTTTTACATTCCAGCAATATGGAGCCTCTACCCTTAATCTCTACATATGACCCATCTCCAAAACGGACTCTTCTGAAATTTTCTCATTAATTTCCTTAAAGTGTGTCCTAACTCCGGTCATATGGTTACTAGCACCATTATCTAAGTACCATAAGCTTTTATCTGAGCTTATGTACTTCTTGGGTTCAATCTCCTTTTCATTTAAGAAGATTTTCTCTCCCACGTCTCCTTTTCCTTCAACTGCCATTAAGAGCGTTGGTTCAATGTCTTCTTGAACCAAGTTTGATTGCTCTTGTCTCCTATTCTTTTCTTTGCAGTTACTCTTGAAATGTCCAAGCTTGTTACAGTTGTAACACTTTACTTTACTTAAGTCCTTTTTCTGAAAATTATTTTTCTTGAACTTATGTGAAGTTTTCCTATCATTGTTGTATTGCTTGGGCTTTCCATCTTGGTTATCTTCTGATGATCTAAACTTCTCTTGTCCACCATTCTTATGACTTGTACTCTTGTCATAATTTGTGAACAGAAGTTTGTCCTGATTGTCACTAGGGTTTTCATCAAAGAGTTTTACTCTTTCTTCAAAGGCTTTTAACCTTCCAATTGTCTCATCTAGGGTTGTGTTTTCTAGATCAGAAAATTGTTCTATGGTACCCACGATTTGTATAAACCTTCTAGGTACTGAACTTAATAGTTTTCGCACTAAGGTTTGTTGATCAAAAGTTGATCCTAAGCCACTAGCCCTTGTGACAATACTATTGAGTTTTGCTGAGAAAACGTCAATACTATCATCTTCTTTCATTTTCAACATCTCAAATTCAGTTTTGAGAGTTTGTAGCCGTGCTTTCTGCACTCTATCTACACCTATGTGCCTAGTTTGTAGTGCTTCCCAAATTTCTTTTGCACTCTTACAACTAGCCACTTGCAAAATCATATCCTCTGGTAATGCCTGGTAAAGATATGTCGTAGTAGTCATATCCTTTTTTGTATCCAGTTCTACATTATCCGTAGGTTCTATCAATTCCCACAGCCCATTTGCTTTTAGTATGGTCTTTATACGAAGAGCCCATATTGTATAATTTGTAGGTTTTAAAACGGGACATTGAAATTGGGAAAATGATGTAACCTCTTTGTGAATTACAATTTCCTTGTTTGTTTCCTTACTTGAGTCTCCAGTCATTTTGTCTAGAAACTATTTCTAATCCTAATAGGGATTATATATTTAGGAATCTAGGAAATTTTTTATAAATTCTACTAGGAATCAAAAGCAAAAAAAAAATTCTAATCTTACAAGACTAAAATTATAAAATTCAGATTTTAGTTTAGAAAGTAAAACCCGAATTTGTGATTCCTCCACGATATGATTTTCCTTCCTTGTACAAATAACCAAACACTCCTTGATGTTTCTTCCTTTTTTTTTCTTGATCGAACCAGAAGCAAAAACAAAAAGCTACAGGTTTTCTTTTGTATTCCCTTTTTTTTATGTAGTCAAACAAAGTTTCCTTTGTTTTTTTTTTCGAAACAGTAATACACAAAGAAAAAATGTGTTCACTTTGTCTTCTTCTTTTTCGAACCAGTAAACTAAACACCAAAACAAAATATACTTTGTTTTCTTCGCCTTCGAATCAGCACAAAAAACGACACGGTATATCCTTCTTTTCGCCTTTAACTTCTTCGCCAAGGAACGGTGTTCCTTTTCTGGTTTCTGCCTGAACCAACAGCAAGGCTGTTGCGTTTCTTCACTTCCAGCGATTTGCAGAAAACCTCAACCCAACTCTCGATCTTGTGTCGTCAAAACAAACGTAGGCTCTGATGCCAATTTGTTGCCCAGCGGGGTTTTATACTCGAAGTAAATTAAGTAACACGAAACAAATAAACTAATAACGACTTGTATTATAAACGATTTGGTTTTTACAATTGTGTTTTGTACAATATCTGGAATATCTACTGCTGGGATTTCATCCCCTATTTATACTAAATGAATAGACACCATTGAAGGCCTTTGTGTCTCTTCCTGCTTCTCCAAACGGTACCAAGGTTTTGGGTTGTGTCGTTTGACACAAAGAAGTAACCGTTTACAGTTAATAGGTTTGATATAAACCTATATAGTCCTTGTAACTTTTGCCTTGTACACGTAGGCCCTTTAACTTTGGTTAGGGGCGAGATTATGCCAACAATGGCAAGATAGATCCCAAAACCCATTTTACCCTGCACCAAATTTGTAATTTCGTTATACTAATGATGGTTAGGTAACGGGTCAAAAAGAGTTGTCTGACGGGTATTTTTTATATGCGTCAGGCTACTCAGACTGACCTGAGGCGCTTGCTGTACATTTTAAAAGATATCTAACTATATTTGAGACTAAACACATCTCCAATCGAACCATTCAGGAGTAAAGTTTGAACTTGTAACCTCTTGTTGAAGTGTATAATATTGTTTTTTTATAGCACCGTATACATACTTAATTTGAATACCATGTATCACTTTTTACTTTGGGTTAAATATCAAAAATTGTGAAATTGTTGTGCTTATTTTTTACAAGTGTCAAAGATTCCATACCATGAAAATATGTTAGGTCTTGGAGGAGCTGGATCAGAAGGTTGAACATTTAACGCAACATCTTTTTGTTCCCTGTTTTTTGTTCATAAAAGAAAGAACAAGCTCAAGATTCAACTATTAACATAAAACAGAAAACAACTGAAAGACGAAGATGTGCACATTTTACAATCTGGTCTTTCATTCAAGTCGCCACTCGAAATGCTTGACACTTGGTGCATTGAGCTACCAATGCCATAACCAAACTTGGGAAACCTCGTGTCACCGCTCATTTGCGGTAGGCGAGCGCTAGCTGTTCTCCCCAAGTTAACTCTATAGCGGCATATCAACAAGGTGGCAAAGGTTCGGACCCCGTAAGATGCTGAAGAATTTCTTGGAGTCATATTGGTCAAGTTGACTTTCTATATATGAAAACTAGAATGAAATGATTTTGGTACCAAGAAAATGCAATTTTGTATGGAACAGAAAATGGTTTGAGAATGATAATGATGCATGTGAGAAGTTGTTACAGATTTTGGTGACTTTTAAGCAATTATTGGAGTATTTTGTTCAACAAGTTATATGTTCCTTGCAAGTTTTATAAATGAAAGTGTTACTTTGGAGGCATTAAAGTGCAAAATTACGGATTATAATTAAAAGCATCCCGGAACTTTATTATATTAACAGAATAAAAATGGATTATAGCTTAAACATAAACGAAGCGTAAGACATTCAAGGCGTTAAAATTATCTCAATTTTCGATATGTTTTAATATCTCACGTAAAAACTAACCCCATTATAAACGATGCTTTGTTGATTGGGATTATGTAACTTGTGACTTAAGCTAATAAGTGCTTTAAAGACACTTTTTAAGAAAATTTTATGAGTGTAATTAACTTGCCATTTTTTTCTACTGATTCATTGAGCTTAAACATTTTACTTCTATATCTCTTTTAGTAAATTAATTTTGTAGATTGAAATTGCTTTGCTTAAGAAGTGTGGTTGTACATGTAAAATTACTCTTAATTTTTCTTTTATTGAAAGAGACAAGTTAATTATATGACAAAGCTTAGAGCATCTACTATGGCGTGGCTTAGGAATAGGTTCAATAAATTATGAAGAGATTGAATAAAAATTTGTGTACGATATTGAGGAACCGTTTCAAGTCTAATTAGTGGCATGCAAAAGGTCTAGCATTTTGAAGAGGTAATTTATAATTAATGCATTGAATGAGTTGACAATTTTATAAACCTAATTTATTTATCGTGGGAATATGTTTATAGTATGAAAAAGGATTGTATATTAGTGATATTGTATGATCGGATGACAATTTTATAAACCTATTAATAGGTTTATCATAATGGAGAACTTTGTGTTTCTAGTTTCCTGGTTTAATCGTTTAGTTTAGCTGAATCATTTGGTTACGAGTTTTAATTTGGTTTTTGTATTTGTAACCTCGGATTGCATCTGATTGGTTGAGTACAAATCATATACTTTTGATGCCATCACACCAGACGGTTTATCCAATTACATAATATTTATATTGATGAATGATTTTGAACCCTGCGTGACTAAAACAATCTTATTAGAAAAACTTACACGTTTAAAAGCATAGTACACAAGTTTGTGCATCTTGCCAAACAAGCATCAATATATTTGTCATCAATTCATATATCTTTGGAATGTCAAATAATAGAGAAATTGACAAGTTCATATAGCCTCCTCATACATGTTACACTATGTATAGAGGACTTGCAACTTTATTATTCATTACATGATGTAGACTAGCCAACACAAGTACATGATTATGCCAAATGAGTTGATTGATATACCCAAAACACGATTAATCATTAGATAGGATACATTGATTGTTATAATGGTTGATGCGATATCCACCTCTTAAACATGGCAAAGCTTTCTTCTGGATAGTCCCCCGGCGGCGAGTGCCCACCACCCTGCAAAGTAACAAATCTATATCAGCAAAAACATTTAACTATATAACTGCAAACAATAACACGACGATCTTTTACCTTCACCGTTGCAAATGTCATCAAATTGGAATAACTCTCAGTATACCTGTTAAAAACACTTACTTTTAGTACATTTTATTACCCTAATACCGTGTGTGAAAGAACCTTAATTGTACATTACCCAACAATTTGTCCATTAAGCTTCCATGATCGCCATTGATCAGTGACAGAATAGTTAAGGCCTTTTATCCATGCTTGAGTTGACTGGTGGGGAGTAACCATGTCATGATCACCACTGCATCAGATCAGAAAATTTGTTAGCAATTTGAGCTCATTAATTTCATATCAAATATCTATGCATGTTGGAAATAAAGAGAACCTGTATATGATAGATCGGTAACCCTTTTTGCTGAGGCTTTGATGATAAGGTATAACGTTGTCCACTGTTCTGGTATAATTGTTTTCTGAATCGCATCTTATCCACTCATTTATGGTCCCCTATGTTTTTGTTGCATATGTTAGCGACCACACTCTTCTATAGAATAGAAAAAATAAAGGTATACCTTGCGGATATGAAGTGCTTCTCTAACACTAGCATCATTAGCCCAGTAATTAGGCAAGTGTCCTTCATCACTCTGCAGACATTACAACCATCATCTTAATGTGTTATCTATAGGCATGCTTTAAAGGACATAATAAAATAATTATCAAGTTTTATAAATTAAATAGTGCAGGCGGTTTTAAGCACTTCAAATCTTTGCAGCTAGAGACTCCCACGGATTCTCTCAATTAAAAGTCATGCCTTCATTAACAAGTAACATTTACTTAGCGTTCATAGAAGTGAGACAGATCTCTGATGGCCCGGGATAGTATAATTCCCTTAAACATGGTATGAAAGTGGCACTTGAATAACTAGATATCAAACTTCCACTCTTATTTATATTTGTGAAATCTGTTGACAATGGCTCTTAGTAAATAGTGATCAATATAACTTACCTCACAATAAAGTGTAGTAGACTTTGGCTGCTGCTCATTTAACTGTATTTGATTGGGCAGTTTGATAATTGAATCCGTATTACCACAGTATGGCTCCAGAATCTGTTGTGGTTCAATTCCATCTATGCACTACAGCAACTTATTCAGTTTCTATGGTTAGCATATATAGAGGATGATATGATTTTAGTAAGAATCAATGTAAGAAAAGTAAATGAACCTCTTGGTACTGCTCAATATTTTGCAGACATTCTTGGTTGTCAGGATTAATATATTCCAAGCGATATTCTCCATGACAACTGTGCAGCAAGGACTATGATGACATCGGGAAAATGTAAAGCATTAAAAGTTATAACTAGTGAAACTTAGGAGTGGATTGTTATAACTGAAGCAAAACAAACCTTATAGAGTTCGTCTGAAATAAGTCCCATACCATTAGCAAATCGGATCTGATAATTAACTTGTTCCGGAAAAGTTGAAGGGTTGCCAAGCACATATCCCTGGTCCACAAAAATGTAAGCCCTTTAGTAAATCAAATATGTATGCAGCGAGAAGAAAGAAGAAATAAGCATATAAGGTTGTTGAAACATGCAGCCCATACGTGAGAATTGCATAAAATATACATAGAACCATAGTGTACTTGAAATCACTATCATAAACATAGCACCGTAGTGTACGTGACATCCCCATAAAACATTGAAAAATTCCATCTTTTAGTTTAGGAAAATGTATGTAATCAGATGTGGTTTCTTCAACATTTACATGAATATCCAAATTCCTTTCATAAAGTATGGTACATGCACTCTGTATATATCAGAAGACAATGTTTACCTTGAGATTAATGTAAGGCTCATTGCCATCTTCATTACCTGCATATTGCACGGTACATTTTAGTAAATTCAAATGCACATAGCCAATCTAACATATATGTTTAAGCAAGTTCACACATCTCCTTGTTAAATTGCAAAAGTAGTATTTCACACCGATTATCATACATATATATATATATATACTTTTTTAATTTAAAAATCAATTTTAACTTTACTATCTTGTAAACAGCATTGTTAACTATAGTTTCTTGCAAAGGGAAAGAATGTTACCATTTGATATTACTTGTGTGATTATGGGGACAGGGATTCCAGCGTAGGAGTCTCCTCCAACATAGAACGGATTCGAAACAAACTCAGGGTGACTGTCTAGCCACTGCAAAATGGTTCAAATGTATCACATCATAATGTGTTTATATAGCAACCCCCGTCTTGGTTATGTTCTTGAATAAAAATGGCCAAAACATTCTCTATTATGCATAGTAATCGATGCAATGAGACACTAGCTCTACTAATTAATTAAATCCAAGCTTGACTCAAGGTTTAGTCGTTAATTATACCTTAAAACATGTACCTTTCTCATAAACTCATAAGCTTGGTCTGCATATTGCAACTCAATAGAATGAGAGGCACGAGCCGTTCTTACGTAAGAGAAGCCTGCTCCAACTGGAATATCTAGGAAAATAATGCTTGCCATCTATACTAAATTAAATTTTGGAACCATCAATTACCAGATTGTCATATTAAAACAGCCCTTCGACAAAAAAAAAGTTATGCATTTCTCGAATTAATATGAATATGCATAAACCAAACATGATGACTAAGAGATCGACATGCGTCCATGAATATTTTCTCAATTTCAAGTTTGGAAGACTTCCATTGTAAGGCGTGTCGACAAACTCCATGGGACCTGTTTTGTTCATATGTGGTAAAGCTTCTGTCGCCAATGAACAAACTACTACGTATCTCAGTTGCACGTACAATTAGATCAACCAAGTCCAGTTTAGTCCACTTTTAAAGGATCATAATAAAACTGATTCACAAAAAAATTTGATCTATGAAACTCAAACTGTATATTTTTAAATTTTTTAAAGAAAGACTGGTATGAAGTTTTTGAAAAAAAAGGTTTAATAACGGGTAGCCATATATGTATGAGATAAAAACTTTGAGTCTTTTAAGTTTAAAAAAAGGTTTACTTTCGGTTTTGAAGGGTGTAAAATGTGGGAGTGTAACAACCCGTCCCACCATTGTTTTAGTTGAAACACAAAAATATTGGACAGACAATTTCTTTAGGATCTGTTAAATTATTATAATGTACTAATGTTAATCATTTTCTGTTGTTTATTAATTTATTATCAACCCGTTGAGGTAACATATACTTAGAGCTATGTTTAGCAAATCTTACAAGATAACTAGTACTCTATTAAATTATTACCAATCTCGAAGACGAGGCCCGAGAGAGAAGAACAACTATGACCGCCAGTTAGCCAAAGCATGAGAGGATCATCTTTCGGATTTGACTCAGATTCAACAAAGTAGTAAAAGAGTTGAACGTCCTCATTATCACCAACACCTACGTAACTACATATACAAATTATTGCAAGCATACACAAAAAGAAAAATCATAGGAATAGGAGACTTCATATCTTGTGGACTGATTGGATTGTTAAGCCTTTAGGCTTGTAACGTACACTAGCTTGTAATGTCTACATGTAACTTTTTATTCATCTGGTTACTTGCTACGTAAACAAATAAACGGATGCGAGCGAGTTTTTGACTTACATCGATGTACATGGCCTAACCAAGTATCTCATCCGATATTTTCCTGAGTTTTTTTGCAAAAATGGTTTGGTTTCTTTATTGTTTGTAAACATGGGTTATATTTATTTTTATTTGCAAACATGGGTTAGCTAAATATTTGAACCCTACTAAACTGATAAAATCAATTGACTTCCATCTCCAAATTTTCATTTTAACCCTCTAACTTGAGCATTTTATTTATATTGTCTTTTGTTTCAATTTTTGATTTTTTGATTTCGAAAAATAATTATTATGACTAATTAGTAAGCCTACTAATATGCCAAATGATTTAATTAGTGAATTTGGAAAAATAATTTAATTAGTGATAAGACATGTAATTAGGCAGTCTAAATAGTATTACACTTTGATTTCAAACCTTTGTCTTCCAAATAAGAGTATTTTAACTCTGTTTTAATGTTGTTACGGTTATGCATCAATGAATTCTCCAACTTTGAATATTTTTTCCTACTTATCTTTTCATGCCTAATGTCCTTCTTGTTTTATTCTTGCCACATGCTTTTTTATTTTTTATTATTTTTTTATTATTAGTTTTTTTTCCCTACTATAGGTTTCAATTCTTATTTATGTATATTCATAACTAACTTGATGGGAATTGTTTATCAGATTGTTTATTGTAAAATTTTAGTGAGTAGAACTAGACCTGAATGATAGGGGTTGAACCTTTAGTTGACCTGAGCCTTAACCCTTTGTAGGGACGAGTTAAGGTGTGTTTGCTTTCAAACTCAATAAGATTTGACCCGATAGAATGAACCTGAATCCGACCAACTAGACCCTACTCACACCCCTATATATAGCTTTTGTGGTAGTTAGGAGTTAAATGTTATAACTTAGTTGCTTATCAGCTTATGTATAGCCAACACATGCTTATGTACTTGTTTAGTAACAATAAGTAGAAATAAAGATTATTAAAAAAATATGGAGTATATATATACACAAACTCTTGTATAAGCTAGAGGTTATAATTGAAATTTTGGAAGTTTGGAAGAAACTTGATGAGTCCACTAACACAAATATAACCCATGTCTACATAAAAAAAAAAGTTTTCAAAAAAAAAAAAAAAAAAAACTGAAACTATATTTGCAAAAAAAAACTCACATTTTCCCTCACACCCCAGATGTGTGTACCTAGATGTTTGAACCTATATCTTTTGCTAGTAGATTATTAATAAAATCTTACTCAGCCGTTTAAAAAAAATAAAGAAAAACATAATAGACATATGTAAAATAAAATCGAATAAATATTGATACGTACCCAGTTTCGAGATGAAACGGGAGTGGTCCTTGAAAACCTGGAAGATACTCTACTCTTTCCCTCAACGTCGAGTTATACTCTACTCTTTCCCTCATCGACGTCGAGTTTGCATCACCAAAACACAAGATTATTGCCACCATGGTAATTAAAAAAGGATGCATGATTGATGATATTGTGTCAAATTAAGTGAGCGGAAGCAATTTGGGAGAGAAATGTGGTTATTGCATTAAGTGAAATGAGGAGTAATCATCTCCTTTTATACAAAATACAGAGGGAGAACTAACTTTCAACAAATCTGGCTATTATTAAATAACTTGATATTCACATGTCTGTTTAATATATGTGATTACAGTTAACAGCAGGGACACCGGCTATTATTATATAACTTGTACTGATCGCATACATCCCAATGATAAATTAAAAAGTCAGCACAATAATATATATGCTAAACTAATCGCATACATCCCCATGATACATCTAAACGAATCATTATAGTTAATTAAATATATAACACCGAGAATCAGGGGCGGATCTACAGCTGTATGCACTTGCATACCATGTGAATCCTCCCTGTAGTGTAAAAAATATTGATTTTGTGGCTTTTATACATGAATTTATGAAGAGTGCATACCCACTGAAAATGGGAGCTGGTCGACTTCCCTAAATGATGAAAACGTAAATCCAAAATGAAGGAAATACATAAAGCCATAAAGGACATCATCGTCTTTTTTTTGTTTCTGTCTTTGAAGAAGAAGGAGGAGCCTTTACATTTTGGAAGGTTGTTTACCCTTTTTTTTTTTTTTTTTTTCTTGTTTCTATTACGAATAGACCCATAAAAGCCCATTTACAATTGTAATCTTAACCAACACAATTTACCAAGCCCATTTACACTAGTATTTACACTTGCAATATGAATGACTGAATGTACACACTTTGATCAGTTGATGTATTTAGGGGTGTTCATCGGTTCGGTTATCAGGTTATCGGTTTGTTCGGTTGGTTAGTTTGGTTATTTTTAACAACCGAACCGAATTCAAATTGATTCAACCGAACCGAATAACCAAAAACCGAACCGAATAACCCGAATTAAATAAATTTAATTATTTATTCATTTATTTATATATATTTTTAGCAAAAAGAAAATTCAAACTTAAAAAATGTTATATTTATAGTATAAATGAGCTTTAATATCTTTTTTTTTAAATATAAATACATAAAAATATATATATATATTTATAAATATATGCAAACGAAATATCAAATATATTAATGTTCTAATTGAATTGTTTATGAAAAATAGTTATGTAAATGCATAACACGTCTAAAATAGGCAGACCAGAACTGAAAACTTCATTGAGAAGAAGTAAATTCTCAAAAGCTCAAATAATACAATTAAAGGCACCAATGTAAGTCCACATATGGACTAACATATATTCATCTCTATCCGGCCTTGCATAAGATCATTTTCCTCAAATTTCAAATATTGCTAATAGATTTTAGGCTGAATAGCCTCCCTTCTTTCACTTATACCATCTAAATTTGCAATTATTAATATATTTAAGAGTAAAGTCCAAAATGCATCTTTGTGGTTTGTTCCGTAGATCGTCTTTACTTTACATCTTCTTACCTTTTTTGGCACAAAACCATCTATCCGTTAGTTGTTTTTAAGGTTTTCGTCCGTTTTTACGTCCTCTTCCAGTTTTTATGTTTTCGATTTGTTTTTAATGTTTTAAGCCGGTTTTCGTTTTCGTCCTTTTTCACGTTTTCGCATGTTTTTTCACGTTTTCGTCAGTTTTTTACGTGTTAAATGCGTCTGGTTTTTTATGTTTCGTCATGTTTTTTCACGTTTTCAATGTTTTTCTTACGTTTTCTTCGTTTTACGCTTTCATCCGGATTTTCGTTTTCGCCTGTTTGTTTACATTTTAGTACTTTTTTCGTTTTCGTCATTTTTTTTACGTTTTAAATCCGTTTTCACGTTTTCATCCGATTATTTTCACGTTTTCACCCTTTTTTAAGTAAAAAACAGACGAAAATGTTGGTGATTTTGCATCAACGATATTATTTAAGTGTAATGGATTGACTTAGGTGACCAATGTGTAATCGTGATAAATGTTCAACAAGTCGGGTTGTGCGGTGCATACTTGTATGACATTATTATGATTATTATTCGGAAGCCCCGAATAATGACGGGTCCGGGGTAGCGCCCCGGTGGCAAGGGTCCAAGGGGAGGTAGCCCTGGCAGGGTCCAGGGGCGCCCCTGCTGAAATCGAGCTAAAATTTTATTTACGCACTAGAAAATAAAATTTTCGGTATTTTGTCCCTTAATTTAATTGTTTCGGTTAATGAGTAATTGCTATGGCAGTTACAACCGTTATACAGTTTTTGGTCATATAATCCATCTGGTTCAGTTTCATAACATACAAAAATATATTCACGTTCTAATTCTGAGTTTTATCCGATTTGAGATTTCGGTAGAACCACTGAAATACTTCAATCTGAAAGTGTTTACACGACTCTCAGATTAATGTGATCCAAATTTCGTAACACAGTTTCCATTAGGGTTTTTTATTGGATCACATTGAATAGTGCATATTTAATTTGGCTTGTCGCCTTGCCGGAATTTCGATGAGTTTTCGGTGAGTGTTAGAAGAGGATAGTATTTGATGATCATTAGGTTTTTAGATGGATTTGCATGAATGTGTGTTAGGCAAATAATTTCTCTTGCGTTAGGAGATAACAGATAAATATTTGCACTGTTAGTCCTCATTGACTGATTTTATTAATGGAATGATGTATTTGTGCCAACTTTACTAACTGATAAATGACTTTGTGCACACACAAAAAAAATGTTAAGCAAGACACAAAACAAACTACAAAGATGTATTTAAATTTTACTCTATATTTAATTTAGTATAGTTTATAACTTTATATCATGGTGTAGTCTAAAAACTTTTTGTTTTAAAATCAATTTAATTTAAATATAATAATAAATAGTGTATGTTCTTTAAAAGATTAAAATTCATCTATATACATATGTTGAATTTATCAACATAAAAACATCGATCTAATTAGTGTAAAAAATCTTCGTTTGAACTGAACCGCTTAATACAACAATGGTAGCAGATTATTTAAAAAATGTGAATTTTAAAAAAGTTTAAAAAGTATTTTCAGTTGTTGATCATCATACAAGATTTGATTAAAAATATATATATATATACTAGCTTCGTAACCCGCCCGATGGAATTGCTTCGGTTCGCTATGATTCTTGAAAAAAAAAAACCACTCAATACAGCTTCCATTATTCATGTGATACATGAAAAGAATGAATTAAGATATCAAAAGAACAAAATAAACGGTGCTCATTCAAATCCAAAATATCTTTCCTAATCTTCACCCCCCCCCTTTTTTCACTTGTCTTCATCCTCTTGTTAGACCTCTTTTTAGGCATACCAATCAGGTCCCTAAATCATTTTCCATTAATTTAAGCACCAAGGGTGCTCACGTGCTACTAAGGAACTATGCCTAATGATTAGCTTACCATTAGTAACAATGATTGAGAATTTTGGAACACACCTTCCTTTATTAGTAGCAAAGAGCATTTATGACACTAACTACATATCTAATCAAAAGTGATAATTGGTGAAATATTATCACGGTCACCGCAGTAAATACTTTCTGCGTATGTCATGGCACTATCAGTTCTACAAGTTTTGCAATTTGTACAATAACCTTGGTCACGAAATAAATGCAAACTTTGTGGATGATATAACAAACCAAAGCTATAAGCTCTTAATAAAAGTTACTTAATGATGTCTATAAAACTAACTGTATTTCATGTGATTTCTGGTTCATTCTTATTCTTATTAAATACACTTGTATATGATAGCTACTATGCAAAGAAACAAATTGACTACCACAACTTAATTTTATTTAATTTTACTCAGCATTAAAGGGAACTTGATTGCATGAAATATCTCACGATAAGAATAAAGAAGAGGTAGATGATGCTCGATAATTAATGAAGTTCTTGATTACCATATATTTTTCACTATCATTAGCTAGACCACTTAGCATTAGGCTCTTTAATAAACTATCTCTTTTGTTACTTGCCTTGTAGTACAGTATGCAGTCAAATTAAAGCTGCATAGCTAAGCGAAAAAGATGCAATATATATTGATTAGCATCCATAAAACTTTGAATGTAACACCCTTTATACTTCAATGCTGCAAAAGACAAACAAGTTGTTAAAATGATGATCCATTTATAAGCAAAGTCTACAAACCTATAGAAATATTAGAAGATCATTATCTTGCGAATGCGGCTATCAATGGCCGGACCTTTATGAGGCGAGGAGGGTCAGCCCCTCAAAATTCTGACACCTAGTGTAAATGTTATAGGTTTTAAGGGTAATTTAATTGCGGTTACAAACAAATCTCTGATTCGGCCCCGAATAATTTAAGCCCCAAAATAAATGGTCAAGTTCCCCCACTGTAGGCTATATATATTAAGTAAATTTGTCCAGAAAGTCATGATATGATCCTAGTAGTTAATCCTGAACTTGTGAACTTTATTTAATGGAAAAAGTAGATAACTACATACCTTGGAATGCCCAGCATCTTTTAATTTGTTGGTATGTACTCATTAAGATCGATACAAAAAGCGCGAAACAAGGCAGCTTATGACATTTGTCATGGAAAATCTTGCATAACTATTGTCAATGCATGCTGATCTTTGCAAGTATTCAGAATCACATTATTTCTCTACTACAAAGTATCAATTAAAGTCAAATATATGAGAAGTTCTGTAGCTTAAAATAAGAAGTTGAGGGTTGCAACGATGCAATCCATAGAACTAATTCAAATCATTTAGTTTTGGTGCATGATAATATGGGTTTTGGGTTATAGAGTGGAAGCAAAATTTGATATATACTTCAGCAATTAGTCCCTACCTCATTGACAACAAAGAGAGCTTATCATACCTAAAGTATGGAAATTAAGATTAGATCCATACGGATCATAAAACCATCAAGCCAACTCCGGAAGAAAGCGAGCCGACTTCAAGTTATCTTTGTTCGGTCGACTTCTTTGCATTTCAAACATAGATCGATCTCTACTATAAGCCTAGTTGTGAGGTTAACATTCTTGATAGATGCGAAGTGGTGAAGTCTTTATCAGAGGTGCTAACTTCATATTACACTAATTTGGAAGAATCAAAAGAAGGCGGGCTTGAAGTTGATTGCTGTGATCAAGGAGTTAAGTATTTGGAGACTTCAGTGACTATGACATGACGGTTTTCTCAAAGAAGGTCCACATGATTGATGACATTAGAAACTTCGTAGGTACACGAGATCAAGTCACAACCACCACTGGTAACTATCGAGGTCAATGTCTTTGATTGTGGTGGACTTGCTATAGGTGTAAGTGGCTTGCACAAGTCCTTGACACACATGCAACTGTTGGTTCATAAATGAATGAAGGCATAAGCACTAGGAAAAGCAAGGGTGAATTTTGCTCAACTTTTGATAACTTGGCTACTTTCTTCCCACCCATGGAAACTCCATTATCTAATTACCCTCAATCCAGTGACCCAAGGCCATAATTGTCAACAAAAGACTTCTATTTAATGGGGCTATGATATCAAAACTAAAATGGCGGGTTCATCAAATCGTATACATAGTCGAGTAACATTAGTAGCTATGATAATATGGAGGCTCTTATTTCAATAGATCAAGTAAAAATGGAACATCGGGAGTTGCTTGTTGACCTGCAATGAACTTGAGAGGTAAGGCGGGCTACTTAATATCATGAAAACTTCGTTTGGGAATGTATGGGCCCATATTCAATCCGTTTTTACGCTAAAGAAATGAAACCCAAGTTTCTTGATCTAAATTGGCCTGATAGAAGACACAACAAGCACTATCATGTGAAACTAGAGAAACAAGCACAAAGAGATGTCTTGGCAGAATGATAGCATGTCATGAGATCGATGAAGAACTAAAAGCGAAAGCAAGTTTTGCCTTTCTGGTACAGTGTTCATTCCTATATATGATCTTGATTTTGGTTGGGGTAAGCCCTCTTTGGGCAAATTAGGCCCAGAGATTACAATTGAAATGGTAACTTTAATGGATGACAAACAAGGTGGCCGAATTGAAGCATGGGTGAGTTTGAAGGAGAGAATAATATAGAACTTGTTTGAGCTAGGGATCGGTTATTTTAGCCTTCACCTCCTAGAGATTGCTTTTAAGTTTTCAAAGTTTAGTCATCCCTAAGATCGTTGCAATTATTAGTCTTATCGATCTGTATTCCAATAAAGTTGTAACGATTCAATAAATAACTTTGTTGGAATCACTCCTAAACAGTATTTCAAGTATTTATATTTCATATGTAATAGGTAGCTTTATTATGGCCTTTATGTTTGTTTAAGGTCAAGCTTATGTAGAAGGCCCATAAGCTTAGGCCCAAGCCCAATAAGGAATAGGGAGGAGAGAGTGTTGCCTAGCTCCTTGCCTATATAAACCATGTAATAACCCTCATTTGAGGGTTGGTTGTTCAAGTTATTCTCTTCACATACACTCTTTCTTAAACCGTATTATTATTTAGCGTGTGTGTGTGTGTGTAGCTTGTTCATCGCCTTCATCTCTCTTCTATATAACTTGTGTTTGTAAAACTAGTGACCTAACAGATGGTATCAATGCCAAATAGTTGGGTGTACTCGTTTGTTTTTGAAGTTTTGATTTTGGGTCTTACGGCGTAAGGTTAGCATTCTTTGGCTATTTTAAAACTTGTTTTTTGCACTTTTTAATACAAGATTCTTGTACTTTCAACGTTTTAAGGTGTTAAAATACTTGTTTTTGGCAAAAAGTTTCAAACTTTATCGTGGATCATTGTTTTGAACTAGTTTCTATTAGGTGTGTGTATTTCTACATAAGCTGTTTTGAGTGCTTTGAATCATCAAGTTTCACACTTTTGTGTTATTTTGGTGTTATTGAAGCTATTTCATCACACAAAAAACTGGTTTAGAAACAACTTTGGGCAAAATCAAAATTACGAGTAATCCTACGTGTATCAAAACCCTAAAATTACGCGTAAGATTTTTCCTTGGTTTGATCTTCATTTTCTGGTTTATTCCGTGTTTTCTTACTTGGATAAGTCTGAAAATACGTCGACTTTGGATATCTTTTGCCTTTGTGAAGTGTAAAAGATCATTTGAGCAAAACCCTAAAATTAGCATAAGCATAAGCTACGGCGTAGAAATTCGCATAAGATTCACTTCTGGCGTAAACTTAGGTCTACATAAGGTAATCCTCGCCTAACTTTCTGCCTAACTTTTGTCTCACGCATAACTTTAGTGCTTTTATCCTACTTAGCGTAAGCTAAAACCTCTGCGTAACTCCTCATTGTTACGCGTAACTTTTGGTGTTTTACGCATAAGTGCTACTTGGTTCTTGTCTTTTCTACGCCTAAGGACACTTCATCAACAAAGGTTCATTCGACTACAAAGATCCATTTTTACCAACACAAGTTTATCAACATGTCACAACCACCATACTCTAACTATTTCCCTTACACTTATCCTCAACAACAACAACAACTAAGTCCACAACATCAGCAATGGAATCAACAACAAGCAATTTATCAACAACAATTTAATCAACAACATACTCCACAACTTGCTGCAAATCCACAACCTCAAATGGTTCAACCACCACCAAGTCTTCAAGTTCAACCGTACACAAATGAATTCAATCAACATCCATCAAGGAACACTATGAAGGAACCCACTTGGTTTGCAAAGATGTGTGAAGCTTTAAGCGGCCAACAATCAATTCATGAGGCCGGATCACTTGATAGACCTCCAATGCTCACTCCAGAAAACTACGATCAATGGGTGATAAGGTTCTTTAGGTTTTGTGATCTAAAGAAGCCACATGGAAAGTTCTTAAAGAAGGTTATCTTGGAAGGTCCATTTGAGATGCCTACTATCATTGTACCAGGAGATCCAAATGCCATTCCACCAAGAGATGAACAAACCAACATTGCTCTCATGCGGATTTAAATCCTCAAGAACTTCTACACTATGAAGCTGATGAACTTGCAATGGAATACATCCTTTTAGGATTACCAAACCCAATTCTTCGTAGTGTTGATGCTCAAAAGATGCACAAAAATGTGGGATCATATTAGTCTTCTTATGGAAGGATCGTACTCAATCGAGGATTTGGAATCCAAAATTTACTTGGCTTATGAACACTTCATGATTGAACACGGAGACACTAGAGTCCTATCATCATCGATTTCGAGACATCATCAATGATTTGGATAAACACAACATCATCATGCCAAGAATTGCGGTGAATACTAAGTTCCTAAGTAGTCTTGGTCCTGAATGGGAGAAGTATGTCATTTTTCTCCGTCAAGCGAAGAACATGCATCATTCTACCTATGGATTGTTGTACGATTACTTGAAACCTCATGAAAAGGAAGTTGATCGAGAAAGGATTCTCCGTGCTCAAATTGCTCCACCAACACATCAGGAAAATCAACAACTTGCCTTATATGCTCAAAACAGTTATTCTCCTCAACCCGCAACTCAACCAAATGCTTCAAACACACCTTCACAGCAACAACCTCAACAAAATCAATTGGTTCC
This sequence comes from Chrysanthemum makinoi, assembly GCA_910596185.1. Classification (NCBI taxonomy): domain Eukaryota; kingdom Viridiplantae; phylum Streptophyta; class Magnoliopsida; order Asterales; family Asteraceae; genus Chrysanthemum; species Chrysanthemum makinoi. The sequence goes on along the minus strand of OU343221.1, from coordinate 211,204,658 downwards.
ATACAACAACAATGCTCAAGCATATGTCGATTGAAGCGGTGAGGAATCCGATCCGTTGAAAGCATTGCAACAAGGATTTTTATGATTGCTAATGCTTTTAGCCGTTATACCAACAAATCCAACAATCGTATTAGTTCCTCATCTAACACACGGACTCAAGCTGTTGTGAACAATGGACGTGTTGAAGTTGAGAATCGTGATTATGGTGCGTCCGGATGGGCGTGGTCAAGGGTTTAATGCTGTGGGTAGGAATAAGAGCTCAAGTGGTGGAACAGGGAAATGCTCAAAATGGGTTGAATGGTCTTCGATGCTACAAGCGCAATGAGAAGGGACACCAGGCTAATGCATGCCCAAAGCCAAGGACTAAGGGCAGTGCTTATTTCAAAGAGGCTCTTCTTTTGGCTCTTAAGGATGAAGCTGGAACTCTCACGGACAAAGACGAGCTTTATGGCAAATCTGCATTCGGATGATGATATGGAGGACTTGCGAGGCCAATGCATTTGTTATGTTGATGGCTAATATGCAAGAGTTACACATGAGTGACACGGGCCGTGTATGACAGCGATGGCTTGTCTCAGTACCGAACAAACCATATTTATCTCGATCTCATATCTCGCCAACATCCGAATCCGGCAGGCTCGGAATGTTCAAAATGAGTCATCCACATCTCATTCGAGCGATTTTCAACTAGACCCGTAGTTATATTTGGCGATCAAGATGACCAAACGGTTTCCCTTGATAATCAAATTGACTTCGTGGTTATACTTGAGGATCTCAATAATGATCATGTTGTGACTCACGTTGAACACGCCGAACTTTTGCCTCATCCGATTTTGCTCGCTTTAATACAAGACCAACAAACCATAGTGGAAGAATGTCATGCATTAATCGAGGACTTGAAAAGTAAAAATGCCTTTGTTAACAAAGGATTTTGAATGTTTACAAAAGCAACTCAACTTTTTCAAAACTCAAGAAAAAGCGTGAAAGCGGTTTTGAAGCGACCTTTGCCAAATCTTATCAAAGCGAAAAATATTTAGAACGCGGATCGTTGATCTAGCAGCGAAGAATGCTTTGTTATGCGAAATAGAACAAGCTGAAACATGAACATACAAAGCAAATTAGCGCTCTCACCTTGGAAAATCAAAAAGCTAAGGCTGAGTTGTTAACTTGTCAAAAGCAGTTCTCTGCATACAAAAAGCATTCAACGAAACGAATAGATGATCATCTTGAAGAAATCATCGGCTTGCAAAACAAACTTAAAGAGTTTAAAACTGTTGTTTACAAACATGGCGAGTCGGTCCGCGACCATTGAAAAGTTTACTTTAAAACCAAATCCAAATGGATATGGACGAATCTTGCGATTACAAACCTAAGCTTTCAACCAAAGCATTCAAACCAAATCACGAAGTTTCGGTGCACAATATAAAATTGATAATTACATTTATGAATGTTGTTGAATATCATCGTCAAGAGGAATTAGATGCAGAAGGCGAGAGTCGATCAAAATTAAAAGCTGTTGTTTACAACAAACCTTTTAATTATTCAAAACCGGTCACTTTCGTCACACCAGCGGATTCTTCAACACACCAGGGTTATCATCAAAACACACGAGTCTTCTATTGTTAATCCCAAAGCAGACTTTGCACAAACTTATGGTCCTTTACCTTCCATTAGTGAAGTAAACTCACAACTTGAAAATCGAAAAATTCTTCGATATTTTGACATTTTCATGGCTGACCTCAAAATTTTACAACATGAGATAGAATATCGATTACGAAATCAAAGTTGAACATTTTCAATAAGCCTCTGGCGAGAACAAAGAGACATTTTTAAGAAAAATCTTTTACCTAATGTTAAAAACTTGAAAAGTTGTGCAATTGCACAGGAAAAGGATTTTCATAAGGAACTTGGGGTCATGAAGCGTTTTGAAAGCGAAAACATCTATTTCTAATACTAAGCGTAAAAAGAAACTCTTGAGAAAAGATGTTGATCGACTCTTGGAAGATGTTATCTGTCTTTGATGTTCAAAATGTTTGTGTTATTGAATTCGTTGTCATATGCATTTGATAATATCTCTGCGATCTTGTATACGTGGTAAATGTTGAGAACACGATAATGTGCTTGGTCGAGTCCTTAAAAGTTGAAAACAAACGATTGTCAAGCGAACTTTCAAATGCAATACGTCGTCTTAATTGGTGTCAAAAAGATATTCACGATCAACAAATTGCTTTTCAACACAAAATCAACCGATTCGTGCAAAACCTTCGATTCTAAAATTGAGCAACTGGATGATCAAAGCGTGTCTTTCAAGTGTCAAATCTCAAAATATGAACAAGAACTTGTAAAAGTTAAAAGGAATATGGTGTCATATTTGATTTACTCAAAAGACTCGTGATGAAGCATCAAATGAACTTGATCATTATCTTGCACACACTAAAGAAGTTATGCATTTTCTTTGGAAATGTTGGTCGAAAATCAAGATCGATTCACACTATCATTAAGTTAAGAGGAATGTTAGGAAAGTATGAACAACTTCCGCCAACAATCATTAAGAGATTAGCCCCGTAACACTTAGTACTCATGCACCTAGAATCTCTACTGCCAAATCACAAGTAGCTAACGTGCTTCCTTCTCTTGAAGCGAGGAATAGTTGAGCCTTTTCCAAGCGTCCGCACTTCACAGCCTAGGAGCACTCAATCGAAGAATAGGAAGTTGCGACCTAAGAAAAGATCAATCAAGAATGCTAAAGTAGAAGAACACCCTAGGACTATGAATAAGACTCACGTTGCCTCCACTATAGATATTGCGTCGGGCAAATGTAATAGAAATAGTGATGTAACGAATGCTAAACCGTTAAGTACTTTTGATATTGAGTCTGATGCACCTTGTGTTATTTGTGGTAAAAGTATGAATTCTGATTGCCATGATAAATGTGTTGCTAAAGCTATCATCTCTCGTTTAAGGAATCCTAAGAACCGGAATACCTCTAGGCCCACTAATCTTTCTAAGTGCATTGCTTGGTAGACCGCCATCTTTAGATTCTAAGCGCATTCTTTGTCCCTGTAGCTCCAGTATCACCTCCTAGGAATGTAGTACCACCTAGTGAATTCACTAAGACTAAAGCAAAGAGTAGTTATAGATGGCGGAAATGGATATATAACACACTAGGATTTAAGTGGATACCTAAAGCTATTGATGTGTGTATATCTACTATAAGCGCTATGGAACCCTCTAACATTTGGGTTCCAAATCTACTTCTATTCCATCATTAGATGCATTGTAATGCGGTGATACAGATCATTCTTTGGATTGTTGATAGCGGATGTTCCCGACACATGACGGGCAATCTTAAACTGTTATCAAACTTTATTGCAAAGTTCATTGGCATTGTCGGGTTAGGAATGATCACTTAGCGCTATCATGGGCTCTGGAGATTATGTCAATGGGAACATCGAAATTAGCAGGGTTTACTATGTGGAAGGCCTCGGTCACAATCTGTTTTCAATAGGTCAATTTTGTGATGGAGATTTGGAGGTTGCTTTCAGGGAGAAAACTTGTTTCATTAAGTGATCTACAAGGAAATGACCTTATGTGCGGCTCGTAATTCTAGTCTCTTCACTATCTCTATGCAAGACATGGTTGCTTCCTCTCCCATTTGCTTACTTTCTAAGGCAACATCAACAAAATCTGGCTATGGCACCGTCGTCTCTCACATCTAAACTTTCAAACCATCACCAACCTTGCTTGACACAAACTAGTTGAAGGACTCCCACGATTCCGGTATTCAAAAGATCACCTTTGCTCGGCTTGTGAACAAGGGAAAAGCACTCGTGCTCATTTTCCTTCAAAGGTGGAACCGACTCTCGGCATGTGCTTCATCTTCTTCACATGGATTTGTGTGGCCCGATGCGTGTGCAAGCGATCAATGGCAAACGCTACATCTTAGTAATTGTTGATGACTACTCACGATGGACTTGGGTCTACTTTCTTAGTAGCAAAGACCAAGCTCCACAAATGATCATCACCTTTCTCACAAAAATACAGGTTCACTCAAACACCGTCGAATCATCGAACAGACAAAGGCTGAATTTGTTAACAAAACCCTTCGTGAGTTCTATGAGAAAGTGGGAATTGAGCATCAAACATCTATTGCCGTACACACGAACAAAGCGGAGTTGTTGAAGAGCGAAACGAGCGTTAGTGGAAGCCGCAAGAACAATGTTAATCAATGCTAAACTTCAGTTACTTATGGGCGTAAGTTGTATCTCTTGCATGCTATACTCAAAACCGTTCTATGATCACAAAGCGTCACAACAAAACACCTTTCGAGCTTGTCCACAACTATAAACCGAACCTCAAACACTTTCATGTATTTGGATCTCTTTGCTATCCGAATAATGATCGTGATGATTTTGGAAAGCTCAAAGCCAAAGCGGATATTGGAGTCTTTATTGGATCTTGTGATAATTCTAAAGGTTTCGAATCGGAATCGTCGAACAAAGGAGGTAATGGAAGCGATTCATGCTCATTTCGATGAACTTCACGGAAATGGCTTCGAGTATAACGACTTAGAACCGGTCACAACCGCTTAAACTTCCCTCAACCCCATCATCAGTGAACAAAGCCCCGGCTAACTTCGTCAACAAATGGAAAGGTTATTTGCTCCTACGTTGGTGGCGATATTGATGAGCGTGCTCGATGTATCCGCACAACACGATAATATTCATACGATACTACAACAACTGTTGAAGATGCACCTACACCGGTTGATTGACTCCAACAGTTGAACAAACCGCTTCCAACAATGATGAACCGGTGATGATATTCGAATGAAGTACCCCCACCTACAGATTTTGATCCAAATGCGTTCTTCAACCCGTTTGCTAATGAGACTGCTGCACGAGATGTCGCGGAATCTTCAACAAACCATTTGAATCCTCGAGACGCACAATGTATACCAAAATCAACCCTCCACACATAGATGGACGAAAGACCATCCTCTGGAAAACATTATTGGCAACCCGAATCAACCCGTCGTTACGAGACAACGTCTTCACACGGCGGTGAACATTGCATTTATGCACTCGCATGCCAATCTGAACCTTAAAACATCAAAGACGCAATGACAAAAGACAACTGGATTGAATCCATGCAAGAAGAACTCAACCAATTCAAGCGTCTTGAAGTATGGGGCGGTTGAAAGACCAACAGGAGTCTACGTCATTGGTCTCAAATGGATTTGGAAAAACAAATTGGATCTTTGAAGGAAATGTTATCGAAAATAAGTCACGCGGTGGCTAAGGGTTATCGTCGGGAAGAGGGAATATTGACTTTGAAGAATCTTTTGCTACGGTTGCTCGTCTTGAGGCTGTTCGGATATTTCTAGCGTTCGCGGCTCATATGAATATGACGGTCTATCGGATGGATGTCAAAACTGCGTTTCTCAATGGACAACTTAAAGAACGGTTTATGTCACCAACCGGATGGATTCGTTGATCACCGAGTTCGAATCATGTCTACAGACTGCACAAAGCTCTGTATGGTCTCAAACAAGCTCCTCGGGCATGGTACGATAAGCTATCATCCTTCCTCATTGCTAATAATTTCACCAAAGGTTCGGTTGACCCAACTCTTTTTATACAATATCACGGGAACATATCTTAATTGTTCAAATTTACGTGGATGACATCATTTTGGGTCTACACATAAAAAGTTTTCAATCGCTTTTGCAAAACTAATGAAGAAAAATTTTGAAATGTCCATGATGGGTGAACTTACATTCTTTCTAGGACCACAAGTTCATCAATCACCCCGTGGTATTTTCTTGAGTCAGTCCAAATATGCCCTTGAATTGTTAAACAAATTTGGAATGAAAACACAGTGACACCTATGCCACACCAATGGCTCATACCAAGAAGCTAGACGCCGATTTACATGGGAAATTGGTGGACCCTACAAAATACCGTAGTATTATTGGGTCTCTCATGTATCTAACAGCTAGCGACACGATATTGTCTTTGCCGTTTATCTATGCTCCGTTATCGATCGCGACCAAGCTGAAACCCACCTCTCAGTGGCTAAAAGAATCCTCCGATACATCAAGGGAACCATTAATTTGGGGATCCGGTATCCAGAAGGATTCGGTTTTGAACTAATCGCTTTTGACGCCGATCCGCGGGATGCTTAGACTCAAGGAAAAGTACTTGGGAGCACTAAATTTCTTGGTGATAAACGGTGTCTTGGCAATCAAAGAAGCGAGGATTGTACATATTTGTCATCAACCGAGCGTAATATGTAGCCATGTCTGCATGTTGTGCTCAAGTCATATGGATGAGAACACAACTCAAAGACTATGGTTACTTATTTGTGAGAATCCCGATGTATCTGCGACAATGGAGTGCCATTGCCATCTCGTGCAACTTCGGTTCAACACTGAAATCAAAGCACATCGATCTGATATCATTTCATCAAGGACCACGTGGAGCAGTGCCGTTGAACTATACTTTGTGGAGTCGAATACCAATTGGCGGATCTTCTCACCAAAGCCTTAGCTCCGCTAGGTTTAATGAGTTGGTCCACCGGATTGGTATGAGGTGTTTGACTCAAGAGGAATTGGATGACCTCTCAAAGCAGTCTTAAAAACACCTCAAACACCAAAACATCTTTTGTAAATATCTTTTCAAAAACAAAATACAAAAATATAAAATCCGATAAAACAACAAAAATATTCTCCTAATCTATATTTCTTTCAACATTGCAAGTACATTTCTTCCGTCAACACTTTAATCTTTCAAAATTCATATTTTTCGATCAAGTGTTGAGGTGGAGAAAATAATCTATTAACTGCTTCAAAACATCTGTGTACTTGCATGTTATCATATCTCGGTTGACTCTTTTACAAATGGTGGTACATTTTATGGTTCAAAGACACTCCTCGGACTTAAATTAATAACCTTTCATTATTTTCTCAAGTCGGGAGTGTCATGCTTCTTTCCAAAAATCTTTGATTGGTAACCAAATGGAAGTTAAAAGGCTTTGTTTGAAAAAGGAAAAGGTGGAGGGACCAAAGCTGTCTAAATGCTAAAGTCATTTTACTAAAACACCTCCCCACCTAACCTACTCTTCACATTTAATTCTAAACCTATACACATCCTACGCCTAAGATTCATTCAAGATTTTTGTGTTTTGGATCATCAATTTGTAAGTGGTTTTATGATCTTAACATGTTTTAAAACATAGGTTTTGATTTTATACAAAACCAACGGTGAATTTTGATCTATGCTTGATTTAGTGTTCTACGCATATGCGTATGAACACTAGATCAAGAATGGGTGTTTGTGGTTATAAACATTGTGTCAAAATGTTTCTTGTACATCAATATACACAATTTCATCACCTAAACATACCAGAATCACAAATTAAAGGTTTTTGAAAACTAGGGTTTATGTGTTGATTTGGGGATTTTTGAATGTGAAGTGCTTTGGTCAAAAAGATTGTTGTGTTATGCTTATGTGATGATGAATTGATGATATCCATGCCTTATAACCACCCAGAAACCTTAATTGATTGAAATTAGGAATTAGGGTTTAATGTTCTAAAATTGGGTATTTTTGATTCACTTGCATAAAAGTGTTAAAACTAGGTCTACATGCTCTCACAACATCTATGATATACCAGAAAAACTTTGGTGCATATTCCATGGCTAGATCTCATATGCGTAGATTTAGGGTTTAGACTACGCGTATGAGTTCTAGCCTGTAAAGCTGTCCAAATGTGTTTAGATTTATCATAAAACGAATGTTATGTGTTTAACTTTGTTGATATGATGCTTTATTTCAGGCTTGCAACACGTAATATTCAGAATCAAGGTTGTTGTTAATCTACGCATAAGGATCACCTTACGCGTAGCTTGTTATCGCGTAAGATTAGTCTTACGCGTAGCTTCTACGCATAAGGTTCTACATATGGGACTACGGCGTATCACGTGAAGGATATGCGTAAACAGTGACCTCTACGCATAAGGTCAACTCTTACGAGTAACCTTACGCGTAAGGTTAATATATGCCTACGCATAAGCTCTACGCATAAGGTCCTCTTTTTCCTACGCGTAACACTTCTTACGCGTAAGTTAAGACCCTACGCGTAAGTTTACGCCTACGCATATATCATTCTTGTCTACGCATAACTTTACCAATCCTACGCATAAGCCGAGATCATACCTTCGTTATGAATTGTTACGTGTACAAACTTGTAAATAAACTAATCATATCATCACGAATCCTAAAATGTCACTAATAAACGGAAATCGTTTGATATGTTGTGAACAATAAGTGATAAAATAAACTTTAAAACTTAAAGTTAACTAACTCACGAAACATTTCACGACGCCATTGGACTATTGAATATACAAGTGACTTAGGACTCGTAACATTCATTGACACTGTACATTCAATAACTAGACAATAAGACCATCTGTTGACTAACATTATGTCTTTCGATATGTTGGTTCTTTTGGCTAATGTTATTTCGATCACGACATGGTGAACAAATGAATATGGATGCACCTGAAGTTCTCTCCATTGCTAATATCTATCCTCATGGCTATCCAATGAAGATAGGAAAGAATAATCTCCGTGTTGACTTTGACACCCTCACTTGCTCGAAATCTTCTTGTTTAATTGCTATTGACATTCGAGGACTCATCCGTATCGAAACATGCTTTCACACTCTGCAAGCTGTTCACGAGATCTACATCCAACAGTTACGGAACACTATGGAAAGGGTCAAAGGACAAACTGCTGTGGCGGTGACTCTGAATCACAAACAAGTCACCATTACACCCGCAGACTTAAGGGTCGTTCTCCTAATTCCTAATGTCGATCCAACCAAACTATATGCCACACCTGCTGAAGAGCTCACTCTCCAATTCTTAATCAATATCGGTTATGGCGAGGCTACAGGAATAATCACCAAGCATTCTCACGTAGAGCTTAAGAGTATTCCTCAACCACGGAGAACTCTCTACATGATCATCACCAAGTCTGTTTTACGTGCGTGGCGGCTATGAGCACCCAAAGCTCATGGAACTGCAAATATTCTAGGCATTGGTCAACAAGAAACACATCGCTATCGAAGCTCTGATTTGGGATGACATGATGTCATTTCTCAACAAACTTGGCTCAAAGATTCCCTACATCGGATATACTAAATTGTTGATCCAGAGAGCACTTGGACTTCATCCTGACATTCCCAAGAGGCTCAATGACCCGACAATCACGACATGTTGACGGAACCCATTCTATCTGTGAGAATCAAGGAAACGTCTACAAAGAAACAAGGTCTTTGTGCTTTGCGATTTCCTTCTAGCGAAGATGTCGAAAGCTCGAATCGTACAAAAGGTATCCGGAAGCGGTCAGGACAAGGCAAAGTTGGTCATCTCGACGAAAAATCTTACGGAACACCTGTAAGGAGAACCAAAGAGGAAGTGCAGGGAAGTACGGCAAGTCTTGTGAGTCAAGGAAGTTCCCCAAGAGGAACCCTACCTCAAAGAGGATTGTTCCATCTAAGGAAGCTGCTCCCATCCCAATTCCCAAACCCAACCGCAAAAGAAAGCTTGTGGACGAAAGCTCAAGATGTACGACACGGATGAAGAGATTATCTACTCGAATGCGCAACCGCATAACACCTCCTCCAGGCTAAACCTACAAGTCCAATAGTGAACATGGAAAAGGAAAGACTCACGTACTTGAGTCTTATGATGAAAGCTCTGAAGAAGAAGAAGAGCAACGGGATCAATCCTACAGGAAGAAGTTTAAATTAGTTAGACAAATTCAAAAAGGCTGAAGAATTTGCAAAAGATCAAATGGGTGGCCCCGGAGGATCGAGTGGTGTTGTCCACTCTTCACCGAGTCTGATGCGGTTAATCAACCCGATAAGGGATCCGGTGCCACCACTCTTGTGCAACAACAAACGCTTGTGAAGGAGTCTACTGATCTTAACTTTGAGGAACCGAGAAAAGAATAAGGCGAGAAAGAGAAAGCGATGAAGAAGCTAAGGATAGAGGCGGAAGAAAAGGCTAAATCGGACATGATGACGAAGAAGATTATGATGACTTTCTTCTCAACAGTCCAACTCGTTCCAAGGAGGATACTACTGCACCTCCAAAGGACCCCGAATCTCCTCATGTCCCTCCTCATCAGATTCTTCATCTCACTCCTCACCACCACCATCAAAAGATCAACAAATCATCATCCAAATCCGTGAAGAAACAACCTAAATCTTGGATTTCTCGCCCATAAAAGATTGTGAAAGCCGCGTCAACAAGTCGAGAAGAAGGACATACTTTACAAAAGCTGAATTGGTTTCTTTGACGATACTTAAATGATGAGCAAGACAAGATGGAGAAAGAAAGGGAATTTGTTCAGAAGTTCATGAAGAAACATCGTAAAAGGAACTGAACGAAATGATCGAAGGTTACACTAACAAGTACCTTCAGGATATCGTTCCTAAAGTCCAAAAGGAACCGGAGAAGACGCAAGAGATCATACTCACAAGTTTCTTCTCGACATCGTCCCCGGTGTGACTAGAGAAGTATTTTCGGACAACTCACCCCTAACATCGTAGCATTGATTAAACATACAATGGCCAAAGAAGTCGATCTCTCGAATCTGAAGTTAATCGCTAAACTTGTGATACAAATGTCAAAGCGATCCGAGCGTTTACTTCGATGAAGCTAAATTTTTCGAAAATCTACTTGATTTTCAACTCTGATCATCATGCAAGGAGTCAGCCGATCAACCCAAACGACCAAGAGATGACGATGATAAGGACAAGGACTCGCACCTAAGCGTCGAAGCAATGCGGTAAATCTACTTCTATGCCTCCTCCTCCACCACGGACTTCTTCTCAACAAAAGTCTCCTCCACCTCGGTCTTCTCTTGATAAACCTCGGGGCGATTCCGAGTTACCACCCCGACTCATAAAACGGTGATTACTTTGAGTATACGGGTGGTGGCGATGAAGAGGTCCTTGAGCCCCGACAACAACCCACCTCACCCAAACAAGTGCGAAACCAAGATCATCATCAAGGCCTTCCAAAAGAAGAAGAAGACGACTCACGGAGTCGTATCATGGCTAGATGACGATAAAACCGTAGAGTTTGAATGGTTCTCCACACTTGTCAATCAAACTCCCTACCACGAAGAAGGTCAAGAATTGGTAGACGGTTCTACATTGGAGCACGCAAAACTTTTGCAAGAAAAGTTCCATGTGAAGAAAATGACGAAATCTGAGTTGAAGCGAATCAAGAATGAAGCATTTCAACTTCTAAAAGACAGCTCTGAAAGCCCCGAGGTCGAATATCACCTTGAGAATATCGCTCGAGCTATGTCTAACAACATGGATTGGCTCAATCCGGAAGCAAACATTGACTTCACACAAAGGGACAACCCTCCATACTACAGATTGGACCAAACCCCAACCGACCATTGGCCAAACAGACGAACCACGGATTCCCTTCCGATACTTCTTTAACGAGACCGGATTTTCTCTTACATGGAAGCGATGGTTCGCGAAAATACGCTACATCATTGACTCTTCCATTCCCAGCGGCTATTTACTCAAACGCATAGCTATCGAGGAACGTGCAAATCACTTGTTTTCCGACAACGTGCAAGCATACGACCAAGATGCATTGTATGGGATTCATCATTGGCACGAGCGCCGAAGAATCTACTACGTTGCACGGTTCGAAGTCTCAACATGCATTATATAGTTCTAAGGACATCGTGGCCATCAAACACATTGATCTCAAGTCTAAGTGGGACTACACATTCTTAAAGAATATCATAGTCAAACGACAAGATGAACAGGACTATGGATTCTCCGAGGTTGACTTTGAGAACTTGTCCCTCAACGACATCGAAGACATGTACCTTGCCAAAGTCTGAGGTCGTATGAGACAATTCTCAACTGAAGTTCAACGTGAATTTATCAAGTCGGTTCTCATCTTCATTAGACGCATCGTGATCAAAGAACGTGTTGAAGATATCCGGATGGTCATTGAATCTTATCGGGCGCGTGTCAACCTCACTCCTCCAACGCTTACTCTTACCGATCTCAACCGGCTATCTCAATATACACTCATCAGCAAACCTTTCGGCGTTGTTTACCATAGTGAACTTCAAAGAAACTGCTTAATGGCGTGTAGTGAGCTCGACAAATTCGGGATCATACCTTGAAGCCGGTTAGGGATGGATTGGCGTCTGAGGTTGAAGGATATATGCCGAAAGTTGGGTCTCCTAAGCGCTGGAATTCTCGGGGAAAGGCGGGATGTGAGAAGGATCATCACCATGATTGATGAACGGTTGTTGAAGGGATCGATTCAGACGATTGGAGAGCTATGTTGGTGGTCGACCGGGAGAAACATCACCGGCTTTCAGCATGCAATGCGCACTCACGGGATATCACGCACTTCCTGTACCCCTTGAATTGTTTCTTTCATATAATTTTGGATGTGTGATTAAATATGTCAATGGCTTGTGCACACATAACAGTGTACAACCCGTAATTGTCAATAAAGGACCCGTAGTGCGCCTCGGTGCCACAATCCTTATAAAAGGAGCGAAAGCTTCTTATTTTGAGTAAAACCTATCAAACCTTTCAATTTTCAAGGTTTTGCTCAAAAGAACAAGTACTTCCCCAAATGATGTTTTTCAAAACCTCAACCGTTAATATCACTAGTTGAGGGGAAGTATTTGAAATTAAAACTTTGTTCACCAATTGTTCACAATGGTCGTCTTCCCGCAACACTCGAAATGGTCATATTTATTCTCAAACGTTCAAAAATAACATTTTATATGCCATTTTGAGGGGGAGAAAATTGTGTGATAAGAAATATGTTGTTCAAAATGCAAATGAATCTGTGTACCTTAGACTTAACCAACGAATTGACGGTACTAAACTGTTAGTAACTCGAAAAGACTTGTCTGGGACGGGTAATAATTTCAAGCTAGTTCGCTAGTGATGTAAACGTGTCTCAAAGGACTTGTCTGAGTAGAATGTACCATTCGAGAAACTTTTGATAGACATGAACTCGGACGGGTTTGACAACCTTCCAAGGTTTGTCTACACCTTCAAGGTAGTTATTAGAGCTAGTTGTCACCTAAAAGTTGACAATGTAACTCTTTAACTATGCAACGTAACCGTGTCTCGCGGGGATTGTCTATCTTGAGTTGATCAATTCAAAAAGTGCGCGCTCTTTCCTCACTGTGCATTTAACCATTAAAACTATTAAGCACATGTGTTGGGGAGTATTTATGCATAACATCATCTCTCACAATGGTTCAAACATGTTTTTCATTAACAAACCCTTTGAGAGATATTTTATCATACTGTGGTTTTAATGGCAAACATAGGTTAGTCATGGAGTTATAAGGTGACTAAGGTTAGGAATAACCGTCCTATGATCCGCCAGAGCGGAGGGATCTACCCAAGGACACTACCATTAGTTAGTGTTAGAAGTCCTTAGGAATGATTATAAAAAAGGAGAAAATGAGAATCGGAGAAAGAAGGAGTTGAAGAATCAAAAAGAAATGTAAAGTAAAGGGTGAAAAGAAATGCCCTCCAGTTATTCAACTTAGGGCAGAAACGGGTTCAATTCATATGCTACTGGTTGTCACTTAGTGACGCCGGTATTGAAGATTAAAAGTCGTCATGGACCCGGTGACGCATGCACTAAACCTTCTTATCCACTCAAGTTTCTCTCAACAGAAGCTTGTTTCATTCTCACAGGGAACCCTACGTAAACTATCGGCTTTCTCCTAGAGATTCTGGTATTGAAGAAGGAGACCCTCTCCCTAGTCTCCGCTCAGGAAAACCAAAACGCACTATTGAGTCTAGAGCCACGAGATTCATCAAAAGATCTCTTAGGAACACTTGACATTTTATCACTTGATGATCAACTAATAAGATCATCAGTGGTTCATATCGAGTCCTTCACAGATCTTAGCAATCTGTCGAGAACATTTATGAGAGGTTCACATCTGTGATCCTCGGTGATTGAATGGAAACTCCCGGGTCAACATCAAACAACCACAGGTCACTTCGGTAACTCCCGTGGATTACGCGAAGTGTGTCTCAAACGGTCTGATCGTGAGGTGATGCTTCGGTGTACCTCGACTCATCTGAACTGTAGATGTACCGGTACATCGCGTTATCTCACTTGTGGGACTCAGTTCGAGGAACGGCCTTTGTAAGAATTAGAGTTGTGTCCTCACACTATCTTTGTTGACACTCTCGAAGTTCAAACTTGTAAGTGACGGAAACCGCTTATTACTAACCGTTTGAAATGTTTTCTTCTTATGGAAGCTCGGGCGGGATGATCGTCTTGATTCTTCTCATGCTCACGCCAACATCATCACTAATGGAAGTTCTATCTCAATGCAACACAACAATCAGAATGATTCTTCATCAATCAAAGAATCTACAAAGTCAAAGACTTACAAAACTTCATCAGATATTGATTTCCAACGTCAAAGAGCGTGTGAGCATGTTGAAGAATGACGTGGAGACACTGGAGCGGCGAAGCGGACACTGAAGCGGTGATCACGGAACAACAACATACTATCACTTTCACCACAAAGAACAATGATCAAAGAACAAAGTTAAAGATGGCGTCAAAGCATAACTGTTCAAAGATAACTATCTCTACACTGGGGAGATTGTTCGAATCAAGGCAATTCTTCTCACAAGAAAGAAGAATGTCGGAAGACGTCACTGCTACTATTACATCAACGCCTTCACCGTTTACATTCATATATACTTGAGGGGGAGATTGTTGGAATCACTCCTAAACAGTATTTCAAGTATTTATATTTCATATGTAATAGGTAGCTTTATTATGGCCTTTATGTTTGTTTAAGGTCAAGCTTATGTAGAAGGCCCATAAGCTTAGGCCCAAGCCCAATAAGGAATAGGGAAGGAGAGGGAGTGTTGCCCTAGCTCCTTGCCTATATAAACCATGTAATAACCCTCACTTGAGGGTTGGTTGTTCAAGTTATTCTCTTCACATACACTCTTTCTTAAACCGTATTATTGTTAACGTGTGTGTGTGTGTGTAGCTTGTTCATCCGCCTTCATCTCTTTCTATATAACTTGTGTTTGTAAAACTAGTGACCTAACAAACTTTTATGATAGAATTCTAAAGTTCTTCAAAGGTAAGGCAGCTTCTTATACCATGTCCACTATCTCCATATTTAGTCAACTATAATATATGCAGAGTACAATGATCAGAGTTCACTAAATATCTGTTGGTATGCATTCCCGGAAATTAAGAGGCGAAAGAATTGTACCAGAGTTAGGGTTCTAACTTCTAATATACTCGGGACACAATAATCAGGCATTAGAATTTTGAAAGTTGAAGGCCTAGTTGGTGTTGATAAAGACCAAACATTACTCCAATCCATAAAAAAAGGCCTACTAAACCGGTTGTAATCGCTTAAATCTTAAAGCTTCAACCACCGGATCAGTGTCATCTCCAGTGTCTAGCATCTTTTCCAGTAAAAACCATGCACAATTCAACTATTGTAAATGTTGTTGGCATAATCTCGCCCCTAAACCAAAGTTAAAGGGCCTACGTGTACAAGGCAAAAGACACAAGGACCAGATGGGTTTATATTAAACCTAATAACCTCTAAACGGTTATTTGATGTGTGAAGCGACACAATCCCAGAAACAACACAACGTTTCAAGAAAAGCTACAGGCACATGTGTGTCGTTTCAATTATTATAAATAGGGGATGAAATCAGTAGAGATATTCAGAAATTGTACAAAACCATAGTTGTAAACCAAATCGTTTATTAATACAAATCGTTTTAGTTTATTGTTTCGTGTTACTTAATTTACTTCAAGTATTATAACCCCGCTGGGCAACAAATTGCAAACACTGTAAGGAGAAAGGCAACATAGTTGAAAACTGATATTGTTTGTTTCTGTGTTGGTACAAAGACGAGAAACAAAAATATTAGGCTTGGTGTTTTGTTTTTGCTGGTTCGGAAAAGAAAGAAGGAAGGAGAAACACAGTTTTTGTGTTTACTGTTTCGAAGAAAAAAACAAGGAAACAACTTTTTGTTGACTACAAAAAAAAAAGTTGTAGTTTTTTTGTTTTTATTTCTGGTTCGATCAAGAAGAGCAAAAAAGGAAGAAACATCAAGAGGAGTGTTTGGTTAATTGTACAAGGAAGGAAAATCATATCGTGAAGGCATACTTAGGCAACTTACAGCACCATATTCCCCACAACAAAATGGTATTGTGGAGAGACGGAATAGGTCTGTAATGAGCACAACGAGAAGTATTCACATCAAAAGAATTCACAAGCTACTGTAAGGAGAAAGGCATACTTAGGCAACTTACAACACCATATTCCCCACAACAAAATGGTATTGTGGAGAGACGGAATAGGTCTGTAATGAGCACAACGAGAAGTATGTTAAAGGCTATGCATATGCCACAAAATTTTTGGGCTGAAGCAATTAGGCATGCTATTTATATCTTAAATAGAGTGCCTACAAAAGCCCTGAAGGATTCTACTCCCTATGAAACGCTAAAGGGTAGAAAACCAAACCTGAAACACCTTAGAGTGTTTGGATGCAAAGCATATGCAAAGGTAACCAAACCACATCTAAAGAAATTAGATGATAGAAGCAAGGAATTGGTTTACCTAGGAAGTGAACCAGGATCAAAGGCTTATCGATTGTTTGATCCTGTAAGTAAGGTTATGATTGTCAGTAGAGATGTAAAGTTCAAAGAGAATGAAGGATGGGACTGGAAAGGTTATTTGGATGATCACAATCCAACTGAACCAGAATGGACGGATTTCATTATAAATGAAAACCAAACATCAAGTATCATTGATGTAGAGAGCACACAAGATCCCAGCAAAAGTAATGAAGATAATGCTCAAAGTCCCATACAAAATACTGCTCATAGTGTATCTGATGATGAGATGGAACAAATGGACTATCCATCAACACCTACACCGTATAACTATGAACCAAACTCAGAGGAATCTACTAGACAAACTTCATCTATAGCAAGACCATATGATCATACTCCAGTTCAAGGATACAGAAACTTATCTAACATATATGATCGTGCACGAAGAGTTCAACCTGATGAACTAATGCTATTAGAGGAAGAACCTAGAAATTATAAGGAAGCCACAAAAGATAAGAAGTGGATTGAAGCAATGCAGATAGAAATTGACTCAATCAACAAAAACAAGACATGGAAGCTAGCTACCCTACCAGACAACCAGAAGGCTATTGGTCTAAAATGGGTATTTAAGACTAAACGAGATGCAGATGGAAGAATTATAAAACACAAGGCTCGTTTAGTGGCTAAAGGATACGTACAAGAGCATGGAATAGACTATGACGAAGACTTTGCTCCTGTAGCAAGAATGGAAACAATCAGGTTGATTCTTGCATTGGCAGCTTATCATGGATGGGATGTTCACCACTTAGATGTAAAATCAGCATTTTTACATGGCGAACTTAAAGAAGAAGTGTATGTTACACAACCAGAAGGCTTCAAGAAACTAGGAAACGAAAATAAAGTGTATAAACTTGACAAAGCACTTTATGGTTTGAAGCAAGCACCACGCGCTTGGAACATGAAGTTAGATCAAACCTTGAAATCACTAGGTTTCAAGAAATGTACATTAGAACAAGCAATCTACACAAGAGTCAGAAACGACTCTATGCTGCTTGTTGGAGTTTATGTGGATGATCTAATAGTTACCGGAAGTAACAAGAAAGACCTTCAACAGTTTAAGTCACAAATGGAAGAAAAATTTGAGATGAGTGACTTAGGCTTATTAGCTTACTATTTGGGAATAGAGGTTATCCAAACAGAGGATGAAATCTCAATAAAGCAATCAGGATATGTAAACAAGATTCTTAAAGACACAAGAATGGAAGATTGCAATGAAACCAAGATTCCCATGGACCCAGGAACAAAGCTAGTAAAAACGGAAGGAGGAGAACTAGTTGATGCTACAGAATATAGAAGTCTAATTGGATGTTTGAGGTACTTACTTCATACAAGGCCTGATCTCAGTTACTCAGTTGGCTTATTAAGCCGGTTCATGCAAGAACCAAGGGAGCAACACATGAAGGCAATTAGACAAGTGTTACGTTATATCAAAGGCACTTCAAACTTTGGTATAACTTATCACAAGACCGGAGGATGCAAGTTACTTGGATACAGTGACAGCAGTTATGGCATCAACATAGAAGAAGGCAAAGGAACAACATGGATCGCATTTTACTTCGGAAACTCACCTATAAGTTGGGTTTCTCAAAACAACCTACTGTTTTGCGTTATCATCATGCGAGTCGAGTTCATGGCAGAACAAAGCAGCAGCTTGTCAAGCAAGATGGCTACAAAGACTATTCAATGCTTTAACAGGCTGGGAAGAAGAGAAGATTACGATCAAAGTCGACAACAAATCGGCTATAGCACTTATGAAGAACCCCGTGTTTCATGGCATAAGTAAACACATTGATATACGCTATCACTTTATCAGAGAATGTGTTGAAAAGAATCAGATCGAAGTCGAGCACGTAAGTGGAGACTTACAAAAAGCGGACATACTTACCAAGGCATTGGCAAGGACCAAGTACGCAGAAATGAGAGAGCTGTTAGGCGTAAAAGATCTGAAAGAATTAGGCACGAGATTAGGGGGGTGATTGTTGGCATAATCTCGCCCCTAAACCAAAGTTAAAGGGCCTACGTGTACAAGGCAAAAGACACAAGGACCAGATGGGTTTATATTAAACCTAATAACCTCTAAACGGTTATTTGATGTGTGAAGCGACACAATCCCAGAAACAACACAACGTTTCAAGAAAAGCTACAGGCACATGTGTGTCGTTTCAATTAGTATAAATAGGGGATGAAATCCCAGCAGTAGATATTCAGAAATTGTACAAAACCATAGTTGTAAACCAAATCGTTTATTAATACAAATCGTTTTAGTTTATTGTTTCGTGTTACTTAATTTACTTCAAGTATTATAACCCCGCTGGGCAACAAATGTATGCAGTAGAGGAAGAATTGAGAGTGACTTATATACTATAAAGTATTATCAAACGTAACATTCATAGAAAATTATAATGAACCCACGATCAGGAGTTGGGTTTGTAGCAAATGAAATCCTTTTAACTGATAAACGTTGACAGCATAGAACTAACAAAAATCAATTACTTTTGTTTTGGACTGTGCCATGACCATACCAGTCTCACATTGGATGCAAGACAACCTGCTGAATGTAAAAGGCAAGTACATTAACAACACTAAAGTTATACGTAGCTTCCTACATGATGTTTCATTTCTTTATATCATGTCATTATGTTAAGCATTTTGATAGATTATATTATATGTCAAACTACCTATGTACATCCAATCAGTGTAAGAAAATTCACCTGCAGACTTCTTTGACTGTGTTTTACCGACTAGCCAGCTAAATTATTAGAGATAAATTGTAGGACCAAGCCCTAATGACTATTTATAATGACAAATTACATAGAAACCCTAAAGGACCCTTTGCCCACAAACCGGGCTTGGGCCTACTATTTATCTCTAATATAAACATCAAGAGATTGGTTACTTGAAACTGAGTTTAGAAAGAAGACGGCAGAGTATTGCTTTCATTGACAAATAATTTATGTAAAGCATTTTGATAGCTAGTATGTCAAAATACGTATGTACATCCAATCAATGAAGAAATATTCATCAGCAGGCTTCTTTGACTTTATTTTACTGACTAGCCAGCTAATTATTGTAACACCAAAGGAATGGTTACTTGAAACTGAACATTCAAAGAAGCCGGCAGAGCATTGCCATTTAACGTAGTTTCATGACTTAGCTTTCATTGAGAAATTTAGGGAAATTGTCACCCTTTTCTAAACTCAAGAAATTCTTGTCATTTACCTTTGTTTATTTGGCCCACTATTCAGATATTCAATCATTTGGCCTGCATCCCAGTTAGAATTGGCTACTATACGTATCTCACATTCTATTATATCTTGGTCAAAAATTAATATACCATAAATCAAAGAGATCTTATTTACCTCTGCAGCATGTAAATTAAGATGCAGTCCATACGAGTCATAAAGCAAACTCCTGAAACTCAACACAGTTTCAAGTTATCGTTGTTTGATCAACTTTCTGCAGATGCAAATATTGATCTTCTTCTCTACAATAAGTCCAGTTCTGAGGTTGAAGTTTGTGATAGATAGATGTACTCAACTAAGTGACTCTTTATCAGAGGCACTAAGTTCAATTCATAGTACCTACTAGGCTACTATCTGGAAAAAGTTCAGAAGACGGACTTATAGTTGATTGTTGCGATCAAGGCGTCAACTTTCTGAAGACTCAAGTATGTATGTAAAAAACTTGATGATTTTCTCAAACAAGGTACCAAGATTGACCAGATTAGGAAACTTGTGGGTGCCTCAGATCAAGTTACAACCAAGTTGGTAACTGTGCAGGTTAATGTCTTTGACTGTGGTGGACTTGTTATATGTGTTAGTGCCTCACACAAGGTCACTGACACATGGAACCTAGTTAGGTTCATTAATGAATGGGCAAGCATCAACCGCAATGGGGGAAGCAATGGTGAATATTGCCCTTCTTTTGATGACATGGATTCGTACTTCCCACCAAGGGAAATATCCTTATCCAATTACTGTCCTTTTTCAGTTGACACCGAAACCATACTTTTGAACAACAAGTTTTGATTTAACGGGAGTTCAATATCAAAGCTAAGAGAAAAGGCAGGTTCATCAAATAGTAGACATAGTCGAGTAGCATTAGTGGCTGTATTAATTTGGAAGGCTTTTATCTCCATTGATCAAGTCAAAACTCAAAAGTGGAAGCTTGAGGGATTGCTTGTTAGCTCCTGCAATGAATTTGAGAGGAAAAGCGGGTTCACCAATTTCGGAAAGCTCGTATGGGAATATATAGGCTCCTTATCCAATCCGGCTTTTGCAAAACGAAACAGAATCCAAATTTGTTGATGTTGTGGCCCTGATAGATGATGCAACAAGAAGCACTGTCGCATGGCTTTCAAAAGCAGGTGGTGAAGAGATATGTACAAAGACAGTAGCAAGTCATGTTGAGGTTGGTGAAGAACTAAAGCAAAACAAATTCTGCATGTTCTCAAGTTGGTGTTCGTCCCCGATATGCGAGGCTGATTTTAGTTGGGGTAAGCCCTACTGGGCAAGTGGAGCCCGAAGTATAATTGAAATGGTATGTTTTATGGATGACAAACATGGCGACGGAATTGAAGCATAGGTGAGTTTGAAGGAGAAACATATGTACGTGCAACGTGCTTGTTTGAACAAGATCAAGATATCTAATCCTTCACCACATAAGTGCTTTTAACTTATCACCTGAGGCAGTGGAGTTCCTCAACAGAGTCCAACGAGTTATGCATAGTAATGTTATGACACCTTGATCCACAGATGTAGTTTTCAAAAGAATTAGTTTTGCAATTCAAAAACGGTTAGCGGCGCAGCTTGTTGCCCGTATGCCGTCCACCTCTATGTAAATCCAAAATTCATGTATCTATAAAGGGACACACTTTTTGATTTTTTATTTAAAAAAAAAAAAAAAAAAGAAAAAAAGAAACGATAGTCATTCCAACAATTGTTGCATAACTATCTCTTTTTATTTAAACAAAGTTGTGACATAACAATATGAAATGGAGATCTAAATGTTTGGCCAAGTAATATCAGCTTCAATTTGTACTCAGAGAGTAGATATTTATAATGTGCACTTGCTGCAAATTTAATCAACTCTAACACAAGCAGACTACAGCAACCAGAGCTAGTGCACCTCATAAATTTAAACAAACGTGTCCTGTTAGTGGTGTGGAACCTGGCCTTTGTAAAAAGATACTACTTGAGGTCAAGAAATATAGACGTAACACGAGTCCAAGGCATGCTATTAATTGACCAGAAAGATAGTACTAATTGTGGTCAACAACCAATCCTATGTACCAAGATACTACTTGAGGTCAAGAAATATGTGACGGGTAAGTTTAAAACAATGAGAAAGATAGTAGCCTAATTAAGGACTCATGCTATTAATTTACGATAAATTGATAGATTCCAAGACTTCAGGCAGAAATCTTATAACTTGATCAAATGTCATCATGTATAAACGTGGGATGGTGCGGTATTCCCATATAGTATTACAATGAAATTTGGAGCATTATCAGTGAAATAACAGATTTTTATGAGAACTGACTAAATGACTTCATTATAGGACTTATAAGGCACAAAAGAAATGCAACACTTTATAGTGAATTCTGAATACTAAGGATCTGATAAGTGATAACCAATTGCAATAAAACGGCTAAAAAATAGCATATGGAAGTGATTCTGATGTTTGAAGATCATTATAAAGATAGACTATATGCATTTCTTAATCATCATACCATCAGAATTAATAACAATACAAAATTTATCGCTTATCGAAACTTCAAGTCATACAACACATCAGTTTCATTAAGAAAAAAACTTCCAAACATCTCCTCAAACAACTGATTATGTCATACAATAACCTGATATACATCTTTTATTAAGGTTCAACTGTCATCATCTTCAAAACCAACATTTATTATATATTTATTGACTGGATCACCATTTAAATTTAAAAGCTACACATATATAGCAACTGCTAAAAAGCCAACAACTAGTGTTCCAACTGTTACTTCATTCATAACAACTCCATTCGGCGAAGGAGCAGGTGCATATGCATCAAACGGAGGAAACGCAAATGATGCAGTCGCTGGTGAAGGAGGAGTTCCAAAAAGTTCCGATGACAAAGGTGAAACAGATGGCTCAACAACTGGTAGCGGAGAAAAAGAGGATGGAGATGGAGTTGGAGACGGTGCCAGAGATTTGGAGGCCACTGCAGATACAATGACGAATGCAAGTGATAAGATTGTGACAGTGAAAGAAGCCATTGTTAAGTATAATGAAAGGACGGTTTTTGCTGATAAAAATGAGGGTTTGTGAGGGTTCATATAAAGGATATTGGAGGGAAGTGTAGAGTCACTGATGACCGTTACAGTTGAATATATTAACGGTGATCATGATGTGGTATTGCAAAGGGACTCGATTAAATAAATGTTGAATAAATGAGTGAATGTGTTTACTTATTGATGACACGATTGAAAGTTAAATTGATAAGTTTTGTAGATTTGGTTTTATGTTAGCTATGCAATACGACTAGAAAAATTTGATGAAAGGAGCTTTATTACGTACACTCTTTCATTCAAGTGTTTCAAAAATGCACTCTTAAAATTTTTATGCTCTAAAATAAAAAATACCAAGACTACCATTTATCTCTCCTTATCATGTATTGCAAACTTGAAACTGACAAAATCTTTTTAAAAAATCTATCACTATAGTCTCAACAATGTCACACTGACCCTTGGTATCAAGATTCTACCTTGATCGGGAGTTCTTGGATCATTAAAGTAGTCGAAATGCATATTTAGGTGAGAGAGAGAGAGAGAGAGAGAGAGAGAGAGAGAGAATTGTGTTAAACTTTACATGTTTGAAAATTGTGTTAAACTTTTGGCAATTTCCGTTTAACGTATGTCATTTGCTTGTCAACATATCCTTGCTGTGTAGTTGGAAAAATTTCTTATTGAATTCGTTCATAACCCGATACCAAAACGTGTCACCCTTTTGTGAATATCCGACGTTGGCATCCTGGGAAATGGCAACGTAACAGGAGGCAAGTAGCGTTCCTCACTCGGTTGCCAACGTAATGTAGTCCCGATCACGTCAGGATTTCTTTCAGAATAAGGTTCGGGTTCTTTGGATTTTTTTTCCATTCGTTTACCTTTTTTGACGTTTTCGGATTGCGTAGGTGGTTCGGATTCTTGTTGTGTGTCGAATTGTGATTCTAAGAATTGGGATTGTGGTTGTGATTGTTGCTCGAATTGTGGTGGGTTTTATTGTAGATTTTTGGAATTTGGCATGTTGTTGTTGCCACATTATAGAGGCTTGTCATTGTTGGAAACGTTTCTCGGGAGTCATGCCGAGTAGGTTAGGAAAACCGGATGGTAACGCATTCGGGTTCGTAAACCCGAGGAGGTTCAAAAAACTCTCGTTAGGAAATCCCTACATTTTTTTTGAGAATGGAAGTAAATAAATTTGTATCTGAGTTTTGGAAGTGTGTAAAAATTATATGGGAAGAGGGCATTTATATTGAATATAGTAGAAAATCGGTCAGGTAGAAAAATCGGCCAAAAATCGGTAAAAAATCGGCCGAATCGGCCAAATCGGTCAACTTAAAAAAAAAATAATTTCACTTATGACGCACAATGGGGATCGTTAATTTCACTTATAACGCACAATGGGCCTTATAATCAGAATTGGAGCCTTTTATTGAGGTTTGGAAACATAGTAGGCTTGGAATCAGTTAAAATCTTTAGTTTGGTCTCCAGAAATACCTAAAACTTGCAGGAAATGCCAATCCGATTAATCACCGATTAATCCCGCTTTGACCAATTACTCGCTGCAGGGTGGTCGACCGCCCGACTACCGATTCGCGATTTTTGCAACATTGATTGAATACATAGGTTTTTAAAAAAATTTGATTTGATTTTTTTTTGAAAAGTAGCCGTTGGGAGCTGTTTGGGGGGCGGTGTTTTGTAATTTTTTCCCCGGGTTCTTATCCACGTTGCCATTGTAACTCCAGCCCAAACGGTTGGCTAAATTTTTGCACGTTGCTACTGTAATTTTTTCCCTGCGTTCTTATCCACGTTGCCATTGCAATGACAGCCCAAACCTATATTACAGGGAAAAAATTACACCACTCTAATATCTAATATGGCGTCATTGCAAAAAATTACAGTTGTCATCGTTTCCTCATTAAAGTGCACGGTATCATAACGCCACGGTCGGCGTTATGCCAACGTGGCGTAGCGTTAGGCTGCGTTATGACCCCCCCCACCCCCTCACAATTTTTACACACTTTCACAACTCAGACACAATTTTTTTGCAATGACAGCTAACCGGCTGGCTAAATTTTTGCAATGACACCATATTAGACTAGTGGGTCTAAAGTAAGTATATGGTCATCAGTCATCACAAACAGGTGTGATGAATGAAGAACTGCAACCACGAGGGATGTAGGATGTCTTTTCAAATACTTTGACATAAGAGATGATATCATTAACAAGGAGGTCTCACTAGTTTTTAATAATTTTAAAAGTGGATCATTCAGTTCGAAAACTTGTCACCACTGCAATTCCAAACTGCATCTCTTGTTTCTTCTGTTGTGAAGGGTTTATAAAAAAGGAGTGAGCTAGTCATTTAAGGAAATATTTTGAAAATAGTTGCTTGTAAAGGAAGGTCGTGAGGGGTTAACTGCTGGGATCTTTCCATATCACAAATAAATATACGATCGGGAATACGTGAGCCTATTGAGAGCACACACGTATACACATAGAGAATGTTTATTAATCTAAATAATATATTTATTGTATTTATATTAATTATTGTTTCAAGAATGTTGTAACGATCGTTAGTTTAATCGTTGGACATTGTAAACTAACTAACACACGTTAAATATGAAAGAGATGGACTTGGATGTCGGAAAATGAAACCTTTGGTCCTCCTTTCAATGTGGCCGGTTGTGGAATGGACTGGAAGGGGGTGTATGTGTCGATGTGATGAAACTAGAGGGGTGCTAGAAATGACTTGTTGGACAAGATTAAATGCTATATAAATACACCCATTGGTCTCATTCTCCCTTGATATTTCTATCACAAACCGTACAACACATTATCCCTAAACCCTTATTATGTTTTTTTAGATCTCGTATGTTTGACCAACAGAAAAGAAAACTATACATATTTAATGCATGCATATGTCATTTGTATACAAGCATGCTAATGTTTACATGCATGCAATATGTAATTGCATCTACTGGTTCCCTTTTAACAATCTATATCCGATCGGCAGTTTGATCCCTTGCGGGATTCGATTGCTAGATCTAAAAACATGAACACCGTGTTTTGTTGTTTTAATCGTGAAGCAAGCACTAGCATCCTAGCGTATCTCGATGACGTGTAGTGTGAGAAACCGTAGAGACATCATTCTTTGATCTTAATGGTTTTGTGTGTTAGTTTTATTCACACGCGAATATTGAAGATTTTAGTTCATTTGCTTTTATTTGTTAAAAGGTACGCAATATTCAACTTATGCTAATTACATTATACTTGATTTAAAATTCCAACAGTGGCATCATAAGCTTAAGTATAACTCTATGTAATTACATAGACATAAAATTGGACAAATTTTGGGTTATTAATCGATCTTGAATTTTATTAAGCCATTTAGGTGATTTTTAATGTAAAAGTTTCGTGCTTTAAGGATAATAAAATTAATTAGTCGTAACTTTAGGCTGTATGCAATTTTATGTGGATATTTATCGTATGATCATATGTAATATGACGTTATTTGTTGCTTTGATTAATTGTTAATGGGATATTCGTGGTGAAAAAGTGCATGTTTTCATCACGAGTTATGAATCTTGATATTTGATATATTCTTGGTTAAATTGTTAAGTGAATTTGATATGCAAATTGGTTTATTTAATTTAAAGATTTAATGATGCAGTTTGTATGACACCCGGTTTCTTTACATATATAATTAATTCTTAGGTTAGGGAAGACTCCTACCTTTAATTATTTTAATCAACTTCATGTGTTAATATATATTTTTATAATGCTTTCGCAATCAATTTATCGATGTATGTGATCCAACGACACCTAGCTCGAAAACCAATGGGAGCCTTGTTTAAGTATATATTAATTGTTAATTGTTAATGTTTTGCGTATTTATTAATGGTTAATTGTATTGATAATTGTTATGTTTGTTTTAGTTGGTTAGTTGATGGTTTATTATTTGATTTTTAAGTGATGACTCAAGTTAAAAGCAAATTGTTTTTCGAAAATCAAAAATTAAAAATAAACATGACTAAAAACTATGAAACAAAGATTTATTATAAAATTTTCTAGCAAAGTATTATGCGTCACTATGTGATTCGCTTCGCGCGATAATTGGCTCCCGTGACGAGACTTACAAGAATTTAGTTTATAATTTTAATTTTAAAACTAAATATCTATTATTTTGTTAATGACCAATATTTGATCTACTATCAATATCTTGTGTGTTTATAACGCAATGGGTTCGAGGTATCTCGTGACAAGGCTTAGGGTCTTGCCCTACCCTATTCTAAAACCATACTTTATAATTATTCACGTGATAAAGACATAAGTTATTTGGTTATGATCATAACATGGTCTAGGGTTTTAATGACTTGTTATCTTTTCCCGTCCCACTCATGTTTCGGCATATGAGGAAATTATTGGAAGAATTCGGGTCTTTTGACTCATGAAGAGTACAATATATATAAGGTTTAGTCATATTTTAATGTTTTTCCGTGATAAACGTAAAGTTTTTAGCTTTTAAAATCAAGTTGAATCGTCAATTTTTATGGTGTTATGTCATTATTTTTATATTCACAAGATTTGCATATAAATTTAAGTGACATATACTCTAATAAATTAACTTAATTGAGTAAAGTTTTTTTTTATTAAAACCTATGATACGAAGATGTACGCGTGCTTCTTCGTACATATTTGATATAAATGTTATTAGTCAAATAAAATTATATCGTTTTAAAATTTAAGTCTATGCTATCCAATTGTAAAAACACTTCAAATTGCCTTTTACTCTGCGTGAGACGTAGGTAAATTGCAACCTAAAGTAGATTACCACTCTTCATGAGACGTTGGTGGACTATTTACAGTTTTTTAGTGGATGACTTAATCGAGATAATTGGTGAGACCCTTAACCTGAAGCATAAGATGGAATGAAACATTCTTACATGACACTATGTGATTGTCCCTAGTGCCATTAGTAAGTCCCATAATGATCTAGGAGTTGCATAAGATTTACATTATTGTTCGAAACTTTACCTTATTGAATACACCATTGCTAGCAAATTCACTCATGTGTGGTGGCATGTCAATTAGGGTCCTAGCATTAATGAAATTAATTGGTTTATGTTTATTAAACTTTGGGTATTTAGTTTTCTTTAAGGGTTCAATTATTGAAAATACTAAAATTGAATTTTGTAAATTCTTTTAATAGTATTAATGCAACATTAAACCGTAAACGAGGTTTTGTTCTTTTATTGGTAACTTGATCCACACCCATAAGGGTTTTTGCTAGAACCGTTTTTAGTAAAAGACAACCCGGTACTCCTTTCCATATAAGAAAGAGAGAGACTTATTCCTATTCTTTTTCGTATTCAAGAAATTTATAAATATTATAATTGTCTTAACTTTAAATAGTTAAAGGGATTGCACATCTTATTTTTCATAGAGATTTCATCACCCTTATTCGATGTTGAATTCTTTTGAAGCATATAAGACATTTGGTTAACTGGAGAATATGTTTCTATAGCTAACAAATAACCGCATCTTGATGTATGACATTTTATGAGTTATTAAATTAGAAACTAGATTAATTACCGCAAAAGTGGTAAAGGCAAATTAACATGATTTATCTAGCTGTTTTTCTTTAACCTAATCAAGGTGCTACATACCCTTGTGGAATGGTAGGCCTATTAAGGAGGAAATTGCATGCCCAAATTTTAAGTTAACAATATTGATGGATAGTCCCTCATCTACATAGTAAAGTCTCATACACTCTTTTCAGTACCTAAGTAGTTACTTGTAGGCTCTCAAAAGTGTAAGAAAGTAAATAGCGCGCTATTTGTTTTCACTGGTTATGAACACTTACAATATTGTCAAATCCAGTGGGAGCATTGTGTTTTATTACTGAAGAAGGAATTATTGTAATGTTGTCTAATTCAGTGGGAGCTACAAACTTTATTGTCTTGTTAGTAACCCAGATTATTTCTAGATTGTCTTGAGATAATACATTGCTTTTCAATTGTAAACGAGGTAGTTCTACTTATACTTGTAATACTAATATCTATGACATAATCATATTGTTCACATAAACAAACGCGTGTTGTATGTTTGCTACATGATGTTGTTCCATGCACAAGTGGGAGAAATCTTTATTGTGTGCAAGGAACAACACATAGCAATATTATTAAAGGTTTCTCTTGACTGCAAGGTAAGAGACTAATGTTCTGCTAGACCTTATACACAGAGAATGTAAGATTGCCCTATTTAGAACATGTATCAAGATAATAATAAAAACTACTTCAACTTAAATATGTATGTATTCCTTTAATGTCATAAATAATTGGAGTAATTGATTAACTTAAAATTACTATTGAAATCAAGAGTTGGTGTTCATGATTACATTAGTTAAATTTTTTTTATGTCTCTTGTAAAGCCATGAACATGAAGTATTTTAATTGTTACAAGACTTATAATATAAAGTAAGACGTTAACTTGTTATGTCTTCTTATTAAGACATATAAATGAAGTCATTGAGTTGATCAATGACTTATCTAAACTACATATAATAGCAAAATGGTCAATAGTGAAATGTGAAAAAGTCAAGAAGTGAAAAGTGGAAAACCTTATATTCGGTAAGTCAAGAAACAATTGTATTTATCTCTTCAGTTCAAGAAACGATTCATCTCTTTAATGTAGTAATGTAATAAAGTTGACTTGAAACTTATATATAGTAATGTAGTAAAGTTGACTTAAAACTTAGTAATGTACAATGATTTGATAACTTGATTATATGTAGTAAATATAGGAATGATTTAAAATTTGAAACTTCCAATACCAATGTCCATTGTATGCCAATCGTGTAGAAAAAATTATGCTTTATAAATTTAATACTTTCCAAAACATATCTTTTATAAACACCATAATCCTAATTTTCATTTTCAAACTTGTGCTAATTCACATAAGTAGATAGAAATGGAAATGAAAATTTGAACAAAATGTTGATGATGATCATGAGGTTAGTACATTGTAGTCTCTTATTTTTCTTTATAAATATGTTCTTTTATTGCTTTACTTCATGGTCTCTGCTAATGGAAGACATCGTGGTGGATTTGGACTTGGAGTTAAAAAGCTCTCGTAAGTTTCTATGTCTTATCTTAGATCCAGTATATGCATCGAATTGAATACAAATGTCTAATGGTTTATGCCCAAATGAACACAGTGTGGTGGAGAGTGCATTAGGCGATGTAGCAAAACACAATACCAGAAGCCATGCATGTTCTTCTGCCAAAAATGTTGCGTGAATTATTTGTGTGCACCACCGGGTTTTTACCGTAACAAACAAGTTTGCCCATGCTACAACAACCGGAAGACCAAGGAAAGTTGTCCAAAATGCCCATAGAGTTCATCACCAATATTTAATCAACAAGGTTATTCTAATGTTTATTAGTATTTATTCTTGCTTCGATTTTGATATTCAATGTTGTACAGTAATAGTGTTGAGGTTCATTTGAAAAACTATGAAAATGGACTAACGGTTATTAATCTATAGTCATTAGCGTGTTGTAATCCATTGGATGCTATTATTGGGTCTAGCATGTGATTGAGCCCAAAATATTTCATATATTTTGATTGTAATGAAATTTAATTTATCAAATCTACTTGAACTTTATCATAAGAAAAACGTTACAAATATTTATTTCATAGTTATATTTACTTTCATACATATTAATCATAAAAAATGAGAATTTAAATATTACCATTAAAGATACCTGAGTTATCGTTGCATATTAAGATCAAAAAGAAAGAAAAAAAATAGAATACGAGTTATGAGCCAAGAAGTAATCACGACTACATTTATCATATGCACTTAAAAAAGAGATCACTCTTAAATATATCCATCTTTATTAAATATATGTGGCTAGAATTCTTTTCCACTATTCTCATTTTGATTTATTTTATCATTTAATTAATTTTATTGAAAGCATATAACTTAGATTCAGTTGATATTATGAAGCGATTCATGCACAATAGATGTAGATAGTCTAGAAACCCAAGAACATGAAAACGTGCCATCTTGACATCACAAAGACATGAGAACACATATTATGAAAGCTAGACGAGTACTCGTTCATAGTAACGGGATTTTATAACGGCATATAGTCAAAGTGATATTTTGGTTATACAAAACGTTACACAAAACACTTAACCAAAATATCATTATAACTATATGCCGCTATAAAATCTCATAAGCATATATTTATGCTCTTTTTATTTCAAGGTCAAGGCTTCTAATAAATATAAGAAGATAACAACGGTATGTATCTTACATTTTACGAAATAAATTAAAAAGATGTACATGAAGAATCTTGTTACTTTGGATCTTAATTCTTAAACCGGTTTTTATTATGTCCAAAAAACTTGATTATTTGCGGTTGAAGTATCATGATGGAACCTGGTAAGATTTAAAGCATAAGTATAGCATAAATTTGCGGTTGAAGTATTATTTGTAGTTAATTCTAACCAAGTTAACAGGAACAACAATTTCTAGGAACATTGGCGTGTTGCTAGGCGCTTACCAATGTTGTTATATTTATTTAAGACATGTCCAAGTGGGAGCCGTTGGAATATGTCCATATCATAAATAAATATACGACCGAGAATACGTGAGCCTATTGGGGGCACAAACGTATACA
Organism: Chrysanthemum makinoi; assembly: GCA_910596185.1. Lineage (NCBI taxonomy): Eukaryota > Viridiplantae > Streptophyta > Magnoliopsida > Asterales > Asteraceae > Chrysanthemum > Chrysanthemum makinoi. The sequence continues at coordinate 211,172,929 of OU343221.1, read as the reverse complement.
CATAGAAAACGTTTAGTAAGGTAATTAATATATTTATTGTATTTATATTAATTATATTAATATGTTACACGAATGTTTTAACGATCGTTAGTTTAATCGTTGGACGTTGTAAACTAACTAATACACGTTAAATATGAAAGAGATGGACTTGAATATCGGAAAATGAAACCTTTGCTCCTCCTAATGTGGCCGGCTGTGGAATGGACTAGAAGGAGGTGTATGTGTCCATTTGATGAAAATAAAGGAGGTGCTAGCAATGACTTGTTAGAAAAGATTAAATGCTATATAAACACACCCTTTGGTCTCATTCTCGGTTGATTTTTCTATCAAAAACCATACAACACATTATCCCTAAACCCTTATTATTTTTTCTTGGATCTCATATGTTTGACCAAAATAAAAGAAAACTATACATATTGAATGCATGCATATGTCATTCGTATACATGCGCGCTAATGTTTACATGCATGCAATATGTAATTTCATCTACCGGTTCCCTTTTAACAATGGCAGTTTTGATCCTTTGAGGGATTCGATTGCTAGATCTAAAAACATGAACATCATGTTCCGTTGTTTAATCGTGAAGCAAACACTAGCATCCTAGCGTATCTTGGTGACGTGTAGTGTGAGCAACTGTAGAAAGATCATTCTTTGATCTTAATGGATTCGTGTTTGTTAGTTTTATTCACAACTGAATATTCAAGATTTTAGTTCGTTTTTTTTTTATTTGCTAAAAGGTACGCAATCTTGAACTTATGTTAGTTACATTACATTATACTTGATTCTATGTTTTCCGTTGCGTACTCGTGCTTATATTGTTTATTTATTAACGTGTTAATAAATAGATTTAAAATTCCAACATTAACCTCCTTAAATTTTGACTCAAAGAAGGTAAAGACGTGATTTTTTCGGAGGATGGATCCTTAGTCCAAAGTACCATGGATAGAGATCGTGGATTCTTAAGCGGTTTATATAGTTTTTTATTATACCATGAAATAATTTAAAATTTTCCTCACCCTCTAGGTTCCATCTAACCTTGGATTTTGATTTAGATCTTTGATTTTGAGATGTTCAATTCGAGTAAGTTCTTGTTGGATAATTTGGTCAAATTAAGTTTGAATGACAATTGATGGTCATTAAAGATACTAATGGAAATTAAAGAAAAGGTTAATATTTGGTCAAATTAAACGACTGAATTAACTTTGTAATCATGAGCCATTAGTAGGATTAATAAGGTTAATTAATCCGACCGTTATCTTTCATCTCCTATATATAGTGAGTGATATCCTCACATATCAAAAAATACACCGAAAAATACACCACTCATCACTCATCTCCTTTTGTGTTACCATTCATATTTCTTGTGTATCGGTTCGTAATAGAGGGAAGACACATTTTGGTTCGCCTTGATAACCCGTTTGTGCTAACGGGGTTATCCGTTGTTGTTGTATCCTGGGAGATAGACGTTCACGATTCTCAAGCACCGTGGAGAGGACGAATCTGTCTTAAGGAAACTGTGAGCATCACAGGCCTCAACATTTTCCTTACTTGTGTTTTTTGTGTCTCAACAATTGAAAGATTTACGGTATCATTTCTCTACACGTTTATATTTTATGTTATGGTTTGTTCGTCTCTAATAGCAATACATCTAATAATTACCTACAATCTTAAGACATAGCCGGTTTTGCTATTTGAGGTGGTTGTTGATATAAGAATTAACAACATACGGAGTAGCTAATTTAGAACACATTTTTTAAAACTTTCGGCTCATATTTCCTAGTTGAACAAAGCTATAAAAGTTTTTTTTTTCGGGGTCATGTTATCCAATAAATATCTTTTGTTTTCAAATGACAAAAAATGATCAACAACTTACATGTTATCACGTAATTGGTTGATAAATGTTTTGGACTGTGTTTATATATTTGAAAATATATGAAAATGGATGTTCTCTAATAGTAAATGGATATAAGATATACGGATTGAAACAGCCATTTGAGAGGACACATATTTAGTAACGGTAGAGTTAATGCAAAAGGTAATATATAACTTGAAACTGAACTATTTGGTGTGTTACATGTTAAACAAGTTTTTGGAACTGATTTTCAAAGGAATCAAAATGACAATACACTCTAATGACGTTGTGACCAGTATATCCATAAGTTTTATGGATTATGTGATTAACTTTGCATTAATATGTATTACCGGAATTTAAAAAAAAAATGTTTTCCATCACTGGTTATTTATAAGATTCTTTCTCAATATTATTTATGAGATTTAATTGCATTGATGATTATCAATAAATGACATATGATTTATTTAGTGAGAAAAAATGTGAATGAGACAATAATTAGTTCTGGTCATTCTTATATCTACATAGAGTAAGGGAAATAAACTTCATTGTGTTTCAATTTTGCATAGTGAATGAATGAGTTTTGTACCCATTTTTCTCGGTGCATAAGACAACTATTGTATTCGTATCGAATTTGTTATAATCAGTTGTGTGCACAAATTGTCATTTCTTTGTTGAAGTATTTGAGCATAACGTTTTGTCTTGTTTGTTGAAATTAATAAGAATTTGGTTTTGAAACCAAAACGTTTGCTGAAACATTGTATTGTGCAAAGTTTGGTCTGACTCTGAATAGTTTGATTTTGAAGAAAAAAAAAATATACATATTGTTTGTTTAACAATTTGTTAATGGTCCATCATTTAACAATAGATTGTTAAGATGGAATATCAAATTAATGAGTCAACTCAAGTACTTGAGCTTTTTGAAATGATGAAAAGGAAACTCTTGCTCATGACTTGAGTACGGTAGATACTCAAAAGTATTAATATTTTTAGGGTCGTATAAGCACATCCGCGCATGTGACATGGTGGATATTGTCTACTAAATTTGTATAAGGGTAATCAAGTCGATCGGTTTTGTACCGAGTATTGAAAAGTTTGGATGTTGCAAATATTCTATTGTGAATATTGTTGCGAATAATCAAACTACTTGTTATTCTAGAAAGATGAATAATCGGCATGACTTGTTATAACTCATATTGGTAATAATCGAACGGTTTGTCATATGTAAGAAATGACTATGTGTTGAATATAACCGTGTAGGACATTGTGAAATGTCAAGAAAGAACACACATATAGATGATAACGAATTACGTTGGTTTATGTAACTAACTTGAACGATGTGATTGTCATCCAATGTGAGCTATTGTCCATTCGCTAAGTTGGACATATTTTGATTGTGTAAAATGATTACACATTGATTTTATATGATTATAATCATTTAATAAATTGTGATAATCATATAATGATATGAGATTAAATGTGATTATATATATATATATATATAGAGTCCCTTTATTTTCAGAACCCACCTTATCTGCGAGAACTGCGAGAACCACTTATGTACTCTTAATAATGCATAGTGTTCAACATATCAATGCAAAATGACATTTTTGAAAATATCTATATTTTTTTTAAATATTAGATTTTTTATTTAATCTAAAAGGGTATAATAGTAAAACACAATATTTATTTATTTATTTTGATTTTTCTATTAAATCCGTTTTTTTATTTTTATTATTATTATTTTTTTTAGCAGTATGTTTTCAGATTTAGTGCACATATGTTTTTAAGCAGACATGTTTTCAGATTTAGTGCATATATGTTATTTTTAAGATAACATATTTCCAGATTAGTGCTACAAGATATGTTTTCAGAAATAGTCATATGTGTTTTTTTATATAACGTAAATATATAACAAACCAAGAACATAAATGTTATACATAAAATCCGATATCGATTGAAATACAATTAAAATACAAATTTCTAAAAAGCATAAATACATGAATCTAATCGATTTATACACGTGAGCACTAATACTATTTAACACAAATGGACATATGTTCACACTCATTGTTATCAACATTTTTAGAAGTCGGGCATATATGCACACGCGTAGCCATCAATATTTTCAAAAGTCGGACATATATGCACTCTTGTAGCGGTGAACATTCTTTTAATTACATCTGAAACAAAAAAAAAGTATAAAAATTAGCAACATTAATATTATTAAAATAGAATTACAAAGAAAAAGATATTTATAACACAAACAAATAGGAAACGAATTTTTTAATCATAATAACTAGCATAACAAATATGCACAATTTAAAACATATATGCACGTTACTTTTATTGATTTTGTACAAGCCAAAAAACACATATGCACCATTCCAATGATTTTTTATTAAATTTAAAACAAATCAAACACGTATGCACAATTTAAAATATATATGTAATACCTAGAACTTTCCATAGATAGTGTAAGGCATAAAAGATAATAAAAGCACCCTTTTCGATCAAACTCATCCCACAAAAAATTTAACCACTAATAAACTAATAAGCATACACGTTAATGAGAACGTCTATGTTTTCAGAACAGACTTGTTGTCAAACATAAGTGTTTTGAAACATGCATGTTTTGAACCATAATTGTTATGAAACATGCATGTTTTGAACCATAATTTTTAGAACATACTAGTTTTTATTAATTTTTAGAGCATACATGTTTTTAAAACATACACGCCACCATTTTAATCCATTAAAGATAGACCCAAGATCGTAGAAATGATTACGGGATCTCAAAATGCAGGTAAAATAATCACAACCAGTTTAATAATTAATAAACCATGAAAGCACCATGCATCACATGACCCACGAAATTAAAAAGCCAGTTTAATATCAACCGACCCACCGAGAAGAAGTAGTATAATTAGATTGAAGATAACCTTTACCAGCTTAATACATAACTGACTATTAATATTGTCAGTATACCAATTATAATACTTAATAACCTACTGCTACTAAGTATCCATATACCAATTATATCTAACGTAATGTATCTTTAACCAATTCAACAAACATGACTATTAACATTGTCCATAATCCAGAAGCTACACATGATGTTTTTATTAAGTAACAACACTTGTCTTAACGTTATAGTCATAATGGCATAATCTCCGAGGAGAAGAAATCTAAAGCCAAAACAGTTGTTCCATATAAAAAATTAAAGAATAACCATTTAGCAATATCAAAACCCGAATCTGACCCTTATTCATCAATACATCAATTGGTAAAAATAAGAGAAAAAAAATACTCACACGCTATCACTATTTCAGATTGTGAGGAAGAAGAGGCGAGTTGGACCACCACTAAACAACACAGATCGGACCTCGCCGTCACCCGCAATTGACCGTCGCAACGCCGGTTGGAGACGACGAAACTTTGAAACCATAGATCGATCTATACAAATACCAGAAGCAAGAAGCAGGGGATGCGATTTCTTTTGGCAAACACGAGTGGCGGCAAGGATGTTCAGATCTTGAAAAAAGGAGAGAGAGATGTGCGAATGTTGTTTGGATATATAACTGATTTATTGAACTAACGAGATGATCAAATGATATAGAGAGGATGGTGGATGATTGTTGGTTGATGATTGTTGGTGGAGGCTAGGGTTTGAGAGGAACAATGTGAGAGAGAAAGAGGTTAAAATATAACTGATGCATTGAATCAGTTTCTACAAAAATGGACGAATTTTAAGATAAAATTAGGAAATACCAATCATACCCTTCTTTCATTTATAAAACTTAACCAATCATTCCAATAATTACATAAATGGCACAACTCATTATAGCCATTGATCAAAGAATCTAATGGTTTATAAAAGTTCTCGCAGTTCTCGCATTTAAAGTAGGTTCTGAAAATAAAGTTTCACTATATATATATATATATATATATATATATATATATATATATATATATATATATATATATATATATATATATATATATATATATATAATCACAAGTGAATTAGAATGACATGTTATAAGTGTAGGACTTACACATATAACTTATGGGATCCTCCTAAAGCAGTGGTTTAAAGTGATTTGTCTAAAAGTAGAATGTTAGTAGATGAAGCTATGAGTAATCAGAATGATGCATCTTCTGTCATACGCTTGATTCCTTGGTCTATAGCATGCTAGATTTGGAATCTGTTAATTATGATATGGAAAATAATTAACATAAGACATTCAAAAAATGTTCATACACTAGTATGAAACTTGTAAAGTGACAAAATACTAATGTTCTTGATGTCATATCCATGTGATAAAATTCTTATAAACAAAATTAATACTTTGAAAGATAGAACCTTTTTACAAAATTCTTGAGATAAATTTCATGTGGGGGATTCCGGCCTAGCTAGAGTTCAAAAGAACATCAACAAACATGAAGTTCTTGCCTAGTTGGAATACTCAAGAATTACCTGGAGCATGATATATTTAGAGTTGAACGAAACTCAAACTTGTCTGAGACATATTATGTCGATACAACAACTACTCTCAGCATGAGTTATCCCTATTGACAATGTGAAGTCATAGAATAACATTGCGGATCCGCTTACGAAAAGCTAAATGTGAGAGTTAGTTAGCAAGTCGTGAAGAGGAATGTGACTAAAGCCCTTGAAAAGTTTATATGAAGGAAAACCTAACCCAGCTGACTGGAGATCCCAAGATCTGGGTTCAATAGGACAACCTACTTGTATAAACTGAGGTCACTGTGGGGGAGTAATAAACTCCACATTTATTTAAGGGAGTTAGAAAACTTCCTAGTCCATTCATATCACAGTGACAATATGAGGTTAAGCATATGGCTTTTAATGATTAATCGAGAATCATCTATGTGAGAGAGAAGTGGGGTCGCTTCTAAGGGAATTGTGGGGGCGCAATTCTTAACAGCTCTCGCAGAACCAGGCTAATGTTCATGACCATAACGAACATAACTATGAGAACCAAAAAGTGTCAAGGAGATATTTGTGTGAATATATATTGTCGTCTCCACAAACAGCAGACAGTTCAAAGACATCAAGTTCTACTGGCTGCTAGGAGGCTAAGTATATTTCACGAGGGAAGGTTCAAAGGGTAACACCTACCTATCCTATGCAAATATCAACTGCAAAACTCTATTACAACATCGAGTCGTTGAAATTTGTTTCACTTTATCAATTTCATTCATGTGGGGGATTGTTGGATAATTTGGTCAAATTAAGTTTGAATGACAATTGATGGTCATTAAAGATACTAATGGAAATTAAAGAAAAGGTTAATATTTGGTCAAATTAAACGACTGAATTAACTTTGTAATCATGAGCCATTAGTAGGATTAATAAGGTTAATTAATCCGACCGTTATCTTTCATCTCCTATATATAGTGAGTGATATCCTCACATATCAAAAAATACACCGAAAAATACACCACTCATCACTCCTCTCCTTTTGTGTTACCATTCATATTTCTTGTGTATCGGTTCGTAATAGAGGGAAGACACATTTTGGTTTGCCTTGATAACGATTATTAAAAATTGGTTCGACACAAGTGTTCTATCAAGTTCACTTAGCTTGGTGCCAATATTTTTTATACACGTTTACCTCCAAGAGGTTCAAATGAGTAAATAACATTCCTTAATAGATAAATTGAGTAAACTAGCATGGTACTCGCGCGTTGCAGTGACGAGTATCATGCAGTTACAATTTTCAGCGAGAAATGTTTTTCATTTCTATATTTTACGATACAATAGCTTTACGGATGAGGACAATTTTAGTTTTGAATAATTTTAAGCAATAACAAGTTAACTCATATTAAAACTATGGGGGTTGATACTCACACCATTTTTCTTATACATACACCATACTGTACAACATTTTAATGCACACTGTATAAGACAGTAATGCACAATTGTGGTGTATGTATAAAAATGGTGTGAGTATCAACACCCTAAAACTATAGATTATCCACGTGATCTTGTGGCAACAAAAAGACGGTAGCTAGTATATTGTGAAAGTAAGAGGTTAAAGTAGGTGACAATGACCCGTAATTACAAGTTATTGTTCAATAAAAATATTACACCGAATTTTAAAATCACCTAAATAATGTTAAAAAAAATTAATTCTCTAAAATACACTTATAAGATTTTTTTTTTTTTTTTTTTTTTTTTTTTTACACTTATTTGAATTATTGACATTGTGTATTATGTTTATCACATATAGCTAGAAGATACAAGTAAAAAGGAACTTATAAAGATAAAGAAAATCAAAATGTTCAAGAAATCATGCGAGGCAACTTTAAGGAGTTTAATTATTATTATGTAAATATATCTAATAAATATAAAATAATATAATTAGCACTTACCACTTTGCATTTTTTCATCCTTTACTTAGAAAAGATAGTCCAATTTTTATAAACACAATTTTTAGTTTTGCCATAAGTTTGCATTTGAATAATATGAAGATTTGTGTGTTTGATTAGTTTGTATAATATGTATCATAACATATAAATTTCGTATTAAGGATTTTCTAAAAATAACATTTATTAGATAGTTATAGTTATAGATGTTCTTCTTTCTTCTTATATTAAATTACATTGTATTTTTCAGTTATTTAAAAAAAATATCTTTAAAAAGTGCTTTAAAATGTTGTAACTAATTTTATTATAGCTATAGTTATTAAAATTTGTTATAATAGGTAAGTTTTGGCTTATTATTTTAATACTTCCATTTAGGGAAGGTCAAAAAGGCTTTATAATACAATATAAGTATATGTAAAATATGTAGAATTATATAAATTAACACTTAGCACTTTGCACATTTATATCTTTTGCTTTGAAAAAATCGTTTAATTATTATAAAACACAATCTTTGAAAAAATCGTTCAATTATTATAAAACACAATTTTAAGTTTTACGGTAGTTTGCATATAAACTGTATGAAGCTTTGTGTGTGTAAAACCCGAAAATCTAAAACGCGTAAAAAGACTATTTTGCCCCTCTAATTTAAAATTTATAAAATACACAAAATACGCCATGCTTATTAAATGTTAATTTAATCTCACTTATAAATGATTGACAAACTTAATGTACGAGGTCATTAAAAATAATTACGTTTACGTCTAAAATATAAACCTTACGCTACCAAATAAACATGGGCCGAAATTTAATTGATCTTATAACTTAACTTTGACCCATCTTAACTTGGATTTGGGCTTGGCCCTTTGTTTTCTTTTCACGGCAAAACCAAGTTTCCCCTATATATCTCCCACTTTTTTTTTATGTTACGCTTCACAAAAGAGACGCAAAACCTAAAAACCCTAAGTCTCAAAAAGTGACGGCAAAATTTGTTTCTTCTTCTCAATTCAATCAAGCTAGCAGAAAAGGTGTCTCGAAGGTAGTGCTGTCGTGAGTTTGGTCCTCTTGTTCTTCTCGTTCCACCATTAGTACGCATCAAGGTTTTGTTTCGTCTAAAACCTTTTCGACCTTACTTTTTTTTGTTTTCTTGTTTTTCTGTCGTGAGTATATATATGCCTCATGAACGCATGCATGCTATGGACTAAAGCTTCAAATAAAAACAGTAAACTTGGTCAACAAGAACATGTAAACCTCAAATATGTTATGCATGTAATCGACACATATAAGACCCATGAATTGTTGAATGAGAAACCATATAAATCGACCTATGTATATTCTTTGAACATGCTTATCATACATGCACACGACCACATTCATGCTAGCAACTGTTCTTTGATTTCTGTCATGGGTCCAAGTTGAATGCATGAATATGTATATGTTTATTATCACATAGAGTAATAAAAATAGTCAATGAAATCATCACATAAGTCATGAGTAGGATCGCATGAATAATAAAAGTAGTTACAGTATTTCATGTGTAAGATCACCTAAAGATTTAATATGATGAACATGCTAACTCGACTTCTGTTTTGATTTCGTATTTGTCACAAGTATTGACATGTTAATAAAGTAACGTGAGTCACATGCATAAGTCACCTAAATATTGAATAGGATTAACATGCTATTCGACCCATACTATTTTGTTTTGAAACCTTTGCTCAACCCCATGATCATTCGACCATGCATGTTTTTACTTAAACAATGATAAGCTAAGATGAGTAATAGAGGTCTCGACATACACCTATGTTATTTTCTTGTGTCAAATTAAAAGAGGTTAATGCATGTGAATACGTTGGTTTAACCTTGGGTTGCATATCATTTTTATAAGAGCCTCGTTGGTTTAGTTGTGTCGATAATGATTTTCAAAAGAGTCTCGTGTTGCCTTGTTTGTGTCGTATGGATGTTTAAAAAGGGTCGACTTGGTTTAAAGTTTAAAAAGGTTTTGGAATTAATTAAGATTAAAGGTTAGACTATGATTAATGAAAGATGTAGGGTTGGTCTTGTAAATAATGAAGCTAGAAGGTTAGCTCGTTAATTGAGTAAATGCATGGACTAAACTTGTAAAAAGAGTAAACTTGTAATATTTACATTTTAGACCCTAAACTATAATAATCATCATGTTAAATCTAATATAATATTAATTGCATCATAAATGACTAACTTACTAAAATGGGTAAACCTAATTCATCAGACTTAAAAGTAATACGTGGTATTTAATTTGTATAGGTTCTGCGAAGAAGGAGTGATCCTTTGCTTTCCGTGTTTCTTGCTTTTGTTAGTTTTGCTTTTGGAATAAGGTACAGATATTCTGACCTTTTCAGTAAAGGTTTCTCATGATTTTCTTTCTTTGGCCTTTCTCTTATGCTTATTAGGGTTTCCTATGCCATTGCTATGATTCCCTTCTATTTGTCTGATCCTTTGTCTGAACTTCTGTTTGTTGAACCTTGCTATATCTGATTTGGACCTTATGATTATGAACCTTCTGATATGTATTTCTGTTTTGACCTTTATGATTACCTATGATCTGTGTCATTTCTGACATTCTGTCTGACCTAAGTTAGTTTGACACCCGAGCCATTATTTCACTAGGCATGGGGGTTCCATGTCCATGTCAGTGATGCACCTCTGGAATGACTCTAGGGCAGTAGAGTGATGTTCTGCCACGTCCCTTGGTGATGGATCATATTTTGTATATGTGAGGTAGGGGCGTATGGATGCATCCTAGGTCTGTTTATCTGATTATCTGTTTATCTGTTATCTGTATTATCTGATGATTGATGCTGCGTGCATGCACGTCCTTCATAACTCTGGTAGGTCTCCCCTACATATGTTGCCTTATGTGTGTGATTATTTCTGATATATGTTCTGGGCTCGTGGTAGATGACTAAACCTTTATCCGTTATTTCTGTTTCATGTATTCTGTTTATGATTCTGTTATTTTTCCTTCACACCATATTCTGTATTCGTTTCTGTTTCATATTACTTTGTTGTTATATCTGTTCACTGAGCTTTTGAAGCTCAGCCGCATTTTCCTTTTCTTCCGCGGCAGGTATCTAAGCTAGGAGCTGGGGTTGCTTTGGGATTGAGTGCTGAGTGTGGACTTACCTTAGAAATTTTAGCTTTGAACTTATGATGCCATTTTAAGACTTTTGTTATTTCAGTTGGAATTTCTTTTCATTGGGAACCTATGTATTTTAAGTCATGTTGACTTACTTTATTTCAGAATTTATGTTGAGACTTCCTTTTGTTATTTTATGTTTGCTCTGATATGACACCATATTTGTGATTCCTTTACCCTTATCGGGTCAGGGCGTTACAGTGTGTTTTAATAATCTATACAATATGTATAATAACATGTATTTTAAATATTAAGCTGTTTTAAAAATAACATTTATTAGGTAATTATGGCTATAGACATTTTATTTTTCTTATATTAAATTACATTGTAATTTTTTAATTATTTTTAAAACATGCCTATAAAACATGTCTATTAAATTACATTGTAATTTTTTAATTATTTTTAAAACATGTCTACAATGTTAATATTGCTATACTTATTAAAATTTGCTATAATAAGTAAGTGTCTTGTCTTACTATTTTAAGACTTTTATTTTAAGAATGTCTGAAATACTTTTTAACTTAGTATATATATGTGTAAAATGTATAAAATCATATAAATTAACACTTACCACTTGCACATTTGCATCATTTGCTTTGAAAAAAAGTCCAATTTTTATAAACATAGTTTTTATTTTTACGGTAAGTTTGCATATGAATTGTATGAAGTTTTGTGTGTTTTATTAGTTTGTATAATATGTATAATAACATATATTTTCATATTAAGGGTATTTAAAAATAACATTTATTTGGTATTTATGATTATAGATGTTTTTATTTTCTTTTATTTAATTACATTTTATTTATTAATTATTTTTTTAAAACATGCCCACAAAAAGTGTTTTAAAGTTGTAACTAAAGCTATTATAGCAATACTTATATTAAAATTTACTATAATAAACAAGTGTATTGACTTAATATTTTAAAACTTTTATTTTGAGAAGTTAACAAATGTTTTATAATGTAATATAGATAACATGTCATAAATAGTTTAAATGAGTAAATAATACGCTACAAGAAATAACAGGATTTTGTTATAAAATTAATAAAACGACATATCTCGCTATGTCCAGAAAAAGACATCCTTGATCTCTTAGCCATAAACACGCCCTTACAACACATTACAGGAAAATTTGTGATGCAATAATAGCCCTCTCTAGCTAAGAAATGACACTTTCGGTCTCTATGCCATAAACGTGCCCCATCCTCGTTCCCTTGGTCTCAAGATATCGCTTGTTGTGTTTCGTAATGGGTGTTAAAGCAGGAACTCTGTCCGTAATTTGTAAGCCATATCCCTTGAGTCCATCACACTTCGCTGGGTTGTTCGTCATCAGTTTTATTGTTCTAACTCCCAAATCCTTCAATATCTGACGCAAATTGTGAAAACAAAAATACTAATAAATAAATAAAACAAATCATAAATGCAAATCATTTATATGCTACAAAAAAAATTATATTTGTTTACGTCTCGTATTTGTTGTTAATAGTAACTAATCTTTCAATATCTGAGCACGAGTTTTGAAAACAGAAATAGTAATTAACAGATTAAAGCAATCATAAATGGAAATTTATTTACGCTACACAAGAATTATATTAGTTTCTGTTTTGGGATATCTGCTGTTAATTGTAACACAAATCTTTCAATATTTTAACACAAAATTGAAAATAAAAATAGTACGGAGTAATAAATGGAGTAAGAGATTTATTTAAATGCTACGTATACTTTGCATCTTTCACAATGTCCACTACACTTTGATTTGTTAGAAGTATTTGATACATTTGTTTCATTAACTATATTTTGAAAGAGCAAGCCTTCAAGGTGAAAATATTAAGGTTGTGTTAGTTGGAGAAAATTTTCCTTCATTTCTCATTTCTTGTTTTGTAAAAAAAAGATAGAGTTTTTATCTTCACAAAACAATTGAAAAAATAGAAAATACGTTTACTTAGAGAAACATGCGTTTGTGTTTTTCATTTTGCAAAACTAGAAACATGTTCAAGTGTTATTATTTTATATCTCAATTCTCTATTCACATTTGTAATATTATAAAAGCATTTTGAAACGACTACAATTCGACATAAAAAAAATAAATTCAACATAAAGTAAAAATTTCTACTTCATCCGTTTTTATACGTGTTTATCTGTTTTTGTACTTTTTTGAACGTTTTATCCGGTTTTGTACGTTTTTATCTGTTTTTGTACATTTTTATACGTTTATATCCGTTTTTCTACGTTTTAACGATTTTATATGTTTTTGTACGCTTTCAACCGTTTTTATATGTTTTCGTCTGTTTTTATATGTTTTCGTCCTTTTTGTACATTTTCTTAGTTTGTTTTTATACGTTTTATGCGTTTTTATACGTTTTCGTCCGTTTTATACGTTTTCGTTCGTTTTTATACGTTTTCGTCCATTTCTATACATTTTTATATGTTTCATCTGTTTTTATACGTTTAGTACGCTTTGAACTTTTTCATACCTTTTTTATTTTTTTACTTTTTCATCCGTTTTATACCTTTTTATACGTTTTCGTCCGTTTTTATACGTTTTTGTCCGTTCTTATACATTTTCATCCGTTTTATACATTTTCTTATATTTTTATCCGATTTTTTACGTTTTCGTACCTATGTACGTTTTTGTACATTTTTATACGTTTTTATCCGTCATTATTCATTTTTATCTGTTCTCATTCATATGGAAACGTACAAACACGAATAAAAACATATAAGTACAAATAAAAAATTATGAAATGTTCAAAATCGTATAAAACAAACAAAACGAATGAAAAATTATAAAAACAGATGAAAACGAACACAATGTATAAAAACGTACAAAAATGTATAATATTGGACGTAAGCATATTAAAACGCACAAAAATGTATAAAACAAAGGAAAACCTATAAAAACGGACGAAAACGTATGAAACGGATAAAAAAGCATATAAAAACGGATGAAAACATATAAAACAAACAAAAACATACAAAAATGAACGAGAACATATAAAAACGGACAAAAACATATAAAAACGAACAAAAAATTACGAAAGTGTATGAAAACCTATGAAAACGTATAAATAAGGATGAAAACGTAAAAAGCGTGTAAAAATGAACGAAACCATATAAAATGGATAATAACATATAAAAACGGACAAAAACGTATGAAAACGAACGAAAACTGATGAAAACATATAAAATAGACGAAAACGTATGAAAGCGGACGAAAATGTATAAAAACGGACAAAAACGTATAAAAACGAAAGAAGACGTATAAAAACGGACAAAAACATATAAACGGATGAAACGTATAAAAACGAACGAAAACGTATAAAAACGGACGAAAACGTATAAAAATGTATAAAACGGATGAAAACACATGAAAACAAACGAAAACGTATAGAAATGAATGAAAATGGACGAAAACATATAAAAAAGACGAAAACGTATTGAAACGAACAAAGACGTATTAAAACAGACGAAAACGTATAAAAACATACGAAAACGTATAAAAATGGAGCACTTCGGTTAGTGGGCTTTTACCTTAAGGAAATGAGTGCGGAAACGAATTCGGGGTATTTTAAAGGAATTAGGTGAAAAAAATAAAAAATGTTTTTAGTTTTGTGTTTTAAAGTGGGAAATAGGGATTTTGTGTTTTGTAAAAAATTTTATTGGAAAACACTAATTTGAACGCAATCTTTGTTTTTCACAGAATATTTTGTAAAAAACAAGGGTGTTTCTCTCAACTAAACGCTCCTTAAGTATCTCCGTTCGCAAAAATTGAGAAAAGTATTATTGCTAGCTACTAGAGGGTGTTTGTTTAAGCTTATATGTGGGCTTATGAGCTTATTTGACCTCGGCTTATAAACCTCTATTTTATGGCTTATTTTTAGACTTATGAACTTATATAAGTTTATTATACCATGATACACTTATATAAGCCCATAACTTTCAAAAGAAGCCCAAATATTTAAGTTTATAAATTATAAACCGAAAACAAATAAGCTCATAAGCTACATATAAGCTTTAAATTAAACAAACACCCCTAGATTAACACCTAATACCCATTTTTTTTTTTTTTTTTTTTTTTTTAAAGAAATGAAGGCTCAAATAGTAGTAAATGCAGAGGAAGCAAAATTATCGTCAAATAAAGACGAAACTATATCTTATATGATATTTTGGAAATTACTTCCTTCGCCTTAAAATTATAGTCCTCATTTAAGTCTTTCTTTTTTAAATTTAACCTTAAATTGTTTATTTTATATAATACTTAATGCAAAATATATGAATATGTTAAGTTTTAAATGGATTTTAATTGTTATAATGTTCATCAAGTATTATATAACACAAACAAAAATTTAAGGTCAACGTTGAAGGACTAAGACTTGAAAAGTCAATCAGAAACTATATTTTTAAGACGGATGGAGTATAAAAATATGGATTAACAAAGAAACACTTGGCATTCTGTATTGCACTTGATATCACTCTTCGAGGTCAAGTTAAACGTGAGGGATATTATAGATATATGTCTTTGTGTTTAATGTAATCTTTTCGTTAGTAGTCGTTATAGTAGGTTCATGAGTTTGGTTTGTCTTTCTTATGATATGTCTTGGTGCATTTTTTCCGTTTATGTGATGGGTTGAGATGTGAGATTCACTCACATCCAACGTACTTAAATATTTTTTGGAGTTATAAAATTTACCGGGTGTTTTAAACACCTTTTACCCGAAAAAACATTACTAATATGACATGACACATAAGTTTAGTAAAAAAAATCGGTTTATCTCTACTAATATTATAAAGCATTTAGGACTATTCTATAATTAGCAAAGCTTAAAAATTCAGACCTCTATACTTGCTTGTTATGAAACGATTTCAAAACTTGATCAATACTTGTAACCTCAAAACTTGTAACCGTCATATTAATGATCAAATAGTGATTTAATGGGAAATAAATGTGTAACCACCATATTAATACTTGCAACATATAAAACTGAAAAAAAGTTATTAATATACATTGTCACTTATAAATCTTAATATAAAAAGAACTCATAACTCATGGTTTATGAAAGAATAAAAAAAGCTACGACACAAACTAATCATACTTCACACACAATAGAGTTAGCCATCCTAAGTTTGGATGGAGCAATCTCTTTCTAATTATCTACTTATTTGAGCCGGAATAATATTTGCTCGCCGCAAAATATAGTCACATGGTACTCACCATTGCATTACACGGGTACCCTGCTAATTTATCTTATATCTAGACTACCTTTCATTAATCTTAAGAACAAAGAACCTTATTGATTGTAATAATTATTCAGTATCCTCCAAATTTAGTAAGGTTGTATATATGTGTGGACTGTGGAATATCCTTCGGGTAACACTGTTCGTAAATATAGGTATATGAATACCTAAAAATTTGTAATGAAATTATTTAAATGTAAAGATATCCGAATTTCCAGATTTAGTAATAAGCGATAAGCTTTATAAAAATTTGGATATATTCTGATACACAATTAATTTCCAAATCCTTAAAGAAAACCAATTATTTTCATTGTATGATCACATAGATGTTCATGTTTAGAAACTAGAAATAAATTTGTGTTTACCTGTGCTCCGACGCCATAATCCCTCGAATCAACAGGCAGACCAAGGTCCTCGTTGGCTTGAACAGTATCACGACCATCATCTTGTAAATTGTAAGCACGGAGCTTGGAACCTAACCCAATTCCCCTTCCCTCGTGACCTTTAAGATAAACCACCACTCCTCGTCCAGCCTCTTCGATTTGTTTCATTGCAAGTGCCAATTGGTTCCCACAATCACATCTAGCGGACTTAAATATGTCGCCCGTTAAGCATTCTGAATGGACTCTAACAAGTACATCCATCCCATCCCCAATCTCACCCTATAATCAATCAAACGCAAACATATCAATTAAATTTGATCTCAAAATATAAATAAGAATGAGATTTCCAATCATATTGATGTTTGCCACCTTGACCATTGCAACATGCTCGAGTCCATCTGACATTGATTTATAACAATAGGTAACAAATGACCCCCATGCAGTGGGTAGCCTGGCAGACGAAATACGCTTAGCTATTTTGTCAGTCTTCCTTTTGTACCTGCTAATTCAAACCATGTTAATGAATTCTTTTCCTTCACACACACAAATTAAACAATAAGTTGTAATTTGTGTAGGAAACTTACAGCGACAAAGCCACAGCTAAACAACTAACAACAAACGATCCGATGGCCACTTCGTTCAGAATTAGGCCATTTTGTGCTGGAGCAGGCAACGTAGTACGAGAAGCTGATGAAGATGATGAAGCGAGAGCCGAACCTATCAGCAAAGCAATGAACATCATGTTGAAAGTGTTAGACATCATTGCAAAGGGACAAGTAGTCAAGAACAATGTGAGGGTTTATATAGAAAAACTAGCAGGGTACCCGCGCGATGCGGCGGCGGGTACCCTGTGATTGAATTTTCTGATAATGTGATGTTATGCGGCCATATTTTTTTAACAATTAATTTAGAAATAATAATAACGGAGATCTTGTTTAGTTTCCTTTTCGTTTTCGAGTCTAGGTAGATCTTTGTTATTACAGTGAGTTGGGGAGTGACCAGTGGGTAGCCTAACAAAAAAAAAAAAAAGAAAATCTTACAAAGTTAAAAATGTTTTTTCAATTATGTGATAGTTCACTTTTTTGTTTTTTAGTCGAGTGAGTTATCGGTCGAGGGGATGAACCTTTCGTCAATTTTGGAGCCGGCCGACCCAGTTCGACCCTCATGCTGCAATGGCGGCGAATCGGTCGACGCAATGGCGACCGAATCGGTCGATCTACCACTGCGGGCAGCTTAATGGCTTTATTTTGAAGTACTTGGCTTAGTAGCTTGATTTGATTGTACATTGTGGTTAAATGGTTGTATATTTTGGTGAAGGGGTAAATTAAATAGTGTATTAATTGTATATGTTGAATAGTGTTTTTTTAGTTTTATTTGTGCTTCAAATAGTTGTAACTTATGCTTTTTTATTTGCATTTGCTTAAAAGCTCTATATTAAGAAATCTTAAAAAATTAATAGGAGGGAAGGTACAAGATGCATTATAAGTAATATAGATATAGATATATTAGGGTTACTAGCGGGATGTCACAACTGAGAACTATCGAACTTGCCCGTTTCAAATAAATATTAACCTTTCGATCATGGTGATTGTACGGTTCCCGACGTGGATATGATTAAAATAGTAGCTCAGATATTTGCACTTATAATACTTAAAAAAATACTAGACGGATACCCACGCAAAGTAACGGTATATAGCGGCAAATAATAATACTTGCGAAATCGTGATTTTGATTTGACCCTTGATGCAAAACTTGTGTTTTTTTTTAAATTAATATAGTATGTGTTTCTGAAAAGTTGTCAAATTTAAAATTGATCAAAAAAGACATAATTTAAGTTGATTTTTTTTAAACTTGTCAAATTTAAAAGGTACTTAGGGTAATTTAGACAAACTATATACATTTTAGATTTTTGTTTTAAGATTTCATGAAAACACATACACTTTTAATAAATAGTAGATATATCGCAACATAGGGTTTTTCTTTTTAATGATGAGTATGTCAAATATTAAAATGTATTCTACCTTTTGGTAAAATCTTATTTTAATATTTAAATACCTTCAATGCCATCTCAACCTATTTACTCAAATGGTACGGAATCATTTGCAAAGTATCAAACTTTGCAAAGCCTGAAAAGTAAATTCGTGCTGCCACGTGTCTCTTCTCCTTTTCCCTCCTAAGGATAGTTACGTAATTTTGTGTCCTCCCCTTTCTTTGATTTTCCGATGTCCCCATCCCCTTTCATACCATCATCATCATCATATCTCCCCATCCCCTTTCATACCATCATCATCATCAGATCTAACCCTTTTCTATTCACCGGAGCACCAGATCTCCGGCGTGCACCCGCCGTGTATCTCCGGCGACAACAAACACAGTTTCGGATACCCGTTTGGCTCTGGATATGTGTTTCAAACAAAATGAGCTGAATAAATAAGATTTGATAGATTGATTGATAAATAAATTGACTATGTGAAAGTGAAATGTTAGTGATGCTGATGAAGGTCTCTTTTATATTGATTATATGGAGATGCTCAATGTGTACAACTCTTGCTGCAGGATGTAAAATCTAGGAAGATGATTTGATGATTGATGATGACCTTTAGGCTGAACACAGTGGCAACCTAGTTCATCCATGCCACATCAGCTTTCTCTCTCCGACGACCTGAAGACGACCTAGTTGCCACAGTGGTGACCTGACAATTTTTTTTAATCAAATATTTTTAAAAACAAAATTAAACTTCATTAATAAAAATACTTAATATTACAACAATAATTAAAAACTTAAACTAATAAAACGTAGACGTTACAATACTTATTAAAAACTGAAAACATCACAAAAAATCTTCATCGTCAGTTACGTCTTCGTCACTTTCGTCTTCGCCTTCAATCTCTTGATTGCCTGCATTTCCACGGTTTCTCCAAATGTGTTCGACCAAATCAGATTTTACGTTTAGATGAGTTGATCGATCCGTTAACTCCTGAGTAACTACTAAGGATTCTGCATGGGATCTTACCGGATCATGATCACGGTGGCCCTCTTGTGGAAACCATGTAGGACAAATCGCCCGCTGCTTGTGTTTGATGATCATATTATGTAATATGATGCATGTATACACAATATTTTCGAGATCCTTTTTATGCAGCCCTCGAGCCGGAACTTTAAGCATTTTTCACTTCTTCTTCAACACACCGAAAGCTCATTCCACATCTTTCCTTGCTGCTTCGTGCTTTCTCTTGTACAGTATTCTTTTTTCATCACCAGTAGGAGGATTTGAAATGGACTTAATAGGAACAGACCATTCCGGATATATCCCGCCAGTAAGATAATATCCCCTTTTGTAAGCAACATCGTTAGCCTCGAATTCAAGTTCCGCTGCTCTCCCAGATTTGATATCATTGAAAACAGGGGAACGATATAAAACGTTTATATCGTTATTCATCCCGGAGACACCAAAGAACGCATGCCAAATCCATAAATCTTGGGAGGCGACCGCTTCCAATAAAATGAATGGATGTGGCCCGTGATCACCCCTAGCATATTGACCTCTCAAACTATTTGGGCAGTTCTCCCACTCCCAACCTGTACAATCAATGCTTCCCATCATCCCAGGAAACCTATGCTTATACTCGTGATGAGCATATAATCTTTCAAGGTCCGAATACGTGGGCTTTCGCAAATACTCAGCACCATATAACTCCATGATAACCGTGCAAAAGTTACGGAGACAATCGCGTGCTGTTGTTGCACCCACTTGCAGATACTCGTCAAGAGAATCAGGAACGACTGCGTATCCCATTTGACGAATTGCCGCAGTACACTTGACCAATGGGGAAATACCAAGTACGCCTCTACAATCAGGAGTTTGTTAAAAATAAGGAGAATAATTGGTTACCTCTTGCACAATTTGAGTGAATAGGTCTCGGGGCATCCGGAACCGCCGACGGAATGTTTTTTCGTCATACAACGGTTCTTCGGAGAAGTATGCGGCAACTAAACGATTGTGAGCACCTTCACGATCCCTAGGCGTGTAGTTTTGTTGAGCCTTTGGCAGTGACGCTTGGTAAGTGTCCCAAGCATACTGCGTAAATTCCATAAACTCCGTAAACTCGCTCATAACTTCTTCCTCGTCGGAAGACGAAGAATTAAAAAATATCTCGTGAGACATAATTATCAAAATGTGTTTGAAAGTGTTTATGAGAAGTTGTTTGAAATTGTGTGTTTAAAAATGTGTTTGAGGTTAGTATTTATAAAGTTGTAAAAGTGGTAAAGTTTTATTTTTATTATTTTTTTTTACAAACGGTTGTATATTTTTGGATTTTTATGGCTTTCACACTCGGTTGTCTCCTCAACTTAGTTCACGGATTGACTCTCCTCAACCTAGCTCGACCGACCACCCCACAATGGGGCAACCGGCCTCAACTGACCCCCTCAACCGAGCCCTCAACCGACCATTACATCTAGCCTTAGTTTCGATGTGTTAAAGGTGTGTTGGATTTTTATACTACGGATTAATAGATTAATTAATTAATAAATAATTCTAAGGTTTGACTCTGTAGTACCACATGGTTGGCATCAATTATTATTGGTTTTCATTTTTATTGATATTTTCAGTCTTTGGTTGTTTTGTTATGAAGTTTTAGACTAGGTTTTGGTGTTTCTGATTTAACAAACGAATTGAGGATTTCTCAAGACTTTTAATGAGCTAAAATAATTATTTTAACAAACATGATTTTAAAAGAATGCTAGAGTTTCATCAATAAAAAGAATTGTTTAATTCATTGTAGGCGTTATGGATTAATAGAAAGAGATGTTCATAAATAAATATAGTTATTCATCAGTTGTTTTTGCTAAATAATATCTTAATGTTCATCAGTTTTCTATGATGTTACATCATAATGTTCATTAATTAAATCACTTGTTCATCGGTTTTGTTAAACAAATAGTGTTGTTCATCATTTTTCGAATAAAAAAAATCATGTTGTTCATTAGTTAGGTTACAATGAGTCTTGTTCATCAGTTAGTCTTTTTCATCAGTATTCTAACAATAATAGTAATGTTCATTAGTTCATCAGTTATTTTTTATAGCGTTCATCAGTTATTTTTTATAGCGTTTATCAGTTATATTTTATAATGTTTAGCATTAGGGCTATGTTCAGTTTAAGTGTAGGGAGAGAGAATAAAACGGGAACTTTGAAACTATGCTTATCCTTGATCATTTGTCTTGTCCTATTTCATTTGTGTAATAAACCATGAGAGATATTTGTTAGGGCAATTTTAGCGCCAAATTTAAAATTTTTCATGACTTGTACGGGTGGGTCTTTAGTCTTAATAAAGCGTCTCATGGATAGGAGTTATATGACTAGCACAAAAACCCTTTACCACTCAAATTCCACCCCAAAAATGTGAGGTTCGCCCCTAGATCTATAGAAAATAAAGCATTCACCTTTAATGCTCCTAGAGTATACCGGTAGTATAATAGATTCTAGAACTTGTTTTGTGATGCATTCCGAGATCGCTAGTAAGACTACACTTGTGTAGTTAGGAATAACTAAATGATAAGAGGCATTAGGATAACCCTTATTTGATACTTGTATTATAATTACTTTGTTAGGAATTATAAATTCCATAGGGAAGAGTTGGTCACCCCAACTCTAGTCTAGCATATGTTAGCTCGTAGACATTACGTTATTTACTATTTATTTAGTTAGTTATTTAGTTTAGAGCAACACCGTGGAGGACGGACGGGTCTGTACCCACTGTATGCCTGATCCACAGTCCGAAGGAGGACGTGTAGTTTGTAACTATAAATACCCTCTACCTCCCAAGGTAGAGGGTTGGACCTTTCATTTCAATCTAACATTTCTTTCTTTGTTTACTTTCTCTCTCTAGAAAGGCTCTCATCTTCAACTTTCTCTCTCTAGAACCTACTCATATTTGAACCATATTGTGTTATGTGATGTGTTTATGAAATCCAATATGTTACAAATGGTATCAAGAGCCATGGTTTGATCATCTCTCTTACATGTTCTTGGATTTCTAGTGGTTTTATATGGTTTTTGGGTTTGAAAAAGTTTAGTGGTATTTGCATCATTTCTTGTGTTAAAGTTTTGATTTTGAGTGTACTTTTGTGTTTAGAATCATTGTAAGTGCTTGGGTTTTGATTTGGAAAGCTTGAATCACTGTGGTTGGGTTAGTTTTGGATTGAAAAGTGTTGTGTTTGAACTTTTCTAGCTAGCGACTTGAGTCTCGGAGCTGTGTTCTTTGTAGCGACTTGTAGTTATAATATTCAGCGACTTGCAGTTGTAGTGGTAGCGACTTGAGTGCTAGCGACTTGTCTTTTGAGACAAAGTGACATATAGTACAAAAGTTGTGGCCGTACTGTTCAGTCTAGCGAGTTGTTCTTTAGCGACTTGCCCATTTAGCGAGTTGTTCTTTAGCGACTTGTCCACTTAGCGAGCTGTTCTTTAGCGACTTGTCTACTTAGCGAGTTGTTCTTTAGCGACTTGTCTACTTAGCGAGTTGTTACTTAGTGACCTGTGTCTAGCGACTTGTATCACAGCGACTTGTTCTTTTAGTGAGTTGTTACTTTGCGACTTGGTGACTTAGCGACTTGTCACTCTAGCGACTTGTCTTACTAGCGACTTGTTGACTTTTCCCGACAAAACTTCAAACGGCCATAACTTTTGAACCGTAACTCCGTTTTCAGCGTTCTACCCATCAAAATGACCATGAGAACGAGGAGAATGGCACGCCGAAGTTCATACGGGTCAACCTTCGAGGCCTAAATCCGCTCCGAACAGAAGTTATTGAGGTTTTTATGTTTTTTGACCTAAATTTCTCCGTAAAAACGGGCATAAACCAATCCAAATCTCAACCAAACAACATCTCTGCTAATCCTACAAACAATCATATGTCCTAACACACAATTGTCTATCATTGTGTTGATCCATCAGTCATCTTAACACATTCCATTGGTCATTGCTTAACAGTTTGATATTGATTTTAGTAAAATCCCGCGAAAGATTCTATTTCTCGGTTTAAATCACAGACCTGTAAAATCCCATGTACACAGCAACATCATGTCTTACGCTTCTAATTCAGTGATTTCAGAAGTACTTAAATTGTATGATGCTGTTGACAACCCTGACAATATTAGCTATACTGAACGGTTAAAGATGATGGATTCAATCAATGAGGATGTGAGAACTCCGTGTTTAGAATCTAAAGAGAGAGAAATGCACCAGTCAAGGTTACAGAATTCTCTTGCAAAGGGTAAGGAAAGTTGCATTGAACCTTATCGACAACTTCATTCACACCTCAAGTTACTTAGAATTGATGACAAATACACAATGGGAATTGTACGATCATGTATTACACTCTTCCGTCAAGAATTATCATCGATTACTGGCACATTGTTATTGAACTTGGAACAATTAGAACAACAACTTAATAGGAAAAAGGTTCAAGAATCCAGTTCTAAAGCTGCACTTCATGTGATCAACAAACAACTTCAGTCATTCATCAAAAGGGAATACACTTCAGATTATGATTATCTGGTAACTGAAATGTGCTTTAAGAATCACACTGGGATGGAAGCTAATGTGTTCAGAGAGACATTAATCCAACTCATGGATAATGTGGAGAAGTATATTGAGGAAGTTACACAGAATGATGAACATGTGGATGACTGTTGGGTGCAGTTAAGAGATAGTTGTGATGAATCAAGTAATGCATCAATTGAAAGATCAGGTGTTGCTAAATGCAGAATGTCAGAGACAGCAAAGAATGATGTAACCAGCTGCTCAGTAACTCATGTTACACATGATGTGGATGCAGATATTAGACCGATAAATGAACATGTGTCATGTGATGAGGTACCCTTAACTGTTCAACATAGTGCATCTGCTAATGTACCTAAACATACTGATCTTAATGCTGAACATGATTCTGATAAATGTTCCTTGGTTGAGGCTGAGTCTAATAATTTCAAAACAAATGATATGGTTGATAAAAAGGCTTTTGATGAACTTTCAAACAAATTCTCAAAACTTGAAAAACATTGCATTTCACTTGAAATTGCGATACAGAGTAAAGAAGAAAGTTTTCAACTTAACAAACCATGTAAAAATCTGGAACTTCCTGAATTCCGTGAACTTTTTGAAATTAACACTTTGAAAGCTCAGCTTCAAAACAAAGAGTCAACTATCAACAATTTGAAGAAACTTATTTCTAATATGCATGTGAAAAGTAATTTGGTTACAAGTAATTCTGATGTTAATACTATTGATGATATTCAAATGAGAAATGATGAATTAGCGATTTGTGTGGCCAAATTACTAAAGGAAAATGAGTCTTTGAGAAAGCATCACATAGAACTAAGTGACTCTGTCAAAGATGCTAGAACTAAGTCAATAGAACAAACAAACTCTTTGATAGCAAAAATTGATGATCTCAAAGCTCAACTTCAGGAAAAGAGTTTCGCTATTGTTGCCTTAAAGAATGATCTTAGAAAAACCGAAGGGAAAAGTGTGAACACTAAGTTTACAAAACCATCAACCTTGGGGAAACCAGTTTCTCATCCCATTAGAAACTGGTCCGTTGTTAGGCAGCCTACTGCGTTTATATCCGAAAGACCAAAATTTTCAAAAACACGGTTTGCCTCCCAAGTTTATGAGAAACAAGTTTTGTCAAAACCAGTCACTTCACCTGAGTTACCTAAGAATAAGACTTCTAGCTCCGTTAACCCTCAACAAGTAGCCACTTCTACTCCCAGCAACTCTAGGATTAGTTCGAAAACAGTGTCAAAACCAAGCATTAAAACCCAGAATTCATATGATATGAATGACTTGTGGAAGAACTATTATCTAGAAGAAGCTAGGAAAAAGGCACATATTCAAAAAGATGGACTTTTAGGTGCAATACCTAGGGTGATGAATTTCACGAGATTTTAAGGCACTGCTAGTAGTAGTAAACCATTACCTAGGAATACTCAAAAGACTAGGGGTTGGCTTGCATCTAAGAGTAGTTATATGAAGAAGAATGCTAAGCATGTAGAAAATGAAACTAGAAATTCTGAGTCTTTTCCGAATAAGAAATATTTTCCTTATTCACATGCTAAGGTACAATCCACTAAGGCTACTAACATGGCTAAGGTTCAGCATGTTATGAATCAAAACAAACCTAAAACTTCGCATAGATGGATCCCAACTACTAAATCTTTGGAGTCTAGGAATAATGATAAGTCTTCCACTTTGCATAAGAATGTTACCAATCCTAGACCTTGCCATAAGTGGATTCCGTCTGGTAGAATGTTTAAGGATGTTGGACTTAGGTGGATACCTACTGGAAAGCTGTTTTCCGATGGCAAAATCAAGGTTGATCATGAAACCCTAAAGGGTTTGGATACTAATGTCACTAACCAATATATATGCAATCAAGCTTGTAATGTTAGTGCAGGTAGTCCTTACTCAGTTGCAGATTCTTCGATCCTTCATTACATGGACTGGCTTAAAGTATGGATAACAAATGGATTGATATCTCATAACTCACGGGTTCAAGTTACTCAACCTTGATATTCAATCTGCAATGATGTCTGTTCACATCAGTTCAGGCCTCGTTCTTCAACATTATGGCGTCTGCAGATAACACTTCAGGCCCCGTTCCTCAAAGAAAAGAAAGGTGTACGCTTCAGTGCGCTTTATCTTTAAAAGAAGAGAAATCTTCATGTTTATGACCATTATCATCGACATTCTTCATCAACAAGCTTCATGTTTTCCCACGCTCTGTCAACCCTCAAGTGGATCTACGTTCATTGGTGTATATTCTTATTCACTTGTTTAAATCAAAAATGGCAACTTCGGATGCAATTTTTGAGGGGGAGAAGAGTGCATATACTACATGTTGATGGATGCTTGATTTATGGTCATACGACTCTCCTCCAACGCCTAATGTTAACTAGGATCTATTGTTTGGGATTTAGTGTTTCAACCTATGTTTGATGAATACTTCCAACCTTCAACGAATGTTGATCATCTAGTTCCTGAAGCTCCTGCTCCGGTTACTTCTGACTCAACTGGTTCTCCATCTAAGAAGTACTACTCAGACTAATCTAGAAACCCAATCTCCAGTTATTCCTCAAGGCATTGATAATGACTATCGTAATATTGTAGTTGAACTATTGAATAATGATCCGCTCTTTGGTATTCCTTTGCCAAATCTTCACGGATTATTGTTCCTCTCATTGTGCATGCTATAAATCAACCACATGAACATTAAGGAAAATGACTACCTCATCCGCTCGAAGACATTATTGGTGAATCTTCCAGATCAGTCTCTACATGTATACCTTTAGAAAGAATGCATTGATGTTGAGGAATCATTTGTTCCGGTTCATTCAGTGGTTCAATGTACATCCGATTGTATGTTTATTCACGTGTTGGGCATTTGACACAAGTTGATTACTTCGGAGTTAATCATTTATCACTTATTTGAGATTGAAGTTGACTTTCACTAAGGCGTGTTCTTATTTGATAACTTGCTCGGGCTTAAGAATTTGAGTTGAAAACTTGGTTTATCTAGTTACCAGCAGTCATGATGTATGGTTGAAGACCTGGTTAACTATCACCTTAAGGAGTTACGTTGTTTTACTCAGTGTCACACGCACATGTCGTTGTGGATAATCGCAAGAGGTGTTAATGTCTCATACTTTGTTTGAGTAGTGAGTACTTAGAGATTTTCTTGAAGCATAGATTCTCGACACCGTTCTTCCATCATTAAGTGCAAGCTTAAGATACAAATGTGGGGAATTCGACTTCAGTTTCAAGTTTGGTATATCGGGTTTTCTTCATCAGTAGTTACTTCAAGTTGTCTACGTATGGGTTGATAAAGATAGTCAGAGAGAGTTTCTGTAGCAGTTGATTCTCACAGGATTCAGTTGAGCTAATTGTTTGTTCTTCTCTACTTCAAGAGTATTTAGCATGAATAATGTGTTGTTGATTCTGAGGTATCAAAACCAGCAAGGGGGAAGGAGATATACATCTAAAACACACAACGAGTACACGTGATGAACTTAATACTTCTTCTCTATTGAAGTAATCCCGGGAAAGACTAATGTCATAACCGCAGAGAAACTCAGTGTTTAACTGGTAGCCTTTGGTGTATTATTCCAACTATTTGGGGGAAGGATGCATTATTCCAACCATTTGGGGGAAGTGGTCTCTGGATACTTTTGGTATGTGTTATCTCAGCTTTCAGTAGGAAGAAATATGAGAAGAATATGTGGAATGTGAGATGATATTGCTTA
This sequence comes from Chrysanthemum makinoi, assembly GCA_910596185.1. Taxonomy (NCBI): domain Eukaryota; kingdom Viridiplantae; phylum Streptophyta; class Magnoliopsida; order Asterales; family Asteraceae; genus Chrysanthemum; species Chrysanthemum makinoi. The sequence goes on along the minus strand of OU343221.1, from coordinate 211,144,588 downwards.
TCGACATCTTCTATATGATTTATGATAAAGTGCTTCCGGTTAGTGCTTCATGTACATAATGTAATGATGATTCCGATGAGATCGCAACCATCAAGGGAGAGATATGTGTACATCTGGGTCGCACAACATATTCACATGATCGAGGTTAATCAGTTATTCCGGAGTTGACATCCGCAGGGAAGATCAGGGATTCAACCAGTTATTGTGATGTCGTTGTCTCTTCTCTTGTTGGGTACATGTGTACGTTATGGGCTGATTGGGTATATGTTAGATAACTGGAATGCATTTGGTGAAATGAAGGTGTTGATATATTGTTCTCCTGAATTGAAAACTGCTCAAACTCGAAGAGTTATGTGTACATCGGGGACGCACAACAAGTTCATGTGATCGGGCTTAATCATTTATTTCGGGTTTGATAACCACATAAATGATCCGTGTTAACTTGTTTCTTCGGTGTTATCGTCTTCTTTGGGTTCTTGAGCTTCATACAATTAGACTGTTTGCTTCACTTCTTCTTCTTGGGGGAAATGGTCACCATACGTGGATTGTCAGTTTGGGGGGAAGCTACCAAAGATTCACTTTTTGAAGGCTCATGTTCTTGCGACGATTCAAGAGCCTCGAATGCTTTGGTGGTGAAAGTTTAAGAGATGATGACTTCTATCTTCTACAAAGTGCTGAACGATTTCCTTATCTCGGTACTCGTATCATCATCTTCTTAAACTATTTCTCTATCGTTGTAAACATTTTTCAAAAAGCAAAATACAAAAATATAAAATCAACAAAAGCCCATAAAAATCAGAAAATTGAAAAATACCAAAAATATGTTTTCTCAAGACATGTCTTCTGGTATCGATAACATCTACAGTTTTAGAAATGTCATTCAATAATGGCACGGGACTTTAGATGAAGTTCGAGCAGGAGGTGTAAATATTTCTTTCTAAACATGTCTCAAAAAATGGCTTACAGTTATTTCAGACTGTAACCCGTGCTTAAACTATGGCTTGTTATTATTTCTGATAGCAACCCGCTCTTCAAGGAAGGAAAGTGCTGTGCTAAAACCAATTTTCAAATATTTCGAGCACTTATCCTAAAAACAAAATGAGGAAAGTATGTCGAAGGACTGCTGTTCCTACTCAAATATTTTTCCGTCTAAAATTCTTCAGAAAAATATTTGTTTTAACTTAATGGTGGTAAATGAGTTGCTTGAAAATAAATCAGTATCAAAGTTTTCATAAAATTTGCAAACTCAATCAATGACTTCTGTGCTTTTAAACTTTTCATAAAATGAGTCATTGATTGAGGGGGAGAATGTTTTCAAATTTATATCATCTATCGGACTTATCTAATTATCCTAAATGCTTAACTGAAAAATGATGTTAACCTATGTTGAAGGACTAGGTGCCTAGGATATGATTGTTAGGATTAGATGATTATAGTTTGATATACACATAATTCCCATGCTTTATACGAACTGATTGATATGTTGGATTGACTTGTATTAGTTGATTGCTGTTTGGGTGATGTCGACCACCATATATCTGTATTTGTGTTCACTCACGAATGCAGGTATGATGGTTATAAGAATGTTCCCGATCCGGATCCCACAATTGAAGATGATTGGATGCCGAAAGGAAAGGGTAACTATATCTTGGGTCGAAAAAAGAAGAAACGGATCTTACTCAGATCTCTCCATGGATAGTTGGCACGATAGATGCAACTTCAGAGGTCTTACTGCATTTGCAGACGGTTTTCTTCAAGCCTTACAGCAACAACAGAAGCAACTCAACCACTTAACGTATCTTTGTGCAGGAATAATTGTGATGACACCATTTTTAAACAATCTTGAAAATATTGTTTTGAAAAAAAATGGAAAAATATTGTTTTGAAAATAAACTGAACTCAAAATTTTGGAAATCAACCGGACTTCATTTTAAACATAAGTCACTCAATCAACGACTACGGTCATTGACTGAGGAGGAGAGTGATTTCAAACTTAAGTATTTTCAAACGATATTTCTTCATAAAAGTCCGGTTTGTACAATAATAACTGGTGATCTAAAGATTCAATGTTATGTCATGGTATGATTCTCTTTAAAACTCAAAGATCTTACAAAATGAAATTTTTTCTGTTCTTGTTTGATTGTGAAATTGTTTTATTTTACTTAAAGATCTCTTAAAAACTATCATACCTGACACTAACAATTTTTAATGTCTAAAAACTGTTCCTTATCCATCATTTCTCAAAATTAAATCTTGCCACGTCTTTCCTTTAAAATTTTCTAAATGATTTAAATCTATTGGGATCAGAAATCTCAAAAGGTTTGAAATTTTTGATCGGGGGAGAGATCGTGATTTAAATCTCTAATCGGTTTTAAAAGGGTGATTTTTTCAAAAGCAATCCTTCCTTCATGTGCCAAACGATTTTGAAATACATAATGCACATGATTATGGAAGAGCATTTAACCAAAAACCAAAAGAGTATTTAAACAAGGCCACATATTCTCCCATGTTTTCCAAACCTTATTAAATCACTTGGGATCCAAAATCTCAAAGGGTTTGATATTTTTGATCGGGGGAGAATTTGTGATTTAATAATGAAATTTGATAAAAGGTGATCGTTTTGACTCAAGTGTGCATGCTGCTCTCCCATATGTGCTAAACGCTTTCGAATCTCGAAGCACATATTGAGGGGGGCCATTTCAAAAGAAAATAAACTTTCAAGGTACAAAGATTTCTATGCGTCATCATAATGTACCTTGATTGATTTTCTAATGGTTTCCTAATGGCTATTGTGATCGTGGATGTACTTTAAAAGAACTCTTACCTCTATGTGATAAAATTATTTAAAATATCCTACGCACATATTGAGGGGGAGAATTTAACAAAGAAATTCAAATGGCTTTTTCTAAGAAAATTGTGATCAAGAAATTGTTTCAAAGAACTCTTGCCTCCATGTGCTAATCAATTTTAAAATCATACGCACATGTTGAGGGGGATCATTTCTAAAAGATCAAAACAATTAAGGTACAAAATGCTTTGATATTATATCACAAGTACCTTGATTGATTTTCCAAATGATTTTTCAATTGGTTTCGAGAAGGAATGAACAATACCAAAAGACCGACCAAATTTATTTTATGCATGGAGATATAAGGATGGTTAGGTTAGGTATTCGTTCCCACGATCCCACCAGTGCCGGAGGGATCTACCTAGGGACAATCCACTAGATAGTGTAGAAGTCCTTAGGTATGATGAAAAAAGGAGAAAAGTGAGATATGGGAAGAGTGCTGACTGAGACAGAGCTAGTACTGGAAAAAACCCAACAAGGTTCTAGTTATGAAGTCTCGGTAAGCACTGAAGGGGTTGAAGAATGAAAAATAATTGAATGAGAAAAGGGTGAAAAGAAATAGCCCTCCATTAATTCAACCTTAGGGCAGAAACCGGGTTCAATACATTTGCTACTCAACAAGGTTCTAGTTATGAAGTCTCGGTAAGCACTGAAGGGGTTGAAGAATGAAAAAGAATTGAATGAGAAAAAGGGTGAAAAGAAATAGCCCTCCATTAATTCAACCTTAGGGCAGAAACCGGGTTCAATATATTTGCTACTGGTGGTTACTAAGGTAACACTGGTATTGAAGACAAGACGTCATGGACCCAGTGACGCACTGCACTAAACTTCCCAAGCCACTCAAGTTCCTCTTAAAAGGGCTTGTTTCATTCTCACGGGGAACCTACATAATCTATCGACTTTCTCTTAGAGATTGTTGATATTGTAAAAGGAGACCCTCTCCCTAGTCTCCGGCATAGGAACCATATGTGCACAATTGAGTCTAGAGCCAAGACATCATCCACAATATCTCATTAGGACACTAAATTAATGAAGACTTGCTGTTTCACACAATGTGGAAAGTAAATATATATTAAGAGTCCTACGCATTATCCTTGTGGTATTACTAGAACATCCGAGTGATATTTAAGTATTCACGATGAAGATGGAAATCCTTCTAAAGCCAACATCAAACAAGCTCTTGGTGGGTGACATGTGAGATCTTTTCTAAAGATCAAGCTTGTGACAACTGGATAGAAACGATGGGGCGATTCATTCGTGAATCAAACTTGGTCCAAGAAATGAATTGACGAATACTTTTGGAAAAACTGTTCGATGTGCAAATCTTCTTTTCTCTAGCACATCGAATGTGTATTCATATTTCAAACTCAAAAAGTATCTCTGATTGAAAAAAATACTTTTGGAAAAACTGTTCGATGTGCAAATTTCTTCTTTTCTCTAGCGCATCGAATGTGTATTCTCATTTCATAAAAGGTATTTTTGATTGAAAATTGATCTTTCTCATAAAAACCTTCGTCGTATTGCAAAACTCTTTCTTCAAGCAATACGCGATTGTTTTTCAAATAATTTTTCATCAATCAGTGAATCTCAATTTGCTGGTTCACTCACTCCGTGTTGTCTTCTATGAGATGTTCTGGTTTGAGAACAGCTAGAGCAGCTGCGAAACCCTGTCAAGGAGGTTCTTCGGAATTATACCTGATCACAGGCAGTACTTGTACTGATCAACGGGGAACCGTGGGCCGTGTACCTCAATTCAACGAAAGTGATCAAAGACACTTTCGTGTGTTTTATTGCTAACTGTTGTTTGCAGGTACATTTGGACGGTTGCAGCTGTTCAGAATTAAGGAGTCAATCCATAGCCGCATGCTCGCACAACACATTCATCTCTAAAGAAATCATGATAAGTGCATCAACGATTCTGATATTTTCACTCCATGCTTCTGCTACACTGCTGCAAATATCATGAATCAACTAAAGCTTCCGCTACTCTGATAAGAAGACAACATGATCCAGAATGTGAGCATGTCGGTCCAAAAGTCACAACTTCACATAATGGCGATACTACAATGGATGAGTCAGAGATTTGCTGTGGCTGATAATCTCAAAGCTGGCTCAAAGAATCATCTACTCGTGGATCACCTCAAAGACCTCCACTGAAAGTACGAAGTATTTGGACTTTGAAGAATTCACTGCTAAAGCACAAAGAATGCATAATTTGAAGAATTGAAGTCTACGAGCTCAAGAACGAAGTCAAGAATAGAATGCTAGGACACAAAATGTAATTCATGGGATGACCTCCCTTAGGGGGAGATTGTTAGGAATTACAAATTCCATAGTGAAGAGTTGGTCACCCCAACTCTAGTCTAGCATATGTTAGCTCGTAGACATTACGTTATTTACTATTTATTTAGTTAGTTATTTAGTTTAGAGCAACACCGTGGAGGACGGATGGGTCTTTACCCACTGTATGCCTGATCCACAGTCCGAAGGAGGACGTGTAGTATGTAACTATAAATACCCTCTACCTCCCAAGGTAGAGGGTTGGACCTTTCATTTTAATCTAACATTTCTTTCTTTGTTTACTTTCTCTCTCTAAAAAGGCTCCCATCTTCAACTTTCTCTCTCTAGAACCTACTCATATTCGAACCATATTGTGTTATGTGATGTGTTTATGAAATCCAATATGTTACATACTTCTTCCACATCAGTTGAGTAATTCACCCACACCCTTGCGTTGTACTCATCTTTAGTACACGATACCCCTAGTTAACCCCACAGAGCCTATCTTTTTCGCGTTTCTCGTGATGTTTTGGTTTTCTAGAATATCAATGAAGAGCATTGTCTGCAATCCACCCCCAAATGTACACACAAATCGCCTTAGCCTACCTTCTATGCACTCACTTTTAGTGCATTATTGTTATCATACTAAACCCTTAATTCAATTATCTAGTTACTTGCATGGTTGCTAAGTCGAGGCATATCTTTTGTACACAGTTTTGGGATGATTGGGACTCATGGGTAAAGTTAAATTTTATGGAGTGACGGGAAAGAACGTTACATTTAAATTCCCTTTATTTATGTAATAATGTACTCCAAGTGTTTTGATCTTTTCAATTCGGGTCAAATTAGTGTTAGAGTAATAAAAACTCAAGTGTAGGGATGTGCCTATAAATCCCTTATATTTTTATGTTATCATAGAGGATGGTAGAGTAAAAGTGTATGAATAAAAAAAAAGAGTGTCAAAAAAAAAAAAAAAAAAAAAAAAAAAAAGGGCTACCATCCTACATCTATCTTTATATTTAGGGGCATTTACATACATCCCCACCCAAACTTCAATAATTACATATTTCCCCAAAGCATGCTTTAATAGCATTGTACATCATGCATTAAAAACTTGTGTTTTGGGGAAATATGTAATTTTTGAAGTTTTCTTGGGTATATATGAAATTCCCCCTTATATTTATGTTTGTTTGTTTCAAAGTTATATAGAGTTTAGAGAGTCGAGTCTTGGTTTAGCAACGCCATTCTTTTCATGCTTGTAACATAAAGATTTTTGACTTGCCACCACTAAATCGCCAATCCAACCAAACCCTTTGTTTCCCTAACCGTAAGCCTAACGTTACAACCTTTTAAAAGACCTCTTAGATAGTTGTTCTTAGGTGCTTACGCCAAAGCGGTAGAGGTTTGATCTAGTCTCAAGCCTATGGTAATCTATGTACTATAACCGGTTAATGAGTGTTTATCTTCCATTTTCATTTGCTATATTTCATATACACCCGAGAGATGAGAGAATTCAAACACCACTTGTGAGGTGCTAGTATATAATTTCCGTGCTTGTTATGACTATTGCGGTGCTTTTACTTGTTGTGACTTATGTTTGATAAGGATTTAAAACGTACACTTTTAAGGGGTCATTTTAGCCCTTAATCGCCCACTTTTATATCCGTTACTGCTTAATTTCGTTCCTTTTCACTTTTTAGGTCTCTTGGAAGCAAAATGATGGAATGATGCATTTTTGGACGAAAAGGATTGAATATATGAAGAAAATGGCTAAGTCAAGATCAAGACACTCAAGCTGCTGGAATTACACACGACGGCGTCTTAAACAGAGGGCGACGCCGTCCCTATTTTGTGACGACTCAGGAGGGAATTTGCTATTTTGCACCTGACGGTGTCAGGCTTTGAAGAGTAAGGGCGTCACAAAGACTTTTCTTCTCAGACGGCCTAGATCCAGATTCAGACGACGTAACTACTGAAGACTGACGGCGTCACAACCACAACGTGACGCCGTACCAATGATGGCTTGGCCAAGACGAAACCCTAATGGTGGCGATCTGACGGCGTCCCAACTATAAGGTGACGCCGTCGCAATGTAAAATTATATATAGAAATCAAATTTTCAGACTTTAGAGAGATAGACTTGCTGAGTAAAAACCTAAAATGATTTTGGTCCAGTTTGGACAGTATTTTAGGGTTCTCATACCCTATTTTACATCAAAATAAGTTATTTACTTCATTGATTCATTATATCTTCAATTGTATGTGTGTATGCTTGCATGTTTAACATGTCCGACTAAATTTCTTGTGTGGAAACCTAGTTTTAATTATTGATTGGTTGTCTCTTATCTTATTTGTAATTTTCTTAGGATTGCACTAGGCCATCGTTGTGTTTTTAATGCTTGAGTAATCTTTGTGATCCTTAGTTTATAACCACCTAGCGTAATTGTAGGCTAAATATCCGAAGATAACCTTAGTGTTAGTTTATGAATCCTAGAGATCTCGTAGGCAATAACCTTAAGGTATACTTAAAGAGTTAGGGATAAAAGCATACCCTACGACCTTAGAAGACACAACGCGTTAAGAATAAGGACGTGACAATTCAACCACCAATAAAAGATAACTAGGGAGTAATAGTATCTAGGTAGACACATTTTTAACCATCATACGAACACACATCAATAGACATAGACTACCCCTTAATTTAGATAATTAGATAATTAGAGTAATCGGTAGAAGTACTAACCCCCCAAATCCAAACCCCGAGATTTTACCCTTAGCTTTCTAAAAAATATAAAAAAGATAAAAAATAATATTCCTCAACCTCAAACCTTAGCGTAGTACATCTCTCACTAGCATTCCTATTCCCCTAGAGAACGATATCAATACTCGAGGCTTACCCAATACTACACTACAACGATTAGGTTCACTGCCTAGGGTGTTGAAAAACTTGCTCGACAAAAAGGAAGTTCCTTTGACCCCGAATGCGTTATACGCGCATCAAGTTTTTGGCGCCACTGCCGGGGAATAGAATAACTAGTTAGATTTCCATCTCGTTTAGATTTCCTTTCTTGATTCCTATCAAGTAAGTTATTTTCTCATTTTTAGCTTCCTCGTAGTCTATCCCCCTTCTTCGTGAAATTGTTCGTAAACCCCACCACTCACCATGATTCGCATCTTTCGCCGTAAAAACTTTGCACTACCCGCTCCCAACCCCCATCCCAATCCCGAAATTGAAAACGCAATCTCACAAAACCTTTCACCCGTTCACCACTTTGGAAATCACCTAGGGCATAATGAAATAAATTGGCAACAACATAGTCCTTTCTATGACTCGGATTCCGATGAAGAATTTGACTATGGTAAGGCACTTGAGAACGGGGAGGTCATCGATGAAGTTAATTTAGAAATGGAAGAATACTTCTCCCAATGTTTTGACCCTAGGTGTAGGATTGAGGTTGATGGCCCCTTTAACATGCAATTCCCTTGTAAGATAGGATTTGAAAGTTTTGATGCTAACTTGCACTCATTCTTACCTTTAAACTTAATCTCAAGAAATCTATATAACAAAATTAAGGTAAATGAATTAGCCTATCAAGGGGATAATGTTGTTGATGCGGTCACTTACTTGGATGTGTTTGTTGGAAGTTTTACCTATGTAGTTGAATTCATGGTCCTAGAAGATTTAGGAGAATTCATTGATGGGAGCCTCACTCAAGTAATATTTGGAACAAACTTTAAGAGAATGACTAGGTTGAATGAACGGATGATTGATGGTCTAATCACATTCTCCGATGGAGTTGAAGATTTTGTGTATCAAATGCCCCGTACGCATCCTAGGTTTAAGCACAAAGATATAGATGCATGTAATCGGATGGCTCCCATTCCAATACTTAGTGAAAGAGACAAACAACGGGGACTTAGGCATACTTATGAAAAGAATGATAGGTACTATAAAAATGCCTAGAGTTAGGAGATGAATACTAGAAAAGTGAGAGAACATTGGAAAGGCTTAGATATGGGCACGTGAGCGTGCACGAGACCACGTAGGAGCACGAATTCGAGTCTAGCTACAAGACTCATAAATAAAGAAAAGCGCTTCGTAGGAGGCAACCCATGCTTAATTGTTTACTTGTTTGTGTGTCATATATCTTTTCATTATTTTCTCATATTTGAATTTGTGAAAATGCTTTATTTTGTCTTTAACCTCGTCTTAATTACATATAAAGGTATTTTACAAAAGGGATAAGTGTAGGGAGGATTACATGCGTTTTTAAAAGAACGTGAACTTGAGAACTACGATTTGTGAACATGATATATATGTGTGTTTGTTAGAGTCAAATGCTTGTATGGAGTCATAATGGATGTTTTGTAGGAGTTTTTTCCATATTTTAAAGATGTAATTTTTCCAGAAAAAACGCAGCAGACCAGTTTCTATCAGGTTAACCTGACGACGTCAGGAGGAGTAGAAACAACTTATTACCTTCTCTCGTTTTCTATGCTACTTATAAATTTTTGGAAATTCTCAGGTCTTAATTTTCCAGAAAATCTGCAAACATCCATTCCACAAGCATTATATCCTAGTTTAGTAGAGTCATATATAATTTTACCGCCGATTTTACGCAAAGGTTTCGTCTATTTTCTTAAAGTGTGCAGGTTTTATTTATCAATAAGAAGAAATATAAGATTGGATGGAGCTTTTCACACATACATTCTTCTTGGAAAGAATTTAACCACTACTTCACACGGATCCTACCGAGCTAATCAAGGGAGTACTAGTTTCTTTCTCTTTTAATTACCTTCCGTTATCATAACTTTGATACTTTCGGGGAACATTGGGGACAATGTTCAGTTTAAGTGTAGGGAGGGAGAATAAAACGGGAACTTTGAAACTATGCTTATCCTTGATCATTTTTCTTGTCCTATTTCATTTGTGTAATAAACCATGAGAAATACTTTTTAGGGCAATTTAAGTGCCAAATTTAAAATTTTTCATGACTTGTACGGGTGGGACTTTAGTCTTAATAAAGCGTCTCATGGATAGGAGTTATATGACTAGCATAAAAACCCCTTAACCACCCAAATTCCACCCCAAAAATGTGAGGTTCGCCCCTAGATCTATAGGAATTAAAGAATTCACCTTTAATGCTTTGAGAGTGTACCGGTAGTATATTAGATTCTAGAACTTGTTTTGTGATGCATTCTGAGATCGCTAGTGAGACTACACTTGTGTAGTTAGGAATAAGTAAAAGATAAGAGGCATTAGCATAACCCTTGTTTGATACATGTGTTATAATTACTTCTTCCACATCGGTTGAGTAATTCCCCCACACCCTTGCGTTGTAATCATCTTTAGTACACGATACCCCTAGTTAACCCCTCAGAGCCTATCCTTTTCGCGGTTCTCGTGATGTTTCAGTTTTCTGGAATATCAATGAAGAGCATTGTTTACAATCCACCCCCAAATGTACACCCAAATCGCCTTAGCCTACCTTGTATGCACTCACTTTTAGTGCATTATTGTTATCATACTAAACCCTTAGTTCAATTATCTAGTTACTTGCATAGTTGCTAAGTCAAGGCATATCTTTTGTACACAGTTTTGGGACGATTGGGACTCATGGGTAAAGTTAAATTTTATGGAGTGACGGGAAAGAACGTTAAATTCAGATTCCCTTTATTTACGTAATAATGTACTCCAAGTGTTTTGATCTTTTAAATTCGGGTCATATTAGTTTTAGAGTAATAAAAACTCAAGTGTAGGGATGTGCCTATAAATCCCTTATATTTTGATGTTATCGTAGAGGATGGTAGAGTAAAAGTGTATGCAAAAAAAAAAAAAAATCGAAAAAAGGAGTGTTGAAAAAAAAAATACGAGCTACCATTCAACATCTATCTTTATATTTATGTTTGTTTATTTCAAAGTTATCTAGAGTTTAGAGAGTCAAGTCTTGGCTTAGCAACGCCATTCTTCTAATGCTTGTAACAAAAAGATTTTTGACTTGCCACCACTAAATCGCCTATCCAACCAAACCCTTTGTTTCCCTTACCGTAATCCTAACGTTACAACCCTTTAAAATACCTCTTAGATAGTTGTTCCTAGGTGCTTACGCCAAAGCGGTGGAGGTTTGATCTAGTCTCAAGCCTATGGTAATCAATGTACTATGACCGGTTAATGAGTGTTTATCTTTCATTTCCATTTGATATATTTCATATACACCCGAGAGATGAGAGAATCCAAACACCCCTTGTGAGGTGCTAGTATATAATTTCCGTGCTTGTTATGACTATTGCGGTGCTTTTACTTGTCATGAATTATGTTAAACCAATGCTTTGTGCCCCCTAACTTATAAATTGAATGGCCAAAAGCACATTTTCTTGAGGACAAGCAAATACCAAGTGTAGGGATATTTGATAAGGATTTAAAACGTACACTTTTAAGGGGTCATTTAGGCCCTTAATCGCCCACTTTTATATCCGTTACTGTTTAATTTTGTTCCTTTTCACTTTTTAGGTCTCTTGGAAGCAAAATGCTGGAATGATGCATTTTTGGACGAAAAGGATTGAATATATGAAGAAAATGGCTAAGTCAAGATCAAGACACTCAAGCTGTTGGAATTACACACGACGGCGTCTTAAACAGAGGGCGACGCCGTCCCTATTTTGTGACGACTCAGGAGGGAATTTGCTATTTTGCACCTGACGGTGTCAGGCTTTGAAGAGTAAGGGCGTCACAAAGACTTTTCTTCTCAGACGGCCTAGATCCAGATTCAGAAGACGTAACTACTGAAGACTGACGGCGTCACAACCACAACGTGACGCCGTACCAATGATGGCTTGGCCAAGACGAAACCCTAATGGTGGCGATCTGACGGCGTCCCAACTATAAGGTGACGCCGTCCCATATGTTAAATTATATATAGAAATCGAATTTTCAGACTTTAGAGAGGTAGATTTGTGGAGTAAAAACCTAAAACGATTTTGGTCCGGTTTGGACAGTATTTTAGGGTTCTCATACCCTATTTTACATCAAGATAAGTTATTAACTTCATTGATTTCATTATGTCTTCAATTGTATGTGTGTATGCTTGCATGTTTAATATGTCCGGCTAAATTTCTTGTGTGTTTGCTTAGATATATGAAACCTAGTTATTAACTATTGATTACTTGTCTCTTATCTTAATTGTAATTGGCTTAGGATTTCACTAGCCCATCGTTGTGTTTTTAATGCTTGAGTAATCTTTGTGATCCTTAGTTTATAACCACCTTAGTGTTAGTTTATGAATCCTAGAGATCTCGTAGGCAATAACCTTAAGGTATACTTAAAGAGTTAGGGATAAAAGCATACCCTACGACCTTAGAAGACACAACGCGTTAAGAATAAGGATGTGACAATTTAACCACCAATAAAAGATAACTAGGGAGTAATAGTATCTAGGTAGACACATTTTTAATCATCATACGAACATATATCAATAGACATAGACTACCCCTTATTTTAGATAATTAGATAATTAGAGTAATCGGTAGAAGTACCGACCCCCCAAATCCAAACCCCTAGATTTTACCCTTAGCTTTTTAAAAAATATAAAAAAGATAAAAAATAAACTTCCTCAACCTCAAACCTTAGCGTAGTACATCTCTCACTAGCATTCCTATTCCCCTAGAGAACGATATCAATACCCGAGGCTTATACAATACTACACTACAACGATTAGGTTCACTGCCTAGGGTGTTGAAAAACTTGCTCGACGAAAAGGAGGTTCCCGAATGCGTTATACGCGCATCAATGTTAAACCAATGCTTTATGCCCCCTAAATTATAAATTGATTGGCCAAAAGCACATTTGCTTGATGACAAGCAAATACCAAGTGTAGGGATATTTGATAAGGATTTAAAACGTACACTTTTAAGGGGTCATTTAGGCCCTTAATCGCCCAATTTTATATCCGTTACTGCTTAATTTCGTTCATTTTCACTTTTTAGGTCTCTTGGAAGCAAAATGCTGGAATGATGCATTTTTGGACGAAAAGGAGTGAATATATGAAGAAAATGGCTAAGTCAAGATCAAGATACTCAAGCTGCTGGAATTACACCTGAAGGCGTCCCAAACAGAGGGCGACGCCATCCCTCTTTGTGTAATTGAATTTGTGACGACTCAGTAGCGAATTTGCTATTTTACACCTGACGGCGTCAGGCTTTGAAGAGTAAGGGCGTCACGAAGACTTTTCTTCCCAGACGGCCTAGATCCAGATTCAGACGAAGTCACTACTGAAGACTGACGGCGTCACAACCACAACGTGACGCCGTCCCAATGATGTCTTGGTCAAGACGAAACCCTAATGATGGTGATCTGACGGCGTCCCAACTATAAGGTGACGCCGTCGCATATGTAAAATTATATATAGTTATCGATTTTTCAGACTTTTAGGAGGTAGACTTGTGGAGTAAAAACCAAAAATGATTTTGGTCCCGTTTGGACAGTATCTTGGGGTTCTCATACCCTATTTTACTTCAAGATAAGTTATTTACTTCATTGATTTCATTATGTCTTTGATTGTATGTGTGTATTATTAGGATTTGGAAAATCCATGAGTTAAAGAGTCGGTCACCTCAAGTATATGTATCCGTTAGAAAGCTCGTAGTCATAGTTATGTTATGTTAGTAAGTAGTTTAATTTGTAACACCGTGGAGGACGGACGGGTCTTTACCCACTGTATGCCTGATCCACAGCCCGTAGGAGGCTTATTTTGTAAGACACTATAAATACGCTCTTCCTACCAAGGAAGAGGGTTGGAGCTTCAATACCATTTTTATTTTGTTTCACATAGTTCCCAACTCTCTTCCCTTTCTCTCTCTAAACCTTGTATACGCCCCATATGATTATGGTTTGATGTGTTTGTGAAATCCTATAAGGTGTGATTATGAACATATAAAGTGTGATTATGAACTCATAGTAGTATGTAAAAGCTTTAGAGTACTTGTGAAAGTAAAAACTAGTAGTTAAGCATGTATCTCCACCAAAACATTAATAAACAAGTATAAAAACGGGGATACGAACTCACAGTAATATGTAAAAGTTTTTGTTAATACAAACAAGCCGTAAAAATATTTATTTATATTTTACGATCTTCTAATGTTTTGTCGATAACAAATGTAAAATCATTTTAACGAAACAAATAGAGTACGTAAATAGTTTGAGTTAATAGTTTTCTAACACACTTACGCTCTCACATAAAACACTAAAACAAGTATAAGTGATTTTATGATTTAGATACATATGTACAACAACTAGTATTTACATATTGGGTTAAACATATACTTAAACTAAGTATACTAAAATGGGTAAAAACTAAGTATATGCTAAAATGGGTAAATACAAGTATATACTAAATGGGTAAATACTAGCAAGTGGTTTTGACCCATAACCCATGGTTTTATATATACCACTTAACCAAGTTCATTGTATCTAGAAAGAAAACCATGGATCAACCCATAACCCATGACCCATGACCCATAATCAAAAATACCCATGGGCAAAGAGGAGCGGACCACGGATCCCTAGCGTTGTGCTAGCCGGATCCCTTGTGGTAGGGATCCGTGGGATCCGGGGAACAGAAGAGAATTTCCTCTATAAATAGAGAGCCATTTCTTCCTCTCTAGACATGACTTTTACACACATACTTCCCCAAAGTATTCTAACCCTCTAACCTCAGATCTAAGTGATCTATGTAGTTTGTCATTTGTTTTTGTGTGATCTACTAGGTTCCTCTTAGAGGAGAGATCACCACTTCTTGAAGACGTGCAAGCTCAAGTGCATGAGTTTCCATGCTTCGTCATCATCAAGACTACTAAGGTTCTCTTGTTGATAGTTCTTCCTTTCTCCATAGATGTTGGGTTGAAGGCATTAGTGAAGAATGCCGAAAGAGTCAAGATGAAAGCATTAGTGAAAGGTGCTCATCATCCGTGTCAAAGCATTAGTGAAAGATGCTAAAGGTGTCAAGACGAAGGCATTAATGAAGGGTGCCAAGCGTTGTGTCAAAGGCATTAGTGAAGGATGCCAAAGAATTAAATCAAGTAGCATTTGGGAAGAATGCCTAGGTCGTATAATCGATGAGGTGCATCGTTATACATATATGTATTTGTTTATATTCAAGGATGGTGATATCCTTGATGGTGTTGTAACAAGGAGAAGATCTCCTTGAGATTAGGTGTTGTGTCGTGAAGGGTAGTAGTTCCTCCATAGTAATGGAACTAGGTGCTTAGCCTAGTACCTAATAAAGGGTAGGCGACGTTGTGAAGGATTAGTTCTCCTAAGGTATGAAAGAACTCGGTGGTTAGCCTAGCACCGTATAAAGGGTAGGCGACGTTGTGTTAGGTGTGGTTCGCCTTGGTGTGAAAGAACTCGGTATTTAGCTTTGTACCGGAAAAAGTTTAAGCGACGTTGTGAAGGCTTCTCCGCCACAAGGAGTTGGTGTAGTGCTTACGAACTCTCGAGTAGGTGACTCGGGGAGTGGAGTAGGGCAAGGAAGGTGTCCTTGTAGCCGAACCACTATAAATAACATGTGTTGTGGTGATGTGCTTCTTAGTCTTTATATTTCATTACACGTTTATATATCCATCTATCAACGTCCAACATAAACAATCAAATAGATTGACATAAGTCGATCTAAATATTTAAAAGGAAGTTTTAAATTGGTAAAACTATTCAACCCCCCCATCTAGTTTTCCACAATTGGCATCAGAGCTTCGTTACCAAGTTTTTTAAAGTATATTGTACTTTAAAGACTTGATACGATCCGTGTATGTTTGAAAACTACAAAGAAAGTTTTTTTTGTTGGTCATATTCTCTTTTAAATCATTTTGTTGGACATTGATAGATGATTCTAATCATTTTTGCTTTTAAGAAATCTTCATGCTAGAATCTCTTCAAAATCTTCATTCAAAGAATAATGAAGTCAACATTCAAGGAATGATCTAAAAAGTAATCACTACTTACGTACACCAAGTACAAAGGATTACTTTAAAAGCTCATGAAGTATTTTTGGTATTATACCAAAACAAGAAGCATAGAGGTATGTTTTACTCTTCATTAGATAGGTTACATGAGTTCCATTTATTGTCATAAGTTCTCTTTGCTTAACTAATCACTAACATCATTAGAAGTCTCTTTCATCACCTTTCGTCTTTTTCAACATAAGAAATGATATTATTTTTTTTCGTCAAACTAACGCCATCATCACATATGAACCCTCAAGATGTAATTCATCAAAAATCATCATTCAAAAGCAATCCTCATCTAATACCTCCATTTTTTTTGGGCAAGCTAACTTATAAGCATACTACAAAAATAATACCAAACAACTCCCTTTCTGTCCACAGTAGCCGGATCCCTCTAGTTGTACTAGACGGATCCCAAATACAAAGGATCCGGGGGAACCGTGGAACAGAACTCAGCTATACGCTTTCAAAAATTCACCACTGATCTTTTTCCCTCTATCCACATAACACTAAAACGACTAAGCTACTGAATCCACCCTCATTGGCTTCCATACTCTCAAGTATTTCTTCCTAGAACATCATTGTAAGTAATTACATTAACTTGTTCTAATTTTCATCATCCTCATCCTAGGGTTTATGGTTTCTTAATTTTTAATCAATTAATTTAATTAGGGCTTTTTAAATTAATCATGAAAAGGGGCTTTTAACATAATCACATTGTGTTCACAACATTGTTAATACAAATCAAAACCATAAACCCATTCCAACTAATTTTACCTAATTGGAAAATTTGTATTTTTAGGACCAACCATGCCCAAAGCTACTCAACAAGATCATCATGACACAGTCTACTACCTTACTCATTACTATCGTAAAAAGGGGTTGACCAAAACCGACCGTAAAATTTTCAAAAGCCTTGTAAAACGACTTATCCACGAAGGTCGTGTAGTCAAGGAATGTTTCCTTGAAGATACCGACATTCGTCAAGTTTTATCGACAATCAACTTTGATTGTCTCCTTGACATAGATGAAAAAATTTGTCCGGTTTTCATTTTTGAATTTTACAAAAGCTTTAGGATCATTCGAAACGTCAATGATAGCATTTCAATCGCTTTCATCATCAATAAACAAAACTTCACTCTTCCTCTCAACACCTTTGCTCAAATTCTTCGCATTCCTTGTGAAGGAATTTGTATGTACTCTCAAGATTGGGCAATTAACGCTCAAAACCTTGCACTTGATCCTAAGCCTCTCTATAACACTCCTATTGATGAACCCGAAACCATCCGAGACGCTATTTTTAAAATAAGAACCAACCAATCCCGTTTCGACCGAAACAAGAAGCTCATTCATCGTAATCCCTTTCAAATGGAACTTTTCAAACTGCACCCCATGTTTAGAAAATGGGAAGAAATCCTTAGGGAAAACGTCATTAGCCTAGTTGGAAACAAAGATCATCCAAACGCATGTCTTTTGCAAATGATCTATTGTCTTATCCATCAAAGGCCATTTAATCTTGCCTATTACATGGTAAGGAGAATGGCTGGGGTATTCAAAGCTTCCAACATGGTACTTCCGTATGGTATGCTTCTAACATGACTTTGTAAGTATGTTGGTGCATTGCAACCATCTCCTATCAACGATGATCATTATCTTTCCGATCACGTCATGGTACCTCTTACCAAACGACCCTCTAAACGTTGTATGGTCAATGGAGAGCAACCGGAAGCTCTCTCAGACTCCTCGGCCGGTGAAGAAGAAGAAGATGAAGAAGATGTCGACCCCGTAGCCAACATCAAATTGAAAATCCTTGAATACCACAAATAACTTCCGACCATTCCAAACGAGACCGCGGAATTTAAGCAATTGAGGGGCATGATTCAAAACCTCACATACAACCTCACTAAGCCGTCAAAAAGGAAAAGAAAGGATTGATGAAAGAGACAATAGGATTGTGCTTGTTTTCTTTATCTTATGTTTGGATGATTACATTTTAGCACTTTCGGTTTATGATTATTTGGATATTGTCTTTAACTAGTGTTTTGTGATAAACATGCTTGTTTCTACTGTCTATCTGTGGATTTACTAGTGTGCATAAACTGCGCATCATTTCTGTGTAGGTTCTGTGTTGGTTCTGATCTGCAGATGCCGGATCCCTAGGATTAGCCTAGCCGGATCCCTCCCTTGAGGGAACCGTGGGATCCGTGACATCAGATCAGCAATACAGCATTCAGTACATCAAAACTTCTTTCTAGATAACATCACATTAGCTTAGCATATGATTTTAGAACCCAACTAAGTCCACTTCAAGGATGAGAAAGGCTTAGACTCACTAAAGGCTTACTTAAGATCTTAGTCTGACTTTATCAACACATCTAAACTCACCATATTTCCGCTTCAACTACTCACAAACCATTTCTCACCTCTTAAAACACTTAAAGAAGACAAGATAAGCAATTATAGGAAATTGCTTCTAGTTATTTATATCTCAAGGTAAGACAAAAATTAGTTTTTCAATTCTTGTAATTTTTAATAATTTTTCTTAATATCACCTCAAGCTAAAATCTGATCACTAGGATCATTTATTATGACTTGACACCTTCATAACTCTTAGTGTTATCCTTGGACATCCATTGGTAGTCATCTTGTCCCATCCCTCTTCCATAAAAAGCAATCATTTGCTATAACACTTATTACCTTTAATCATTCAAGTACCCTTTCATCCTAAACACTTAGGAGAACTGAAACATTCAAAATGAGATAGGCTTTAGCTCCTAGAAACCTCATTTCAAACCTGTCATAACTGCTGAGAGCCGGATCCCTAGGATTAGCCTAGCCGGATCCCTTCAAGGAGGGAACCGTGGGATCCGGGTGACAGTTTATGTCAAACATAGCTAAAACAATCATTTCAACTCATCTTCCTAACTCAAACACTCCATCTCATCTTAAATGAGTTCCTAGATCAGTGAAACTCTGAATCTCAACCTTGTGCATGTTAATCATCACATTTCCAAGAACATTAGTGGATTAAGTCTTAAATGCAATTGCAAAGCTCTTCTCTTTATAACCCATATTGCCAAGAATACCTTAGTCATCAAACACAAACATAATTATCAGCAATTGCAACCATCCTTCTTAGTCATCTCATCATGAGAAAAGCTCCTAGTGCTTACTCATCCACTCAAGAACCACCAAAGAAACTTGCTAGAATCATACACGAAGTTTCCTCAACCGAATCATCTCCGGTTAAGTCCACCAATGCTAGGATTTCCCCTACACCAAGGAAACTAATCAAACTAATCCCCAAGAAGAGTGTTCCCACTAAGATTTCATCACCAAATCCTACTATACCAAACATATCCTCCACAACTCAACCAACATCATTAATGCCTAGAGCCACCTCACAATCATCTCCACACTCTCACAATGTAGAAGATTTCCCTCTTGGCCATCTCATCTTTCACCATTACCAACTAATTCACTTGAAAAGATTGAGAAACAAAATCAAAGTGTTGAATCAACACTTGCTCCAAAAGCAAACTCTATCATTCCTCCCAATAGTCCATTTTGGATTATGAGAAGACATCAAAGGCAACCACCCGACCAAATGGAAGTTGATGCTGTTGGAAAATTTAGTGCACTTGTGGGATTAGTTCACACCTTGAAATGGGTTAGGAGGTACGGAGTGTACACCCATAAGGTCCATGAACACCCTGACTCTAATAGTGGTTTGTATTGGTAGTGCTAGTAGAAAGTACTGCTGGTGAAAGTACTGCTTGAGGAAAGTACTGCTTGTGGAAAGTACTGCTTGTGATTTTCACTGATAAGCAGTGTTTCCACCGATAGGCAGTGTTTCCACTGAAGTGGTGTATCCACTGCTAGTGCTATGAAAGTACTGATAAGCAGTGCTTCCACTGATAGGCTGTATTTCCACTGCAAGTGAAAGTACTGCTAGTGGAAAGTACTGCTTATGGAAAGTACTGCTAAATGGCAGTTACAACTGCATTATGACCACGTTTAATTGGTCATGTAACCACTAACGGCTATAATGGGGATAATTATGAGGCTATTAATGGGCCGATTAATACTCATAATTCCATTGGAATAGCTCAAGAGTAACCTCCTATAAATAGGAGATCTGATAATGCATGAAGGACAGACAGAAAACGAAAACACTTATTAGCGAAAGGGTTATAGAATTGTGCCTAATTCTCTAACTGCATTTGGTCTTATCCCAAGTAGATATTCGTGATACCCAGGCATTAGGGTCGAATAGTTTACTTTGGAAAGTGATCACACGATTCCAAGTGATATCCGGTAACCACCTAGTGGTATTGCTACTGTCATTGATTGTCTTAACCCTGTTCTGGGAGATACCCACCAACAATCAAAGTAAACTATTTTGTGATAATCAATGGCAACTGCTGCAATGAAACACATGGCTTCAAACTTTGCTAAGCTGGACAAGTTTGAAGGGGTGGACTTTAGGAGGTGGCAGAAGAAGATGCACTTCTTGCTGTCAAGCATGAGTGTGGTGTATGTGCTAACCACACCTATTCATGATGATGGTGATGATGCTACTGTGGAGCAGATCAGGAGGAGGAGAAAATGGGAGAATGATGACTACATATGCAGAGGTCTTATTCTGAATGGTATGTCTGATTCTTTGTTTGATATTTATCAGAACTTTGAATCTTCCAAAGAACTGTGGGATTCCTTGGATGCCAAATATATGGCCGAGGATGCATCAAGTAAGAAGTTTCTTGTTAGTAATTTCACAAATTACAAAATGACTGATTCAAGACCAGTCATGGAACAATACAATGAACTTCTTGGAATACTTGGAAGGTTTACACAACACCAAATGAACATGGATGAGGCTATCAAAGTCTCGTGTGTCATTGACAAACTCCCTCCTTCATGGAAAGATTTCAAGCATACCTTGAAACATATGAAGGAGGAGTTAACTCTTGTTGAGTTGGGCAGTCATCTGCACATTGAGGAATCTCTCAAGGTGTAGGATAATGACAAGCCAAAGAGTAGCAATGCTACTGGTGCATCTGTTGTCAATATGGTGGAGCATAACAACTCCACCAGGTACAATGACAACAAAGGCAAACGCAAATATCATGATAACACAAGGGCAGATCCAAACAAGAAGGCAACACCTACTTGTTGGAAATGTGGCAAAACAGTTCACATTAAAAGGGACTGCAAGGGTGTTAAAATTGGTGGTAAAGCCAATGGATCAGGCACTAATGGTTCAGGGAGTGGTGGTTCAGCCAACTCACTGAAAGGTCGGAATATGTTTAATAAGTCTTTTCAGATTTATTATGTTACATATGTATCTGAATCTTTTATGTGCGTGATGATGATGTTGCATGGTAGGTTGACTCTGGTGCAACAGTTCATGTGTGTAAAGATAGAAGCTGGTTCAAGACTTATGAGTCACTGAATGATGGTTCTATTCTTCACATGGGAAATGAGTCAACAGGCTTGGTGCATGGTCGTGTAGATCTTAGGTTTAGTTCTGGAAAGATTGTAACTTTGTTTAATGTTATTCATGTTCCTGATATAAGGAAAAACTTGGTTTCAAGTAGTGTTTTGAATAATCATGGATATAAACAAGTTATTGAATCTGATAAATTTGTTCTTTCTAAATGTGGTGTTTTTATTGGTTTTGGTTATTTATGTAATCAAATGTTCAGGCTTAATATTACCACTGACAGTGTTATTTCAGCTTTTGTGACCACATATGATCAGACTGATTCTACCCTTTGGCATGCTAGACTTGGTCATGTTCACTATAAAAGAATGCAAGATATGTCTAGGGATGGTTTAATCCCTGCTTTTGACATGGACACTGAAAAGTGTAAAACTTGCATGTTGACCAAGATTACCAAGAAACCCTTTCAGGGTGTTAGTCGTGAGACTAAGCTCCTGGAGCTTGTACACAGTGACCTGTGTGATTTGCATGCCACTCCTTCTTTGGGGAATAAGAAGTACTTTGTGACATTTATTGATGATGCTTCTAGATTTTGTTATGTCTATCTGTTACATACCAAGGATGAAGCATTAGATAAATTCAAAGTGTTTAAAACTGAAGTTGAATTACAACTTGGGTCTTTGATCAAAAGATTAAGGACTGATAGGGGAGGTGAGTACATGGATACTCAGTACTTTCAGTCTGTTGGAATAATCCATGAAACGACTGCCCCTTATACTCCTCAGCAAAATGGCATTTCTGAAAGGAAAAACAGGGTGCTGAAGGAGATGGTTAATTCCATGTTGTCCTATTCAGGACTGATTCAAGGGTTCTGGGGTGAAGCTATGTTAACCGCTTGCTATTTATTAAATAGGGTTCCTAACAAAAGGAACAAGGTTACCCCTTATGAACTCTGGACTAAAAGGAAACCTAACCTGAACTATCTCAAGGTTTGGGTTGTAGGGCTGTTGTAAGACTCCCTGATCCAAAGCAAAAGACTTTGGGTGAAAGAGGCATTGACTGCATCTTTGTTGGATATGCTGAGCATTCCAAGGCTTTTAGGTTCTATGTTATTGAACCTAATGAATATGTTTCAATTAACTCCATTATTGAATCAAGGGATGCAGACTTTGATGAGAATAGATTCTCATCAGTTCCTAGACCAAGTCAGAGGATTCCTAATGGAACTCATGACACTGGTGTATCAGAGGTACTGATGATGAACCATCGTGGTGCCTGATGAGGTTGTGGTTCAACAACTGAACCTGTGCTCAGAAAAGCAAAAGGGTCAGGACTCCAAAATCATTTGGACCTGAGTTTCAACTATACTTAGTTGAAGGTACCAGGGATGAGGTCTCATACCAATACTCCTATTGCTTCATTGTTGAGGATGACCCCAAAACATTTGAAGAAGCAATGAAGTCCCAGGATATTGCTTTCTGGAAAGAAGCAATCAATGATGAGATGGATTCCATCATGGGCAACAACACTTGGTTGTTGGTTGATCTACCTCCTGGTTGCAAACCTTTGGGTTGCAAATGGATTTTCAAAAGAAAATGAAGGTAGATGGAACTATTGAAAAGTTCAAGGCTAGACTAGTCATTCAGGGCTTTAAACAAAAGTCGGGAATAGACTATTTTGATACTTATGCCCTTGTGGCTCGTATCAGTACCATAAGATTGCTGATTGCTATGGCATCTATTCACAATCTGGTTATTCATCAGATGGATGTGAAAACAGCTTTCTTGAATGGTGAATTGGAAGAGGAGGTTTATATGAACCAACCTCAGGGCTTCATCATGCCAGGCAATGAAAACAAGGTGTGTAAACTAATTAAGTCTCTTTATGGACTTAAGCAGTCACCCAAGCAATGGCATCAAAAATTTGATGAAGTGGTTTTGTCTAGTGGTTATGTTCTTAACCAAGCTGACAAATGTGTATATAGCAAATTTGATGAATCGGGTAAAGGAGTCATCATTTGTCTATATGTTGATGACATGTTGATCTTGGCACTGACCAAAATCAGGTTGACCTGACAAAGGAATTTTTGTCATCAAGGTTCTCCATGAAGGACATGGGGAGGCTGATGTTATCCTTGGTATAAGGATTAAACATGAAAGTAAAAGAATTTCTATCTCTCAGTCTCATTATATTGAGAAGGTACTGAGGAAATTCAATTACTTTGATTGTACTCCAGTGAGTACACCTATGGATACTTGTGAGAAGTTGATGCCTAATCATGGCAAGGCTGTATCTCAACTTGAGTACTCTAGGGTAATTGGTTGCCTGATGTATGCCATGACTTGTACAAGACCTGATATTGGTTTTGCAAAGGGGAAAATTGAGTAGGTATACTAGTAATCCTAGTGCTCATCACTGGCAAGCAATTCAAAGGGTACTGAAGTATTTGAAGAGAACTATGGATTATAGTCTCTCATATACTGTTACCCATCGTGTTGGAAGGTTACACTGATGCAAGTTGGATTAGTAACACCGAAGACAATTCGTCTACCAGTGGCTGGGTATTCCTACTTGGTGGAGGTGCAATTTCTTGGGCATCCAAGAAGCAAACTTGCATCACCGGTTCAACAATGGAATCTGAATTTGTGGCTTTAGCAAATGCCTGGTAAAGAAGCTGATTGGTTGAAAAACTTGCTTCTTGAGATTCCATTGTGGCCTAAACCTATAGCACCTATTTCTATCCGGTGATATAGTGCAGCTACATTGGCTAAGGCTTATAGCCAAATGTACAATGGTAAGTCTAGACACTTAGGTGTCAGACATAGCATGATTCGTGAGCTTATCATGAATGGGGTGGTATCTATAGAGTTTGTGAGATCTCAACAGAACTTAGTTGATCACTTGACGAAGGGTCTAGCTAGAGACTTGGTTATAAAGTCTGCTAAAGGGATGGGTTTAAGTCCAACTTAGTCACTGAATGCTAGGACACCCAACTCCCTCCTGAGGAAACTTGGGAGCTGAGTTCAATGTGGAAAGTTGAACATTCAGTGGACTGGAGCACATGTTTTATTTACATCCCAAGGTTGTGCTCGAACTCTGCTGAAAGGAGGATAAAGTCTTTACTTCTTAATGGTTAATTTTCTTTGAAAAAGTGCTTGGCAGGAGCATGACTAAAGAGGAACCACCTATGTATATGTTGAAGTTTTGCCGCTTCAGGAAGCTTTGGACTTTTAGCTTTTACAACATTTATGAATTTGGATATGGACACATGGCTTGTATAGTGTCAGGAGCTGTTAAGTGTTTGAAAACTTGTGTGTATTTTATCTTCAGTGTATTCAAATGGATTGAAGGGTTCAATTCTTAGAACACCCTGATTCTCGAATATTTGAAACGTGTAATTTACTAAGATGGAAATTCAATCCTCGGGACATTTTCATTTATGCACATGTTTTGCTTGATGTTTATTTTTCATGCAAAGGAAGTGAACTAAATTTAGGGAGGATTGTTGGAAAATTTAGTGCACTTGTGGGATTAGTTCACACCTTGAAATGGGTTAGGAGGTACGGAGTGTACACCCATAAGGTCCATGAACACCCGACTCTAATAGTGGTTTGTATTGGTAGTGCTAGTAGAAAGTACTGCTGGTGAAAGTACTGCTTGAGAAGTACGCTTGAGCACGCTGGAAAGTAACGCTTGTGATTTTCACCTAGCAGGTTTCCACCGATAGGCAGTTTCTACTAAGGTGGTGTATCCACTGCTAGTGCTATGAAAGTACCTGATAAGCGTGCTTCCATCGATAGGTGATTTCCACTGCAAGTGAAAGTATTGCTAGTGGAAAGTACTGCTTATGGAAAGTACTGCTAAATGGCAGTTACAACTGCATTATGACCACGTTTAATTGGTCATGTAACCACTAACGGCTATAATGGGGATAATTATGAGGCTATTAATGGGCGATTAATACTCATAATTCCATTGGAATAGCTCAAGAGTAACCTCCTATAAATAGGAGATCTGATAATGCATGAAGGACGACAGAAAATGAAAACACTTATTAGCGAAAGGGTTATAGAATTGTGCCTAATTCTCTAACTGCATTTGGTCTTATCCCAAGTAGATATTCGTGATACCCAGGCATTAGGGTCGAATAGTTTACTTTGGAAAGTGATCACACGATTCCAAGTGATATCCGGTAACCACCTAGTGGTATTGCTACTGTCATTGATTGTCTTAACCCTGTTCTAGGAGATACCCACCAACAGATGCTTCTTTACCTCTACCCTCAAAAATTGTAGAACCACTACTTAATGAGCCTCAATCAAATCCTCCTTCATTTGAAGATCCTCAACCCACTTCACTTGAACTTTCACTTCAAGAAACTCAAAACCATGACAAGGATTGCTATCATTGTAAACATGTTGAAAGGTTGATGCATGAACTACGTGAAGAGCAACGTTTCATGTTTTATCACCTCCTCGAACGTTTCGAAGCTCAAACTTAGAACGTTTAGGAAACCTTTCTCATCCTTGATCATCATTTAGTTTAGTTGAACCTTGAATTGGGGTAACTCATTTAGCATTAGTAGCACTTGTTTGGCTAGTTCATTCTCTTAGTTTTTTAGATTTGGTCGTGTATCTCTTGTTTTATTCAATACCATTTTTATTTTGTTTCACATAGTTCCCAACTCTCTTCCCTTTCTCTCTCTAAACCTTGTATACGCCCCATATGATTATGGTTTGATGTGTTTGTGAAATCCTATAAGTTACAATTGGTATCAAGAGCCATGGTTTGATCACTCATCTTTCATGCTCTTTGTTTTGGCAGATTTCATAAGGTTATTGGGGTTATAAGTGTTTAGAAGAGTTTGAATCATTTGGTCAATTTCTAGTGTTAAAGTTTGAATTTTGATTCTACTTTTGTGTTTAGGATCATCATATGTGTTTAGGTTTTGAATTGGAAGGCTTGAATCATCGTGGTTGGGTTGTTTTTGATTGATAAATTGGCTGTTTTTGAATATTGTACAAAGCTTTGAGTGAGCCACGATATGCGCTTTTCTGGAAGCGAGTTGCCTTGTTATTGGAAGCGAGTTGGTTTATGCGACTTGGCTATTAAGCGAAGTTGTCTGCTTTCTGCGAAGTTGACACCTAAGCGAGTTTTCTTGGAAGCGAGTTGGTTTATGCGACTTGGCTATTAAGCGAGTTGACTCTTTAAGTGACTTGAGTTTTTAAGTTACTTGTCTATTAAGCGAGTTGTATCTTTATGCGACTTGGGTTTTAAGCGACTTGTCTATTAAGCGAGTTGGTTTATGCGACTTGGCTGTTAAGCGATCTAACACCCCCAATTTCATGATACGCAGCGGAATTCAAGTTGGGTGTTACTTCATGGCACAACAGTTATATCAATAGAAAACGAACCCTAATTGAGTCATTTTAAAAGATTTATCATTCGATTTATATAAATATCAGAGTTTACAAAATTAGGTCCCAGTAGTTTTACAGTTTATTAAATAAGTTTTCGAATGATAACATATCCTTCTTGAGTATCCGTGCCCTTCCGTGCCATCCTCGTAAATTATGAACCTGAGATAAACATGCTAAAAAGTGTCAACACAAAGGTTGGTGAGTTCATAGAGATTATGATTAAAACAGTTGAGTTCAATAGTTTCGACTTTGAGCGATTATTGTAATAAATACCAATATCGATGAAATAAGTAGTGGGTTACGTTGTTATGCATCCATAGTTAGTTTGCTTAGTAATCAGTTGAACACAAGTTTCAAGGTTGGGTAATGTTGTTGCACCCATAAATTCAGTAGTTGCAGCATTTGTATCATTGCAACATAGTATATATTGCGTTAAGTCTCATGAACGCAAACCTTAACACGAACACGTCATAAAAATGACGTAAGTTACAGACATCATAGTAATGATGTGAGCAACAATGCCCTCAGGTAGGAGTTTGCCATTCTCCTAGTATTCTCAAATAAAGTATATTTGGTTACCTATCCGGCTAACACAAATGGGGCGTCAACTGCCAATAGATCTATTCACTATATTCGCGTAACGCGTCACTCGCAAGTGATTAATAGTTCATGATATGAGGGACTTTTAGTGGCAACAGTAGGTACTTAGGCAATATCAATCAGGATAGCATACAGAAAAATACTTGTGTTCGGTTTTGTAGCAAAACATATGAAGTGTGATTATGAACTCATAGTAGTATGTAAAAGCTTTAGATTACTTGTGAAAGTAAAAACTAGTAGTTAAGCATGTATC
Organism: Chrysanthemum makinoi; assembly: GCA_910596185.1. Lineage (NCBI taxonomy): Eukaryota > Viridiplantae > Streptophyta > Magnoliopsida > Asterales > Asteraceae > Chrysanthemum > Chrysanthemum makinoi. The sequence continues at coordinate 211,116,743 of OU343221.1, read as the reverse complement.
TCCCCCAAAACATTAATAATAAAGTATAAAAACGGGGATACGAACTCACAGTAATATGTAAAAGTTTTTGTTAATACAAATAAGCCGTAAGAAAACGTTTATTTATATTTTACGATCTTCTAATGTTTTGTCGATAACAAATGTAAAATCATTTTAACGAAACAAATAGAGTACGAAATAGTTTGAGTTAATAGTTTTCTAACACACTTACGCTCTCACATAAAACACTAAAACAAGTATAAGTGATTTTATGATTTAGATACATATGTACAACAACTAGTGTTTACATATTGGGTTAAACATATACTTAAACTAAGTATACTAAAATGGGTAAAAACTAAGTATATGCTAAAATGGGTAAATACAAGTATATACTAAATGGGTAAATACTAGAAAATGGTTTTGACCCATAACCCATGGTTTTATATATACCACTTAACCAAGTTCATTGTATCTAGAAAGAAAACCATGGATCAACCCATAACCCATGACCCATGACCCATAACCAAAAATACCCATGGGCAAAGAGGAGCGGACCACGGATCCCTAGCGTTGTGCTGGCCGGATCCCTTGTGGTAGGGATCCGTGGGATCCGGGGAACAAAAGAGAATTTTCTCTATAAATAGAGAGCCATTTCTTCCTCTCTAGACATGACTTTTACACACATACTTCCCCAAAGTATTCTAACCCTCTAACCTCAGATCTAAGTGATCTATGTAGTTTGCCTTTTGTTTTTGTGTGATCTACTAGGTTCCTCTTAAAGGAGAGATCACCATTTCTTGAAGACGTGCAAGCTCAAGTCCATGAGTTGCCATGCTTCGTCATCATCAAGACTACTAAGGTTCTCTTGTTGATAGTTCTTCCTTTCTCCATAGATGTTGGGTTGAAGGCATTAGTGAAGAATGCCGAAAGAATCAAGATGAAAGCATTAGTGAAAGGTGCTCATCATCCGTGTCAAAGCATTAGTGAAGGATGCTAAAGGTGTCAAGACGAAGGCATTAGTGAAGGGTGCCAAGCGTTGTGTCAAAGGCATTAGTGAAGGATGCCAAAGAATTAAATCAAGTAGCATTTGGGAAGAATGCCTAGGTCGTATAATCGATGAGGTGCATCGTTATACATATATGTTTTTGGTTATATTCAAGGATGGTGATATCCTTGATGGTGTTGTAACAAGGAGAAGATCTCCTTGAGATTAGGTGTTGTGTCGTGAAGGGTAGTAGTTCCTCCATAGTAATGGAACTAGGTGCTTAGCCTAATACCTAATAAAGGGTAGGCGATGTTGTGAAGGATTAGTTCTCCTAAGGTGTGAAAGAACTCGGTGGTTAGCCTAGCACCATATAAAGGGTAGGCGACGTTGTGTTAGGTGTGGTTCGCCTTGGTGTGAAAGAACTCGGTATTTAGCTTTGTACCGGAAAAAGGTTAAGCGACGTTGTAAACGCTTCTCCGCCACAAGGAGTTGGTGTAGTGCTTACGAACTATCGAGTAGGTGACTCGGGGAGTAGAGTAGGGCAAGGAAGGTGTCCTTGTAGCCGAACCACTACAAATAACCTGTGTTGTGGTGATGTGCTTCTTACTCTTTATATTTCATTACACGTTTATATATCCATCTATCAACGTCCAACATAAACAATCAAATAGATTGACATAAGTCGATCTAAATATTTAAAAGGAAGTTTTAAATTGGTAAAACTATTCAACCCCCTTCTAGTTTTCCACAGTTTTGAGTGTTTGTGAAAATAAAAAATAGGTAATTGAGCATGTATCTCCCCCAAAAGAGTTTACAAAACTGATAAATGATAGAAAATGGGGCTATGAACTCACGATAATTCGTAAGAGTTTAAAATAAATGTAAACATATCAAACAATATTTGAGCATGTATCTCCCCCAAAAGGTTCAAAATAAGGAAAAGAGGGGCTATGACTTACAATAGTATGTAAAAGTTTAGAGTATTTGTGATAGTAAAAGAAAGTAGTTGAGCATGTATCTCACCCCGAAGTAATTTATAAAGCAGTTAAAATAGAGTAAAAGTGGGGCTATGAACTCACAATAATATGAAAAAGTTTAGAATACTTGTGAAAGTAAAAATAGGTAATTGAGCATGTATCTCCCCCAAAAATAGTATAAAACGCATAAAAGTAGGGGCTATGAAACTCACAGTAATATGAAAAAGTTTAGAATACTTGTGAAAGTAAAAATAGGTAATTGAGCATGTATCTCCCCCAAAAATAGTATAAAACGCATAAAAGTAGGGGCTATGAAACTCACAGTAATATGAAAAAGTTTAGAATACTTGTGAAAGTAAAAATAGGTAATTGAGCATGTATCTCCCCCAAAACAGTTTAAAAACAAGTAAAGCTATGGGCCATGACTCACAGTAATATGAAAAAGTTTAGAATACTTGTAAAAATAAAAATAGGTAATTGAGAATGTATCTCCCCCAAAAATAGTATAAAACACATAAAAGTAGGGGCTATGAAACTCACCTCGATGTTACAGTAGTCTGGATGGAAAACAAATTAAGTAATGTGAATAAACTGCTCCGAATCGTGACCTGAGTTAGTATGTCATGTTTTTAGTATTCGAATTCAAGTTTATGCGATGACGATGCTTTAACGAAAGTTAGGTAACATGAAGTCTCTTCAAAAATTAGCAATACTTATCGTTCTTATTTTTATGGCTCGGATGATGGATAATAAATTTTATCGAAACCCAAGTTGTTAAATATTTTATGTTTCCAAAATGTTATAATTTACAATTTTAAATATTTACAGTTTTTACCCTTGCATTTTCAAAAATGACACTTTAAACCCTCAACTATGGGTTATTGACAAAATCAGCCCTTTTATAATTAACTTTGAAGAAATTACATTTTTAGTCCAAGAAAACTTTATCTTTCAAAAATTACAATTTTTATACTTGTAATTTTATAAGAAAAATTCACTTGTTTTAGGCCTAAATTGACAAAAGTGCGGGTAAATAAAAGCGAGGCCTTAAAAGGTTTTTACTATGTTCTTGATCCCTTCAAGAGTTTGTCCAGTAGTCTTTCTAATGGTTCAAACTAGAGGTCTTAAGCTCTTACGGTTTGGTAGCAATGATTTTCTAAAGTAAGGGGGTTAAGTGCCTTTTGTTGGTTTTGGGCGATAACAGGGCCAAACGAGGACATATTTTGCACGAGGCAAGCTAATGTTTTTACAATGCATTTGACCCTTTAAACACTTTGCTGTAAGCTCTTCTAAATGGTATAGGTCTCATATCCTAGTCATCTTTGGTTAGGGAGAAACAAGTCCGTGAACATGGCCACTTGGCCACGACGCGTTTTAAGGAAATTTCATTTTTGACTCATTAACTTTTACGGTGTCGTCTAGGGACATCGTAATATGTTAATTAACTCTTTTTAAGTTATTATCTAACATTCTATAAATCCTACGACTTGAATTTTGAACCGGGTTAGAGGGGCGTTTTAGAGTGTCCTAGGTGGTCTTCACAAAGATACTTTGGTTGGCCCTAATACCTTTAACATGATGCAAATAAATGGGGCGCAAGTAGGGGTGTTTGGTTTTTATAAAATCAATACAGCTGTTGAGATTTTTATTAAAATATGACTTCGTTATGCGTTTTCTGGACCCGTGCTCCCGAGTTTTTGAAGAAAACGTCGTTCCGGACAACTTTCGTGCTTTAACTTTTTCATGAAACAGACCAGAAACGCCTCGAATTGCGTGCCCGATCTTCCTGTTACAGAAAGTTTTGGACAGCTTTTCGATAACTTCATTTGGCCGTATCTTTTGACTCGTGTACTCGTTTTGAGTGATTCAAATTGATACGTTTTTCTTATAAAATCCTTTTTAACAGTATGTACTTGATATTAGGAGCATTAAAGAAATTGAAATGAGTTTAAAAGACTTACAACTCTACAGTACTTGATTTGGTAGCAAAATGCTCAATGAGACTTCTAAATGGAAACGAGGCTTCAAAGCTTTGCACCTAAGGTTTTATCCTTCTTCTTAGAACTTGTACCTCATAATGTGGGAGTGTGAATGTGTGTTTTAGGCTTAGAAAGTGAGGGATGAGAAGAAATGAATGGAAGAAGGTTGGTATTTATAGGCCAAGGGTAGAAAAACATGATGATGTGTTCATTCACTAACCATGTGGATCGAATGGTTTTAGAATGAACCACATATGCTTAGCTAGAAATTCTTGAAGACAAGGTGATGTGTCTACTTAGGTTACCATGGGATTTGAATGGTTTAGAAGGAAAACACCATGTGTTCGATTTTATAGCCATAAGGTTTAAGTTTGGTTCAAGTGGCTTGAAATGAGGCTAGGTGTCGCAATTTTTGGCCAAAAGAAGAAGAAGAGGAGTTGATGTGGCTTAATTTTGTTCTTATATATCATAATTATAGTTTAGTTAAATTAGAAACAAGTTAAGGTTAGTTTAGCTTAAGTAAATGACAAATTTAAAGGCTTGTGCATTATAGGGTTGTACCTTGTGCTTAAAAAATAGGTACATTGAGGTTTATAATATGATTTATATAAGTATTAAGCTTGTATGCATTAAAAAATTGTACATGTGCTTGAAAGACTTGTACATTAGTATTTTGAAAATATATCATGCACATAAAATCATAGAGTTGTATATTAGGGCTTGTAACGGAAATTAAAGTATAGCTAAGTTTCGTGCTTTAATGACTTGTACTCTAGGTATAAAATGTTGTACTTTAGTATTTATGATTTAGTTTCGTAAAATCATAGGTATAATAAATTTTGGTTTCATGAAAACTCTAATAGATAGAAAACGTCTAGTTTGAATATTTAATAATCGTACATTTACGAAATAACGTAAAGTGGTAAATAAAAGTTGAAAACTTTTATACTTGACGTATAAGGAATGAACTTAAGACATTCTGGTGTTGGTGTGTACATTTATTAAGAATGCGAGTTACGTCATATTAGTTAGTTGTTGTGATTAGATAAGCAGATAACGTTTTTAAAAAAATTAGACGTGAAAAATGGATAAGTATTCTTTAGTTAGAATATCCTACAAGTGGAAATTTACCGGTGGTTACAGTCTTACCCCCTTAAGTGGAATCTCGTCCCGAGATTCAGTCCGTGTTAAGTGTTGAGGATGAAATGTGGTTTCACTTGTGAAAGCTTATAAGTTAGAGTTTATTGTTTTACATGTGAAAAACATTATTCCGAAAGTCATATAAACTTAAGAAAATTTTTATTTTGAATGAAGATTGTTATTTTATAAGGTCTATCATGTTTTAGTAATTAATTTTGAAAATAACATGGTTCATAATGGCTTGTGAAAATCAAATTATTAATATCGAAAAAATTTAGAATGAGAGAAAGTTGTTGAACTTCAGTTTTTGTAGATGATGAATTAGTTTGTTCTTTAGTCAGGTGAACAGTAATTTCTAACGGTCATGAACAGTGACCCACCGGTCGTGAACAGTGACCCCAACGGCTAGTTTTTCTTTTTATAAATACCTCATTTTAATCCTCATTCTTTCATACTAACTTTTCCACCTACATTTCTCTTATCATACTTCAAAATGCCGCATATTATTACCATTGTTGCACTCGTGTATGTTGTAATATCTGCTATCTATTTAGCCAACGTCCCGGATGAAGATTACGAATTCTTAGTCGTGGTCTTAGTGATTCTTGTACCACTCGTGATCCTAGCCATCGGCGTGGATAAAATATGGGGGTAATAGCATTATGTTAGGAATGTTGAAATAAATTTTTGTTTAAATTGTGTTATTGTGTAATTGTATGCGTTATCATTTATTGAGTTGTGGTCTTGTGTTGGTTGTTGGGTTGAAACCCAATACGCTTAATGGTGTGTTTGTTTATGTAATCTGGGCCGAGTCCGTTTTAATCTAAATGTGGGTTGTGTTTGTTTGTTTAACTAATTGGTTGAAGCCCACTTCTTGTTATAAAAAATGAAGCGTTTAGTATTTTTTTATAGATTTTTTAAGATTCTTAGAGTTACGTCTCTTGTTATTTCATTCACCATGCTTAATAACTGATTCATATTTGTTATACAGAATAATCAAGATACTGCATCCAGTCATGATTTTCGCTCTCATAGGTGTAGTCGTGTTTTTCATTAGCTTGGCGGATCAACCAATTGGCGATACCATACCTTATTTGGTGATTTTTGTAACATTAGCACTACCGATGCTAATTATATCGTTATGTATTAATATTTATGGATTCTAATGTAATAAAAATTTACGTTATTTGTGTTTGCCATATATCTTTGTGAATTTTTGTGATCCTCGAGTTTGTACTTATATCATTTCAGATACAAATAAGCCCACTTATCTATAATTCATTATTTACATAGAGAGGCGTCCCAAACAATGTAAATAAAGGAATATAAACTTATGGTTCGGCGATTCACAATTTCTTTATTTAAATAAAAAGGTGTCCCAATCCATTCAAATAAAGACATTGTAAGTCATCCTACTTAAGAATTTCTGAATTAACATTCATACTTAACTGATGAGTTACAAGGAGATTGGGTGTTCTGGAAGTACCGAAGGAGTGTTTACACTCATCTTTTAGAGATGGGAGTAAGAAAATCAAGGAAAGTTGCCATAATACTCAAAATAGTTGGTGAGTATATATATTTAGTGTAAACAAGGTAAGTAGGAGAGACCATTGTAATTGGTTACAATGTCTTGAGAAGGTTTCATAAATTTGAAAAATATAAAAGTAAGTACATGCTTGGGGAAATGTGATTAAGTCATAATGCCTTAGAATAGGCATATGCAGGTATGTTTATTTTGTATAAAGTGATCAGAAGTATATATCAGTATACTAAAGTGTTTGTGTAGCATAAACTGTCTAGAAGTCACATAATTACCTGGAGGATGGAAGGCACGGAGAGCGAAAGGCTATAAAACATTTTTGTGAAAAAGTAGTTATAGTTTAGGTCTTAATTAGACCCGTTTCTCTATAACTAAGGCTCTGATACCAATTTGTAACACCCCCAATTTCGTGATACGCAACGGAATTCAAGTTGGGTGTTACTTCATGACAAAACAGTTATATCAATAGAAAACGAACCCTAATTGAGTCATTTTAAAAGATTTATCATTCGATTTATATAAATATCAGAGTTTACAAAATTAGGTTCCAGTAGTTTTACAGTTTATTAAATAAGTTTTCGAATGATAACATAGCCTTCTTGAGTATCCGTGCCATTCCATGCCATCCTCGTAAATTATGAACCTGAGATAAACATGCTAAAAAGTGTCAACACAAAGGTTGGTGAGCTTATAGAGTTTATGATTAAAATAGTTGAGTTCAATAGTTTCGAGTTTGAGCGATTATTGTAATAAATAACAATATCTATGAAAAAAGTAGTGGGTTACGTTGTTATGCACCCATAGTTCGTTTGCTTAGTAATCAGTTGAACACAATTTTCAAGGTTGGGTCATGTTGTTGTACCTATAAATTCAGTAGTTGCAACATTTGTATCATTGCAACATAGTATATATTGCCTTAAGTCTCATGAACGCAAACATTAACACGAACGTGTCATAAAAATGACGTAAGTTACAGACATCATAGTAATGATGTGAGCAACAATGCCCTCAGGTAGGAGTTTGCCATTCTCCTAGTATTCTCAAATAAAGTGCATACCTATCCGACTAACACAAATGGGGCGTCAACTGCCAATAGATCTATTCACTATATTCGCGTTCACTCGCAAGTGATTAATGGTTCATGATATGAGGGACTTTTAGTGGCAACAGTAGGTACTTAGGCAATATCAATCAGGATAGCATACAGTATAATACTTGTGTTCAGGTTTGTAGCAAAGCGTATAAAGTGTGATTATGAACTCATAGTAGTATGTAAAAGCTTTAGAGTACTTGTGAAAGTAAAAACGAGTAGTTAAGCATGTATCTCCCCCAAAACATTAATAAACAAGTATAAAAAAGGGGATACGAACTCACAGTAATATGTAAAAGTTTTGAGTGTTTGTGATAATAAAAATAGGTAATTGAGCATGTATCTCCCCCAAAAGATTTTACAAAACTAATAAATGATAGAAAATGGGGCTACGAACTCACGATAATTCGTAAGAGTTTAAAATAAATGTAAACATATCAAGCAATATTTGAGCATGTATCTCCCCTAAAACGTTCAAAATAAGGAAAAGAGGGGCTATGACTCACAATAGTATGTAAAAGTTTAGAGTATTTGTAATAGTAAAAGAAAGTAGTTGAGCATGTATCTGACCCCGAAGTAATTTATAAAGCAGTTAAAATAGAGTAAAAGTGGGGCTATGAACTCACAGTAATATGAAAAAGTTTAGAACACATGTGAAAGTAAAAATAGGTAATTGAGCATGTATCTCCCCCAAAAATAGTATAAAACGCATAAAAGTAGGGGCTATGAAACTCACAGTAATATGAAAAAGTTTAGAATACTTATGAAAGTAAAAATAGGTAATTGAGCATGTATCTCCCCCAAAAATAGGATATGAAACTCACAGTAATATGAAAAAGTTTAGAATACTTGTGAAAGTAAAAATAGGTAATTGAGCATGTATCTCGCCCAAAACAGTTTAAAAACAAGTAAAGGTAGGGGCCATGAACTCACAGTAATATGAAAAAGTTTAGAATACTTGTAAAAGTAAAAATAGGTAATTGAGCATGTATCTCCCCGAAAAATAGTATAAAACACATAAAAGTATGGGCTATGAAACTTACCTCGATGTTACAGTAGTCTGGATGGAAAACAAATTAAGTAATGTAAATAAACTGCTCCAAATCGTGACCTGAGTTAGTATGTCATGTTTTTAGTATTCGAATTCAAGTTTATGCGATGACAATGCTTTAACGATAGTTAGGTAACATGAAGTCTCTTAAAAAATTAGCAATACTTATCGTTCTTAATTTTATGGCTCGGATGATGGATAATAAATTTTATCGAAACCCAAGTTGTTAAATATTTTATGTTTCCAAAATGTTATAATTTACAATTTTAAATATTTACAGTTTTTACCCTTGCACTTTCAAAAATGACTCTTTAAACCCTCAACTATGGGTTATTGACAAAATCAGCCCTTGTATAATTAACTTTGAAGAAATTACATTTTTAGTCCAAGAAAACTTTATTTTTCAAAAATTACAATTTTTATACTTGTAATTTTATAAGAAAAATTCACTTGTTTTAGGCCAAAATTGACAAAAGTGCGGGTAAATAAAAGGAAGGCCTTAAAAGGTTTTTACTACGTTCTTGATCCCTTCAAGAGTTTGTACGGTAGTATTTCTAATGGTTCGAACTAGAGGTCTTAAGCTCTTACGGTTTGGTCGCAAAGATTTTCTAAAGTAGGGGGGTTAAGTGCCTTTTGTTGGTTTTGGGCGATAACAGGGCCAAACGAGGACATATTTTACACGAGGAAAGCTAGTGTTTTTACAACGCATTTGACCCTTTAAACACTTTGCTGTAAGCTCTTCTAAATGGCATAGGTCTCATATCCTAGTCATCTTTGGTTAGGGAGAAACAAGTCCGTGAACATGGCCACTTGGCCACGACGCGTTTTAAGGAAATTTCATTTTTGACTCATTAACTTTTACGGTGTCATCTAGGGACATCGTAATATGTTAATTAACTCTTTTTAAGTTATTATCTAACATTATATAACTCCTACGACTTGAATTTTGAAAAATGCATGCAAGGTCTTTTTATGAAAAGTTCACGAGTCACCTACTTTTTGGTTGATTATAATAGAGACTATAAGAGTTTTTATAGACATTATTGGAGCTTTAAAATTCGTGCAGCGGGCTCTTTAAAATGATGTAACTCTCACACTTTACAACCTTTTAATTAGCAAGATATTAATTGTCGAAAAGGGCTACTTAGGCTAGTTTTGACAAATTGAAAATCTTGTTTTCAAACCATAAAACTTTATATCTTTTGCATGCAACCTTGTGATATATTGTTTAACTCATTTTTAAGTGTTCTAAGATGATTCAAATTCGAATTTATCAAAAATCCTAAGTTTTTCCCAAAGACCTGTTGTAAAGTACTTTTGGTTTTTAAGACTTATGGCTCTAATGGTGTGCCGTTTTTATGCATGACGACTAGGCTTTTCAACCGGGTTAGAGGGGATTTTTAGAGTGTCCTAGGTGGTCTTCACAAAGGTACTTTGGTTGGCCCTAATACGTTTAACATGATGCAAATAAATGGGGCGCAAGTAGGGGAGTTTGGTTTTTATAAAATCAATACAGCTGTTGGGATTTTTATTAAAATATGACTTCGTTATGCGTTTTCTGGACCCGTGCTCCTGAGTTTTTGAAGAAAACGTCGTTCCGGACAACTTTCATGCTTTAACTTTTTCATGAAACAGACCAGAAACGCCTCGAATTGCGTGCCCGATCTTCCTGTTACAGAAAGTTTCTGACTACTTTTCGATAACATCATTTGGCCGTATCTTTTGACTCGTGTACTCGTTTTGAGTGATTCAAATTGATACGTTTTCCTTATAAAATCCTTTTTAATAGTATGTACATGATATTAGAAGTATTAAAGAAATTGAAATGAGTTTAAAAGACTTACAACTCTATAGTACTTGATTTGGTAGCAAAATGCTCAATGAGACTTCTAAATGGAAACGAGGCTTTAAAGATTTGCACCTAAGGTTTTATCCTTCTTCTTAGACCTTGTACCTCAGAATGTGGGAGTGTGAATGTGTGTTTTAGGCTTAGCAAGTGAGGGATGAGAAGAAATGAATGGAAGGAGGTTGGTATTTATAGGCCAAGGGTAGAAAAACATGATGATGTGTTCATTCACTAACCATGTGGATCGAATGGTTTTAGAATGAACCACATATGCTTAGCTAGACATTCTTGAAGACTAGTTGATGTGTCTACTTAGGTTACCATGGGATTTGAATGGTTTAGAAGGAAAACACCATGTGTTTGATTTTATAGCCATAAGGTTTAAGTTTGGTTCAAGTGGCTTGAAATGAGGCTAGGTGTCGCAATTTTTGGCCAAAGAAAGAAGAAGAGGAGTTGATGTGGCTTAATTGTGTTCTTATATATCATAATTTTAGTTTAGTTAAATTAGAAACAAGTTAAGGTTAGTTTAGCTTAAGTAAATGACATATTTAATATACATGCATAAGATAGATGTACCACAAGCATTGGAGAGTTGTACCTTAGACTTGTAAATTATAAAAAAAATCAAATTTAAAGGCATGTGCATTATAGGGTTGTACCTTGTGCTTAAAAATAGGTACATTAAGGTTTATAATATGATTTATATAAGTATTAAGCTTGTATGCATTAAAAACTTGTACATGTGCTTAAAAGACTTGTACATTAGTATTTTGAAAATATATCATGCACATAAAATCATAGAGTTGTATATTAGGGCTTGTAACGGAAATTAAAGTATAGCTAAGTTCCGTGCTTTAATGACTTGTACTCTAGGTATAAAATGTTGTACTTTAGTATTTATGATTTAGTTTCGTAAAATCATAGGTATAATAAATTTTGGTTTCATGAAAACTCTAATAGATAGAAAACGTCTAGTTTGAATGTTTAATAATCGTACATTTACGAAATAACGTAAAGTGGTAAATAAAAGTTGAAAACTTTTATACTTGACGTATAAGGAATGAACTTAAGACATTCTGGTGTTGGTGTGTACATTTATTAAGAATGCGAGTTACGTCATATTATTTAGTTGTTCTGATTAGATAAGCAGATAACGTTTTAAAAAAAATTAGACGTGAAAAATGGATAAGTATTCTTTAGTTAGAATATCCTACAAGTGGAAATTTACCGTTGGTTACAAGCGAGTTGTCCATTTATGCGACTTGTCCACTAAGCGAGTTGATCCTTAAGCGAGTTGGTTAGGTTGCGACTTGTCAAGTTTACAACTTGTCTATTGAGACTTGTCACTTCTTCGTGCTACGTTTTAAGGTTTTTCTTTTGATTTTGTAAAATCCCGTGAAAGAATAAATTTCCTGGTTTAATCAAAGAATAGTAAAATCCCGTAGAATCTGGAATCATGTCTAACAACGCACCTACTATCATTTCTACTCAGAGTGAGGACGTTCAAGCAGTACGGATCGATACTCGCCCACCTATACTTGACAGAACTGACTATGACTCATGGGCTCAACGAATTAGGTTGTACTGCTTTGGGAAAGGAAAATAGGGTTAACATTCTCAAATCAATTGATGAAGGACCTTATCAGATTGAGACTACAAGAGACACACTTGAAACTGCTGCGGATGGTACAGTGACCTTAGGATTGGACAGACCTAAGACGTATGATGAGCTCAGTGATAAGGAGAAAAAGAGATACGATGCTGACATCGTGGCTTCTAACATTGTACTTCAGGGTCTACCAAAGGACATCTACAAACTAATCAATCACAACACTGAAGCCAAAGTAGTTTAGGACAATGTCAAGATGCTTCTCTCTGGTTCTGAATTAACCAAAGAAGACAGAGAATCTCAACTGTATGATGACTTTGAGCACTTTAAGTTGAAACCAGGAGAAAGTGTCACTGAATATTACGTAAGGTTCCACAAGCTTGTGAATGACATGAGGAATATCAAAATGACTATGCCAAATATTCAGCTAAATTCAAAGTTTGTGAACAATATGAATCCCGAATGGCACAAATTTGTCACTTCAGTCAAGTTAACAAAAGGTTTGAGGAACACCAACTATGAGCAATTGTATGCGTACTTGCTTCAGAATGAGAGACATGCTATGTTTGAACGAATGATCTTGGATAAATTCAATTCAAATTCTGGTAATGCAAGTTCGTCAAATGATTCAACAGCCTTTTACACCAATGTTGGAATAATCACCAAAGCATCTCAAGTCATACCTACTGGTAATGGTAACACAAACTCATTCCTGATCCAAGATTTAAGCAACATGATGCTGAAGCAACCATGGAATATTTCATCAATCAACTAGCTCTTATGGTTAAGCAAAATCTGAACCTCACTCCACACACTAACAATGACATCAGAACTGCATCCAATCTACACAATCATGCTATTGTCAGAGATGGTAAGATCATGGTGCAACCAGTGCAAGGAAGACAGTATGAACAAGGAAAGGGTGGAATGCAAATTAAGGACAAGGAAAGCCAATCAAGTGCTACAACTGTGGTGGTGATGGACACATTGCAAGGAACTGCACATCTCCAAAACGTCCTCAAAATGCAGAGTACTTCAGGGACAAGATGCTGCTGGTGCAAGCTCAGGACAATGGAGCGGTTTTGGATGAAGAAGAGTTGTTGTTTCTTGCTGAGGGAAATGGCAAAACCTATGATGCTGATGTGGATGAGCAGCCAATTCAGGAAATAGGTCACAATCATCAAAATTCCTTTCAAGTTGCTGACTGTGATGCATTTGACTATGATGTTGATGATGAACCTACTGCCCAGAAAATCTTCATGGCTAGCATTTCACTAATGGTCTCTCCAAAGGTTTCATCACCACATCAGGCTGGTCCATCCAAAGATTCAATCATCTCAGAGGTATTAATACTATACGATGAAGTTGATGAGTAAGAGATGCATAACAAATTACAATCACATGAAACTAATGAATCAGATATTGATGATGTGGATAACATTAATGTTGTTCCATATGATCAATATGTGATACAAAGTGAAAATGAGATTGTACCAAGTGATGCATCTTTAGCAGTCAATGATGACTATGTTTTTTATGAATACACTGCATGTGCCCCTGATGATTATGTTATCTCTGAACTGAATGCCTATAAAGAACAAGTTGTCATTTATGAACAACGTGCTAAGTTTGAGTTAACTACCCGTGAGCAGGAAATGAATAACCAAATGCGTACAATTATTAGAAAAAGTAATTTTAGAGAAGAAGTGTTAAAACAAGAGTTAAACTCCTTACAAGAAAAGCTTTCTAAGAGTGTTAAGCAAAAACAAGAACTCCAAGATAATGTTAAAGTGCTTAAACAAGCATTTAATGCTAAGGAATCAAAACTTTTGAATGACTTTTCTAATCTAAAAACTTTGAAAAACAAGCTTGAAAATAAGTTGTACGTACAAGGGAATACCATTCAAAATTTTCACATGATCACAAAGCACAGAGTCTTAAGCGATAAACATAGTATTCCCCTAGTAGAGGAGCCAAATCCCGAGTATTGTAAAAAGGCTAAAGCTTTCCATCCGATTGTATATGATGGTAATGAGATCCTTAAGCCTAGGCAAACATCATCATGTATTGGAAGCACGGAAGAGGATAGAAAATTAGAAGATGCCTCTAGGGAGAAAATGGATAAGAAGCTAAAAGATCCTGAGTGTAAAAAGCAAAACGTAACTATCAAACCACATGAGTACACAAAATAAAATTGGATATTCCTGAACATGTTTAAGCCTCAAACTCAATTAACCCCAGAACAATTTTTTTGGAAAAAGGACTTAGATATGCAAAAAGCTAATGCACTTGTTAAAGCAAACACTCCCCTTAGGAAAATGCCTCCAGCGACTGTGTATCCTCCGAATACACCAATGCATTTAGTTCCTAGATCTATTCCCACTAAGAGCAAGACCTTAATCAGCCTGTATGTTGTTTATCAATTATTCGTTGATTTTGAGAAGACATGTAAGAAAAGAATCACACCTACTGGGATAACTGAAGAGGAGAGGGGTTTTGAGCAAACAAAAGAATGCTATTTAACTGAGGTCATATCTTTCTTTAAACAATTAAAAGGTCAATTTGAGAGTCTTCAAAAGGGGATAGACTCAGATATTAAAGAAATGGAAAAGGAATTTGATGCAATGATAGTTGAGGTCAATGATTATGAACGGGAACTCAGATATAATGAAATTGAAAGGAAGAATCTGCATATCTTAAATGAGAACTTAGTATTGAGTTGTATGGCTCAAGATGTGTTTTATACTGTTACTAAGCATTCTATTACTGCTTCTCAATTTCATGAATTATCTGTTGCTTTGAAAGTTTCCCATGATCGTGTCATTGAGCTTGAAAACAAAAACTCAAAACTAAATGAGAAAATTGACCAGGATGATCACGATAATTTGGTAAAACATCTTTCTAAGCTAGAAGTTGAACATTTTGATTTGCAACTAAAATATCAACATCTCAAAGAAAATGTCAAAACCTCAAACATCAAGACATCCTCAAATGTTCCAGAGTTTGATGCAGTTTTTGAAATAAACAAACGTGACGAACAGATTCAAGCTCACTGTAACACGATCAGAAAGTTGAAAGCCCGAATTTCACAATTAAAGGGTGAAAAGAACAATGTGACTGGCTCCCAAATGCCTCCTCCTTTAGATTCTCAGTTTTCTCAAAACTTTCATCTTCAAAACATCATTAACGTATTACAAAAATAAAATGAGAGTTTTCTAGAAGAAAATGAAAAGTTCAAACGACACTTCAAAGAGTTATACGATTCAATGAAAGTCACTCGTGACAAAAACAATGAAAAAATAACTTCGTTACAAAAGAAAATTGAGAATCTGAAGAGTCAGGTAAAATGGAAAATGCCACTTGTCTTTAATGAGAATGTTGCATCAAAGTCATCTGCAGACTCTAAATATACAGTGACTGTTAAATACATTCTTCCTCATCTTAGAAATAAGGAACTTGTGTTTCATAACTATTTATTTCACCTTAAGGATAGTCTAGAATGTCTCCGTGAGATTGTAGAAGAGGATTACATAAATAAGCCTCTTGATAGTGAAATTAGGTTTGCTTGCATTCAGGCCAAACGATCTCAAGAGCTGTTAGAATGCTTAAGAGCAACATGTCCTAAATCCTTATGTGAGAAAGATAAAGCTGTGATACCTTGTTCTATGCCTAGTGCTAAGTATGCAACCCATTCTATGCCCAGTATCAAGAAAGTGAATTTCAATGTGCCTTCAAGTAGCTCAGATCCCAGCACTTATATGCCCAGTATTAAGAAAGTGAATTTTAATGTGCCTTCAAGTAGCTCAGATCCCAGCACTTCTAAACCTGAAATGCAAAAAGTAGCAAAACCAACTAATGTTCCCATTCCCTCTACAGGAGTAAAAAGTGACACCAAAGCGAGCAGGTCAAAACATCAAGGCAACACAAAGAATGATAGGACCTTGCAATCTAGGAATGTTCAGTGGAAGAGAGTAGAAGATCACCTTAGGAAGAACTTGAATAAAACGAATCGTGTTGATTCTAGTGTTAGCTCTAAGCGTGCTGTAATTAATGCGAATTCTGCTACTTTTGGTAAAACATGTAATGATGATTGCTTGGTTTCTGTTACTAATCATGTATGTGGTGTGAATGATTTGATTAATGCTGTTAAATACCGAGTCAAAATTGTTAATGCCACAAATCAAGCTAAGAAGGCTAGAAAGCAAAGGCGGAAGAAGACTAGAAAACATTGGAAACCCACAGGAAGAAAATTTAGTAATGTAGGTTATCAGTGGATACCTACTGGCCACAAATTTAGTCTTAATGTATTGTGCCCTAAATTATCCAGATCAATGCCCATTAGGAAATGGATGCCTACTGGTAGAACTATTCCTTTAAGAAGTGAACATACTTTGAATAGGTCTAATGCATACACTAGCACTGAATCTATCCCTGATGATTCCAGTGTTTCTACTTCCGATGTGGGTGTTCCAATCATTGTTACTAACCAAATGGAACCCATTCTTGCATGGGGATCCCAATTATCCAGTTATCCATTCTTGTTTGTGTTCAACTGCATGTCGTTCAAATCGTTCTGTGGTACTTGGACTCAGGCTGTTCCAAGCATATGACTGGAGACCGGTCGCGGCTCATGAACTTCGTGAGTAAATTTATCGGAACTGTTAGATTCGGGAACGACCATTTCGGTGCAATTATGGGTTATGGAGATTATGTTGTTGGTGATAGTGTAATCTCCAGGGTATATTATGTTGAAGGTCTTGGTCATAACTTATTTTATGTCGGTCAATTCTGTGATTCTGATCTAGAAGTGGCCTTCCGAAAACAAACTTGTTTTGTTAGAGAACTTGACGGTGTGGAACTTTTGAGAGGAACACGTGGTTCAAACCTATACACCATCTCTATCGAAGATATGACGAAGTCTTCTCCAATTTGCTTGTTATCAAAGGCTTCAAAGACAAAGTCATGGTTATGGCATCGTCATCTCAATCACTTGAACTTTGGCACCATAAATGATCTTTCCAGAAAGGACTTAGTAAGAGGCTTACCTAGACTAAAGTATGAAAAGGATCATCTTTGCTCAGCATGCCAATTGGGAAAAAGCAAGAAGTATGCCCACAAACCCAAACCTACAAACTCAGTTATGGAAGTTCTTCATACCATTCACATGGATTTATGTGGACCCATGAGAGTGCAGACTATTAACGGGAAGAAATATGTGTTAGTTGTGGTTGATGATTACTCTCGATTTACCTGGGTTAAGTTCTTGAGGACAAAGGATGAAACTCCAGATGTCATCATTAAACTTATCAAACAGCTGCAGGTTCGACTTAACAAGATTGTTAGAATCATTTGAACTGACAATGAAACTGAGTTTGTTAATAAAGAACTTAGTGAGTTTTATGAAAGTGTTGGAATCAGTCATCAAAGAAGTGTTCCACAAACTCCTCAACAAAACGGTGTAGTTGAAAGACGAAATCGAACTCTTGTGGAAGCCGCTAGAAAAATGCTGATTTATTCAAAGGTTCCAACATTTCTCTGGGCCGAAGCCATTGCCACTGCATGCTACACCCAAAATCGATCCCTAATTCACACAACTCATGGAAAAACTCCATATGAACTTGTTCACAATCGAAAACCTGATCTATCCTTCCTTCGCGTGTTCGGTGCTTTGTGTTACCCAACTAATGAAGGTCAAGATTTAGGTAAACTGAAAGCTAAAGCGGACATTGGAGTATTTGTAGGATATGCACCAAACAGAAAAAGATACCGAATCTACAACAAAAGAACCCGAAATATCATGGAAACAATTCATGTTACATTCGATGAGCTGACCGGTCAAATGGCTCCAGGACAATCAAGTTCTGGACCTGCATCACAATCTTCATCAAGTAGTCTCATCAGTTCTTCTCTTGTACAAAATCCCTCACCAACAATTCCATATGTACCTCCCTCAGAAGATGATTTGAAGAAATTGTTTGATCCAATGTTTGATGAACACTATGAGCCAATTGCTAATGATCTGTCAAATCCATCAACAAAGGCTGCTCATATCCCTGTCAACGTAGGAAACCCTTCAGTTTCTATGTCATTGAGTCAAGAAGCGCCTACTGCTGATCACTCAGTCTCATCATCAATTCCTCAATCATCAAGTGTACATCATGGAATTGTTTTCGGCACCTGTGATGGAGATAACCCCTTTGCTAATCCCGAAGATGCACCCTTTGAGAACATATTTGCTCCTGAACCATCATCAGAACCATCTTCATAAGGGGAAAACGAATATGCTACTTCAGTTCCTCAACAACAGCCACACGAAAACCTTAGAAAATGGACACATGACCATCCATTGGACAACATCATTGGAAACCCCTCTCGTCCAGTATCCACTCGTAAACAACTTGCAACTGATGCCTTATGGTGCTTCTTCAACTCTGTACTATCCAAGGTCGAACCAAAAGACGTTAAAATTTCCATGAATGAAGACAGCTGGTTCAATGCCATGCAAGAAGAAATTCATGAGTTCGATTGACTAGATGTATGGGAATTAGTACCTGCTCCTGACTGTGCTATGATCATTGCTCTAAAGTGGATCTTCAAAGTAAAACTTGATGAGCATGGTGATGTGTTAAAGAACAAGGCTCGATTAGCTGCAAAAGGATACCGTCAAGAGGAGGGTATTGACTTTGAAGAATCATTTGCTCCATTTGCACGTATCAAGGCAATCAGAATCTTCCTGGCGAATGCTGAAAGTAAGAACATGGTAGTCTATTAGATGGATGTAAAGACGTCTTTTCTTAACGGAGATCTTAAAGAAGTCGTATACGTCAGCCAACTTGAAGGTTTTGTGAATCCAGAGCATCCTACTCATGTCTATCGCTTGAAAAAGGCTCTTTATGGTTTGAAGCAAGCTCCAAGGGCATGGTACGATACGCTATCAAAGTTTTTTCTATCTACTGGATTCAGCAAAGGAGCAGTTGATCCGACATTGTTCACCAGAAAGTCAGGCATACACTTAATTCACGTTCAAATCTATGTTGATGATATTATTTTTGCCTCGACTGACCCCAATGAATGTGACCGTTTTTCTAAGGAGATGGGCTCTAAATTTCAAATGTCAATGATAGGACAAATGTCATTTTTCTTGGGATTACAAATTTCACAAAGTCCCGGAGGCATTTTTATCAATCAATCTAAATATGCTAATGAAATTTTAAAGAAATTTGGATTTGACACTTGTGACACCGTTGACACTCCCATGGTGGAGAATACCAAACTGGATGAGGACCACTCAGGGATCATGGTTGATCAAACGAAATATCGTAGTATGATTGGATCCCTGATGTACCTTACCGCCAGTAGACCAGACATTCTGTTCGCTGTATGCATGTGTGCTAGATACCAGGCTAAGCCTACCAAAAAGCACCTTGAAGCGGTTAAACGGGTCTTTCGGTATCTCCAAGGAACCATCAACATGGGACTTTGGTACCCGAAGGACACCGGTATGTCACTAACAGCCTATGCAGATGCTGACCATGTAGGATGTCAAGATACACGTCAAAGCACGTTTGGAGGTGCTCAATTTTTAGGTGATAAGCTTGTGAGCTGGTCTTCAAAGAAACAAATGAGTACTTCTATATCCTCTACAGAGGCTGAATACATAGCCATGTCATCTTGTTTTGCTCAAATCCTATGGATGAGATCCCAATTATCTGACTATGGCTTTGAATTCAACAAAATCCCTCTGTATTGTGATAACAAAAGTGCCATTGCTCTCTCCTGCAACAACGTTCAACATTCAAGAGCAAAGCACATCGACATTCAACATCATTTCATTCAGGAACAAGTGGAAAAAGGTGTGGTAGAACTCTATTTTGTGAGGACTGAATACCAGTTAGCAGACATCTTCACCAAAGCTCTTCCTAGAGAACGTTTTGAGTTTATCCTTCCACGACTTGGTCTAAAGAGTCTACAACCGGAAACACTCAAAAGTCTTCAAGAGGAAGACGAGAAGTAAATGTTTTTCTTCATCTATCTCTTGTAAATATTTTTTTTAAAAAAAAATCAAAATGAAAAATTATAAAACCCACAAAAGAAAATAGAAAAATATAAAATTTCAAAAATCAATAAAATTTTGAAAAACTCGAAAAATTCCAAAAATATTGTCATTTTGTCATGTTTTTCTTAATTCGATAACATCTACGGGCTTTGTGTTGACATTCAAAAAGTGTCACGGGTCTTTAGATGTTCTTCGAATGTACATAAACTGTTTAAAAAAAAAAAAAAAAAAAGACGGAGAAAAATGGTGGTTTATTGTCATTTCAGGCAATAACCCGGTTTCAAAAGAAAGAACAGAGCCTTGCTTAATCTTAAATTGTTAAATCTTATGCTCTGATTCTAAAAACAAATGTTTGTCGCCAAAAAGACAAATGTTTCTTTCCAAATATTTTTCCTTCTAATGATTCTTTTGAAAAATATTTGTCATCTTATGAAAACAAAATTGCTTTGAAAATACCTCGGACTCTATTTTTGAAAAATCATCCGGGCTTATCATCTGTCAAAATCTCTATCTCTCAATCAACAACTTATGTCATTGATTGAGGGGGAGAATGATTTCAATCGAATCAAAAAGAGTATTTTTCAAACAATTGGCACGTAAAAGAGCAAGGTCTACTTTTGGAAAATCAAAAAGAACAATGTTTTATACAATTGATTCAAGACCTTGGCTAATGTTATGTTTTCAAAAGATATTTATGCATGATTGATCAATGGAGCTTAAAGTTTCAAAATCTTATCCTTATCAGTTAAAATTTTTTTCAAAAGCAAGTCACAATTCTCCTCAAAAGTTTTCAAAATTAATTTAGATCAATAGAGATCACAAATCTCAAAGGATTTGAAAATTGTGATCGGGGGAGAACTTGTGATTTAAATTGGATATAAACTGATAATTTGATAAGTGGATTAGAAATATAACATCGAGCTCTCCCTCCTACATATGTCAAACGATTTCAAAATTTTCCATGCATATGTTAAGGGGGGGCATTTATATCAAACCAAAAAGGATTGAAATGTGATTAATTTGTCTCTAAGTGAAGGTTTTCCCTAATATGTGCAAAACACTTTCAAAATTATATGCACATGCTGAGGGGGAGCAACGTCTTGAAAACCACATCCTTTCCCAGAAATATCTTTAACAGTATTTGAAACACTAATTTTGATCGGGAAGGTGATGTAGATATGTTTAGAAAATGTTTATCAAAGAAGTAAATTCTTCCTCTTGCCTCCATGTGCTAAAACGATTTCAAATATACGATGCACATGTTGAGGGGGAGCATTTCTAAAATATCAAAAACAATTAAGGTACAAAATACTTTGATTTAATATCACAAGTACCTTGATTGATTTTCAAATGGTTTTCAATTGGTTTCGAGGCGGAAGAACAATACCAAAAGACTGACCAATTTTACTTTATGCATGGTGATATAAGGATGGTTAGGTTAGGTATTCGTTCCCACGATCCGCCAGAGCCAGAGGGATCTACCCAGGGACAAACCACTAGATAGTGTAGAAGTCCGTAGGTATGATGAAAAAAGGAGAAAAGTGAGAAATGGGAAGAGTGCAGACTGAGACAGAGCTAGAACTGGAATAAACCCAACAAGGTTCTAGTAATGAAGTCTCGGTAAGCACTGAAGGCGTTGAAGAATGAAAAAGAATTCAATGTGAAAAAGGGTGAAAGGAAATAACCCTCCCATAATTCAACCTTAGGGCAGAAACCGGGTTCAATACATATGCTACTGGTTGGTACTAAGATAACACCGGTATTGAAGACAAGACGTCATGGACCCAGTGACGCACTGCACTACATCTTCCCAAGCTACTCAAGTTCCTCTTAAAAGGACTTGTTTCATTCTCACGGGGAACCTACATTATCTATCGACTTTCTCTTAGAGATGGTTGATATTGAAGACGGAGACCCTCTCCCTAGTCTCCGGAATAGGAACCAAATGTGCACAATTGAGTTTAGAGCCACGAGATCATCCACAATATCTCATTAGGACACAAAGTCAATGAAGACTCTCTGTTTCACACAATGTGGGAAGAGAGAACATATTTTAAGATTCCTACGCATTATCCTTGTGGTATTGCCAGAACATCTGAGTGATATGCCAACATACTCACGATGAAGATGGAAAGCCTTCTAGAGCCAACATCAAACAAGCTCTTGGTAGGTGGCATGTGAGATCTATCCAATAGATCAACCATGTGACAACTGAACAGAAACAATGGGGCGATTAAAATTTATGAATCAATCCTGGTTCAGGTTATGGATTGACGGATACCTTTGAAAAACCGGTCGTTGTGCTTAAAATTCTTTTCTCTAGCACATCGACTGTGTATTAATATTTCAAAATTAAAAGGTGTTTACGATTGATAATTGATTTTCCTTAAAACCTTCGTTGTATTGCAAAAACACTTTATTGAGCAGTACACGATTGTTTTTCAAATCTCTTTTCATCAATCAGTGAATCTCAAATTCGCCGGTTCACTCACTCCGTGTTGTCTTCTTTGAGACGTTCCGGTTTGAGAACGGCTAGAGCAGCTGTGAAACCCTGTCAAGGAGATTCTTCGGAATTATACCTGATCACAGGCAGTACTTGTACTGATCAACGGGGAACTGTGGGTCGTGTACCTAAATTCGACGAAAGTGATCAAAGACACTTTTCGTGTGCTTTATTGCTAACTGTTGTGTGCAGGTACACCCGACGTTTGCAGCTGATCAGAATTGAGAGGTCAATCCATTGCCGCATGCTCGCACAACACATTCATTTCAAAAGAAATCATGATTAGTGCATCAATGACTCTGATATTCTCACTCCATGCTTCTGCTACGCTGCTGCAAAATATCATGAATCAACTAAAGCTTCCGCTACTCTGATGAGAAGAAACCATGATCCAGAATGTGAACATGTCGGTCCAATGTCACAACAACACATGATGGCAACACTTCAAAGGAAGAGCCAGAGACTTATGGTGGCAGATGATCTCAATGCTGGCTCAACACTTATCAACACATAGATCATTCAAAGACCTCCACTTGAAATATCAAACATGCGGAACATGAAGAATCAAAGACTACGGACTACAAAGCAAAGAACTTAATCAAGAATCCAAGAACAATCAAAAATGTAATATCTGTTTGTAATCAATGTAAGTTGAGGTGACCTCCCTTAGGGGGAGATTGTTAGGATTTGGAAAATCCATGAGTTAAAGAGTCGGTCACCTCAAGTATATGTATCCGTTAGAAAGCTCGTAGTCGTAGTTATGCTATGTTAGTAAGTAGTTTAATTTGTAACACCGTGGAGGACGGACGGGTCTTTACCCACTGTATGCCTGATCCACAACCCCGTAGGAGGCGTATTTTGTAAGACACTATAAATACCCTCTTCCTACCAAGGAAGAGGGTTGGAGCTTCAATACCATTTTTCTTTTGTTTCACATAGTTCCCAACTCTCTTCCTTTTCTCTCTCTAGAACTTTCTCTCTCTAAACCTTGTATACGCCCCATATGATTATGGTTTGATGTGTTTGTGAAATCCTATAAGTTACATGTATGCTTGCATGTTTAACATGTCCGGCTAAATTTCTTGTGTATTTGCTTAGATCTATGAAACCTAGTTATTAATTATTGATTGGTTGTCTCTTATCTTAATTGTAATTGGCTTAGGATTGCACTAGGCCATCGTTGTGTTTTTAATGCTTGAGTAAACTTTGTGAACCTTAGTTTATAACCACCTAGCGTAATTGTAGGCTAAATATCCAAAGATAACCTTAGTGTTAGTTTATGAATCCTAGAGATCTCGTAACCTTATGGTATTCTCAAAGAGTTAGGGATAAAAGCATATCCTACGACCTTAGAAAACACAACGCGTTAAGAATAAGGACGTGACAATTCAACCACCAATAAAAGATAACTAGGGAGTAATGGTATCTCGGTAGACACATTTTTAATCATCATACGAGCACACATCAATAGACATAGACTACCCTTTAGTTTAGATAATTAGATAAGTAGAGTAATCGGTAGAAGTACCAACCCCCAACTCCAAACCCCGAGATTTTACCTTTACATTTCTAAAAAATATAAAAAGATAAAAAATAATCTTCCTCAACCCCAAACCTTAGCGTACTACATCTCTCACTAGCATTCCTATTCCCCTAGAGAACGATATCAATACCCGAGGCTTACCCAATACTACCCTACAACGATTAGGTTCACTGCTTAGGGTGTTGAAAAACTTGCTCGACGAAAAGGAAGTTCCTTTGACCCCGAGCGTGTTATACGCGCATCACCTGATACTAATGTAATCTTCTCTACGCGGACTTTTGGGACTCTGTGTACATCTTATCACAATTTTCTTTAGGACTCTGTAAAGTAAAACAATATAAGTAAACTAATAATCTAAACATATGGATAGTTAGGACATGATGTAATATGTAAATGTTAACTCAGTTTAAGAAACTAAATTGAAATGATTGCCTATTGATTGACATCCCGGATGAACAAACCTGTAAGACATGAAAATAACAATTTACAAAAAAGTATCAATGAGAAATATACCAAGTATTAATGAATAACTAGCCCTTACTAAACTAGTTCCAATCCTTACCTTGTCATGGTTATCACATAGGTAGACCACTCCTGCTTCGACACCGAGAGTTAATGTGGTATTTCAATTCGAAACTATTCAAGTTCATATCCACAACAATACTTTATAAAATTAACAATGCAAAATCATTTTTAAGTCGGTCAAGCATTTCGTCAAACACTTGGTCTACACATACAATCCACAAAACTTTTAAAAAACACACAACTTAATTAGGCGTTTCATCGGATACTTAGTCTACACATACAGTTTTGAAAAACACACAAGTAAATTAGTCGTTTCGTCGAACACTTGGCTACACATATAATCAACAACACTCTTTAACACATTCAAACACCAGATTCAAATTCATGCAACAAGACAAAGTCATTTTTAACTCACTCAAGCATTTTATCAAACACTTAGCTTACACATACGATTGAGCAATCAAAGAAAAATAAGCACAAATTCATATGGAACACTAGTATTAACAAAATCAACATGAATTCAACATAAGCATGTATTAACACAAAATAAACAATCAAAGACAAATAAGCATAAATTCATCGATTATAAATTCAACAAATTTACCTTAGAGTTTCGTGTTTGATGAATTTCACCGTAATTAAGTAACCTCCGTTAACTGATTACAAATTCAAATCCAAAATAAGCACAAAGTAGCTGAAAAGTAAGCTAAACAAAAAGGTGTTAAATTCAATGATTTTACCTTAGGGTTTCGTGTTAAATTCAGCGATTATGTTAGAAAGAGTTGTTAATTGAAGTTTATAATGTGGATCATACCTGAGAGAGTGTGAGTTACTCGTGTGAGTGAGTCTGTGAGTGAGAAAGTTATGTTAGAAAGAGTTGTTAAATAATGTTTATTTTTTTCAAGTATTTTTATGTGTTAAGAAAAATTTTATAAAAATTCTTGGGGTTTTGTGTAAATGTGTATTGCTCACGTATAAAAAAGACTTGATAAGATGATGTAACTTGGGATAAATAAATGAAATAGACAAATTTTCAACATGATCGACGACTTAATATACGAGTAAGCGACTAATTTTGCGACATCAAATATAATGACGTTAAATCGACGACCTATTATGCGACACACATATAAAAGTCTCCACCCTGACGGCGTAATTTGTGACGTAAATGAAGAAGACGCACAATTAGCGACTTCAGTTGTGAAATTCTAACATGTGTCTATATATAGCGTCAAGCGTTGCGACACGATTATCTTTGAGAATACTTTGCGACATGCCTTGCAACATCCATCGACGGGTGTGACGCTAGATGTGTCGCTACAACAGTTGAGAATTTGCGAATTTTTAATGGCCGTCGCTACCTCCATCGCTATTCTACTAAATTCTAGGAGTGATACTTTTGCCAGTCTTTATATTTCCTTAAAAAATATTTAACATACTTAATCAATATAACAACATTACTAATTACTAATGTTTATTTTTTTTCAGATTAGAAAGAAGCGTAAAAGGTTCATAAACTTGATGCATTGGAAATGTGACAAAGTCATTACCCTTGATGATGAGGACAAAACCCCGCGCGAGGCTTCCTCAACAAGGAATGTGAACCGCAGAAGAACCAGTCCAATTTTGATCTTTGGCAATAAACAACTTACTTGTTTTGGTCGTGACAACATTGAAGAGGATGCATAAAGTTTCCTTAGTGAAATACTTCAAACTATTATCCCACACTAAACTCTTAAATATTCCAATCTAAGAACATATTTTTTTTATTCTTGTTTCAACTGTTATTCTCTTTAAAAAATATTAATAAAACTTTTTAGTTTCATCATAAATTTTATATTTTGCATATTTGGGAGATCCTCATAAGAATCTGCGTATTTGGACTATGAAACATACTTACGAAAGTAACATCAAGAGACCATACAAGGGTTTTGATAGCCAAATATATCTTCCAGGTTCAATAAGCTATACCACAAAGCAAACAAATAAGTTATTGATTTCAATCTAAATTATATATTTCACAAAACAAAGGACACTGAAGAGATCTCGTAGGCCCGTCAACTCAGAAAAAGTAAGCAAAAATAACTCCAAAGCCTGAACAATGGAAAAATATTAGATGCTAAAGATGATATTTTGTTCTTAGTAGGTCGATTTGTAGATGGACTATTTCTAGCAAAAAGTGTTGGTTATAAGTCTTATTACATTTTAATAAATGAAAGGCATTCAAAGAATCCAACTGCTTAATCATATAATTTCAAAAAATTTCACTACCTAATCTTTTTCAGATGCCTACTTTTATTGTAAGATAAGATGTACATTTAGGCTTACAATGCCAAAATAGCACTTTACATATAAACACCATACTAAATCTATGTATCCTCTTCATTATTGTCGTGTCCCAAACAAGTAACCTGTTTATTGCCAAAGCTCAATTTCTGGCTTGAAGTGATGCTGATATATTAGAATAACATACGCCTTATCAGACACAACACGTTTTGTAGTCTATTGATTATAGTAAGTTACAGCTAAGCATGCTCGTGTGAGAGCACAACTGGCATGGGTGACCGTGCCTGGAAGTTAAAGAAACGTGGGGTAAACTGTAACACCTTAGGCAAATCTCACATCGTTGTGGCTTGGAGTGATGCTGGGATATTAGAAAAACATACGCCTTATCAGACACAACACATTTTTTGGTCTAATGGTTATAGCAAGTTACAATTAAGTGTGCTCGTGCGAGAGCACAACTGACAAGGGTGACCATGTCGGGAAGTTACATAAACATTACAGGAAGACCACAAAAGCAAAGCCGACAATATTTTAGGCTGAGTAAGACGGGTTGTTAGGATCGTTCATATGGAAGATTTGGTGATCGGGAGGTCTTGGAAGATGGAAGAACTCCATCTTCAAGTTAGAGAGAGAAACTAGAGAGAAGGGAAAAACTAGTGTATGTATTATTATTGAAAGATGAAAGCTTACACTAAGAATCTCACCCTCCTAGGAAAGTCTAGGAGGGTATTTATACCTAAACACATATAACTATGACTAAATGACATAACAAGCCCTTATATTTAAGGTAACAAAGATAGAAAATGTAATCCCGTCAATGTCGTTCCATTTACGAGTTAGGAGCGATTCCAACAATCTTCCCCCAATGGGACGACATAAGGGATTACTTACACCATTTCCTACAAGTATAAAAAGAAAATAAAGAAAGGTCTTCATAAGCTCTTCAAATGCTGAGGATGATGAAATTTTACGCTCTTTGTCTTCTTCGTGTACCTCGACTTGAGAACCGTTTTCTTCACTTGTAGGCAGATGATGTAGTATGCATAAATTGGATTAACTTCCCCCCAATTCATGTCGCATGTCTTTAGCAGCTTCTCCGTACACTCCTTTTTGGCGAAGTTTCTGAATCAGCTTCCCCCCAAACTGACAACCGTCTTCAGCAGATTTGAAACTTTGATGTAGTGAACATTTCCTCTAACTTTTGAAGTTTTTAGTACGCAGTGGAATTTGTAGATGAGCAGTAAACCACACAAAGTAAATATGACTTATTACGGAAAATCTATTCGGGGGTAACATGCAAGAAATCAGCAAGATCTTCTCACATATGTAGATGCTTCACACCAAACAATCCGTGAAAGACGAGATGAAACGACTTCCCCCTGAATGTTGCGGTCTATCGGAATAATAGTTACTTGTGAATATGCAATTACTCGATAAAGTAACCGTGTGTAAGGCATCATAACATCATATTTAGGTAACTTCACGCACGATAACTCTGTGAAAGTGAGACGATAACACCAACTTGAGAAATTTGCACCACAGATCGTCTCATTTCTTCCCCCTGATTGAAGAAATTCATGAAGGGAAACAAGTTTTCGAAAAAAAATCCAAAAACATCAAAGAAGCAATGAACACCTATACTCTCTTCCCCCCGATGTTTTCAATGAATCAGAATCATACACCACGTATGTTGATGATGAATTGGAGACAGCGAAACCATGTATGTCCAAGTAATCGAACAATTGTGAAGTACCATAGATATCATGTGAGAATCAATTGCTGATAAGACTTCTCTACTCGTGTATACTCTTCTCAGCTAATTCTTTACCGACCCCATTATCATTCTGACGGCTTTTTGTAGTGACTACTGATGGAGAAAACCCAATATGACGAACTTGAGACTGAGGTAAAGTAACCCGAACTTGTGACTTAAACTTGCACTATTTTCAGACGAATAACCCTTTTCCTTACCGAGTTGATTAACTGGATCGAAAAGGGGTAAAATTAAAGTTTCTCAAATTATCCACAGTTTTTTGTGACACTTGAACACAACAACGTAACTCCTTAAAAGTAATAGTTATACGCTGTGAGCACAACAACGTAACTCCTTATATCAGGTACAACTAGACAGCTCAAGTCTTTGTCATTTGTAACGGTTAAAGCTCGAACAAGGATCTCGAAGAATCATGCATCCAACCAACCCCGATATCTTCAAGATACTAAGTACACGCACCCGTGATATCCCACTTCAACCTCAAATAAATAATAATGAATTCGCGCCGTAGTCACATCTTGCGGTTAAATTCCCAAATCTAGCCTTTGTTAACGGTTTAAAATGAACTTGATAATGGTTCCCGATCTTGTCAAAACGTATCCTCATGAAAAAATTTTAACACCAAAATACCATTACGAACCCAGAAAAATGAAATATCACCATTATCCAAGTACTACCAAAAAATTAGCCAAGGTCTTATTTTAATCAATTTTGTTAGCTCAAACTCTTGCTAGCTTTTGGATAATACGAGTGACACAAGATGTGGACCTCCATTTAACATTTACCCATATGCGTATGCTACCCAAGCCCAAAAAAAAATCTGAAGCCCGATCCATACAAGACACGGATCACACATATAACAACGTTAGATTGTTACATTATGCCCTAAACCTAAAAGACTTGCACAATATCATCCGCCTCTCAACTTTTACTCTTCTCACACAAAAAAAAAATATCTCAATCCAGTCTCATATATCACTAATCACCGATTAACAATTTCATCCAGTTGAGCCACATGAACACAAAGTTAACCATTTCCCACCTATGTGTCCAATTTTACTGCTTAAGTTAAATCTCGAATGCGCCTTAAAGAGCTTCAAGATCTGAAAGATGGTCTCGGGTAGGTTTTATGTTGTTTCCTTTCGTGTTTGTGTTTCATTTGAACGAACTAAGGAGAAGAAACTAACATAATTGTTAGCATTCTTCTCCTTTTTTGTTTCCTTTCGTGTTTGTGTTTCATTTGAACGTACCTTTTAATTAAGGCTAATACTTGGACCAATGATGTTTTTGTAACTGAGGTCGAGACAAGTATAGATGGTATTGAGGTCGTGGTCTTGGTAAAGGTCAAAAACAGTTTACGTTTTCATCTTCATCTCTTTTCTGTTCTTATGCATAAACAAGATAGTTAGGCGTAAAAACTCTTACGCGTAAGACCTTATGCGTAAGACAATACGGGTAAGCCTTATGCGTAGGGTTCTTATGCGTAGACCAGAGGTTTCTTACTCGTAAGGTAAAATTTACGCGTAGGTTTTCTTAGGCGTAAGCAAGGCTACGCTTAAGCAAGGTTTTAGGCATAAGCCAACAGTCATAGGCGTAAGCCTTACGCGTAATACCTTACGAGTAGCTTTCCAAGCTACTCGTAAACAATCTGAAGATCTTTAGTCGTAGAACTAGGGTATTGACCCATGTTGACTTTTTCCGGTGATGAATTCCGACCAAAAAAAATCTGTCCAGATTCATAAACCCAGAAATGTTAGCAGAAAACGCTTCCAATAACCCGTTTGACCAAGACGTTTGACAGTTGACCATTGGAGCATTATAATCACGGATTGGAAAAAAAACATATAAATTATAAAAGTTAACAAATAACTGTTTGGCTAAAAAGAATAACACAACAGATATTGCAACTTTGTTAACAAACACATGACTTTTTTACCAACAAAGAAACATGAAAACTTGTGAAAATATGTTAAAAACAAAAACATATGTGAAAGGTGGAAATTTTGTTAAAAAATAGATTTTGAAACAAGATTATGACAAGATAACATCACCAAAATCAACCCATGATAAAAATCCGACCTTGCTCTTGATACCAATGTTAGGATCGTATGTATGGAAGATATGGTGATCGGGAGGTCTTGGAAGATGGAAGAAAACCATCTTCAAGTTAGAGAGAGAAACTAGAGAGAAGGGAAAAACTAGTGTGTGTATTATTATTGAAAGATGAAAGCATACACTAAGAATCTCACCCTCCTAGGAAAGTCTAGGAGGGTATTTATACCTAAACACATATAACTATGACTAAATGACATAACAAGCCCTTGTGTTTAAGGTAACAAAGATAGAAAATGTAATCCCGTCAATGTCGTTCCATTTACGAGTTAGGAGCGATTCCAACACGGGTGTTACAAGTTGGTATCAGAGCCACTCCTGAGCCGTTCGGGATTTAATTTTTTGTGCTTTTAACTATTTAACAACTTTTTGAATTATACTGCGTAATATCTTTTTATGAATGTTGTTTTTTAAGAAAAGAGTAACTTTGTTTATATTTAAAGATAACATAATTACCCTTTGATTATTTTATGTTATATTTCTAATACGTTACACAGAACACTTAAAAACAATATAGCAACTATAACTATGTTGGTGTATTTAAATGAGTAATTGAAAAATGTATAGTGTTTATTAGGGGTGAAAACGAGCCGAGCCAAGCCAAGCCTGCCAGAGCTCGAGCTCGTTACGAGCCTCATATTTTGAGCTCGAGCTCGGCTTTGCAAAATTTTCAAAAGCTCGAGCTCGGCTCGGGCTAGACTAACTTATATAACATGTTGAATGAAATAAAGCTCGAAAGCTAGTTAATCATACTAGCCTTGAGCTCGTTTATTTTTTAAGCTCGTATATGTATAGAAAATATAAATACGAATATATTT
The DNA here is from genome assembly GCA_910596185.1 of Chrysanthemum makinoi. Classification (NCBI taxonomy): domain Eukaryota; kingdom Viridiplantae; phylum Streptophyta; class Magnoliopsida; order Asterales; family Asteraceae; genus Chrysanthemum; species Chrysanthemum makinoi. Next base: position 211,084,927 of record OU343221.1, on the reverse strand, counting down.
TTAGGGCTAGTTTATTTAACACCCCCAAAACGGTACAGCGGAAGCACACATGTCATGGGTGCTACTAAATTGATATCACAACACAAGTATAGAATAACTGATTTTTATTAAGAAATTTCATTCACTGTAGTAAAACGAGTTTACATCATTTGTTTAGTGCGGAAATACAGGCCCATAATAAAGTGTTCCCCATTTATGTTTATCAAAGAATCTATGACCATGCCATGCCCTTGCCTTGTGCCTCCAAATTTATGTTATCGCCTTATAACCTGAAAATACATGCTAAGGGGTGTCAATACGAGCAAGAATGCGTTGGTTTTTGTTGTGTGCACAAGCCCAACCCACCAGATTTAAGAGTGCGTGTGACAGTTGGGCCCAAGCCCAATCTCCCAAGAGCCCGTTTGGTCATCGCATCCCACTTTGGCGTGGAGTGAGTATATACAAATTGTTGAACGATTAAGAGGCGTATTTCATATTATGGCACAGGACTACAAAAAACGACGAGATTACCCTGTGTGACGTGGTGGCATGATGAAGCTTTAAGCTTTTGCGGTTAAAGTGAAGCTTTTACGTTTTTAAGGCGTGACACAAGGCGGCACAAAATATGAAAATATTTATATATTTATATCATACATATATTGTGTTTACAAAAAGCGTTGTACTGAACAAGGTTAAGAAACTATCCTTAAATATAATATTTTTCATTTTTTTTTAAATAAAAATTATCGGAGTTGAATAAAAAAAAACTCACCATGTCATACGTAAAGGCACGCCTTTTCACGCCTTACTTCAAGCCACGCAAAACCAACGTAAAGATCCATTTCACAACGTCGAGCCTACGCCTCGCGCCTTGGCGGCGCCAAAGTGCGCCTTTTAGTATGGGTGAGCATGGTGCGGGTTTTGGTATAAACCGAACCACATCCGCAATTGCGTATTTAAAAAATGAGAACCCACAACCGTGTAGTTTTGCGGATTTGCGGTTTTGCGGTTTGCTTTTGCGATTTTTAAAGTTTTTTTTTCAAAATTTATTTTTTGGTGTATGTTTATTATAGAATAAATATATCATAAGGTTACATAATGAGTAGAAACATATATAGAATAAATTATAAATCTCTACCGTTGGAAAATTTAGTGCACTTGGGGAATTAGTTCACACCTTGTAATGGGTTAGGAGGTACGGAGTGTACACCCATAAGGTCCATGAACACCCTGACTCTTGTAGTGGTTTGTATTTGTAGTGCTAGTAGAAAGTACTGCTTGTGGTTTCCACTGATAAGCAGTGTTTCCACTGAAGTTGTGGTTTCCACTGAAGCAGTGTTTCCACTGAAGCAGTGTTTCCGCTGAAGCAGTGTAACCACTGATAGCACTATGAAAGTACTGATGAAAGTACTGCTTGTAACGGGCTTTGACCTATTCAAGTGGCAGTTACAACTGCATTATGACCACGTTTAATTGGTCATGTAACCACTAACGGCTATAATGGGGATAATTATGAGGCTATTAATGGGCCGATTAATACTCATAATTCCATTTGAATAGCTAAGAGTATTTTCCTATAAATAGGAGATCGGTTTATGCATGATGGACACACAGAAAACGATTAACACTTATAAGTGCAAGGGTTATTGAATTGTGCCTAATTCTATAACTACATTTGGTCTTATCCCAAGTAGATATTCGTGTAACCCAGGCATTAGGGTCGAATAGTTTACTTGGGAAAGTGATCACACGATTCCAAGTGATATCCGGTAACCACTGAAGTGGTATTTGTTTCTGCTGACATTGATTATCTTACCCAACTTCTGGGAGACACACCTCCAACAATCAAAGTAAACTATTTGTGATAATCAATGGCTGCTGCTGCAATGAAACACATGGCTTCAAACTTTTCCAAGCTTGATAAGTTTGAAGGGGTGGACTTTAGGAGATGGCAGAAGAAGGTGCATTTCTTGCTGTCAAGCATGAGTGTGGTTTATGTGCTAACCACTCCTATTCCTGATGATGGGGATAATGCTACTGTGGAGCAAATCAGGAGGAGGAGCAAATGGGAGAATGATGATTACATATGCAGAGGCTTAATTCTCAATGGTATGTCTGATTCTCTGTTTGACATTTATCAGAACTTTGAATCTTCCAAAGAACTGTGGCATTCCTTGGATGCCAAATATATGGCTGAGGATGCATCAAGTAAGAAGTTTCTTGTAAGTAATTTCACAAATTACAAAATGACTGATTCAAGACCAGTCATGGAACAATACAATGAACTTCTTGGAATACTTGGAAGGTTTTCACAACACAATATGAACATGGATAAGGCCATTAAAGTCTCTTGTGTCATTGACAAACTCCCTCCTTCTTGGAAAGATTTCAAGCATACCTTGAAACATGAGAACGAGGAGTTAACTCTGGTTGAGTTGGGCAGTCATCTGCGCATTGAGGAATCTCTCAAGGTGCAGGATAATGACAAGCCAAAGAGTAGCAATGTTGCTGGTGCATCTGTTGTCAATATGGTGGAGCATAACAACTCTACCAGGTACAATGACAATAAAGGCTAACGCAAATATCATGATAACACAAGGGCAGATCCAAACAAGAAGGCAACACCTACTTGTTGGAAATGTGGCAAAACATGTCACATTAAAAGGGACTGCAAGGGTGTTAAGGTTGGTGGTAAAGCCAATGGATCAGGCACTAATGGTTCAGGGAGTGGTGGTTCTTCCAACTCACCGAAAGGTCAGAATATGTTTAATAAGTCTTTTCAGATTTATTATGTTAAATATGTATCTGAATCTTATTATGTGCAGCATGATGATGTTGCGTGGTGGGTTGACTCTGGTGCAACAGTTCATGTGTGCAAAGATAGAAGCTGGTTCAAGACTTATGAGTCACTGAATGATGGTTCTATTCTTCACATGGGAAATGAGTCAACAGCCTTGGTGCATGGTCGTGGTTGTGTAGATCTTAATTTTAGTTCTGGAAAGATTGTAACTTTGTTTAATGTTATTCATGTTCCTGATATAAGGAAGAACTTGGTTTCAAGTAGTGTATTGAATAATCATGGATATAAACAAGTTATTGAGTCTGATAAATTTGTGCTTTCTAAGCATGGTGTTTTTATTGGTTTTGGTTATTTATGTAATCAAATGTTCAGGCTTAATATTGTCACTGATAGTGTTATTTCAGCTTTTGTGATCACCACTGACCTGACTGACTCTACCCTATGGTATGCAAGACTTGGCCATGTACACTATAAAAGAATGCAAGATATGTCTAAGGATGGGTTGATCCCAGCTTTTGACATGGACACTGAAAAGTGTAAAACTTGCATGTTGACCAAGATAACCAAGAAACCTTTTCAGAGTGTTAGTCGTGAGACTAAGCTCTTGGAGCTTATACAAAGTGACCTGTGTGATTTGCATGCCACTCCTTCTTTGGGTAATAAGAAGTACTTTGTGACATTTATTGATGATGCTTCAAGGTTTTGTTATGTCTATCTGTTACATACCAAGGATGAAGCATTAGATAAATTCAAAGTGTTTAAAACTGAAGTTGAATTACAACTTGGGTCTTTGATCAAAAGATTAAGGACTGATAGGGGAGGTGAGTACATGGATACTCTGTATTTTCGGTCTGTTGGAATTATCCATGAAACGACTGCCCCTTATACTCCTCAAAGAAATGGCATTTCGAAAGGAAAAACAGTAGCTGAAGGAGATGGTTAATTCCATGTTGTCCTATTCTAGACTGAGTCAAGGGTTCTGGGGTGAAGCTATGTTAACAGCTTGCTATTTATTAAATAGGGTTCCCAACAAAAGGAACAAGGTTACCCTTATGAACTCTGGACTAAAAGGAAACCCAACCTGAACTATCTCAAGGTTTGGGGTTGTAGGGCTGTTGTAAGACTCCCTGATCCAAAGTTGAAAACTTTGGTGAAAGAGGCATTGATTTCATCTTTGTTGGATATGGTGAGCATTCCAAGGCTTTTAGGTTCTATGTTTTTGAACCTAATGAATATGTTTCAGTTAACTCCATAATTGAATAAAGAGATGCAAACTTTGATGAGAATAGATTCTCATCGGTCCCTAGACCAAGTATGAGGATTCCTAATGGAACTCATGACACTGGTGTATCAGAGGTCCCTGATGATGAACCATCAGTGGTCCCTGATGAGGTTGTGGTTCTACAACCTGAACCTGTGCTCAGAAAGAGCAAAGGGGTCAGGACTCCAAAGTCATTTGGACCTGAGTTTCAACTATATTTAGTTGAAGGAACAAGGGATGAGGTCTCAGACCAATACTCCTATTGCTTCATTGTTGAGGATGATCCCAAGACATTTGAAGAAGCAATGAAGTCCCAGGATATTGCTTTCGGGAAAGAAGCAATCAATGATGAGATGGATTCCATCATGGGCAACAACACTTGGGTGTTGGTTGATCTACCACCTGGTTGCAAACCTCTGGGTTGCAAATGGATTTTCAAAAGGAAAATGAAGGTAGATGGAACTATTGAAAAGTTCAAGGCTAGACTAGTCATTCAGGGCTTTAAACAAAAGGCGGGAATTGACTATTTTGATACTTATGCCCCAGTGGCTTGTATCAGTACCATAAGACTGCTGATTGCTTTGGCATCTATTCACAATCTGATTATTCATCAGATGGATGTGAAGACAGCTTTCTTGAATGGTGAATTGGAAGAGGAGGTTTATATGAACCAACCTCAGGGCTTCATCTTGCCTGGCAATGAAAACAAGGTGTGTAAACTGATTAAGTCTCTTTATGGGCTAAAGCAGGCACCTAAGCAATGGCATCAAAAATTTGTGTTGGAATCACTCCTAAACCATAATCAAGTGTTAGTAATTAATATGTACTCCCTCCGTCCCATAATAATTGTCCACTTTGACTTTTTTGAGTCTTTCTTGAGTAACTTTGACCATTAATATTTTTGTGTGTGTCATATAATACTTGATGAAATTTATAACAAATGAAAATACATTTAAAACATAATCTATTGATATATTTTTCATCAAGTATTATATTACACAAATAAAAATATTTATAGTCAAAGTTGAATAAAAAAGACTTAAATAAGTCAAAATGGACAATTATTATGGGACGGAGGTAGTAATAGGTAGATTAATTATGGCCTTTATGTTTGTTATTAGCCTTAAGCTTATGTAGAAGGCCCATGAGCTTAGGCCCAAGCCCATAGGAGAAAGGAAGGGACTAGGAGTGTTGCCCTAGCTTCCCTCCTATAAATACTATGTAATAACCCTCACTTGAGGGTTGGTTGTTCAAGTTTTTCTTTCACTCATGCCTTACGTGTAACCGTCCTTACCATAACGTGTGTGTGTGTTTGGTTTACTTGTTCAATCGCCTCTCTATCTTTCTTGTAAGCTTGTGTTGTAAATCTAGTGACCTAACAGTGGTATCAATCACCAACTAGTTGGGTGAAACGTTTTGTTTTTGAAGTTTTTTGTTCTTGGTCTTACGCGTAAACGTGGTTGATACTTTGGTTCGCTTAAAAACGTCTTTTTTACACTTTTGAATCCAAGATTCTTGTACTTTCAACGTTTTAAGGTGTTAAAATACGTGTTTTTGGCAAAAAGTTTCAAACTTTATGCGTGGATCGTGGTTTTTAAACTAGTTTTTATACGAGGGTTTCAACCTACGCATAACTGGTTTAAGAGCTTTGGATCATCAAGTTTCACACTTTTGTGTCTTTTGGTGTTATTGAAGCTATTTCATCACACAAAAACTGGTTTAGAAACATCTTTGGGCATTATCATTTTTACGAGTAATCCTACGCGTAGCAAAACCCTAAAACTACGCGTAAGGTTATCCTTGGTTTGATCTTCGTTTTCGTGGTTTACTCCGTGTTTTCTTGCTTGGATAAGCCTGAAAATACGTCGACTTTGGATATCTTTTGCACTGTGAAGTGTAAAAGATCACTTGGGATAAAACCCTAAAATTACGCATAAGCATAAAGCTTACGCGTAGAAATCCTACGCATAAGATTCATCTTACGCCTAAGCCTAGTCTTACGCCTAAGATAATCCTACGCCTAACTTTCTACGCCTAACTTTGTGTCTACGCATAACTTTAGCGTTTTTTTTCCAACTTACGCGTAAGCTAAATCTACGCGTAACTCTTGATTGTTACGCGTAACTTTGGTGTTTTTACGCATAAGTGCTACTTGGCTATTGTGATTTCTACGCCTAAGGATACTTCATCAACAAAGGTTCATTCGACTACAAAGATCCATTTTTACCAACACAAGTTTATCAACATGTCACAACCACCATACTCTAACTATTTCCCTTACACTTATCCTCAACGTCAACAACAATTAAGTCCACAACATCAACAATGGAATCAACAACAAGCAATTTATCAACAACAATTTAATCAACAACATACTCCACAACTTGCTGCAATTCCACAACCTCAAATGGTTCAACCACCACCAAGTCTTCAAGTTCAACCCTACACAAATGAATTCAATCAACATCCATCAAGGAACACTATGAAGGAACCCACTTGGTTTGCAAAGATGTGTGAAGCTTTAAGTAGCCAACAATCAATTCATGAGGCTGGATCACTTGATAGACCTCCAATGCTCACTCCAGGAAACTACGATCAATGGGTGATAAGGTTCTTTAGGTTTTGTGATCTGAAGAAGCCACATGGAAAGTTCTTAAAGAAGGTTATCTTGGAAGGTCCATTTGAGATGCCTACTGTCATTGTACCGGGAGATCCAAATGCTATTCCACCAAGAGATGAACAAACAAACATTGCTATAGTTGCAGACTTGAATCCTCAAGAACTTCTACACTATGAAGCTGATGAACTTGCAATGCAATACATCCTCTTAGGATTACCTAACCCAATTCTTCGAAGTGTTGATGCTCAAAAGACTGCAAAGAAATGTGGGATCATATTCATCTTCTTATGGAAGGATCTGTACTCAATCAGGAGGATTTGGAATCCAAAATTTACTTGGCTTATGAACACTTCATGATTGAACACGGAGAGACACTAGAGTCTTATCATCATCGTTTTTCAGACATCATCAATGATTTGGATAAACACAACATCATCATGCCAAGAATTGCAGTGAATACTAAGTTCCTGAGTAGTCTTGGTCTGGAATGGGAGAAGTATGTCATTTTTCTCCGTCAAGCGAAGAATTTGCATCATTCTACATATGGATTGTTGTGCGATTACTTGAAGCCTCATGAAAAGGAAGTTGATAGGAAAGGATTCTCCGTGCTCAAATTGCTCCACCGACACATCCGGAAAATCAACAACTTGCCTTATATGCTCAAAGCAGTTATTCTCCTCAACCAGCAACTCAACCAACTGCTACAATCACATCATATGATCCTTCACAGCCTCAATCTCAAACTCAATTGGTTCCATACAACAACAACAATGCTCAAGCACTTGTCAGTGAAGCTAATGAGGAATCCGATCCGTTGAAGCACTTGCAACAAGGATTTGATATAATTGCTAATGCCTTTAGCCGTTATACCAACAAATCCAACAACCGTATTCGTTCCTCATCTAACACAAGGAATCAAGCTATTGTGAACAATGGACGAGTTGAAGTTTAGAATCGTGGTTATGGTCGTCAGATGGGCGGTGGTCAAGGGTTTAATCCTGTGGGTAGGAATAACAATCGAGCTCAAGTGGTGGAACAGGAAATGCTCGAATGGGTTGAATGGTCTTCGATGCTACAACTGCAATGAGAAGGGACACTGGCTAATGCATGCCCAAAGCCAAGGACTAGGGGCAGTGCTTATTTCAAAGAGGCTCTTCTTTTGGCTCTTAAGGATGAAGGTGGTGGAACTCTCACAGACAAAAACGAGCTTTATGGCAAATCTGACTCGGATGATGATATGGAGGATTTGCAGGCCAATGCATTTGTTATGTTGATGGCTAATATGCATGAGTTACACATGAGTGACACAGGCCCAGGTGTATGATACTGATGGCTTGTCTCGGTACCGAACAAACCATATTTAACTCTGATCTCATATCTCCGCCAACATCTGAATCCGGCAAGGCTCAGAATGTTCAAAATGAGTCGTCCACATCTCATTCCGAAGATTTTCAACTAGACCCCGTAGTTATATTTGACGATCAAGATGACCAAATGGTTTCCCTTGATAATCAAATTGACTCAGTGGTTATACTTGAGGATCTCAGTAATGATCATGTTGAGACTCACGTTGAACACACCGAACTTTTGCCTCATCTAGATTTTGCTCGTTTAATACAAGACCAACAGACCATAGTGGAAAAATGTCATGCCATTAATCAGGACTTGAAAAGCAAAAATGCACTGTTAACCAAGGATTTTGAATGTTTACAAAAGCAACTCAACTTTTTCAAAACTCAAGAAAAGCGTGAAAGCGGTTTTGAAGCGCCTTTGCCAAATCTTATCAAAGCGAAAAATATTTAGAAAGACAGATGCGTGATCTAGCCGCTTCGAAGAATGCTTTGTTGTGTGAAATAGAACAACTGAAACATGAACATAAAAAGCAAATTAACGCTCTCACCTTGGAAAATCAAAAAGCTAAGGCTGAGTTGTTAACTTGTCAAAAACAGTTCTCTGCATACAAAAAGCATTCAACGAAACGAATAGATGATCATCTTGAAGAAATCATCGGCTTGCAAAACAAACTTAAAGAGTTTAAAACTGTTGTTTACAAACATGGCGAGTCGGTCACAGCCATTGAAAAGTTTACTTTAAAACCCAATCCAAATGGATATGGACCGAATCTTGTTGATTACAAACCTAAGCTTTCAACCAAAGCATTCAAACCAAATCTGAAGTTTCGCAGAATATAAAATTGATAATTATGTTATGAATGTTGTTGAATATCATCGTCAAGAGGAATTAGATGCAGAGACGAGAGTCGATCAAAAATAGAAAAAGTTGTTTACAACAAACCTTTTAACTATTCAAAAGCGGTCACTTTCGTCACACCAACGGATTCTTCTAACACACCAAGGATTATCATAAAACACTCGAGTCTTCTAATGTTAATCCCAAACCAGATTATGCACAAACTTATGGTCCTTTACCTTCCATCGGTGAAGTAAACTCAAAACCTGAAAATCGCAAAATTCTTCGATATTTTGACCTTTTCATGGTTGACCTCAAAACTTTACAACATGAGATAGAATATCATTCTGAAATCAAATGTTAAAAATTTGAAAAGTTGTGCATTGTCTTGGAAAAGGGACTTTCATAAGGAACTTGGATTAATGAAGGTCGTTTTAGAAAGCGAAACATCTATTTCTAACACTAAGCGTAAAAAGAAACTGTTGAGAAAAGATGTTGATCGACTCTTGGAAGATGTCATCTGTCCTGATGTCCATAATGTTGTGTTATTGAATTCTTTGTCATATGCATTTGATTATATCTCTGCGATCTTGTTGATTCTGTGGTAAATGTTGAGAACACGATAATGTGCTTGATCGAGTCCTTAAAAGTTGAAAACAAGCGATTGTCAAACGAACTTTCAAATGCAATACGTCGTCTTAATTGGTGTCAAAAAGATATTCACGATCAACAACTTGCTTTTCAACACAAAATCGCCCATTTGCGTGCAAAATCTTCTGATCCTAAAATTGAGCAACTGGATGATCAAAGCGTGTCTTTTAAGTGTCAAATCTCAAAATATGAACAAGAACTTGTAAAAGTTAAAAGGAATATGGTGTCATATTTGATTTACTCAAAAGACTCGTGATGAAGCATCAAATGAACTTGATCATTATCTTGCACACACTAAAGAAGTTATGCATTTTCTTTGGAAATGTTCGGTCTGAAAATCAAGATCGATTCACACTATCCTCAAGTTAAGAGAAATGTTAGGAAAGTATGAACAACTTCCGCCTACCGTGATTAAGAGAATAGCCCGAGTAACACTTAGTAATCATGAACCTAGAATCACTACTGCCAAATCACAAGTTGCTAACGTGCCTCCTTCTATTGAAACAGGAATAGTTGCGTCTTTTCCAAGCGTCCGCACTTCACAGCCTAGGAGCACTACATCGAAGAATAGGAAGTTGCGACCTAAGAAAAGATCAATAAGGAATGCTAAAGTAGAAGAACACCCTAGGACTATGAATAAGACTCACGTTGCTTCCACTATAGATATTGCGTCGGGCAAATGTAATAGAAATAGTGATGTAACGAATGCTAAACCGTTAAGTACTTTTGATATTGATCGATGCACCTTGTGTTATTTGTCGTAAAAGTATGAATTATTGTCATGATAAATGTGTTGCTAAAGCTATCATCTCTCGTTTAAGGAATCCTAAGAACCGGAATACCTCTAGGCCCACTAATCTTTCTAAGTCGGTGCTTGGTAGACCGCCCTCTTTAGATTCTAAGAAACGCATTGCTGTCCCTGTAGCTCGGTTTCACCTCCTAGGAATATAGTACCACCTAGTGCATTCACTAAGACTAAAGCAAATACTAGTTGGAGATGGCGGAAATGGATATATAACACACTAGGATTTAAATGGATACCTAAAGCTATTGATGTGTGTATATCTACTATAACTACTCCGGAACCCTCTAACATTTCGGGTTCCACATCTACTTCTATTCCATCTGTGTCGTCTGTGTGTAATGCAGGTGATCAGATCATTCTCTGGAATTGTTGATAGCGGATGTTCCCGACACATGACAGGCAATCTTAAACTGTTATCAAACTTTATTGCAAAGTTCATTGGCACTGTCGGATTCGGGAATGATCACTTCGCAGCTATCATGGGCTACGGAGACTATATCAATGGGAACATCGAAATTAGCAGGGTTTATTATGTGGAAGGCCTCGGTCACAATCTGTTTTCGATGAGGTCAGTTCTGTGATGGAGATTTGGAGGTTGCTTTCAGGGAAAAACTTGTTTCATTAAGTGATCTACAAGGAAACGATCTTATGTCAGGCTCGCGTAATTCAAGTCTTTACACTATCTCTATGCAAGACATGGTTGCTTCTTCTCCCATCTGCTTACTTTCAAAGGCAACATCAACAAAATCCTGGCTATGGCACCGTCGTCTCTCACATCTAAACTTTCAAACCATCACCAACCTTGCTCGACACAAACTAGTTGAAGGACTCCCACGGTTTCGGTATTCTAAAGATCACCTTTGCTCGGCTTGTGAACAAGGAAAAAGCACTCGTGCTCATTTTCCTTCAAAGGTGGAACACGCTCTCACATGTGCTTCATCTTCTTCACATGGATTTGTGTGGCCCGATCGGCGTGCAAGCGATCAATGGCAAACGCTACATCTTAGTAATTGTTGATGACTATTCACAATGGACTTGGGTCTACTTTCTTCGAAGCAAAGACCAAGCTCCACAAATGATCATCACCTTTCTCCGAAAATACAAGTTCGCTACAAAACACCGTTCGACTAATCAGAGCAGATAGAGGCACTGAATTTGTTAATCAAACTCTTCGTGAATTTTATGAGAAAGTGGGAATTCAGCATCAGACATCTATTGCACGTACACGAACAAAGCGGAGTTGTTGAAAGACGAAACCGAGCGTTAGTGGAAGCTGCAAGAACAATGTTAATCAATGCTAAACTTCCAGATTACTTATGGGCAAGCTGTATCTCTGTATGCTATACTCAAAACCGTTCTATGATTACAAAACGCTACAACAAAACACCTTTTGAGCTTGTCCACAACAGAAAACCGAATCTCAAACACTTTCATGTATTTGGATCTCTTTGCTATCCGAATAATGATCGTGATGACTTTGGAAAGCTCAAAGCAAAAGCTGACATTGGAGTCTTTATAGGATATTGTGATAATTCTAAAGGTTTCGAATCGGAATCGTCGAACAAAAGAGGTTATGAAAATGATTCATGCTCATTTTGATGAACTTACGGAAATGGCTTAGTATAACAGACTTAGAACCGGTCACAACCGCTTAAACTTTCCCCAAACCCCATCATCAGCTGAACAAAGCCCCTAGCTTACTCGTCAACAAATGGAAAGGTTATTTGCTCCGCTGTTCAGTGACGATATTGATGAACGTGCTCGGGTGTATCCGCTTTGTTTCATTTGCTCAACCTGATAATACTCTTATACCCGATACACCTGCTACAACAACTACTGTTGAAGAAGCACCACCAGTTGACTCCAACACAACAGTTGAACAAACCGCTTCCAACAATGATGAATCGGCTGATGATGTTCGGAATGAAGTACCCCCACCTGCAGATTTTGATCCAAATGCGTTCTTTAACCCGTTTGCTAATGAGATCGCTGCACCAGATGTCGCGGAATCTTCAACAAGCCATTTGAATCCTCAGAATCTGCACAATGTATACCAACATCAACCCTCCACACATAGATGGACAAAGACCATCCTCTGGAAAACATTATTGGCAACCCGAATCAACCCGTCGTTACGAGACAACGTCTTCACACAGACGGTGAACATTGCATTTATGCACTTACTGTCTGCCAATCTGAACCTAAAAACATCAAAGACGCAATGACAAAAGACAACTGGATTGAATCCATGCAAGAAGAACTCAACCAATTCAAGCGTCTTGAAGTATGGGAACTGGTTGAAAGACCAACAAGGGTCTACGTCATTGGTCTCAAATGGATTTGGAAAAACAAATTGGATGTTGAAGGAAACGTTATCCGAAACAAGTCACGTCTAGTTGCTAAGGGTTATCGTCGGGAAGAGGGAATAGACTTTGAAGAATCTTTTGCTCCGGTCGCTCGTCTTGAGGTTGTTCGGATATTTCTCGCGTTCGCGGCTCATATGAATATGACGGTCTATCGGATGGATGTCAAAACTGCGTTTCTCAATGGACAACTTAAAGAAGCGGTTTATGTCACCAACCGGATGGATTCGTTGATCTGAGTTTCGAATCACGTCTACAAACTGAACAAAGCTCTGTATGGTCTCAAACAAGCTCCTCGGGCATGGTACGATAAGCTATCATCTTTCCTCATTGCTAATAATTTCACCAAAGGTTCGGTTGACCCAACTCTTTTTATACAATATCACGGGGCACATATCTTAATTGTTCAAATTTACGTGGATGACATCATTTTTGGGTCTACACATAAAAAGTTTTCAATCGCTTTTGCAAAACTAATGAAGAAAAATTTTGAAATGTCCATGATGGGTGAACTCACGTTCTTTCTCGGACTGCAAGTTCATCAATCACCCGTGGTATTTTCTTGAGTCAATCCAAATATGCCCTTGAATTGTTACACAAATTTGGAATGAAAACACTGACACCTATGCCACAACCAATGGCTCATACCAAGAAGCTAGACGCTGATTTACATGGGAAATTGGTGGACCCTACAAAATACCGTAGTATTATTGGGTCTCTCATGTATCTAACAGACTAGCAGACTGATATTGTCTTTGCCGTATATCTTTGCTCTCGTTATCAGTCGCGACCAACTGAAACCCACCTCTCGGAGGCTAAAAGAATCCTCCGATACATAAAGGGAACCATTAACTTGGGGATCGGTATCCGAAGGATTACGGTTTTGAACTAATCGCTTTTGACGGCCGACCACGCAGGATGCTTAGACTCACGGAAAAGTACTTAGGAGCTTTACAATTTCTTGGTGATAAACTGGTGTCATGGCAATCGAAGAAGCGAGATTGTACATCGCTGTCCTCAACCGGCGAGAATATGTAGCCACTTCGGCGTGTTGTGCTCAAGTCATTTGGATGAGAACACAACTCAAAGACTATGGTTACGTATTTGACGGAATCCCGATGTACTGCGACAATCGGAGTGCCATTGCGATCTCGTGCAACTCAATTCAACACTCGAAATCAAAGCACATCGATCTTCGATATCATTTCATCAAGGATCACGTGGAGCAGTGCTTGTTGAATTATATTTTTGTGGGTACATCATACCAATTGGCAGATCTTCTCACCAAAGCCTTGCCTCCGCTAGGTTTAATGAGTTGGTCCACCGGATTGGTATGAGGTGTTTGACTCAAGAGGAATTGGATGACCTCCTAAAACAGTCTTAAAAACTTGTCAAACACCAAAATCTCTTTTGTAAATAATTTTTCAAAAACAAAATACAAAAATATAAAATCTGATAAAACAACAAAAATATTCTTCTAATCTATTTTTCTTTCAACATGGCAAGTACATTTCTTCCATCAACACTATAATCTTTCAAAATTCATATTTTTTTCGATCAAGTGTTGAGGGGAGAAAATTTATACCAAACTGTTTCAAAAACATTCGTGTACTTGCATGTTATTCTTTACCGGCTGTTTCTTTTATCAATGGTGGTAAACTTTTACGGTTCAATGACACTCCTCGGACTAAAATTTATAACCTTTCATTATTTTCTTAAGTCAAAGGGGAGTGTCGTCAAGTTTCTTTCTTAAAATCTTTGTTTGGTAACCAAAATGGAAGTTAAAAGGCTTTGTTTGAAATGAAAAAAGGTGGAGGGACCAAAACTGTCAAAATGTTAAAGTTATTTTTAATAAAAACATCTTCCACCTAACATTACCCTCACATTTATTACATAAACCTAAAAGATCCTACGCCTAAAAACCATTCAAGAAATCTGTGTTTCTGATCATCTAATTTGTAAGTGGTTTTGTGTTCTTAATGTAATTTTAAACAATGGTTTTGAATTTCACACGAATCCAACGGTTAAAACGTAAGATTCATTGAATTTTGGGTTTTACGCGTAAGGGTTAGAACATATAATCATTTGTTGTGTGTTTTTTGGTTAAAAGGATTGTGTCAAAATGCTTTAACAACATCAATGATATCGTTTCTATGCTCAAAATACACCCAAAAACACGAATTAATGGATTTTTATAATTAGGGTTTATGAGTCGAATTGGGTATTTTCAAAATGTGATTGTTTTTGGTCAAAAAGATTGTTGTGTGATACTCATATCATGTTGAATTAATGGTTTCCAGGCTCTATAACCACCCAGAAACTCTCATTGATTAAAAATTGGATGTTAGGGTTTAAAGTTCTTGAGTTTGGGTATTTTTTATTCACCACGATTTAGATGTTATAACTCCGTTATTAGACTCTTATAACATCCATGACCTACCAGAATTGAATTGGTTCTAATCCTATGGTTAAAACTCTTATGCGTAATTCATAACCCTTAGGGTTTTGACCTACGCGTAAGTGTTTCTTCGCATAAATGTTTAACAAGCTTTCATGACATGATTTGATTTTAGAATGAATATATGTGTTAAGATTGATGTAATGATGATTTTATTTCAGGCTTGCTACTCGTAAAATTCAGAATCAAGGTCATTGAATCTCTACGCATAAGGATCACCTTACGCGTAGCGTCTACGCATAAGGTTCTACAATGGGACTACGCGTATCCTGTGAAGGATATGCGTAAACAGTGACCTCTACGCATAAGGTCTACTCTTACGAGTAAGCCTTACGCGTAAGGTTTATATACGCCTACGCGTAAGCTCAACGCATAAGGTCCCCTTTTCCTACGCGTAACATTTCTTACGCGTAAGTGAGGATCCTTCGCATAAGCTTTCGTCTACGCGTATGTTATTACTGTTTACGCTTAACTTTGCCAAAACTACGCCTAAGCCTTGATTGACCTTCATTATGAATTGTTACGTGTACAAACTTGTAAATAAACTAATCATAACGTCACGAATCCAATAATGTCACTAATAAACTTAATCGTTTGATATGTTGTGAACAATAAGTGATAACATAAACTTTAAAACTTAAAGTTAACTAACTCACGAAACATTTCACGGCGTCATTGGACTATTGGACAAACAAGTGACTTAGGACTCGTAACAATCATTGTCACTTTACATTCAATAACTAGACAATAAGACCTTCGGTTGACTAACATTATGTCTTTCGATATGTTGGTTCTTTTGGCTAATGTTATTTCGAGATCACGACATGGTTGCTCAAATGAATGTGGATGCACCTGAGGTTCTCACTATTGCTGATATCTTCCCAAATGGCTATCCGAGAAAGATTGGAAAGAACAACCTAAGGGTTGACTTTGACACCCTCACATGCTCAGAATCTTCTTGTCTCATTGCTGTGGATATTCTAAGGAATCATCCCTACCGGAACATGCTCTCACACTCGCTACTGATCACGGAAATCTACATTCATCAATTCTGGGACTCTATGCAGAGGATCACTGGTCAAAGTGCAGTGACAGTGACACTTAATCACAAACAAGTCACCATCACTCCTTCGACTTACGGGATGTACTCATCATTCGGACATCGTGCCAACCGACTTCTTTGCCACACCTACTTGAAGAGCAGTTCGCAATTTCTACTTGATATTGGCTATGATGAAGCGTCGGGAATTATTAACAAGCACTCTCACGTGGAGCTTAAGAACATTCCTCAACCGTGGAGAACACTCTACATCATCATCACTAAGTCTCTCACGGTCGTGGCGGTGGCTATGAGCATCCCAAGCTCATGGAACTGCAAGTATTCTGGTCATAGATCAATAAGAAGGACATTGAAATCGAAGCAGTGATATGGGATGACATGATGTCATTTCACAAGAAACTTGGCTCAAAGATTCCCTATGTCAGATACACAAAATTGTTGATCAAGAGAGCACTTGGACTTCATCCCGACATTCCCGAGGCTCAATGACCCGACAATCACGACGTGTTGTCCGAACCTATCCTTTCTATCATAATCAAGGAATCGACAACAAAGAAACAAGGTGCCGTGCTTTGATCACCTTCGACTAATGAAATCAAAATGCTTGAAACATACAAAAGGTATCAAGTAGCAATACGAGAAGGCAAAGTTGGTCATCTCGATGAAAAGCCTTCTGGAACTCCTACTCGGAGAACCGAAGAGGAAGTCTGGAAGTGCAATAAGCAAAGAGAGTCAAAGGAAGGTCCCAAAGAGGAAACCTACTCCAAAGAAGAAAGTTCCCTCCAAGGAAGCTGCTCCTATTCCTACACTTGAACCGCAGAGAAAGCTAATGGACGAGGACTCGGAGGCTACTGAATCAGATGAAGAGACTTTCTACTCTGAATGCAAGTAACACCTCCTTCAGCAGCTAAACCTCCAAGTCCACCAGCTGACAAAGGAAAGGGAAGACTCCTGTACTTGTGCCTTATGAAGAAAGCTCGGATGAAGAAGAAGAGCAACTGGATACCTCATACAGGAAGAAGTTCAAATTCCTTAGGCTCCAACACGTGGCAAAAGAATTTGAAAAAGAACAAATGGGTGGCCCCGGGGGGTCAAGTGGTGCAGCTCAACCTTCACCAGATCCTGATGCGGTTAATCAACCCGATAAGGGATCCGGTACCACCACTTTGGAGCAACAACAAAAGCCCGTGGAAGAAACTATTGAGTATGAATTTGAGGTACTTGTTAAAGAAAAGGCCGAGAAAGATGAAGGTGACAAAGAGAAGACTGAGACGAAAAGAGAAGAGAAAGATAAGTCGAAGATGACACTGATTATGATAAGTTTCGCTAGACAGTCCTGCTCGCTCAGAGGACAAAACCTCTGCACCACCAAAGGACCCAGAGTCTCCTCACATCTCATCATCATCAGATTCTTCTTCTCACTCTTCACCACCACCATCAAAGAAATCAACAAAATCATCATCCAGATCAGTAAAGAAGCCAACTCCATCTTGGATCTCTCAATCTAATAATCGAATCGTTAAAGTTGTCCAACAAGTCAGAAAGAAGGACATGCTCTACAGAAAACTGAATTGGTTTCTTTGACCAAATACATATCTACATGATGAGAATGACAAGATGCAGAATGAAAGGGAGTATGTACAGAAGCTCATGCGGGATGATCTACAAGGGAAAATGGACAGAATGATCGAAGGCTACACTCACAAGTACCTTCTGGATATCGTTCCTAAAGTCACAAAGGAGATGTTTACCAGGCAACTATATCCGAATCTTATGCAGATAGCCAAGCAAACTATAAGATCAACACCCTTAACCGTCACAATCAATCCATCGAATCCTGTAGTTTTCTCGGATAATGAATTGGTGGCCAAGCTTGTCACACAAATGTCTAAACGATCTGGGACATTTACTTCGATGAAGGAAAGTTGTTTCAAGCATTGCCGGACTACCAACTCAAAGAAGCATCACGAGTCGAAGCTGAAAAGTATAAACGTCCTAGAGACGATGAAGATAAGGATCAGGATAAGAATGATGAAGCTAAGCGGCAAAAGAATTCGGTGAATCATCTTCCATGACACCTCCTCCCCAACGGCCTCCTGCTCAACAAAGGTCTCCTCCTCGTTCTTCTACCGATAAACCTCATGATTCGGAGACACCACCCCAGACTCAAAAAACCGGTGATTACTTTGAGTATACGGGTGGTGGCGATGAAGAACACCATGAGCCCCTACAACAACCCACCTCTCCCAAACAAGCAAAGAAACCAGAACCCTCATCTAGGCCTAAGAAACAGAAGAAAAAGGCCCCAAGGCGACGTCCTATCATGGTTAGATGAAGACACCACAGAGGAATTTGAATGGTTTTCTACACTTGTCAATTCCACTCCCTACGCTGAAGAAGGTCAAGATCTGGTAGACGGTAATACACTGGAGCATGCTAAGATTATGCAAGAAAAGTTCCATGTGAAGAAGATGACGAAATCCGAGTTGAGGCGAATCAAGAATGAAGCTTTTCAACTATGGAAAGATACCTCAGAAAGTGCCATCGAGGTCGAATATCACCTTGAAAACATTGCTCGAGCTATGTCTAACAACATGGATTGGCTCAACCCAGAAGAAAACATCGACTTCACCAAACGGAACAACCCTCCATACTACACCGACTGGTCAAAACCTCTACCAACAATTGGCCAATCAGATGAACCAAGGATTCCATTCCGATATTTCTTCAACAGAGACTTCGATTTTCTTCTACATGGTGGCGATGGTTCAAGGAAATACACTACATCGTTGACACTTCCATTCCCAGCAGCTATATACTCGAACTGCATAGCCATCGAGGAACGTGCCAATCACTTGTTCTTCAACAAAGTGGAAGCCTACGACCGAGATGCACTTGGGATTCATCATTGGCGGAACGCCGAAGAATCTACTATAGAAGCTGCCAGGTTCAGAAGTCTCAACATGCGGTATTCAGTTCTAAAAGTATCGTTGCCATCAAACACGTCGATCTTTCATCTAAGTGGGACTACACCTTCCTAAAGAATATCGTGGTCAAACGACAAGATGAAAGGGATTATGCATTCTCTGAAGCCGACTTTGAGAATTTGTCTATCAACGACATCGAAGACATGTACCTTGCCAAAGTACAGGGTCGTATGAGACAATTCTTCACTGCAGTACAACGTGAATTCATCAAGTCAGTGCTCATCTTCATCAGACGCATAGTTATCCAAGAACGTGTAGAAGATCTCCAGCTGGCAGTTGAATCTTATCATACCCGTGTCAACTTCACTCCACCGCAGCTTGATCTACCCGACATCAACCAGCTTCCACAATATACGCTCATCAGCAAACCTTTCGGCATCGTTTACCGCAGTGAACTTCAAAGAAATATCTTGATGGCGTGCAGAGATCTTCATAAGTTTGGAGATCACACTTTAAAGATGGTTATGGACAGATTGGCTTACCGGTTGAAGGATATACACCAAAAGATCGGGTCTCCTAAGCGATGGAATTCTCAGGATCGAAGGGACGTGAAGAGGATCATCACCATGATTGATGAACGGTTGTATAGAAGGGATCAGTTCAGAAGACTGGAAAGCTATGTTGGTGGTCGACCCAGGAGAAACATCATCGGCTTTCAACGCCCGACTCACACTCCTGGCGACATCTCTGGACTACCTGGTACCCATTGAACTGCTTCTTTCAATATTACTTTGGATGTATGATTGTTTATGTCTATGGCTTGTGCACACATTACAGTGTACAACCCGTACTTGTAAATAAAGGACCCTGTGGTACGCTTCAGTGCCACAATCCTTATAAACGGAGCGAAAGCTTCTTACTTTTGAGTAAAACCTATCAAACCTTTCATTTTTCAAGGTTTTGCTCAAAAGAACAAGTACTTTCCCTTATGTTTTTCAAAACCTCAACCGTTTATATCACTTACTGAGGGGGAGTACTTGAATTAAAACTTTGTTCAAAAATTGTTCACAGTGGTCATTCTTCCCGCAACACTCGAAATGGTCATATTTATTCTCAACTTTTCAAAAATAACATCATATATGCCATTTTGAGGGGGAGAAAATAAGTGATAAGAAATATGTTGTGTCAATGCAAATGAATCATTGTGCTATAGACTTAACCCATGAATTGACGAGATCTTAACTCTTAGTAACTCGAAAAGACTTGTCCGGGACGGGTAATAATTTCAAGCTAGATCGCTAGTGATGTAAACGTGTCTCGCAAAGGACTTGTCTGAGTAGAATGTACCATTCGAGAAACTCTTGGTAGACATGAACTCGGACGGGTTTGACAACCTTTCGAAGATTGTCTACACCTTCAAGGTAGTTATTAGAGCTAATTGTCACCTAAAAGCTGACAATGCAACTCTTTAACTATGCCACGTAACTGTGTCTCGCGGGGGAATGTCTATCTTGAGTTGATCAATTCAAAATGTGCGCGCTCTTTCCTCCCTGTGCATTTTAACCGTTAAAACTCTTAAGCACATGTGGAGGGGGAGTATTTATGCAAAATCTTACCTCAGCAGTGGTACTAAAATGTTTTTCATTCACAAACACTTTGAGAGATTTTTCACAACAGTGGTTTTTTATGGCAACATAGGTTAGTCATGGAGTTATAAGGTGACTAAGGTTAGGAATAACCATCTTATGATCCGCCAGAGCCGGAGGGATCTACCCCAGGACACAACAAATAGTTAGTATTTAGAAGTCCTTAGGTATGATTGTAAAAAGGAGAAAATGAGAATCGGAGAAAGAAGGAGTTGAAGAATTAAAAAGAAATGCAAAGAAAAGGGTGAAAAGAAATAGCCCTCCAGATTATTCAACTTAGGGCGAACCGGGTTCAATTCATTTGCTACTAGTTGTCACTTAGTGACGCTGGTATTGAAGATTAAAAGTCGTCATGGACCCAGTGGCGCATGCACTAAACCTTCTTAACCACTCAAGTTTCTCTCAACAGAAGCTTGTTTCATTCTCACAGGGAACCCTACGTAAACTATCGGCTTTCTCTTAGAGATTGCTGGTATTGAAGAAGGAGACCCTCTCCCTATTCTCCGCTCAGGAAAACCAAAACGCACTATTGAGTCTAGAGCCACGAGATTCATCAAAAGATCTCTTAGGTACACTTGATATTTCATCACTTGATATTCAACAATAAGAATTTCAGTGGTACATTATCGAGTCCTTCACAGATCTTAGCAATCTGTCGAGAACATTTATGAGAGGTTCACATTTGTGATCCTCGGTGATTGAATGGAAACTCTGCCGGGGTCAACATCAAACAGCCGGCGGGTCGCTTCGGCAACTCCCGTGGATTGCGCTTAGTGGTCTCAAATGGTCTACATCGTGAGGTGATGCTTGGTGTACCTCGGCGACTCATCTGAATGTAGGTGTACCGATTTTACATCGTGTTATCTCACTTGTGGGACTCCGATTCAGGAACGGCCTTTGTAAAAAAATTAGAGTTGTGTTTTCACACTATCTTTGTTCACACTCTCAAAGTTCAAACTTGTAAGTGCCGGAATCCGCTTATTACTAACCGTTTTAATGTTTTCTTCTTATGGAAGCTCTGGAGCGGAATGATCGTGCAGATTCTTCTCATGCTCACGCCAACATCATCATTAATGGAAGTTCTATCCAAAAGCAACACAACAGTCAGAATGATTCTTCGTCAAATCAAAGAATCTACAAAGTTAAAGACTTAAAGAACTTCATCGATCTGAATTCAAACGTCAAAAGAGCATGTGAGCATGTTGGAGAAAGACGTGGAGACACTGAAGCAAAAGCGGACTGAGGCAGACTTGATTCAGACAACAACATACTATCACTTTCATCACAAAGAACAAAGATCAAAGAACAAAGTTAAAGATAACGTCAAAGCATAACTGTTCAAAGTAAACTATCTCTCTACACTGGGGAGATTGTTCGAATCAAGGCATTCCTTCTCACAAGAAAGAAGAATGACAGAAGACGTCAAAGCTACTATTACATCAACGCCTTCACCGTTTTTCATCACCAACACTTGAGGGGGAGATTTTTGGAATCAATCCTAAACCATAATCAAGTGTTAGTAATTAATATGTAATAGGTAGATTAATTATGGCCTTTATGTTTGTTATTAGCCTTAAGCTTATGTAGAAGGCCCATGAGCTTAGGCCCAAGCCCATAGGAGAAAGGAAGGGACTAGCAGTGTTGCCCTAGCTTCCCTCCTATAAATACTATGTAATAACCCTCACTTGAGGGTTGGTTGTTCAAGTTTTTTTTCACTCATGCCCTAGGCATAACCGTCCTTACCATAACGTGTGTGTGTGTTTGGTTTACTTGTTCAATCGCCTCTCTATCTTTTTTGTAAGCTTGTGTTGTAAATCTAGTGACCTAACAATTTGATGAAGTGGTTTTGTCTAGTAGTTATGTTCTTAACCAGGCTGACAAATGTGTATATAGCAAATTTGATGAATCTGGTAAAGGAGTCATCATTTGTCTATATGTTGATGACATGTTGATCTTTGGCACTGACCAACATCAGGTTGACCTGACAAAGGAATTTTTGTCATCAAGGTTCTCAATGAAGGACATGGAGGAGGCTGATGTTATCCTTGGTATAAGGATTAAATATGAAAGTAAAAGAATTTCTATCTCTCAGTCTCATTATATTGAGAAGGTGTTGAGGAAATTCAATTACTTTGATTGTACTCCAGTGAGTACACCTATGGATACTTGTGAGAAGCTGATGCCTAATCATGGCAAGGCTGTATCTCAACTTGAGTATTCTAGGGTGATTGGCTGCCTGAAGTATGCCATGACTTGTACAAGGCCTGATATTGGTTTTGCAGTGGGAAAATTGAGCAGGTATACTAGTAATCCTAGTGCTCATCACTGGCAAGCAGTTCAAAGGGTACTGAAGTATTTGAAGAGAACTATGGATTATAGTCTCTCATATCCTGGTTACCCATCAGTGTTGGAAGGATACACTGATGCAAGTTGGATCAGTAACAGTGAAGACAATTCGTCTACCAAATGCTGGGTATTCCTACTAGGTGGAGGTGCAATTTCTTGGGCATCCAAGAAGCAAACTTGCATCACCAGTTCAACAATGGAATCTGAATTTGTGGCTTTGGCAGCTGCTGGTAAAGAAGCTGAATGGTTGAAAAACTTGCTTCTTGAGATTCCATCGTGGCCTAAACCTATAGCACCTATTTCTATCCGTTGTGATAGTGCCGCTACATTGGCTAAGGCTTATAGCCAAATGTACAATGGTAAGTCTAGACACTTAGGTGTCAGACATAGCATGATTCGTGAGCTTATCATGAATGGGGTGGTATCTATAGAGTTTGTTAGATCTCAACAAAATTTAGCTGATCACTTGAAGAAGGGTTTGGCTAGAGACTTGGTTATAAAGTCTGCTAAAGGGATGGGTTTAAGTCCAACTTAGTCACTGAATGCTAGGACACCCAACTCCCTCCTAAGGAAACTTGGGAGCTGAGTTCAATGTGGAAAGCTGAACATTCAGTCGACTGGAGCACATGTTTTATTTACATCCCAAGGTTGTGCTCAGAACCTGCTGAAAAGGAGGATGAAGTCTTTACTTCTTAATGGTTAATTTTCTTTGAAAAAGTGCTTGGCAGGAGCATGAATAAAGAGGAACCACCTATGTAAATTTTGAAGTTTTGCGCTGGGGAGCTTTTGGACTTTAGTTTCTACAACATTTATGAATTTGGATATGGACACATGGCTTGTATAGTGTCGGGAGTCGATAAGTGTTTAAAAACTTGTGTGTATTTTATCTCCAGGTATTCAAATGGGTTGAAGGGTTCAATTCTTAGAACACCCTGATTCTTGAATATTTGAACGTGTAATTTACTAAGATGGAAATTCAATCCTCATGACATTTTCGTTTATGCACATGTTTTGCTTGATGTATTGTTTTCATGCAAAGGAAGTGAACTAAATTTGGGGAGGATTGTTGGAAAATTCAGTGCACTTGTGGGATTAGTTCACACCTTGTAATGGCTTAGGAGGTACGGAGTGTACACCCATAAGGTCCATGAACACCCTGACTCTTGTAGTGGTTTGTATTTGTAGTGCTAGTAGAAAGTACTGCTTGTGGTTTCCACGATAGCATGTTTCCAAAGTTGTGGTTTCCAGGCAGGTGTTTCCACTGAAGCAGTGTTTCCGCTGAAGCAGTGTAATCACTGATAGCGCTATGAAAGTACTGATGAAAGTACTGCTTGTAACGGGCTTTGACCTATTCAAGTGGCAGTTACAACTGCATTATGACCACGTTTAATTGGTCATGTAACCACTAACGGCTATAATGGGGATAATTATGAGGCTATTAATGGGCCGATTAATACTCATAATTCCATTTGAATGGCTAAGAGTATTTTCCTATAAATAGGAGATCTGTTTATGCATGATGAACACACAGAAAACGATTAACACTTATAAGCGCAGGGGTTATTGAATTGTGCCTAATTCTATAACTACGTTTGATCTTATCTCAAGTAGATATTCGTGTAACCCAGGCATTAGGGTCTAATAGTTTACTTTGGAAAGTGATCACACGATTCCAAGTGATATCCGGTAACCACTGAAGTGGTATTTGTTTCTGCTGACATTGATTATCTTACCCTACTGCTGGGAGACACACCTCCAACATCTACAATAATACAAGTCAAATGAGATAAAAAAAAATTAAAATTTCGATGATAAATTGGTATAAAAATAAAATTATATGATATAAAAACTCAGTCAATAATTAACCAATAAAATATTTTTGAAATAACTACTTAGGAAAGAAAAAAGAAAAAAATCTAATCATACAAAAATTATGAAATTTAGTTGGTTTATTTAAAAATAAAAATAAACATATATTTGAATATGAATTTGCGGTGTGGTGCGGTTATTGCGGTGCGGTTTTTGGTGGAAACCGAAACCGCGCCGCAAAATGCGGTTTTTTTTATTTTCAGAAACCGCATCATGGTTTTTGTTGCGGGTACAGATTTTTGGGTGTAGGTTTTACGATTTTGTGCGAGTTTACGGTTTGCGGTGCGGTTACTGCTCACCTCTACCTTTTAGAACACTGGCTGTGTCTTTATCCTGTCACATGTTACATGTTGACATTTGTGAATGCATAATTTTATAATTTAAATTGTTCAGAAAAAAGATAAATGTAATATCATCACAAATTGAGTAAAGGTTGAATGTTCTGTGCTTTGATTCCTAGGGAGGGACATGTGATAATACTTTTCGGAACATAATAGTTCACATGTCTTTTGTCTTCTAATTTGTAGCTTATCACACATGCACAACATCAGTCTATATGCTTGGGAAATAAGCATGTTTTGGTTCACAACATCCATGTGATGATGAACTTAAAGGGTGAAATGCATTGCATAGACATGTATATAAGTATCAGTGTTTAGTTTCAAGCAAGTGTCCATCTCAATCTATAGCTCTCACTGTATCTTGTGTACTACCCTTTTAAAATTGTTGCTAGCTTAAGTAACCTTCATCATGCGGTCCAGCTTGTTCATTCGAACTCTTTTTTTGCTTCTATTGTGTATATCACATGATCATTATATGACTCAAGCATCAAGGGTTCTAAAAACAGATCAGTTTGCCACAAAAGACTTTATGTCTAATGAGCCTGCTTCATCACATTTTTCGCCTATAGAAGAAGGTGGATTTATTCCATTACCACCTTTAGTCCATGATCAACCAGCGCCGCCCCCTTATACTATTTGGCCACCACCCAAAAGCAGACAAGGGCTTATTTCTTATGATGATAAAGTGAACGGGCCTGCTTCATCACAAGAAGGTGAATTTATTCCATTACCACCTGTAGTCCATGATCAACCAGCGCCGCCTCCTTATACTGTTTGGCCACCACCCAAAAGCGGTCAAGGGCAGCCAAAGTTAATATAAACCACATCCTTCAAGCTAGATACATGTTTATTGGGCGTAAGACCATCTGGTCATAGCCCAAATAATATAAAGCTAATGTAAACTAATTTATTCTTAGTTTAGGCAATACCCTGCTAGCATTTTCATGTCTATTTTATTTTTTTTGAGTTAAACAATGTTTTATTTAGGCCGCAAGAACAATGTTCACATCTATTAAGACGCTAATTCAATGAGATCATTATATATTATCTGATCCTTGAAAATATTTTGTGAGTTCATTTTTGTGTGGAGTCATGTTTTGGTTTAAAGACCAATGTACTTACATTCACTAGCTTTATCAAACGTAATTGGACATATATGCTAATTTTACTTGAACCTACGATCAGTATTATTATTATTACATCCGTCTCATAATAATTGTCCACTTTGATTTTTTTAAGTTTTTTTTATCCAACTTTGACCATAAAATATTTTTATTTGTGTAATATAATATTTGATGAAAACTATATAAATAGATTGGGTTTTAAATATATTTTCATTTTGTATAACTTTAATCAAGTATTATATAATTCAAATAAAAATATTAATGGTCAAAGTTGAATAAAAAAGACTAAAAAAAAGTCAAAGTGAACAATTATTATGGGACGGATGAAGTACTATTTTTTATTTTTTTTCACTTATTAGCAAAGGGCTCTTAGCCTTGTGGTATGTTACGATGATATGGGATGCTCCTCAATTAGGAGGTTACAAGTTGAATTGGAGCATTAGCTCTCATGGTTTGAGTCATTTTGTCATTTATCGTCAACATCATTTTTCTTTTTTCAAATCACATCAGAATACCCTCTCACTTATCACTCTAGATAAAACACTTTTTTTGTGATCCACCATTTTTTTTTTTTTCATTTTTTCAAACCAACTAAATTTTCATTCATTATACTATATAACATTCATTGAAATACTTTAGTGAGCTGACACTGTTCCGAAGCCGCGGCTTGGAGATCAGCTTGAGGGAAGGGGTCGGCTTGACTTCACTGTGAAGCCGCGGCTTGAGCCGAAACTATTCACACGCCGAGCCGAGCCGATAGTTTAAATGGATTAAATATTAGGTTAGTGGGTTATTTGCTTAAATGGCACTTGATTTGTGCCAGGGTTCACTGCATGTTATACATCTGTTCTCCGTTATAGTTCTAGACCAATTATCAAGATCATATGTCGCATGTTGTACACCTATTTTCTATTATTATTCTAGAATAGTTTATTATTGTAGTTGCCGGTTATTCGCTCTCTAAACGCAATTGCCGGATTTTCGCTCTCTAAACATACATATTGGTCTAAATCCTCTTTATAAATTTTAGTTTAGCTGGTCGGTCAGCATTTAGGGCTTCAGTTGTTGGAAAATCGATAATGAGGTTTGAATGTCTTCTGATTTGTATGTATTTGTGTTTGTATAATATATTTTTAGTTTGTGTGTTGGTATAAAATTTGTGGATATGTGTTTATGTTAATTTGAGCTACTTAAAGTGTGTGGAAAACGTGGAGGGGGGTGTGAATACATTCCTGTTTAAAAACTTTAATCTTTTGTATCAAATGACCAATCAAGTGTGACGCAATATGAAAAGTGTCAATTATAGATCTACAACGACTAGAGATATTAATAAGTAGATCACATAGAAAACATAACATAAGTATCGTGTCATGACACAAATGTAACCAACACAATATAAGCAACAAGCCACACAAACATAAATGCAATGGAAATATAAATATAAAGCGATAAACGCAAAGATAAAACGTAAAGAGATAAGTAAAGAAAGTGCAAACCGGACACCGTGATTTATAGTTGTTCGGTCACGAAGCTCCTCTTCGCCCTACTCTACTCCCCGAGTACCCAACTGAGTGTTACTTCACTAATCATCAAGCTCCCTACTCGGCGGAGAAAACCACACAACGTCGCGTACGTTATTTTCCGACAATAAGCTAAATGTCAAGTTCTAATCTAACTAGAACCAATCTCACACACAATCTACCTGATCTATACGATTTACCCGATCAACATGATCTACCCGATCTACACGATCTACCTTATCAACACGATCTACCCGATCAACAAGATCTACCCGATATACATGATCTACACGATCTACCCGATCAACACGATCTACCCGTTCAACACGATCCACCCGATCTATATGATCCACATGATCGACATGATATACTCGATCAACACGATCTGCCCGATCTACAAGATCTACTCGATCTACACTTGATCTACCTGATCTATACACTATCGGCACAAGCTACACAAAATCTTTCCGATCTTCACAAGATCACAATGATCCTCGTAATCTAACTAAACAAGATGATGAATAACTTGATGTATACCGATATACAACAAGTACGTAACAAATGTTACGACTGCATTACACTAACACTACAACACTTTGTATCTTTGCGATACAGTATGTTCTTCTCTTGCACTAGTAGAGGAATGAAGGTGATCACTTGAATGGATATTTGGATCACTCTTAAAAAACTTAAACTAACTACAAAACAAGATTGGACGAGGAAGATTTAGAACCGAAAGTTTTGTGTGAAAAATCTTGCCAAAATATTTAAAATGGTCCACTATTTACAAAGGCGGAGAAAACTATTCATTACAGACAGACGGCATTAAATTTAACGGTGCCTTCGGGTATTTAGTGTACCGTCCTAGACAAAAATGCTCCCTTTTTTATTTTTAGTGGTGAAGGTTTATTTGAGGATGTTTGTAACTATTTTTGGAGGGGGGATAGTTGTTGCTATTTTTGAATTGATTTTTCCTAATAAAACATTTCTTTTTAATTCAAAAATAATTTGTAAAAGGTATTTTTGAAAATATGCTTTGTCACATTAAAAATGTGAAGTCTTTGAAAAAAAATTTAATCCTTTGAACATTTGTTCATACCTTGAGTGATTTACAATGGAATGAAAATCTACGACTGTGTTGAAGCATACTTGTGACGTCGAGATATGTTAATGTAAGTATGCATTTATGATTTGTGTTTACAAGTAACTTGCGCATTTTAAGTTATGCATTACAAGTTACATGTCTGTCATTATTAAAACTGAAGAAACCGTTTAGTTTTAATATCGTAATATTTGCACTAACAATCTCCCCCCTTTATGATGACAAATATGAAAACCGTGACATACAGTAAAATGTAAAAGTTACATGTTTACACTTCCTTCTTCCATTTTTGTCGAAGAAAAAAGGTGGTTCAACCTACTGTTAAGACGACTGTAACTACCCTTCTCCCCTTATTATATTGACTTTCTTTCTTCCCAAAAAAGCGAGCTTTCGTCATCCTAGTTGTGGAAAACTAGAAAAGGGGGGTTGAATAGTTTTACCGATTAAAACTTCGTTTTAAAATATTTAGATCGACTTATGTCAATCTATTTGGATGTGTATGTTAGACATTGATAGATAGATATATAAATGTGTAATGAAAGATAAAGAGTAAGAAGCACATAACCACGACACGAGTATTTATAGTGGTTCGGCTACAAGGACACCTTCCTTTCCCTACTCCACTCCCCGAGTCACCTACTCGAGTTGGTAATCACAACACGACACCAACTCTTTATGGCGAAAAAGCCTTCACAACGTCGCCTACTCTTTTTCCGGTACTAGGCTAACCACCGGGTTCTTCTACAAGGTAGAACCACACCTTAACACAACGTCACCTACCCTTTATCCGGTACTAGGCTAAGTACCAAGTTCCATTACAATGGAGGAACTATTACCCAACACTACACAACACCTAACCCCAAAGGAGACCAACTCCTTATTACAACACCATCAAGGATATCAATATCCTTGGATACAACCTATCTCTATTTGTATATCGATGCACCTCATCGAGTATACAACCTTGGCATCCTTCACTAATGCCACTTGACTTGACTTCTAGGCATCTTTCACTAATGCCCTTAACTCGAATGTTTGGCACCTTTCACTAATGCCTTCGTCTTGACTCCTTTAGCATTCTTCACTAATGCTCTAGACACGGACGTTAAGCACCTTTCACTAATGCTTTCATCTTGACTCTTTCGGCATCCTTCACTAATGCCTTGGACACAACACTTCTATGGAGAAAGAAAGAAGTATCAACAAGAGAACCTCAGCAGACTTGATGATGACGAAGCATGGAAACTCATGGACTTGAGCTTGCTCGACTTCAAGAGGTGGTGATCTCACCTTTAAGAGGAACCTAGAGAATCACACAAAAACAAAAGACAAACTACATAGAGAGATCCTTATGATCTGAGGTTAGAAGGTTACAATACTTGGGGAAAGTATGTTTGAGAGTGGCAAACCAAAATGAAGAAATGGCTCACTATTTATAGAAGAAATTTAGCTATTCTTCCACGGATCTCACGGATCCCTCACTTGAGGGATCCGTCCATTGTATAACTGGGGATCCGTGGGACGCTCCCTTTTGCCCATGGGTTTTGGGTCATGGGTCATGGGTTATGGATCATGGGTATCCAAATAGATACAATGTATCTACAAGATGCAATGCATCTAGTCCATGGGTCATGGATAATATCCATATATGACTTAAGCATGATGTCATGCAATGGGTTATGGATCATGCTCCATGGGTATGGATCATGGACTTTGGGTTATACCCAACTACATTCAATGTATTTGGTGAATGGGTCAAATACTTAAGTTTCTACCCATTTATATTACCCATTATAATACATACTAGTAATGTATATATTTACCCAATATGTAAACACTAGTTGTTGTACATATGTATTACTAAATCATAAAATCACTTATACTTGTTTTAGTGTTTTATATGAAAACGTAAGTGTGTTAGTAAACTATTGGCTCAAACCATTTATGTATTTTATTTGTTTCATTAAAATGATTTTACGTTTGTTATCGACAAAATATTAGAAGATCGTAAAATATAAATAAACGTTTTTACGGCTTATTTGTATTAACACTAGTGAAGTCTTCTATCACCATTATTAAAACGACTTCGTGCTATATATTCAAATACCCCCGAGATCCCCTAGCTCAATGCTCTCCTATGGTAATTGAATCCTCTTGTTTATTTTACTTAGTGTCTAGCGAATCCATGGATCAAATTCTTACAAATGCTTTTCCTACATCAAGGGTTAGCTTCATATAACATAATATATAAAAGTATAGGAGCAACAATATAGGGATAAAATACACATAGCAAGACATGCAAGGGTTAAACTAGGTTAAAACATAACTACTTAGGGAGAAGAGAAAAAAAATTGATGTATGTGAGCATATTAGAATATGCTAGGGGTTAGACACATGATGAAAGGGTGCTAAGAGGATAAAAACAAAGGAATAGACTAAGAAACTTGAGCGACACAAAAAAATAAATGCGTATTTCAATTCAAAGACACTTGAGGGTCACAATCCGACTGATAACCTAAGGTGTAATGGTTCAACCAATCACACCAATAAGAACGAGATTTGTTCATTGACTGACACACAAAATGACTTCTTCTAAGTTGTCATTGGGAAGGCGAGTTCTGACAAACCTTTTGAACGACATTATCATCTATCCAAGATTATTGGTGTTAAGGATAGTTTGTTGAAAAAGCATATTCTAAATGAGGTAGATATATGTCATTACTGTTATGATAAATCATTTCATAATATAGACTCGACAGAAGTTATACTACAAAAAAAATGAAAATGGAATGATACGCACCTAGATGCGAATGGAAATAACTCCATACCATGGGAATATTTTGGATTTGACCTTTGAGAAAAGATAGACAAAGACGATTTAGATTAATATATCATTTTGCACTGACAATGAGATGCATGATATATTTTAAAAGGGAAAAAAATGAGCACATGATCCTATAGTGGGTGAATATCTTAACGGTGTTGAGGTAACGAAGTAATAGAGTTCTAGTTTGGATAATCCTAGTTGTGTGTTAGATATAATTTGGTTCATGAAGGATTTCGTGTGATTGTGTAGTTATACACTTTTGGTATAATGATTGTGAAAATTGAATGTTTTTGAACTAACTATCACTATCAAGAGTGAAGAATAGTGATAACATCAAATAATCCTGATTTTTAAGTGTCAATTCCCCCGATTATGCTCATATTTATATTTCATTTCCAGGTTATATATGAGCATAGGAGCTGAAGAGACGCGGTATTCGAGATGTACTTTGATGATTTATACCTTAGTATGCTCACATGGAAGAAGCTACAATGTAACTCACACTCTCATTTACGCTGTAGCTATGAATTCAAATAGGGTTAATATACAAAGAAGTTACTAAACTTTCAAAAAAAATTGTCCTAAGTCACTAATGTTTATCTTCTGTCATCTAGGTTACTACACTTCACGGGTTTTTCACATATGTTACTAAACCTTTTTATATGTGCAATGTCATCATTTTAAAGGTTCAGTAACATGTGCCACAACTCGTGAAGTTTAGTACCTTAGATGATAGGAATAAAACATTAGTGACTTAGGACAATTTTTTCGCAAATTTTAGTGACTTATTTGTATATTAACCCATTATGCTCCAATACACGTCAGCTTTGAACCGGTAACAATAGGTTGCAAAACTAGTGGTATCCAATATAACCGGTTACGTGAAGTATAGTAACCTAGATGACAGAAGATAAACATTAGTGACTTAGGACAAATTTTTTTGAAAGTTTAGTAACTTTTTTGTATATTAACCCATTCAAATATGAAGACCAAGTCAACACTAGTTACGGCGTAACTATCAACTCAAGTTATGTTGTAACCATCTAGGTCAAGATGAATTTTGTGCCTCCAAGAGTTACGCCATAACCCACAACTCTAGTTACGAAGTAATCATGTTTACGAATGTTCAAATAAGATCTAATTAGATTACGGCGTTGCCATATCTATGAGATTATGTCGTAACCACAACTATGAACATGGATCAAGGAGGATATATTAGTTATGACGTAACCAATTCATAAGGTTATGTCGTAGCTAGATTGGGCCTATAAATACAAGCCCTAGTTTCTGCATTTTACATCATTCACACAACACCAAAAGTCAGAGAACATGAAGGGGTTCCACAAGGCCGATCTTACACAACTACAGATCCATTTCCAAGGGAGAAGTTACAACATTTGATCGATAAGCTTTAGCATTTCTTATTTCATTTACATTTCGATTCATGTTTTCATGTATTATGTCAAACATTGAATTGAGTGTTCATTTTAATATGATCAGCTAAGCACCTCTGGTGATAGCCTAGTTATGATTCCTTAATTCTTTTGTTTATGTTTTCACACTTCTATTATTGCTTCTAGTGTATGCATGCATAGTTCGTTGGTAGCCACCCTTGCTTTGGTAGTTTTTAAGCCCGGTTGTACTTGCTTGTCTAGGAGAATTGACCAAAGGACCCTAGGGAAGTAGGTTGCGAGGGTTGATAAGAATTGACCAAAGTACTATCAATCCCTCTCGTGCAAATTGACCAAAGGATCACCTTCCGGAGGGAGGAACTTAAGAAGTTAGGGATGTGTGTCTAAGATCCTAGCGGTCGGGCACACATTGTTACGAATCTTGCATGTAGGTCACTTAATGACTTAGCATAGATTACCGGGTATCTCGTCAATCCGAAGGGTAATACCTTTGATATCGGGTAGGGATCTATGTGTAATAGGCCAGACGAATTGACCAAAGGAGTCTGGCGAATTTAAACCCCACTTGAAGCGATAGGAAGTATTAATTAGAAAACATAGACATAATATGATAGGATGAATAATTAGGCTAGCACACTTTCTCTCTATTGTTTACAACTTCATTTCATTTCCGTAGTTTCATTTCTTGTTTATTAGTTTAATTAATCTTTCAAACTATTATTCTCTCTTAAAACCGTGACACTAGACTTAAATAGGATCCAAAACTACATAGCTCTTGGGAACGACCTCGACTTTACCACATTCTATACTACGCATGACCAGGTTCACTGCTCGTTAGTGCAATAGGTAGACATAGGTAGACGAGACTTTATAAATTTAAATCATGTTCAGAAGTCCTACATCAAATAGTTACAAGGTTTTGTTGTAGTAATTGATGCATTACTTGTAAGGTTTGAGTGTGATCGATAAAAGGGTTTAAAGGTTCTTGAACTAACTATCACTATCAAGAGTGAAGTATAGTTGTAAGGTTTGAGTGTAATGATTGATGGGTTGAAGGTTTTCAAATCACTATCAAGAGTGAGGTGTAGCTATGAGGTTTGAGTGGGATTGATATAAGGGTTGAAGGTTTTAAAACCAAATGTCACTGTCAAGAGTGAATTTTAGTTATAAGGTTTGATGTGAGGGTTGAAGGTGCTTGTATAGAACAAACAACTAGGTGATCACAAAGAGTTGAGGTTAGGAAGCTATAACTGATTGTGGTTTTGTGGCTAGGGTTTTGCTAAGTAACGGGTACTTAAGAAGTGAGTGTTCTAGTAAAGAATTCTAGGGAATAAGAACCACATTTATGTGTTCTCGAGAGTGTTTGGTGAAAGATCATATGTATATGAGTGTGTTTTCGCTCCCCCTTAATCAATGGCCATCCGGACAAGATGTTTTGAGAAACTAATTAAATATGAGAAAGGAACCAAACGTTGATGGAAGCAATGAGGTTAGTAGCGTCATGACGAATGATGGTTAACATACAGTGAGCTTCACCATTGAAGTCACGTAGCTCTTCTCGACCATGGTGATTATTATTAGAACAATCATATGATGAGGCATGTGATTCCCTCAAATGAGGTAGAGATGAGATGGTGATTATTATTAGAACAATCATATTATGAAGTTGGTGATGGGTTGTTGTACAGTTTTCATCACTGAAAGAAGCTAAATTGACGAAAAGAGTTGTCTTACACTTATCCTGGTGGTTCTTTGCTTTAAGAGTATGCAAGATGAGTGGAATGCGGAAGCATTGATGAAGGTTGAGGATGTAGTTAATTTGTGAAGATGATGATGGATATGGGGGTAACCAAATATATGGTGTGGTTGTAGGTATTTGTGTTTTTGAAGCCGCGAGAAAAAGGAAAATAAATAAACTGTCTCAGCAGACTCACGGCCTGACGGTACATTTAAATATAAGGGTATCGTCCCTTAATTAAGGGTTCAGTGACCTGTTGGATCCAGTTTTGACTATTTTTTGATTCTCGACAAAGAAATTTCACATATGTTGTGATTTTTCTGGTCCGTAGATTAAATAAACTTATACCAAATAAATCCTTTTTAGGAATGAATACAATGGGATTCGACGAAAATTTATCGAGTTCACTTTCTCGAGAAATGACATTTAATTGCATTTCGCAAATTAATTTTGCTGTAAATAATTCTGATGAAATATTTAAGTTGTCATTGGAAGTTTGAGAGGATTTGACTCTAATCTATAGATGTTTTAAACTCACATAAATTAATGATTTATGAAATGTGTTCCATCATTCCTAGTCCTAAGTGAAGATAAGGGTTCGCATTTGAGAGGTTTGGTTAAAATGTTGGTGATGTTGTCTTCCGTTGAAACTTTTTTGATGGAGATGAACATTGTCGCGAAGGAATTGATCACGGATTTCAATGTGCTTCGTACGCGAATGTTGCACGGGGTTTTGAAAGGCATAAATCAAGGCCTATGGTGCTGATTCGCGGTAGGTTTTAAGACCTAAAAGAATGAAGCATTTTACTGACAAAATAGTGGTAGATATATGGATGATACTCGACTTGAAAAATAAGGATGACTCTAAGTTAATGGTTTTATGATATTAAACCCAAAATCTAAGGTTTGGTATTCTTAAGGTGATTGATGGAATTTTTGGATGAGCGTCCTTTGTTTTTGTGAGATTGTTGCACGCTGGTAGGTGATCGAGATTGGCCGTAAGAAAAATAATGTTTTTGTAGACGAAAAAGAAGAGACTCAAAAAGATCAATCTTCGTATAGGCATACTTCCCGTTATTCGAAAGACAGAGAGTATCGACGAACTCTTGGCGAGATAGGATGATACGTTGGTTTTCTATCTTAAAACTGATGGATAAAGTTCGATCCTCATTATATAGGAGGTGCTTGACGATAAAATACCATGAAAAATCTATGAGGATGAAAGTAACTAAGGAAAATGAATATAATTGGTCTCAAGGAATGTGCATTCAGACGAGGGTGAAAGGAACTACAAATCACTTAAGTAGGCACTTTTGAGTCCTTGTAACCCAAAGATTGATGGCAGCTTTTAGCTTTCAGATGTGCATTTTAACATATGTTGTTAAAA
Organism: Chrysanthemum makinoi; assembly: GCA_910596185.1. Taxonomy (NCBI): domain Eukaryota; kingdom Viridiplantae; phylum Streptophyta; class Magnoliopsida; order Asterales; family Asteraceae; genus Chrysanthemum; species Chrysanthemum makinoi. The sequence continues at coordinate 211,048,501 of OU343221.1, read as the reverse complement.
GGCTTGAATATGAAGCTTCGGATATGACCTTTAATGATTGCGATTGCAAGTTAAAGTTACTTGAATATTTCGGACAAAATATTTAAGTTGTTAACCTACTCTGAGATCTATTAGGTTTGTATCTAACTTCCCCTTGACAAAAGAGTGGATCACTTGGAAAAAAGTGAGATGATGATCAAGGAAACGTGTGTAAGATAAGACAGTTTTGTGACTATTTTAACTTTTAGAATTTGACACTAGAGGCCGAGTGAATGTTCAAAAGAAATTTTTATCAAACACAAGTTTACTAGAAAATTTCTAGTACGTACAACACAAGAAATAGTCATTTAAGTATGTAGGCATACTTACATGCATCAACACACTAATCAAAGAGATCAATGTGTAAGACTATATGATGTCTAATAGTTTATAGTGATAGGCATACCTAATTCATTATGTGTCAAAACAACATAGTGTGGGTGCACAATTAACACACCAATCATGTAAAATGCACATAAAGAACTAATGCAAATATCATGCAAAGCATGATAATCATTTAGAATTTAAGAGCATGTATCATAGATATATATCAAGAGGTATAATATCGAAATAGCTAATCAAAGACAAAACCTTTCTAATAAACATACATTCAATAATTAAGAAAAAAATAATTGACCATTAAGAAAGCATGAAGGCATTTAACCATATCTCACAAGGACACGTTATCACTTTGAAACACATATGTAGGATGCAAGTAATCTAGGTTCGCTAAAGAGAATCCTAATTACTACTTATTCAAAATGCAATCCTAATGGGAGACAAAGTTCATCAATGTAAACTATCTATAGTCAAATATAAGAATGAAGATTTTTCAAGTTAGAGAATGAGTATGAGACTGTCACTTTTGGTGCTCAATTCAGGCTAAACATGACAATTTTTACGGGTTATACCACGAACCCAACTTCTCTCCTATAAGCAATTCAACCATTAGGTCAAATTGAATTTCTAGTGCAATAGGTTCTCCAATAGTCATTCTCATGTTACAAAAAGTCAAAATCAGATGATATTAGCTTATTCCGCTAATACAGGGCCTAGTATGACTCAACTAACCATATTTTAAAAGTCAGTTAAGAAGATGAGATGTCTTACACAAAATCCTAACAAAGTCAAGCACACTGTTTCAATCTTGTGTTTCAGATTTAGAGGTTATTTGGTTTAGATGGTGCATTCCATAATCTCATGGATGACATCTTTGTTTGTTGAGTTATTACATGTTATTTTAACACGATTTGGTTTTCTAGAGCTGAGAGATGCTTTAATGTGAAAATGAAGTAAAAAATAAGAAAGAAAACGGGTACCAATCAGGTCACAGTCAGACGGTACCATTAAATTTAGTGGTACCGTCCCACCTTTAGTGGTACCGTAGTGGTACCGTGGCGTGTTTAGGCAAGATTCGTCTTCGTTTTTAATTTTTGACGAATATAGAATGTTTCATGAATGCTCCTTTTCATATCTTGGGAAAAGAATCTAGTTAAGGTTACTTACGTTAATAGATCTTGCGAATGTTCTATCATGTATAATTGAAAGAAGACATGTTTTATCTTTCAACACATATGCTTATCTAAGAGGATAAAATTATCATTCTTACTAATGCTTAGCAAAACAAGTATTTTAGAGTAAGAACGAATTTTACTTGTAACAAAACTATTAATGTTACAAAGAAAATAAGATGCATCGGATATAAATTATCCTTTGTCAATCTTTTGATAAGAGAAATACATGTGATCTTCTCGAAGATTGATGACGTACATAATAGTTAATAACATATTATGTGTGACACTTTTACTTTACATGTGATTTTGAGTGTTGATTCGTTCATGAGCAAAGTTTACATATGTTGTTTGTTTGCTCGTGTTTAGTTTTTTGGAAATGACACGTTTACTAATTGCATTGCAAAGTAAATTGCTTGAATATTTCAGATAAAACATCCAAGTTTTCAATCCTACTTCATTGTATATTTTATGCATCTTTAACATATTAGTTTAATGTTTGGAACACAATCATTGGACAAGAAGACTCAATATGGCATTATCAACACAAGTGTGAGTTATGATCCGATGCATATTATTTCTATCTTGAGAGGACGTCATTATTTTTATAACAACCGAGTGTGATTGAGTATGTGGATTTAAGATAATATATTTCGTTATATTTTGATTTAATCTTGAAGCTAGACAAATAATGACTCCAATTTCAAGTCCATACTCAAAAACTTGTCAATTATATTTCATAATGATAACAATCATAACTTTAATAATGAGTCGATATATAATTGAAATCTTTCTAGACCCTCACGACGATTCTTTTTAAAGAAAATAAATAAATATTTATGGAATGTGTTCCATTAAATATAATAATAGTTTTATATGTGAGGTTAATAATAATGACATGTTAACTTACTACTTCGAGATTTTCATTTATTTTGTATGTACGAAAAACTATTTATTATTGTGTATAATATGCATAGTGTGCGCCCCTTTAGAGATAGGGGTGAGTAGCAAGCAGCCCCTTGTATAGGGTTCTAAACCTACCTTCCTAACAAAAATAAAGGTTTTTGACATTTCATGAGTATAAAAATAATTATCCTAACAATTTTTAAACATCACACAACGTTTTTGTAAAATACTACATGTTTGAAATATTTTGTGTCTGTAAGTATATGCAATGTTCAAAAATACATTTTTTTTACTAAAATACTAATGTTTATTATAAATCATTCTCTTGTTTAGACAACCCATGGCCAATCAAGATAAGATCATGTAATGATTTAAAAAATCATGTTAAAATTTTGATGAAAGTATTAAATATTTTGAGGTGACATATTTTAACACTTAAACATTTGGAAAAATAATTGTGTAAGACAATATCTTTCGATATACATGATCAATCAACTTAGTGTTCATTCTTGAGAAGGTTACTAAATCATTTTAAAACTTGTAAGATGTCGAAAACACATATGCAAAAAAATGGTCTATGCCTATATGCAATGCAAAACCAATTACGCAACTTAGTGCAAGAAGTCTAGCCTAAGTCCTATTAACGCATAATCATGAAAAGTAATAATGAATAAATAGCGTAAAAGGAATAGATACACTTATGCTTAAAGATATTAGTAGCTTAACTACAAATAACAATAAGCACTCAAAAATACTTACTAACCATACTAAGACACAAAGAAAAACAAATAGTCATTTAGCATAACACACAAAAAATACTTATCGTCGTTTCGTATATTAAATATAATAATGTATACTTAGCTTGACTTTATTTTTAAATGAATTGGTTTCCTCTCTATTTCAAAATTTTGGCCAAATTCAATACTTTGAAAATACATCAACGTTCAAAGGTTGAAACGCCCTTTTTCAATTTTGACTAAAAATTTGCGTAAACGGCATGACCGAAAAGACCTTTCATTACAAATCAAGGATTCTAATATATTTTCATTTAGAATCAATTCAATAAAATTACTTTCAAGTGAAAACAGACTCAATTACATGTAAAATGATAGGTGGCACAACTCTTACGGACTTACGGTTGATTTTACACGAATTTTTTAAAATGACCCAGTTTTAAAAACAGACAGACAACTCCACGGGACCTTTAAATACCCCAGGATACCATTAAATATAATGGTTTCGTCTTATATTTAGTGGTACCGTGACATGTTCCTGATTCAGTTTATTATGTACATTTTAGTATGGCGACTCGACGGAACGATGTAACATTTAATAAAATAGGTACTGAAAATATAAAATATATATTAAGCATCATTTCCATGTTTATGAGTAAGAAAAACATTTACATAATTTTACTACAAAACAAAGAGTTGTCCCAAACACTTCTTTCAAAGCCATATCACTTTACGACTCGTTACTTACAAACTCTTTTCTTTTGTTTGTGTACAAAAACCTTCAAGCTAGTATGACACAGTATACTAAACAACAAAACTTGTAAGTATTAAGAAAATAAATACTTTTCATATTTTATCCCCATTCATAGGTAATTTGATACATGGATCCTACTCATCTTTGAAAACCATTTGTTTTAAAAACTTGATCGATGTACCTCTGATAACAATTGTGAAAAACATAGAGCGAGGGGTGAATACGTTCCCGTTTTAAATCTTTTGTATCAAATAACCGATCAAGTGTGACGCAGTATGAAAAGTGTCAATTATATATCTATAACGACTAGAGATATTAATAAGTAGATCACACTACAAACATAACATAAGTATCACGTCATGACACAAATGTAGCCAACACGATATAAGCAACAAGCCACACAAACATAAATGCCATGCAAATATACACATAAAGTGATAAATGCAAAGATAAAACTTAAAGAGATAAGTAAAGAAAACGCAAACCGGACACGGTGATTTGTTGTGCTTCGGTCACGAAGCTCCACTTCGCCCTACTCCACTCCTCGAGTACCCAACTCGAGAGTTACTTCATTAATCAACAAGCTCCCTTCTCGGTGGAGAAAACCATACAACGTCACTTACGTTATTTTCCAACACAAAGCTAAATGTCGAGTTCTAATCTAGCTAGAACCAATCTCATATACGATATACCTAATCTACATGATCTACCTGATCTACATGATCTACATGATCTACCCGATGAACATGATCTACCCGATGAACACGATCTACCTGATCAATGTGATCCACATGATCTACACGATCTACCCGATCAACACGATCTACTCGATCACTTGTGAATGACCAACTGTAAGAAACTTAAAACTGCTTAAGCACAAATGCAATGAAGATCAGAGGAATACAGTGGATTCCCGGGTCGTTAAGTCCCACGGAGGTTGACTGGTGTTTTAACACAATCAGATGTCGAATAACCACTAAGGATAGTGGTCAGTAGGTATTTTGAGTTTTTTATAAACTACAGGAGATTAAAGGAAATTAAAAAGTTAAAATCTATTAAATAAATGCTATCACTATTTTTAAACTAATGTTTTTGTGTTTTTATGTTTTTATAAAACTTAATTAAAAACTACGTGACGTACAAATAAAAACGTGAAACTTACACAATATTAACCCTAAAAATATGGAAATGATATTTTTACAAACCTAATGATATAAGAAACTTTTTAGAAAAAGAAAATTATTTTTATAACTAATTAATTAATTATTATTAATTAAAAACTATTCTTAACTAATTAATAATAACCTAAATTACAAGAAAATAGGAAATAAAGCTAGAAAAATAAAATTATGACTTGGAAAAATCTAAAATAACAAAAAAGAATTTTCAAAACTATTTTTGTATTTTTCTGATTATTTTTCTATTTTTTATGGATTTTAAACTATTTAAAACTAATTAAATTACCAAAAATTACAAAATAAACTATGAAAAATCTGGAAAATTACTTTTTTTACTTTTTATATTTATCTAAACTTAATAAAATTGAAAAATTATTTTTTGGACTTTTACAATTATTTGTATTAAAAGCTATTTAAATAATCCTAAAAACTGTTTTTATTTAAGAAAAATAGCAAATCGTTATGGAAAAATGTGAAAATTTCAGGAAAACTCTAAAATTATACTAGGAATCTAGGAAAATATAAAAACATGGTGTTGTTTGGAAGAAACTGGAACTGCTATAGTAAGTGCTTATTAATAAGCACCTTGAATAAGCAAGTGAGAATCCAGGACCACCAAACCTTCACAGAAGCTATTTTATGTTAAAATGAACCAAATGCAACTAGTTTCAACTACCCTTAACCTCTTTTAAGCTGATTACCAAGATTTGGTTGATTTGAGATTAATACTAAAACAGTGGTAAGGGTGTTATCTTTGAGCTTAAACACTTGCTTATCAATAAGCTTAAATTGAAAAGCAAAAGTTGGAAGTACTAGGCCTGCTAACTTCCTTCAAACCAAAAATCAGACTGAGCAGCTCTGTGGAGCTTGGAACAAGCTCTGCAAGGTCTGAATAAAAGCTCATTCTGATCGAACTTTGGAGCAGGCAGATAAGCCACTGAAGAGCTTGTTTGAGAGCTTTAGTAAATTTCTAAAATTCTACAAAAATGACAACAAGGAAATAGACCAAGTGAACTTTTTAAATCCACAATTTCAATTGATTTGGCCTAGAAATAAGCACATGAAAAATCTCTCTAGTTGGCCAAAACGGATTATTTGCAAATATTTGACTTTTGATGTGCTTAAGAAACTTTGACCTTCTTGAACTTTGGATCAAATTTGTGGACAGTTATTGATGTAAAATGATGAAATTAAGCTACTACCACCTATGTCAATGAATTTTAACTACAAAGCAAGCTTTTGCTCCTTTGAAAATCCAACAGATTATGATGTTAAGCGATTCTAAGTGATTTTTGACTTTTGAAGTTCTAGTGACCAAATGACTAACTAAAGTGATTCAAGAAACTATTATTAAGATTGCATAGACAGGTTATAAGCATAAACAAGAGCTTAAGCTCTTGTAATCCACTTATCCAAACACCACTTTTATATAACTGTTTAGACTATTAACTAAGCCAAATACTGGTTAAACTAATTTAACTGATTAAACTAAATCTAACATTCTCATTATCATTAATTAGGTAAGTTTAAACTGTTTGATGACCACAATTTCAAACACAAATACAAACCTAATTTTGACTAAGAAATGAACATGAGGAATGAACTTACAAATACCCAAGCTCAGTTGTGCAGCTTATACCAAGACCATTACTACACTTATATTAATCCAAAACCAACCCATTTCCTTTCTGCAACACCCTGCATCCATTTCATACCCATTTTGCTCCAAATTGACTTTCGTTGACCAATGTTCAAGATTGCATGAAATTTAACTTTGAGCTTATAAGGAGCTATAGTAAGCTAGTTTAAGCTTGTTTGAGCTAACAAATAAGCTAATTGAAGCTTATACATGAGATTTAAATTTGGAAAATTTCAACAGTTGAGACAAAGTATTAAATGTAAACAAAAGCTTAAATTGACACTTGATATGAGTTGCAATACATTAAAACACCTTCCTTTAATACAATGGAGCTTGAAAATACAAGTACAAAGCTAGTTAAGACTAAGAAAAAGAAATTCGACATACATTGTTTTTTAAAAAAAATAACTACCTTCTACTCTGTCTTTCTTCTTCTTTTATGCTTGAAAATTGCTCCACGTGGCCTTCTAAGAGATTCCCACCTCTTCTGAGAGCCAATGGGAGAGTCTTGAGTGAGATAGCCATTTTGGCGGGAAATGGAATTTGACTAGTAGGGCTCTGTATTTGTAGATAGGGGGGGTGGCATTAATTGTAGTGGGTTAGTGATGATGAGTGGGTGGTGGGAAGGAGATAAGGGAGGCGAGTGATGGGTTGCACAGCAAACAAGTGGGGAAGAGGAGAGGTGGAAGAAGGTGTACAGACAGGGGTGTTGGTGGGTTTATCTTCTTTTGACTTGGGGGTTCAAAAAGGAAGTGACAGGGGGTCAAAATTAATTTGACAAGGCTTGGCTTTGATATTGACAAGGACTAAATTGTAAATCTGATTTCTTGAAGGACCAAGCTGCCAATTAAGCAAAGTTACCATAAGGACTGAATTTGACAAACTTTAATAGTGCAAGGACTATTTTTGACATTTTCACATTTTCAAAGGACTATTTTGCCAAATTCAAAGTGTAGGACCTAAGTTGTAATTTTGTAAATTTGAATCTCAAGGACCAATTTTGACAACTTTTGAATCCCTAAGGACTTAAAATGATATTTTCTTTATTTGGTTTTACCAGGACTTTTTGACAATTTTGAAACTTGGGGGACTAAAACCGCCAATTATGCAAATTTGATACGTTTTTCACCAGATTTTGATATTTTTGCATTTAAAACACGTAAAACACTGATTTGTGATATTTTGATCATTTTGATGTGTTTCTGAGTGTTTTCAGATGATTTTGCAGTTTAAATGGTATAAAAATGATGAGTATTTACACACTCATCAACGATCTACCCGATCAACACGATCTACTCGATCAATATCGATCTACACACTATCAACACAAGCTACAGAAGATATTCCCGATCTCTACAAGATCACAATGATCCTCACAATCTAACTAAACAAGATGATGAACCACTTGATGTATATCGATATACAACAAGTACATAACAAATGTTATGAGTGCACTACAACACTTTGTATCTTGCCGATACGGTGTGTTCTTTTCTTGCACTAATAGAGGAATGAAGGTGATCACTTGAATGGATGTTTGGATCACTCTTAAACAAAAATAAACTAACTACATGATAAAAGAAACAAGATTGGATGAGGAAGATTTATAATGGAAAGTTCTATGTGAAAGTCTTGACAAATAAAATGGTCCACTATTTATAGAGGCTGAGAAAACTATCCGTTACAGATAGACGGCACCATTAAATTTAACGGTGTCGTCAGGTATATAGTAGTACCGTACTAGACAAAAACGCTCCCTTTTTTTGTTTTTAGTGGTGAAGGTTTATTTGGGGATGTTTGGAGTTTCTTTATTTGGGGTGGAGGGGGGGATAGCTGTTGCTATTTTTGAATTGATTTTTCCCAATAAAACATTTCTTTTTAATTAAAAAATAATTTGTAAGTGTATTTTTGAATTTTTTTTTGTCATATTAAGAATGTGAAGTTTTTGAACAAAAATTTAATTCTTTGATCGTTTTTCAAGTTTTAACTTTGTTTGTTCATACCTTGAGTGATTTACATCGGAATGAAAATCTACGACTATGTTGAAGCATACTTGAGACGTCGAGAGATGTTGATGTAAGTATGCATTGATGATTTGTGTTTACAAGTAACTTGCGGATTTACTTTATACATTACAAGTTAGATGTTTGTCATTATTAATATTGAAGGAACTGTTTAGTTTAAATATCGTAATATATGCACTAACAAAGTGTTTGATGCTTTATAAGTTGCATGTTTTTTTGGATTTTTTTAAGCTTTAGGTGTGTTATGTTCATGCAATTAGGGGTTACAAAAATGGTGATTGAGCAACTTTATTCCACGCGATTGATGCTTTTGGGGTGTTTTCTAATGTGAATGTTAAATTTGGTTGTCTCAGGATGTGGATTTTTTGTGTTTTATGATGTTTTCTTATGTAATTGTTAAATGCAGGTATGAAAAATAAAGTTGCATTTTTATTTAACGCAAAAAAATGAAATTAATTTTAGGGGTTTTGATGTAAGTGATGAGTAGAACGCCTTACTAAGTTCAACTTTTTGGATTTCGAGTTTAGGTATGATTTTTTTTAAGATTGTTGTTTAAATTTTGATTTGTATGATACGGATTTGCAAAATTTATGTCTAATACATAGTAATTGTTCTTCCTATATCATTATAGTCTGCTACATTACTACACAAACTTATATTTCCCACTAAAATTTGCCACAGAAAAAAAACCGTTGGAAATTTCCCACGGATTAGCGACATATTGCACACCAATTTGTTAACAACATTTCCGTGGGAAATTTTTTGTCGCAAGTTTACCACAGATTAGTGACAGGTTACACACTAATTTGTTGACCAAATTTTCATGGAAAATTTGTCGCTACTTTCCCACAGAGTAACGACTATTTACCCACTAATTTTGTTGACTACACTTTCCAACAGATTAGCTACCGATTTCCCACGGATTAGCGACGGGAAAAAACCCGTGGTAAATCCGTAGCCACATTACCCACGGATTAACCACCAATTTTAAAATTATGTGGGAAGTCTGTGGGAAATTACCCACGAACTTCCCACAAGTATTACCATTTTCGGCTTTCTATACACTTACATGCTTCCACATATTGCGAGATAAAATATCGTTTTTGGAGTTTTTTTTATATACTATCACATTTTCATATTGATGTGAGAAATCTTGTTTTAAAATTTATAAAACCGTATCTAAAAGAATGGCTAACACTCTCGATCAGTGTATCCGTTCATGCATAGTATAGTCTCGATAAGACCGGGTCGTTTGCTAGAGCCAATGAACTTGTATTTTTTAAAAGCAAATTAATTAAACAACAAATGTGTTTTGAATTTACACAATTTATAGATATGATAAATGATAAAATGACAATAATTAAAACGACAAAGATATACAAACTAAGATTAAATAAATAAATAGAAAATGTGCTCGCCTAGCTACTCCGTTAATCTCTAAATGACATGATTCTAAGGTGCAACATTTAACTAGCTACTAACTCGATGGGCCGAATGTAGTGTATGTCTACTTATTGCCATTAGTCCCTACACATCTTTTCTATAACTAACTATCCCGACTATTGTGGGTGATACCTAGTTATGATTCTTTCATTAAGTGTCCCAACTAATCTATATAAATTGTCTTGTGTTTTGAGTTACAATTAATTACTAAGTACATTGTGAGTTTACTTTTCATTAATTCTTAAACCCTATAGTCTACCATTTTTAACCTAGTTAGGCTATTTCAGATGCAACTCTAACCATAAATAAATATTTGACATTAACCTTGTAGCACTTAGAAATTCATTTGCAGACTTGAATGAAGAGGAAAAGGTTTTAGAGAGAGTGGAAACTTCGAATGCTGGAAATGATGGTAAGGGTGGGAAGTCGATTGAAATGGTTGTTGAAGAAAGTGACAGCGATGTGGAAGACGTGTATGATGAAACTGTTGACTTCATGGCTTCAAAAAAGTCGAAAGGTAGAAGTGGTATCGAGAACAAGATCTTGTATGGGAGTTAGAAGGAGGATTACAATGATTTGATAGTGAAGATTTAACTGAAGAGCAATTGCAATTATGTGATGCGCTTGATATAAATCTCCGTGCTCAAATAAAATGTTTGCTTATATTTGGTCTTAAATCAAATGTATTCTAGTGGCTAGTTGTATGTTTCATTTTTATAGGAATAGTAGTCCCTTTTCATGTTAGCTTTACCGCCCGTGTAACGGGTCGAGATGTGGTACTTACCCGCATCCTATGTTCATAAACGTTTTTTGGAGTAATATATTCATCGAGTATACTTTCAGCCACAACAATGACTTATATGCACTTCAAAGCCTAACATGCACTTTTAGCCATGCCAAATATAACTGTGTATACTGCGTATAAGCATAAACCTTATACATTGTATAGACTTCAATGTATGACTAAAACCTTTAGGTCTTGATGTGCATACGCCGTATACGTAAGAGCGTATAAGACGCATAGAACTACTTATGCAAATTCCTCTTTTCGGCTTCTTTTCCGTTCTTTTTCGTGTCATTTTTCCATTGCTCCAGATTTGTACCGAGATGCAAAAATAGCAAATCAATACCAAAAAACATAAAAACATTATAAAAACAAACAATAAACCTAAGATATTTAATGTTATCACATACTTCTTCAAATTAAATCCATACATACATATCGATTTTAAGTGTTTTTTTTTAAACAATTATACAAAATGCACTCATTAAATTAACTCTAATACCTAGCAGTGTTGCTTTCAAAATATGATTGAAATTCATATAAGAATAAACACAATTTCTGTTTAACAAGTTAAATTAACATAATTATTTTGTAATAAGAAGTCATGCTTTCTTTTTTATGCTTTATATGCATATTAACATTAAATTTATATACCATCATAAAAACTAATTGTATACAAAAATGTGAAAATAAATCATGACCTTGATGTATATGTTTAATACTTATGCCTTTGCGTGTTAAACAAATTTCGGATAAACACACTTTAAAAACTTTACTGAAGATAAAATGGAAAACCATTATTGAAATAACAATTAATTTACTTATATAAAATTAAGCATTAAACTGATAAGGAGATGAAAGAGTTTATTGTTCAAAAATTTCACAAAAATTCAAAAATTTCACCAAAAATTCAAAACTTGTCAAATATCTTCCCTCCTATATTTTCCCCCGTCCAACCAAAAACATCTCTTTATATAATAGTAACATACTTATCTAAACACCACAATTTATTTCATATCTTCACCTCTCACCATAAAACTCATCAATCCTCTTCGAAATAAAAATATACCGTAAAAAATAGGGCAAATACTTTTAAAATGTATCATACTTGCCACTATTTGCTTTTGTGGTAGCTAACAAAAATTTTGCTTTTGTGGGTACTTTTCTTTCAAATTCATCCCTTTTAGGTTATTTTGCGAAATTTTTGGACATTTTTGCCCCTCTTAACTAATAGAAATTTTTTTCTCGAAGGGTAAGAATGTCACAAAGTACCCTAAAAATGATGAATTTGAAAGAAATGTACCCACAAAAGCAAAAACATTATTCGCTACCTACAAAAGTAAATGATGGCAAGTATGATACCTTTAGAAAACATTTTCCCTAAAAAATATTGACGGAAAATAACTCACTAACATACATGAAGAGTCAAACGCTTGTAGCTGAGAAAAGACCCACCGGAAAAAGTGACGTCCAGGGTAATGAGTGGTCTGAAAATATATGACCTGCTGGAATACGAAGGCGCTTTAAAAGAAAAGTTATGGGTTTATCTAGTAGTTCGTTTAAACTATTTTTTATAACTTTAGCATATAATACTATAGAATCTTGTCTTCTGGATAGAAAATTTATGTATTTTGGACAATGAGTTTATGTATATATGTAATTAATATGGAATGTGGATTTATATAACAATTTGTGTTTTGGACAATGGATATTAGTTCTCTTCATTACTACACTACAATAGAATGTTTATTATATATAAAATACACTAAAAATTAACAGTTTATTTTGCAAAGAACAACTCGCCAAAAAATTGTTTACCGGAATTTTTTTGATGGAAAAATGTTTATGGGAATTTTGTCGAAATTAATTCCGTGTGAAAGCTACTCAGAATAGTTGTGTGAAATCCATCACAAAAGCTTCGTTTGAAATCTATGGTAAAAATATTCCGTTGAATATGCGTGGGAAATATTTGTCAAATATTGTGGGATGATATCCGTGAAAAACCCATGGGTAAATATTCCCACGGATTAGTGACGACAAAATCGGTGTGAAAATAGTCAATGCCCGTGGGAAATTTGGTGGTAAAATATTTACCCACAAGGTTTTTACTAACAGAATTATTTCGTGTGAAATCCGTAGATAACGGCCCTTTTCCACGAATTTTACCGTGGGAAAAAGATATTTGTGTAGTAGTGCTAGAAGGGTTACTTGCTTATGCTTGATTTTTTTTTCTTTTTAATTTGGTTAGCATTATGTAATTTCGCTGATTTTCATGTAAGCTATGGTCAAAAGTGCAGAAACTGTTAATCACATTCGGTTATAAGGTGAGTGGGAGCTTTGTATAAGATGTGTTTCTAAGTGTTGGTCTAATAAATGTTGTAATGTGTGTAGTTTTTTTACAGCCTTATGTCTTTTTATAAATTGATTTGGGTTTAATTGCATATTATGGCCTACAGTTCATGAGCAGGGTCTTCTAGTTTTATATAAAGGTGCTCAAATTTAGTTGCAGGTGGGTTTCGCATGATGTTTCTTATATTGTTGTACTTTCTTACGTTGTGAATCTTTTAATCATATTACGCGTATACAAGCAGTTTGACTTTGTTTTACCTTATTAACATCTTTTTTTTACCTTAGTTTCAGACGCGCATGTAATCTTCATAAGTAAACTCCTGTTTGAAATACGCTTTCTTTTTATATCCGTTTATGAGCAGGTGAATTTTGCTGTCAAAGTTAGTTGTCGTTTATACACAGTTAGTATAAGACAATCATTAAAATCCCTTATCTAATATACGAGCTACAATTAAAAAATTTTGTGGTTTATTTGGGTGCTGACTTTATACTTTGTGTATAAATTATGTTGTGTGATGTTTAAGTTTTGAAGTTGGTTACAAGATAAAGCCGTTTTTGTACTGTGGAAACCGGAGGGAATACTGAAATTATGGTATCAAAATCAATGAGCAAACAATAGTACAAGAGACTAGATAGCAAAATAACCGACTAAACCTTAAAGATTAGATGGGGCTAAAAGGCTAGGGGCCAATGGGCCTTATTAAACTAACATCCCTTCTCAAACTCACAATGCTGCAGTGATAAACATTGAAAGTTTATTAAATAGAAAATAAACTAAAACTAAACAGACCAAACTAAAACCAAAAAACATTACACGCAACTTCGGAGCATCTCAAAGCGTAAAACAGACTAAAGCCAATGTGAAACCAAAATCAGACTAGAGCAATAAAATTATGGAGATGAACGGGATCAGATTCAGACAGGCAAAGCAGATTCAAAAAGCCAGATACTGACAGGCAGATGCAGAGCAGATTCGGACAGATAGGTGCAGACACAGCGTTACCATGAGGAACCAGATGCATGACCACGTGCGAAACTAAATGTATAACCACATGCAGATTCAGACAGGAAGATTCAGGCTGACAGGTGCAAACAGACGGATTCAGACAAACAGATGCAGATAAAACCAAGGGGAACCAGATGCAAAACCACATGTGAAACAAGATAGATGCAGAACCATACATATACAGATGCAGAGCCAAAACAAATTGATGTCGAGATGCAACACATAACTATTCAAGATATAGTCGGATTAGTTAAGAGTATTGCACCACCGCCACCAACCTAAAACCAATTTTGAATTCAAAATCCTATGTCAGTACCACTACCAATACGAATACTAATAAAATACTAATACCAATACCAATACCAATACCAACCAACTTAAATACCACGAAAAAAACTATTGACCATCACGTTTCTCCTAAATATCATATGTTTGTACCAATTTTTTTCTTTTCTTTATACCAATCAATATCTTCTCATTATTTAATAACTAGATCTAATAAAAACATACAACAAACGACCTAAATTACTGATTGAAGAGCTTCATTATTTTAGCCATATCCTCTATTGTCAAACGAAGTTCATCACACGATCACCTTTTTTTGTTGTTTCTTTTTTTTTCTCTTTTTCTTCTTCTTCATATTCAACCTTGCTCTAATACCATATAGAAACCAGAGGGAATAATGAAATTATATTATCAGATTCAATGAATAAACAATAATACAAGAGATTAAATAGAAAAATAACAGACTAAACCCTAATGACTAGATGGGCCTAAATGGATATGGGCCAATGGGTCTTATTAAACTAACACTTACCTTTTACGTGTTATGAAGTGGCGTCTAAATGTTCTTTGTTGAATTATTGATATACTGTCTTTTTTTGTGGAAGTGGCGTCTACATGTCCTATGTGGATTTATAGATACGTTGTCTTCTTTTGTAGTTGGGCTATACAAAAAATGATTCTCGGGCATGCTAATGTTCGAATGGAAAGAATGGAAGGAATCAATACGAAGTTTTTTCTCATGCTTGGAGGAGCTTTTGGTTTTGAGATATGTTCTTGAGTCTGTGGAACCTTCGTGCAAGCTACACCATTTGATTTTTTTGTAAGGAGAAACGTGTCACTCTTGATAGATATGATAAATACACACAAACTCTAATAGCCCAAAAACAAAAGTGTTATGTACGTATTGTTTGTCCTAAAAGTTATGTTGAATTATTGATGGCCATGTCTTGATGCTATCACTGGAGTTCATTTACTTAGTGAGCTATGATTTTGGTGTTGGAAGAGACAGATGGCATAAACTGCCTTTGTGATCTTCGTCCCCAAACGGATTTGTAACTTGGTTAAAAATGGAAAATGATTTGTTGTTTTACAAGTTATTGTGCCGGTATACAGAGTAGGTTTGAGATGATAGTACACATTTTGATTATCTTTTATGTTTGATGTCTTTTAATCTACTTTATTGATCATTTTTAAAGTTCCAAAGCTCATTTAGAATCTGATCTTATATATGATTTAATGTTTCAGCATGCTGATGATGTTGCTATTGTGGGGATTTTGTGTGCGTCGTGACCACAAATTTTCACTGCTTGGGTTGGCTGCACGACAAGTACAATTTTTGAAATTCATTGTTAGGTAATATATGTATGATTCTGTTTGTATAAGGTTCCTATTACATTTTAAAGTTTGATATATGGTGATACATGCTTAGTTTATACATTTTGTATTGTCTCTAGTCTTACGAGATATGTGGCCTTTTTTATAGTCTTATATGTGGTTACGGTATCTGTTTTTATAATGTTTGTGAACTATGAAAATAATTGCTCCTATCATAAATGGTACATGTTTTGTGATTTAAAACGATGGCTTTATAACAATGTTGTTGATGCGCGTACGAAGAGCGTTCGGGGTCAAGGGAACTTCCTTTTCATCGAGCAAGTTTTTCAACACACTAGGCAGTGAACCTAATCGTTGTAGTGTAGTATTGGGTAAGCCTCGGGGATTGATATCGTTCTCTAGGGGAATAGTAATGCTAGAAAAAATGTATTACGCTAAGTTGGGGTGGAGGATGATTCTTTTTTTTATCTTTTATTTGTTTTTTAGAAAGCTAAGGGTAAAATCTCGGGGCAATTGGTTTGGGGGTGTTACTTCTACCGATTACTTCTACTATTCTAATTGTCTAATTACTATGGGTAGTCTTATGACTATTTGATGTGTGCTCGTATGATGATTAAAAATGTGTTTACCTGGATACTATTACTCCCTAGTTATCTTTTATTGATGGTTGAAATGTCACGTCCTTATTCTTAACGCGTTGTGCTTCCTAAAGTCGTAGGGTGTGCATATGCCCTATCTCTTTGAGGTTACCTTTGGGTTTAGCCTATGAAATCCGCTAGATTAATCATAAACTAACTTTCACAAATATTATTCAAGCATTAAACACAACGATAGCCTAGTTGCACTCCTAAGCCAATTACAATTAAGATAAGAGACAACCTAACAATAATTAATGACTGTGTTTCATAGATCTAAGCAAACACACAAGAAATTTAGCAAGACATGTTAAACAAGCAAGCATACACACAATCAATGGAAGACATAATGATACTATTGGATTAAAACACTTATATTGATGTGTAAAATAGGGTTTGGGACCCTAAGATATTGTCCAAGTCGGACTACAAACGTTTAGGTTTTTACTCCAAAATTCTACCTCTCTAAATGCAGAAAAATCAAATTCTATATATAGATTTACAAGTGTGACGGCATCGCCTTATTGGTGGGACGTCGTCAGATATCCGTCATTAGGGTTTTCGTCTTGGTCAAGTTATCAATGGGACGGCGTCACCTTGGAGTTGTGACGCCGTCAGGCTTCAGATAGGACGTCGTCTTGGTTCTGGATCTGGGTCGTCTGAGATGAAAAGTCTGAGTGACGCCCATCTTCTTCAAATCCTGACGCCATCAGGTGTTATGAGCAAAAATTCCACTAAGCCATCTGGTGCATGTTTTTATCAAGTCTGTATAAAGGGACGGCGTCGCCCTTTGATTGGGACGCCGTCAGGTTCAGTTTTAGCAGCTTGAGTGTCTTCGATCTTGACTTTGCCATTTTCTTCATGTTTTCACTCCTTTTCGTCCAAATATGCATCATTCTAGCATTTTGCTTCCAAGAGACCTAAAAAGTGAAAAGGAACGAAATTAAGCAGTAACGGATATAAAAGTGGGCGATTAAGGGCTTAAATGACCCCTTAAAAGTGTACGTTTTAAATCCTTATAAATATCCCTACACTTGGTATTTGCTTGTCCTCCAGCAAATGTGCTTTTGGCCAATCGATTTATAAGTTAGGGGGCTTGAAGCATAAGTTTAACATAGTTCACAACAAGTAAAAGCACCGCAATAGTCATAACAAGAACGGAAATTATATACTAGCACCTCACAAGGGGTGTTTGGATTCTCTCATCTCTCGGGTGTATATGAAATATAGTAAATGGAATTGGAAGATAAACACTCATTACCTGGTCATACTACATAGATTACCATAGGATTGAGACTAGATCAAACCTCCACCGCTTTAGCGTAAGCACCTAGGAACAACTATCTAAGAGGTCTTTGCGAGGGTTGTAACGTTAGGCTTACGGTAGGAAAACAAAGGGTTTTGTTGGATAGGCGATTTAGTGGTGGCAAGTCAAAAATCTTATGTTACAATCATGAAAAGTGTGGCGTTGCTAAGCCAAGACTCGACTCACTAAACTCTAGATAACTTGAAACAAACATACATAAATTTAAAAACACAAACATAAAGATAGATGTCGGACGGTAGCCCGTATGATTTTTCTTCATTTTTTTAAAAATTTTTTAACAAACTTTTTTCCTTTTTTTTTATTTTTTTTTTGTTCATTCATTTTTACTCTACCATCCTCTACGATAACATCAAAATATAAGGGATTTATAGGAGCATCCTTACACTTGAGTTTTTATTTCTCTAAAATTAATTGACCCGATTTGAAAATATCAAAACACTTGGAGTATTTAATTACGTAGACAAAGGGAATTTGAATTTAAAGTTCCTTCCCGTTACTCCATAAAATATTACTTTTACCCATGAGTCCCAATTATCCCAAAACTGTGTACAAAAGATATGACTCGACTTAGTAACCATGCAAGTAACTAGATAATTGAACTAAGGGTTTACTAATGATAACAATAATGCACTAAAGGTGAGTGCATACAAGGTAGGCTAAGGCGATTTGGGTGTACATTTGGGGGGTGGATTGTAAACAATGCTCTTCATTGATATTCTAGAAAAACCGAAACATCACGAGAACCGAGAAAAGGATAGGCTCTGAGGGGTTAACTAGGGGTATCGTGTACTAAAGATGAGTACATCGCAAGGGTGTGGGATAATTACTCAACCGATGTGGAAGAAGTAATTATAATACGGGTTTCAAACAAGGGTTTTCCTAATGCCTCTTATCATTTAGTTATTCCTAACTACACAAGTGTAGTCTCACTAGCGATCTCGGAATGCATCTCAAAACAAGTTCTAGAATCTATTATACTACCGGTACACTCTCTAAGCATTAAAGGTGAATGCTTTATTCCTAAATATCTAGGGGCGAACCTCACATTTTTTGGGTGGAATTTGAGTGGTAAACGGTTTTTGTGCTAGTCATATAACTCCTATCCATGAGACGCTTTATTAAGACTAAAGTTTTTGCTCGTACATGTCATAAAAAAATTTAAATTTGGTGCTAAAATTGCCCTAACAAATACTTCTCATATTTTATTAAACAAATGACCAAGGACAAGACAAATGAACAAGGAAAAGCATAGTTTCTAAGTTCCCGTTTGATTCTCTCTCCCTACACTTAAACTGAACATTGTCCCCAATGTTCCCCGAAAGTATCAAACTTAAGATAAAAGAAGGTAATTAAAATAGAAAGAAACTAGTACTCCCCTGATTAGCTCGGTAGGATCCGTGTGAAGTTGTGGTTAAATTCTTTTCCAAGAAGAGTGTATACGTGATAAGCTCCATCCAATGTTGTGTTTCTTCTTTTTGCCAAATATAACCTGCACACTTTAAGAAAACAAATGAAACCTTCACGTAAAATCGGTGGTAAAACTATATATGACACAACTACACTAAGATATAATGCTTGTGGAATGGATGTTTGTAGATTTTCTAGAAAATTAAGACCCGAGAATTTCCAAAAATTTATACATAGCATAGAAAACGAAAAAATTTTGATAAGCTATTTCTGCTTGACCTGACGTCGTCAGGTTTTAATTCTGACGCCGTCAGGTTGTCATGACAGAAACTTGTCTGCTGCGTTTTCCTGGAAAAATTCTAGAAAAATTACATCTTTAAAACCTGGAAAAGTTCCTGCAAGACATCCATTATGACTCGATACAAGCATTTGACTCTAACAAACACACATATATATCAATTTCACTAATTGTAATTCTCATGTTCACATTCTTTTCAAAACCATGTGAAATCTTCCCTACACTTATCTTTTTGTAGAATACCTTATATGTAATTAAGACGAGGTTAAAGATAAAATAAAGCATTTTCACAAAATCAAACATGAGAATAAACAGCAATGAAAAAGATATATGACATGCAAACAAGAAACAATTAAGCATGGGTTGCCTCCCACGAAGCGCTTTTCTTTATTTATGAGTCTTGAATCTAGACTCGAAGTCGTGCTCCTACGTGACTTCCTTACCGTCATCTTCTTCCTCATGACGATCTCTATTGGGGTTTTCCATGGTATAGTTATGCCCTATTGTGCATCTTTCTAAGAAGTCATCTCCCCCCCCCCCCAATTGGTTCTATATTCCAGTCCTAATTTCAAACAATCCTTATAGAACCCAAAAATCTTATTCATCACATAATCTACTCCTTTCTCCTTATCCTTCTCATTCCTATAGTAGACCGATAGCTTAAGTTCCTTTTCATCATTGGATAGTGACGAGAATTTCTCAATCTTAAATGGCATTTGGTAAGCTATATTATCGGTCTTATCCTTGAATCTTACTATCCCTAATGACGGATCATAAGTCATCCCGGTGTTTTCTATGAATGGTTTTCCTAGAACTACATGGGACAAGCTAGGATCTATGGCCGTGCTAATATCCTCCACAATTATGAAATTTGTAAGGTACGTGAAACTACCTACATAGATGGGCAATCCCTTAACTTTACCAAGGAAATTAAAACTAACTCTAAGATCATCGGGGTCTTGCCTATTTGGGATAGGTTTCTTCATCACCCAATTATAGTATGTGCTAGTCATGATGTTTATTGGGGACTTGCGATCAATGTAGGCCTTTGCCACGTAAAGATGTCCTATGCAACAAGGTATGTTGAGATTTCTAGGATTTCTAAAGATGATTCGTGGGCTTCTCCTAACATACATGTGATGAAGGTCGCGTACTAGGTGTGGGTGGCATGAAAGTTCTTCTTCCGTAGGTAAATTATTGAAGTATTCATCACCTACTTCGTCTACTTCGTTAGTCGATTCTTCCTTAGGAGTTTCACTAACCTCAAGCATAGTCTCATGGTTCGCTTCGTCACTATTCCTATTTGGTTTCACTAGAGTGATGGCATTGACGAATTGAACGTGCTTGGATGAAGAGGGATCCCTAGTTTCGAAATACTTGCTTGGGTCCTTAATTTTCACACCGGAAGCTTCGGGAGAATGAGTCGAGATGGCATTAACCTTTTTGGTGGTCTTCCTATCACTATTGGTCATGGCTTTCAAAAGGTTATTTATCTTCCTATCCATCTCGGCTTGTTGTTGGTTAAAGCGGTCCGAAAGCTTGGCTATTTGAGCCTCTTGGGATGTAACTAGATGTTGCAACATCCCTTCTATGTTATATTGACTAGGGCCGTGGGACCATGGGGAATCATTAGAGGTGAATTCTTTGGTTTGTCCCCAATTATAGTCGGGTTTGCCCTCCATGCTTCTCGGCATCATTGAAAGTCCTAGGTTCCGGGTGTTGTGGGGAATCTCCCTCCCATTCCATTGGTACTCGAGGATGCGTAGTCAACGGAAGCTTGTTCGGGGAGTCTCGTGCAAGTACGAGTGTCATGGGGACCACTACATAGCTCACACAAGGAAGAGACTTTGTTCACTTGGCGTGAAGACTTAGGATTCTCGTAGGAGCTCATTAGGAATTTGACTTGATCTTCAAGTTCGAGCATCCTACGATTGGAAGTTTGTGAGTCAATAGGAGGCAAGGAGATTGCCTTGATGATTTTGGGCAACTCACGGGGGTCATTCCAACTTTTGTTGTCATAGAGGGCAAGGTCCTATATTGTACCCCAAGATTCTACCCCGGTAAGTTCACTAAGTTTGCCACTGGCCGATTGGTCGATAGTTTGCTTAGTTGATAAGTTGACATGATCGTAAAAGATTTGGACTTGAAGCCAAAGATCGATGCCGTGATGAGGGACTTTATGGAGCAAGTCCTTGAATCGAGTTCATGCTTCGTAGAGAGATTCGTCTTGACGTTGTTGGAACATCAAGATTTCATTCCAGACAACATATTGGGGGTGGATTGTAAACAATGCTCTTCATTGAAATTGTTGGAACATATTTGGGGGTGGATTGTAAACAATGCTCTTCATTGATATTCCAGACAACAGAAACATCACGAGAACCGCGAAAAGGATAGGCTCTGAGGGGTTAACTAGGGGTATCGTGTACTAAAGATGAGTACATCGCAAGGGTGTGGGGTAATTACTCAACCGATGTGGAAGAAGTAATTAATATTTGACATTAACCTTGTAGCACTTAGAAAATCATTTACAGACTTGAATGAAGAGGAAAAGGTTTTAGAGAGAGTGGAAACTTCGAATGCTAGAAATTATGGTAAGGGTGGGAAGTCGATTGAAATGGTTGTTGAAGAAAGTGAAAGCGATGTGGAAGACGTGTATGATGAAACTGTTGACTTCATGGCTTCAAAAAAGTCGAAAGGTAGAAGTGGTATCGAGAACAAGATCTTGTATGGGCGTTAGAAGGAGGATTACAATGATTTGATCGTGAAGATTTAACTGAAGAGCAATTGCAATTATGTGATGCGCTTGATATAAATCTCCATGCTCAAATAAAATTTTTGCTTATATTTGGTCTTAAGTCAAATGTATTCTAGTGGCTAGTTGTATGTTTCATTTTTATAGGAATAGTAGTGCCTTGTCATGTTAGCTTTACCGCCCATGTAACGGGTCAAGATGTGGTACTTACCCGCATCCTATGTTCTTAAACGTTTTTTGGAGTAATATATTCATCGAGTATACTTTCAGCCACAACAATGACTTATATGCACTTCAAAGCCTAACATGCACTTTCAGCCATGCCAAATATAAATGTGTATACTGCGTATAAGCATAAACCTTATACGTTGTATAGACTTCAATGTATGACTAAAACCTCTAGGTCTTAATGTGCATACGCCGTATAGGTAAGAACGTATACGACGCATAGAACTACTTATGCAAATACCTCTTTTTGGCTTCTTTTCCGTTCTTTTTCGTGTCATTTGTTCCATTGCTCCATATTTGTACCGAGATGCAATAATAGCAAATCAATAACAAAAAACATAAAAACATTATAAAAACAAACAATAAACCTGAGATATTTAATGTTATCACATAGTTCTTCAAATTAAATCCATACATACATATCGATTTTAAGTGTTTTTTTTTAAAAACAATTATACAAAATGCACTCGTTAAATTAACTCTAATACCTAACAGTGTTGCTTTCAAAATATGATTGAAATTCATATAAGAATAAACACAATTTCTGTTTAACAAGTTAAATTAACATAATTTTTTTGTAATAAGAAGTCATGCTTTCTTTTTTATGCTTTATATGCATATTAATATTAAATTTACATACCATCATAAAAACTAATTGTATATAAAAATGTGAAAATAAATCATGACCTTGATGTATATGTTTAATACTTATGTCTTTGCGTGTTAAACAAATTTCGGATAAACACACTTTAAAAACTTTCCTGAAGATAAAATGGAAAACCATTATTGAAATAACAATTAATTTACTTATATAAAGATAAGCATTAAACTGATAAGGAGATGAAAGAGTTTATTGTTCAAAAATTTCACAAAAATTCAAAAATTTCACCAAAAATTCAAAACTTGCCAAATATCTTCCCTCCTATATTTTCCCCCATCCAACCAAAAACATCTTTTTATATAAAAGTAACATACTTATCTAAACACCACTATTTACTTCATATCTTCACCTCTCACATAAAACTCATCAATCCTCTTCGAAATAAAAATATACCGTAAAAAATAGGGCAAATATTTTTAAAATGTATCATACTTGCCACCATTTGCTTTTGTGGTAGCTAACAAAAATTTTGCTTTTGTGGGTACTTTTCTTTCAAATTCATCCCTTTTAGGTTATTTTGCGAAATTTTTGGACATTTTTGCCCCTCTTAGCTAATAGAAAATTTTTTTCTCGAAGGGCAAAAATGTCACAAAGTACCCTAAAAATGATGAATTTGAAAGAAAGGTACCCACAAAAGCAAAAAAAATATTCGCTACCTACAAATGCAAATGATGGCAAGTATGATACCTTTAGAAAACATTTTCCCTAAAAATATTGACGAAAAATAACTCACTAACATACATGAAGAGTCAAACGCTTGTAGCTGAGAAAAGACCCACCGGAAAAAGTGACGTCCAGGGTAATGAGTGGTCTGAAAATATATGACCTGCTGGAATACGAAGGCGCTTTAAAAGAAAATTTATGGGTTTATCTTGTAGTTCGTTTAAACTATTTTTTATAACTTTAGCGTATAATACTATAGTATCTTGTTTTCTGGATAGAAAATTTATGTATTTTGGACAATGAGTTTATGTATATATGTAATTAATATGGAATGTGGATTTATATAACAATTTGTGTTTTGGACAATGGATATTAGTTCTCTTCATTACTACACTACAACAGAATGTTTATTATATATAAAATACGCTAAAAAATTAACAGTTGATTTTACGAAGAACAACTCGCCAAAAAATTGTTTACCGAAATTTTTTTGACGGAAAAATGTTTATGGGAATTTTGTCGAAATTAATTCCATGTGAAAGCTACTCAGAATAGTTGTGTGAAATCCATCACAAAAGCTTCGTTGGAGATCTGTGGTAAAAATATTCCGTTGAATATGCGTGGGAAATATTTTTCAAATATTGTGGGATGATATCCGTGAAAAACCCATGGGTAAATATTCCCACGGATTAGTGACGACAAAATCGGTGTGAAAATAGTCAATGCCCCGTGGGAAATTTGGTGGGAAAATATTTACCCACAAGGTTTTTACTAACAGAATTATTTCATGTGAAATCCGTAGATAACGGCCCTTTTCCACGGATTTTACCATGGGAAAAAGCTATTTGTGTAGTAGTGCTAGAAGGGTTACTTGCTTATGCTTGTTTTCTTTTTTTTCTTTTTTTTTTTAATTTAGTTAGCATTATGTAATTTCATTGATTTTCATGTAAGCTATGGTCAAAAGTGCAGAAACTGTTAATCACATTCGGTTATAAGGTGAGTGGGAGCTTTGTATAAGATGTGTTTCTAAGCGTTGGTCTAATAAATGTTGTAATGCGTGTAGTTTTTTTACAGTCTGATGTCTTTTTATAAATTGATTTGGGTTTAATTGCATATTATGGCTACAGTTCATGAGCAGGGTCTTCTAGTTTTATATAAAGGTGCTCAAATTTAGTTGCAGGTGGGTTTCGCATGATGTTTCTTATATTGTTGTACTTTCTTACTTTGTGAATGTTTTAGTCATATTACGCGTATACAAGCAGTTTACAGCTTTGTTTTACCTTATTAACAGGTTTTTTTACCTTAGTTTCAGACGCGCATGTAGTCTTCATAAGTAAACTCCTGTTTGAAATACGCTTTCTTTTTATATCCGTTCATGCGCAGGTGAATTTTGCTGTCAAAGTTATTTGTCGTTTATACACAGTTAGTATAAGACAATCATTAAAATCCCTTAGCTGATATACGAGCTAAAATTAAAATTTTTTGTGGTTGATTTGGGTGCTAACTCTATATTTTGTGTATAAATTATGTTGTGTGATGTTTAAGTTTTGAAGTTGGTTACAAGATAAAGCCGTTTTTGTACTGTGGAAACCGGAGGGAATACTGAAATTATGGTATCAAAATCAATGAGCAAACAATAGTACAAGAGACTAGATAGCAAAATAACCGACTAAACCCTAAAGATTAGATGGGGCTAAAAGGCTAGGGGTAATGGGCTTTATTAAACTAACATCCCTTCTGAAACTCACAATGATGCAGCGATAAACATTGAAAGTTTATTAAATAGAAAATAAACTTAAACTAAACAGACCAAACTAAAACCAAAAAACATTACATGCAACTTCGGAGCATCTCAAAGCGTAAAACAGACTAAAGCCGATGTGAAACCAAAATCAGAGTAGAGCAATAAAATTATGGAGATGAACGGGATCAGATTCAGACAGGCAAAGCAGATTCAAAAAGCCAGATACTGACAGGCAGATGCAGAGCAGATTCAGACAGATAGGTGCAGACACGGCGTTACCATGAGGAACCAGATGCATAACCACGTGCGAAACCAAATGTACAACCACGTGCAGATTCAGACAGGAAGATTCAGGCTGACAGGTGCAAACATATGGATTCAGACAAACAGATGCAGATAAAACCAAGTGGAACCAGATGCAAAACCACATGTGAAACAAGACAGATGCAGAACCAGACATATGCAGATGCAGAGCCAAAACAAGTTGATGTCGAGATGTAACATATTGGATTTCACAAACACATCAAACCATAGCATAAATGGGGCGTATGGCTTAAGGTTGTAGAGAGGGAAAGTTTAGAGGTTTAGGAAGCTTAGTGAGAGAAAGAAAAATCTTATTATGAGCTTCAACCCTCTACCTTGGGAGGTAGAGGGTATTTATAGTATCTTACAAAACACGCCTCCTACGGGCTGTGGATCAGGCATACAGTGGGTGAAGACCCGTCCGTCTTCCACGGTGTTACTTAACTAAATACTAACTAACATTAAATAACTACGACTATGAGCTTTCTAACGATTACATATACTTGAGGTGACCGACACTTTAACACCTGGATTTTCTAAATCCTAACAATCTCCCCCTAAGGGAGGTCACCTCAACTTACAATGAATACAAACAGATATTACATTTGATAGTTCTAGGATTCTTGATTAAGTTCTTTGCTCAGTAGCCCATAGTCTTTGATTCTTCATATTTTTCATGTTTGGTTAATCCAAGTGGAGATCTTTAACTGATCCACGTGATGATGAGTTTTAAGCCAGCTTTGAGATCATCAGATACCATAAATCTCTGACTCTTCCATAGTAGCGTTGACATTATGTGATGTTGTGACATTGGAACGACATGCTCACATTCTGGATCATGATTTCTTCTTATCAGAGTAGCGGAAGCTTTAGATGATTCATGATATTTGCAGCAGCGTAGCAGAAGCATGGAGTGTAAATATCAGAGTCGTTGATGCACTTATCATGATTTATTTAGAAATGAACGTGTTGTGTGAACATGCGGCTATGGATTGACCTCTCAATTCTGATCAGCTGCAAACGTTGGGTGTACCTGCATACAACAGTTAGCAATAAAGTACACGAAAGTGTCTTTGATCACTTCTGTTGAATTGAGGTATACGGCCCACGGTTCCCCGTTGATCAGTACAAGTACTGCCTGTGATCAGGTAGAAATCCTAAGAATCTCCTTGACAAGGTTTCGCAGCTGCTCTAGCTGTTCTCAAACCGTAACGTCTCAAAGAAGACAACACGGAGTGAGTGAACCAGCGAATTGAGATTCACTGATTGATGAAAAGTGATTTGAAAAACAATCGTGTACTGCTTAATATATAGTGTTTTGCAATACAACGAAGGTTTTAAGGAAAATCAATTATCAATCATAAACACCTTTTATTTTGAAATATTAATACACAGTCGATGTGCTAGAGAAAGGAGTTTTAAGCACAACGACCGGTTTTTTAAAGCTATCCGTCAATCCATTTCCTGGACCAAGGTTGATTCAATATTGAATCTCCCCGTCGTTTCTATCTAGTTGTCACAAGTTTGATCTATTGGATAGATCTCACATGTTACCTACCAAGATCTTGTTTGATGTTGGCTCTAGAAGGGTTTCCATCTTCATTGTGAGTATTTTACATATCACTCAGATGTTCTGGCAGTACCACAAGGATAATGCGTAGGACTCTTAAGATATAATCTCACTTTCCACATTGTGTAAAACAGTGAGTCTTCATTGATTGTTTCCTAAAGAGATTTATTGATGATCTCATGGCTCTAGACTCAATAGTGCACATTTGGTTCCTATGCCGGAGACTAGGGAGAGGGTCTCCTTCTTCAATATCAACAATCTCTAAGAGAAAGTCGATAGATAATGTAGGTTCCCCATGAGAATGAAACAAGTCCTTTTAAGAGGGACTTGAGTAGCTTGGGAAGTTGTAGTGCAGTGCGTCACTGAGTCCATGACGTCTTGTCTTCAATACCGGTGTTACCTTAGTAACCACCAGTAGCATATGTATTGAACCCGGTTTCTACCCTAAGGTTGAAATAATGGAGGGCTATTTATTTTCACCCTTTTCTCATTTCATTTCTTTTTCATTCTTCAACCCCTTAAGTGCTTACCGAGACTTCATAACTAGAACCTTGTTGGGTTTATTCCAGTATTAGCTCAGACTCAGTCGACACTCTTCCCATTTCTCATTTTTCTCCTTTTTTCATCATACCTAAGGACTCTACACTATCTAGTGGATTGTCCCTAGGTAGATCCCTCCGGCTCTGGCGGGATCGTGGGAACGAATACCTAACCTAACCATCCTTATATCTCCATGCATAAAATAAATTTGGTCGGTCTTTTTGGTATTGTTCTTCTGCCATTGAAACCAATTGAAAGTCATTTGAATAATCAACCCAGGTACTTGTGATCTATGATCAAATCATTTTGTACCTGAATTGTTTTAGATATTTCAGAAAAAGCTCCCCCTCAACATGTGCATCGTATGTTTGAAATTGTTTTGGCACATGGAGGCAAGAGGAAGAATTCACTTCTTTGATCAACATTTTCTAAAAATATCGACATCACTTTCCCGATCAAAATTAGTATTTTAAATACTTTGTTAAAGATAATTTTGAGAAAGGATGTGGTTTTCAAAAAGTTGCTCCCCCTCAATATGTGCATCATTCGAAAGTATTTTGCACATTTAGTGAGAACCTGCACTTAGAGACAAATCAATCACGTTTCAATCCCTTTTGGTTTGATACAGATGCTCCCCCTTAACATGCGCATGGAAAATTTGAAATCGTTTGGCACATGTAGGGAGAGCTTGCTAATCAATTACAAAACCATTTGTCGAATTATCAGTTTTAAATCCAATTTAAATCACAAATTCTTCCCCGATCACAAATTTCAACTCCATTGAGATTTGTGATCTTTATTGATTTAAATTAATTTTGAAAACTTTGGAGGAGAATTGTGACTTGCTTTTGAAAAATATTTTAACTGATAAGGATCATATTTTGAGACTTTAAACTCCAATGTTCAAGCATGCTTAAGTATCTTATGAAAACATAACATTAGCCAAGGTCTGAACCAATTATATAAGACATTGCAATTGTTTGACAAATAACCTTTTTGATTTAATTGAAATCATTCTCCCCCTCAATCAATGACATTAGTTGTTGATTGAGAGATAGAGATTTTGACAAATGACAAGTCCAGATGATTTTCAAAAATTGAGTCCGAGTTATTTTTCAAAGCTATTTAGTTTTCATTAGATAACAAATATTTTTCAGAAGAATTTATAGAGGGAAAAATATTTGTGAAGGAAACATTTATGTTTTTGGTGACAAACATTTGTTTTTAGAATCAGAGCATGAGATTTGAAAAGTAAGATAAGGCATGGCTCTGTTCTTTTTTTAAAACGGGGTACAGTCTGAAATGACTATAAACCTTTGTTTTTCTTTCTCTCAAAATGTTTTATTATTATTATTATTATTATTATTATTATTATTATTATTATTATTATTATTATTATTATTATTATTATTATTATTATTATTTTTATTTTTTTTTTTTTAAGCTTATATACATTCGAACTTCATCTAAAGACCCGTGTCATTCTTAGAGTGACAAATCAAATACCGTAGATGTTATCGAAGAATAGAAAGAGATGGGAAAAAATATTTTTTTGGCTTTTTCAAAGATTTTCTGATTTTTATAGATTTTTGAAATTTTATATTTTTCTATTTTCTTTTTGTGGGTTTTTTTTTTTTTTTGAATAAATATTTACAAGAGATGGATGAAGAAAAACTTTTACTCCTCGTCTTCCTCTTGAAGACGTTTGAGTGTTTCTGGTTGTAGACTCTTTAGACCAAGTCGTGGAAGAATAAACTCAAAACGTTCTCTAGGAAGAACTTTGGTGAAGATGTCTGCTAACTGATATTCAGTCTTCACAAAATATAGTTCCACCACACCGTTCACCACTTGCTCCCTGATGAAATAATGTCGAATTTCGATATGCTTTGCTCTTGAATGTTGAACATTGTTGCATGAGAGAGCAATGGCACTCTTGTTATCACAATACAGAGGGATTTTGTTGAATTCAAAGCCATAGTCAGATAATTGGGATCTCATCCATAGGATTTGAGCACAACAAGATGACATGGCTATGTATTCAGCCTCTGTAGAGGATATAGAAGTACTCATTTGTTTCTTTGAAAACCAGCTCACAAGCTTATCACCCAAAAACTGAGCACCTCCTGACGTGCTTCGACGTGTATCTTGACACCCTGCATGGTCAGCATCTGCATAGGCTGTTAGTGACATACCGGTGTCCTTCGGATACCAAAGTCCCATGTTGATGGTTCCTTGGAGATACCGAAAGACCCGTTTAACCGCTTCAAGGTGCTTTTTGGTAGGCTTAGCCTGGTATCTAGCACACATGCATACAAACGAATTTCGATCTCTGGCAAGAAGGTACATCAGGGATCCAATCATGCTACGATATTTAGTTTGGTCAACCATGATCCCTGAGTGGTCCTCATCCAGTTTAGTACGCTCTACCATGGGAGTGTCAACAGGGTCACAAGAATCAAATCCAAATTTCTTTAAGATTTCATAAACATATTTAGATTGATTGATAAAAATGCCTCTGGGACTTTGTGAAATTTGTAATCCCAAGAAAAATGACATTTGTCCCATCATTGACATTTGAAATTTGGAGCCCATCTCCTTAGAAAAACGGTCACATTCATTGGGGTCAGTAGAGGCAAAAATAATATCATCAACATAGATTTGAACATGAATTAAGTGTTTGCCTGATTTTCTGGTGAACAATGTCAGATCAACTGCTCATTTGCTGAATCCATTAGATACAAGAAACTTCGATAGCGTGTCGTACCATGCCCTTGAAGCTTGCTTCAAGCCATAAAGGGCCTTCTTCAAGAGATAGACATGAGTAGGATGCTCTGGATTCACAAAACCTTTAGGTTGGCTGACGTATACTACTTCTTTCAGATCTCCATTAAGAAAAGCGTTTTACATCCATCGATAGACTACCATGTTCTTACTTGCGCGTTAGCCAGGAAGATTCGATTGCCTCGATACGCAAGCTGGAGCAAATGATTCTACAAATTCAATACCCTCCTCTTGACGGTATCCTTTTGCAACCAATCGAGCCTTGTTCTTTAGCACATCACCATGCTCATCAAGTTTTACTTTGAAGATCCACTTTAGAGCAATGATCATAGCACAATCAGGAGCAGGTACTAATTCCTATACATCTAGTCGATCGAACTCATGAATTTCTTCTTGCATGGCATTGAACCAGCTGTCTTCAGTCATGGCAGTTTTAACGTCTTTTGGTTCGACCTTAGATAGTACGGAGTTGAAGAAGCACCATAAGGCATCAGTTGCAAGTTGTTTACGAGTGGATACTGGACGAGAAGGTTTTCCAATGATGTTGTCCAATGGATGGTCATGTGTCCATTTTCTAAGGTGTTCGTGTGGTTGTTGTTGAGGAACTGAAGTAGCAGAGTTTGGATCTCCTGATGAAGATGGTTCTGAAGTTGGTTCAGGAGCAAATATGTTATCAAATGGAGCATCTTCGGGAGTAGCAAAGGGGTTATCTCCATCATAGGTTCCAGAAACATTTCCATGATGTACACTTGATGATTTGATGATGAGGATGAGTGATCTACAGTAGGTGCTTCTTGACTCAATGACATAGAAACTGAAGGGTTATATACGTTGACTTGGTTAGGGGCAGCCTCTGTTGATGGATTTGACTGATCATAAGCAATAGGCTCATAGTGTTCATCAAACATTGGATCAAACAATTTCTTCAAATCATCTTCTGAAGGGGGTACATATGGAATTGCTGGTGAGGGATTTTGTACAAGAGAAGAGTTAATAGGACTACTTATCAAATGTTGAGATGCGGGTCCAGAACTTGATTGTCCTGGAGCAATTTGCCCAGACAGCTCATCGAACGTGACGTGAATAGTTTCCATGATATCTCGAGTTCTTTTGTTGTAGATTCGGTAACCCTTCTTGTTAGGTGCATAACCCACAAAAACTCCAATGTCTGCCTTAGCTCTTAATTTACCTAAATCTTGACCATCATTCATTGGATAGCACAAAGCACCGAATACACGAAGGTAGGAGAGATCAGGTTTTCGGTTATGGACAAGTTCGTATGGAGTTTTTCCATGAGTGGTGTGTATGAGGGAACGATTTTGGGTGTAGCAAGCAGTGGCAATGGCTTCAGCCCAAAGAAACATTGGAACCTTTGAGTAAATTAGCATTGTTCTTGCAGCTTCAACAAGGGTCCGATTTCGTCTTTCAACTACACCGTTCTGTTGAGGCGTACGTGGAACACTTCTTTGATGACTGATTCCAATGCTTTCATAAAATTGACTTAAGTCTTTGTTAACGAACTCCGTGCCATTGTCTGTTCGAACAATTCTAACAGTCTTGTTAAGTCGAACCTGCAGCTGTTTGATAAGTTTGATGATGACATCTGGAGTTTCATCCTTTGTCCTCAAAAACTTAACCCAAGTAAATCGAGAGTAGTCATCAACAACGACTAATACATATTTCTTCCCATTTATCGTTTGCACTCTCATAGGTCCGCACAAATCCATATGAAGAGTATAAAGAACTTCCATAACTGAGTTTGCGGGTTTGGGTTTGTGGGCATATTTCCTGCTTTTTCCCAATTGGCATGCTGAACAAAGATGATCTTTTCATACTTTAATCTGGGTAAGCCTCTTACTAGGTCCTTTCTGGAAATATCATTAATGGTGCCGAAGTTTAAGTGATTGAGACGACGATGCCATAACCATGACTTTGTTTTCGAAGCCTTTGACAACAAGCAGATTGGAGAAGACTTCATCATATCTTCGATAGATATGGTGTATAGGTTTGTACCACGTGTTCCTCTTAAAAGTTCCACACCATCAAGTTCTCTAACGAAACAAGTATGTTTTCTAAAAGA
Source organism: Chrysanthemum makinoi (assembly GCA_910596185.1). NCBI lineage: Eukaryota > Viridiplantae > Streptophyta > Magnoliopsida > Asterales > Asteraceae > Chrysanthemum > Chrysanthemum makinoi. Next base: position 211,015,543 of record OU343221.1, on the reverse strand, counting down.
AACCTCTAGATCAGAATCACAGAATTGACCAACAGAAAACAGGTTATGACTAAGACCTTCAACATAATATACCCTGGAGATTACACTATCACCAACAACATAATCTCCATAACCCATAATTGCACCAAAATGGTCGTTCCCGAATCTAACAGTCCCAATGAATTTACTCACGAAGTTCATGAGCATGGCGGTCTCTAGTCATATACTTGGAACAGCCTGAGTCCAAGTACCACAGAACGATTTGAACGACCTGCAGTTGAACACAGACAAGAATGGATAACTGGATAATTGGGATCCCCATGCAAGAATGGGTTCCACTTGGTTAGAAAACGAGATTGGAACATCCACATCAGAAACAGAATCAATAAAATCATTAGAGGTAGATGCCGGGCTAGTGGAAACAGTAGATCTATTCAAAGTATGTTCACTTCTTAGAGGTATAGTTCTACCAGTGGGCATCCATTTCCTAATGGGCATTGATCTAGATAATTTAGGGCACAACTCATTAGGATTGAATTTACGGCCAGTAGGTATCCAATGATAACCTACATTACTAAATTTTCTTCCTGTTGGTTTCCAATGTTTTCTAGTCCTCTTCCTCCTTGGTCTTCTTACCTTTTTATCTTGTTTGCTAGTGTTAACCATTTTAACATGAGATTTTGCAGTATTACTCAATTCATTCACAACACATTCATGATTAATACCCGAAATCAAGCATTCATTACATGTTTTGCAAATAATAGCAGAATTCGAATTAATTACAGTACGCTTATAGCTAATACTAGAATCAACACGATTCGTTTTATTCAATTCAAACTTAAAGTTCCTAGGGTGGTCTTCTACTTTCCTCCATTGATCACTCTTAGCTTGCGAGGTCCTATCTTGCTTTGTATTGCCTGGAGGCTTTGACCCGCTTGCTTTTGTACCACTGATTACTCCTGTAGAGGGAATTATGGGAACATTAGTTGGTTTGCTACTTTTTGCATTCCTAATCTAGAAGTGCTGGGATCTGAAGTACTTATATGCACATCAAAGCTCACATGCTTGACTTTTGGCATAGAATGGGTTGCATGCTTAGCACTAGGCATAGAACAAGGCATCACAGCTTTATCTTTCTCACATAAGGGTTTAGGAATTTTGGTCTTAAACATTCTAATAGCTCCTGAGATCGTTTGGCATATAAGCATGCATACCTAATTTCACTATCAAGTGGCTTATTTATGCGATCCTCTTCTACAATCTCACGGAGACATTCTAGACTATCCTTGAGGTGACAAAAATAGTCATGAAACACAAGTTCGTTATTTCTAAGATGAGGAGGAATGTATTTAACAGTCACAGTATACTTAGAATTTGCAGATGCCTTTGATGCAATATTCTCATTAAAGACAAGTGGCATTTTCCCTTTTACCTGACTCTTCAGATTCTAAATTTCCTTTTGTACCGAAGTTATTTTTTCATTGTTCTTGTCACGAGTGACTTTCATTGAATCGTATAACTCTTTGAAGTGTCGTTTGACCTTTTCATTTTCTTCTAGAAAACTCTCATTTTCTTGTTGTAATACGTTAATGATGTTTTGAAGATGAAAGTTTTGAGAAAATTGAGAATCTAAAGGAGGAGGCATTTGGGAGCCAGTCATATTGTTTTTTTCACCCTTTAATTGTGAAATTTGGGTTTTCAACTTTCTGATCGTGTTACAGTGAGCTCGAATCTGTTCGTCACGTTTGTTTATTTCAAAAACTGCATCAAACTCTGGAACATCCGAGGATATCTTGATGTTTGAGGTTTTAACATTTTCTTTGAGATGTTGATATTTTAGTTGCAAATCAAAATGCTCAACTTCTAGCTTAGAAAAGTGTTTTACCAAGTTATCGTGATCATCTTGGTCAATTTTCTCATTTAGTTTTGAGTTTTTGTTTTCAAGCTCAATGACACGATCATGGGAAACTTTCAAAGCAACAGACAATTCATGAAATTGAGAAGCAGTAATAGAATGCTTAGTAACAGTATAAAACACATCTTGAGCCACACAACTCGATATCAAGTTCTCATTTAAGATATGCAGATTCTTCCTTTCAATTTCATTATATTTGAGTTCCCGTTCATAATTATTGACCTCAACTATCATTTCATCAAATTCCTTTTCAATTTCTTTGATCCCTGTGTCTATCCCCTTTTGAAGACTCTCAAATTGATTTTTTAATTGTTTAAAGAAAGGCATGACCTCAGTTAAATAGCATTCGTTAGTTTGCTCAAAACCACTTTCCCCTTCAGTTATCCCTGTAGGTGTGATTCTCTTCTTACATGTCTTCTCAAAATCAACGAATATTTGATAAACAACATACAGGCTGATTAAGGTCTTGCTCTTAATGGGAAGAGTTCTAGGAACTAAATGCATTAGTATATTCGGAGGATACACAGTAGCTGGAGGCACTTTCCTAAGGGGAGTGTTTGTTTCAACAAGTACATTTGCTTTTTGCTTATCCATGTCTTTTTTCCAAAAAAAAGTTGTTCTGGGGTTAATTGAGTTTGAGGCTTAAACTTGTTCAGGGAAATCCAATTTTCTTTAGTGTAATCATGGGGTTTGACCGTTATGTTTTGCTTTTTATACTGAGGATCTTTTAGCTTCTTATCCATTTTCTCCCTAGAGGCATCTTCTAATTTTCTATCCTCTTCCGTGCTTCCAATAAATGATGGTGTTTGCCTAGGCTTGAGGATCTCATTACCATCATATACAATCTTATGGTAAGCTTTAGCCTTTTTACAGTACTCGGGATTAGGCTCCTCTATAAGGGGAATAATATGCTTATCGCTTAAGACTCTGCGCTTAGTGATCATGTGAGCAGTCTGAATGGTGTTCCCTTGTATGTACAGTTTTTTTCAAGTTTGTTTTTCAACGTTTTTAGATTGGAAAAGTCATTCAAAAGTTTTGATTCCTTAGCATTAAATTCTTGTTTAAGCACTTTAACATTTTCTTGAAGTTATTGCTTTTGCTTAACAGTTTTTGTAAGCTTTTCTTGTAAGGAGTTTAACTCTTGTTTTAACATTTCTTCTCTAAAATTACTTTTTCTAATAACTGTATTTATTTGGTTATCCATCTCCTGCTCACGGGTGGTCAATTCGAACTTAGCACGTTGTTCATAAATGGCAACTTATTCCTTATAGGCATTTAGTTCAGAAATAAGAGAATCATCAGGGGCACATGCAGTGAATTCATCACAAACATAGTCATCATTGACTGCGGAAGATACAATACTTGGTACAATCTCACTTTCATTTTGTTTCACATATTGATCATATGGGACAACATTGCTATTACCCATATTTTTAATATCTGATTCAATAATTTCAGTTGATTTTACTTTGTCATGTATCTTTTGCACATCAACCTCATCGTATAGTTTTAATACCTCTGAGATGATAGATTCCCTGGAAGGAGTGGCCTGTTTGGGTGAAGAAGCTCTTGGAGTTACCATTGGTGAGATATTAGCCATGAAGATTGTCTGGGCAGTTGGTTCATCATCAACATCTGAATCAAATGCATCACAGTCTGCGACTAGAAATGCATTGGGATTGTTTTGACCCATACCCTGCACAGGCTGTTCATCCACATCATCATCATAAGTTCTGGCATTCCCCTCAGCAAGAAATAGCAATTCTTCCTCATTCAACATTGCTCCACTGTCTTGAGCTTGGACCAGCAGCATCTTGTCCCTGAAGTACTCTGCATTTTGTGGACGTTTTGGAAGACTGCAATTCCTTGCGATGTGTCCTTCACCACCACAGTTGTAACATTTAATGGGCTTTACTTGTCCCTGAGCCATGTTCCTTCCACGATTCTGATTACCCATATATCCACCACCACCGCCTGCATTCCCATATCCAGCACCAGCATTCCCATATCCAGCTCCAACATTCCCATATCCAGCTCCAACGTTCCCTTGCTCATTATGTGGAAGATATGCATTTTGTCTTCCTTGCACATTTTGTACCACTATCTTTCCTTATTTAACAGTAGCATGATTGTGAAGATTTGATGCAGTTCTGAGATGATTGTTGGTGTGTGGGGTGAGATTCAAGTTTTGCTTGACCATAAGAGCCAGTTGGTTGACAAAGTGTTCCATGACTGCGTCAGAATCAGGAGGCTTATACCCTGGATCTGGAATGAGCTTGTGGTTACCATTTCCCGTAGGTATGACTTGTGATGCTTTAGTAGTAATCCCTACATTGGTGTAGAATGCAGTTGAGTCATTTGAAGAGCTTGCTTCTCCAGCATTGGTCTTGAACTTTTCCATGATCATTCGTTCAAACACTGCATGTTTCTCATTTTGAAGTAAATAAGCATACAGTTGCTCATAATTGGTGTTCCTCAATCCTTTGTTAAGTTTGACTGCGGTGAAAAATTTGTGCCATTCGGGATTCATGTTGTTCACAAACTTTGAATTTAGCTGGATATTTGGCATTGTCATTTTGATATTCCTCATGTCATTCACGAGCTTGTGGAACCTCACATAGTATTTAGTGACATTTTCCCCTGGGTTCATCTTGAAGTTCTCAAAATCATCATACAGTTGAGACTCTCAAGAGAGAAGCATCTTGACATTGTCCCAAACTGCTTTGGCTTCAGTGTTGTGATTGATTAACTTATAGATGTCCTTTGGTAGACCCTGAAGTACAATGTTTGAAGCCCTAATATCAGCATCGTATCTCTTTTTCTCCTTGTCAGTAAGTTCATCATATGTCTTTGGTCTATCCAATCCTAATGTCACTGAGCCATCAGCAGCAGTTTCGAGTATGTCTCTGGTAGTCTCAACTTGGTACGGTCCTTCATCAATTGATTTGAGAATGTTGACCCCATTTTCTTTACCCAAGCAGTACAACCTAATTCGTTGAGCCCATGAGTCATAATCAGTTCTGTCTAGCATAGGTGGACGAGTATCGGATCCAGCAGCTTGAACGTCTTCAGCAACAGAAGAGATGATAGTAGGTACGTTGGTAGACATGATTACTGATTCTACGGGATTTTAAAACTCTTTGATTATACCGGGAAATAGATTCTTTCACGGGATTTTACTAAATCAAGAGAAAACCATAAAACGTAACACGAAGAAAACACTAGATCTCAAGAGACAAATCGCTCAAAGTGACAAGTCGCTTCAGCCAACAAATCGCTCAAAACAGACAAGTTGCTCCAACTAACAAATCGCTTATACTGACAAGTCGCTTGATAAGACAAATTGCTTAAACAATCAACTCGCTTCAATAAGCAAGTCGCTTAACCATACAAGTCGCTTAAACCAGCAAACCTCTTAAATGACAAATCGCTTAACCAATACAAATCGCTTAAACTACAACTCGCTTAAATAAACAAGTCGCTTAAAGTGACAAATCGCCTCTCCGCATAAATCGCACAAGTACAACCACTAGCCTGACAAATCGCTTAAACAAGCGATTCTCAACTGACACAAATCGCTTCCAACAGAGGACAAATAGCTCGTCAGAACAACTTAACAAAACACAAATCGCAACCTTTAAAACAACTAAAACGCCACTTTTAAATCCAAAAACAATCCAACCACAGTGATTCAAGCCATCCAAATCACAACCTAACCACTTATGATGATTCTAAACACAGAAGTACAATCAAAATCCAAACTTTAACACTAGAAATGGTCCAAATGATGCAAATACCACTAAACTTTTCCAAACCCAAAAACCATATAAAACCACTAGAAATCCAAGAACATGTAAGAGGGATGATCAAACCATGGCTCTCTGATACCATTTGTAACATATTGGATTTCACAAACACATCAAACCATAGCATAAATGGGCCATATGGCTTAAGGTTGTAGAGAGAGAAAGTTTAGAGGTTTAGGAAGCTTAGAAAGAGAAATAAAAATCTTATTATGAGCTTCAACCCTCTACCTTGGGAGGTAGAGGGTATTTATAGTATCTTACAAAATACGCCTCCTACGGGCTGTGGATCAGGCATACAGTGGGTAAAGACCCGTCCGTCCTCCACGGTGTTACTTAACTAAATACTAACTAACATTAAATAACTACGACTACGAGCTTTCTAACGATTACATATACTTGAGGTGACCGACACTTTAACACCTGGATTTTCTAAATCCTAACACGAGATGCAACACATAACTATTCAAGATATAGTCGGATTAGTTAAGAGTATTGCACCACCATCACCAACCTAAAACCAATTTTGAATTCAAAATCCTATGCCAGTACCACTACCAATACGAATACAAATACAATACTAATACTAATACCAATACCAATACCAACCAACCTAAATACCACGAAAAAAACTATTGACCATCACGTTTCTCCTAAATATCATATGTTTGTAACTATTGCTTCTAACAAAAGTCAACCAATAGCTTCCAACTTATCAAAACCAATAAATGAATAAACAAACACATATAATTTCTGGCGATACTAGTATACGAGCAAACACAGCTTTCTCCTAACCCACTAAATTTTTTTCTTTTCTTTTTACCAATCAATATCTTCTCATTATTTAATAACTAGATCTAATAAAAACATACAACAAACGACCTAAATTACTTATTGAAGAGCTTCATTATTTTAGCCGTATCCTCTATTGTCAAACGAAGTTCATCACGTGATCACCTTTTTTTGTTTTTTCTTTTTTTTTCTCTTTTTCTTCTTCTTCATATTCAACCTTGCTCTGATACCATATAGAAACCAGAGGGAATAATGAAATTATATTATCAGATTCAATGAATAAACAATAATACAAGAGATTAAATAGAAAAATAACAAACTAAACCCTAATGACTAGACGGGCCTAAATGGATATGGGCCAATGGGTCTTATTAAACTAACACTTACCTTTTACGTCTTATGAAGTGGCGTCTAAATGTTCTTTGTTGAATTATTGATATACTGTCTTTTTTTGTGGAAGTGGCGTCTAAATGTCCTATGTGGATTTATAGATACACTGTCTTTTTTTGTAGTTGGGCTATACAAAAAACGATTCTCGGGCATGCTAATGTTCGAATGGAAAGAATGGAAGGAATCAATACGAAGTTTTTTCTCATGCTTGGAGGAGCTTTTGGTTTCGAAATATGTTCTTGAGTCTGTGGAACCTTCGTGCAAGCTACACCATTTAATTTTTTTGTAAGGAGAAATGTGTCGCTCTTGATAGATATGATAAATACACACAAACTCTAATAGCCCAAAAACAAAAGTGTTATGTACGTATTGTTTGTCCTAAAGTATATGTTGAATTATTGATGGTCATGTCTTGATGCTATCACTGGAATTCATTTACTTAGTGAGCTGTGATTTTGGTGTTGGAAGAGACAGATGGCATAAACTGCCTTTGTGATCTTCGTCCTCAAACGGATTTGTAACTTGGTTAAAAATGGAAAATGAATTGTTGTTTTACAAGTTATTGTGCCTGTATACAGAGTAGGTTTGAGATGATAGTACACATTTTGATTATCTTTTATGTTTGATGTCTTTTAATCTACTTTATTGATCATTTTTAAAGTTCCAAAGCTCATTTAGAATCTGATCTTATATATGATTTAATGTTTTCAGCATGCTGATGATGTTGCTATTGTGGGGATTTTGTGTGCGTCGTGACCACAAATTTTCACTGCTTGGGGTGGCTGGACGACAAGTACAATTTTTGAAATTCATTGTTAGCTAATATATGTATGATTTTGTTTGTATAAGGTTCGTATTACATTTTAAAGGTTGATATATGGTGATACGTGCTTAGTTTATACATTTTGTATTGTCTATAGTCTTACGAGATATGTGGCATTTTTTATAGTCTTATATGTGGTTACGGTATCTGATTTTATGTTGTTTGTGAACTATGAAAATAATTGCTCCTATCGTAAATGGTACATGTTTTGTGATTTAAAACGATAGCTTTATAACAATGTTGTTGATGCACGTACGAAGCGCGTTCGGGGTCAAAGGAACTTCCTTTTCATCGAGCAAGTTTTTCAACACACTAGGCAGTGAACCTAATCGTTGTAGTGTAGTATTGGGTAAGCCTCGGGGATTGATATCGTTCTCTAGGGGAATAGTAATGCTAGAAAGAAATGTATTACGCTAAGTTGGGGTGGAGGATGATTCTTTTTTTTATCTTTTATTGGTTTTTTAGAAAGCTAAGGGTAAAATCTCGGGGCAATTGGTTTGGGGGGTGGTACTTCTACCGATTACTTCTACTATTCTAATTGTCTAATTACTACGGGTAGTCTTATGTCTATTTGATGTGTGCTCGTATGATGATTAAAAATGTGTTTACCTAGATACTATTACTCCCTAGTTATCTTTTATTGATGGTTGAAATGTCACGTCCTTATTCTTAACGCGTTGTGCTTCCTAAAGTCGTAGGGTGTGCATATGCCCTATCTCTTAGAGGTTACCTTTGGGTTTAGCCTATGAAATCCGCTAGATTAATCATAAACTAACTTTCACAAAGATTATTCAAGCATTAAACACAACGATAGCCTAGTTGCACTCCTAAGCCAATTACAATTAAGATAAGAGACAACCTAACAATAATTAATGACTAGGTTTCATAGATCTAAGCAAACACACAAGAAATTTAGCAAGACATGTTAAACAAACAAGCATACACACAATCAATGGAAGACATAATGATACTATTAGATTAAAACACTTATCTTGATGTGTAAAATAGGGTTTGGGACCCTAAGATATTGTCCAAGTCAGACTACAAACGTTTAGGTTTTTACTCCAAAATTCTACCTCTCTAAATGCAGAAAAATCAAATTCTATATATAGATTTACAAGTGCGACGGCATCGCCTTATTGGTGGGATGCCGTCAGATCGCCGTCATTAGGGTTTTCGTCTTGGTCAAGTTATCAATGGGACGGTGTCACCTTGGAGTTGTGACGCCGTCAGGCTTCAGATGGGACGTTGTCTTGGTTCTGGATCTGGGCCGTTTGAGATGAAAATTCTGAGTGACGCCCTTCTTCTTCAAATCCTGACGCCATCAGGTGTTATGAGCAAAAATTCCACTGAGCCATCTGGTGCATGTTTTTATCAAGTCTGTATAAAGGGACGGCGTCGCCGTTTGATTGGGACACCGTCAGGTTCAGTTTTAGCAGCTTGAGTGTCTTCGATCTTGACTTTGCCATTTTCTTCATGTTTTCACTCCTTTTCGTCCAAATATGCATCATTCTAGCATTTTGCTTCCAAGAGACCTAAAAAGTGAAAAGGGACGAAATTAAGAAGTAACGGATATAAAAGTGGGCGATTAAGGGCTTAAATGACCCCTTAAAAGTATACGTTTTAAATCCTTATAAAATATCCCTACACTTGGTATTTGCTTGTCCTCCAGCAAATGTGCTTTTGGCCAATCGATTTATAAGTTAGGGGGCTTGAAGCATAAGTTTAACATAGTTCACAACAAGTAAAAGCACCGCAATAGTCATAACAAGAACGGAAATTATATACTAGCACCTCACAAGGGGTGTTTGGATTCTCTCATCTCTCGGGTGTATATGAAATATAGTAAATGGAATTGGAAGATAAACACTCATTACCTGGTCATACTACATAGATTACCATAGGCTTGAGACTAGATCAAACCTCCACCGCTTTAGCGTAAGCACCTAGGAACAACTATCTAAGAGGTCTTTGCGAGGGTTGTAACGTTAGGCTTACGGTAGGGAAACAAAGGGTTTTGTTGGATAGGCGATTTAGTGGTGGCAAGTCAAAAATCTTATGTTACAATCATGAAAAGCGTGGCGTTGCTAAGCCAAGACTCGACTCACTAAACTCTAGATAACTTGAAACAAACATACATAAATTTAAAAACATAAACATAAAGATAGATGTAGGATGGTAGCCCGTATGATTTTTCTTCATTTTTTTTTTAATTTTTTTAACAAACTTTTTTCGTATTTTTTTTTTTTTTTTTTTTTTTTTGCATACATTTTTACTCTACATTCTCTACGATAACATCAAAATATAAGGGATTTATAGGAGCATCCTTACACTTGAGTTTTTATTTCTCTAAAATTAATTGACCCGATTTGAAAATATCAAAACACTTGGAGTATTTAATTACGTAGACAAAGGGAATTTGAATTTAAAGTTCCTTCCCGTTACTCCATAAAATATTACTTTTACCCATGAGTCCCAATTATCCCAAAACTGTGTACAAAAGATATGACTCGACTTAGTAACCATGCAAGTAACTAGATAATTGAACTAAGGGTTTACTAATGATAACAATAATGCACTAAAGGTGAGTGCATACAAGGTAGGCTAAGGCGATTTGGGTGTACATTTGGGGGGTGGATTGTAAACAATGCTCTTCATTGATATTCTAGAAAACCGAAACATCACGAGAACCGGGAAAAGGATAGGCTCTGAGGGGTTAACTAGGGGTATCGTGTACTAAAGATGAGTACATCGCAAGGGTGTGGGATAATTACTCAACCGATGTGGAAGAAGTAATTATAATACGGGTTTCAAACAAGGGTTTTCCTAATGCCTCTTATCATTTAGTTATTCCTAACTACACAAGTGTAGTCTCACTAGCGATCTCGGAATGCATCTCAAAACAAGTTCTAGAATCTATTATACTACCGGTACACTCTCTAAGCATTAAAGGTGAATGCTTTATTCCTAAATATCTAGGGGCGAACCTCACATTTTTTGGGTGGAATTTGAGTGGTAAACGGTTTTTGTGCTAGTCATATAACTCCTATCCATGAGACGCTTTATTAAGACTAAAGTTTTTGCTCGTACATGTCATAAAAAAATTTAAATTTGGTGCTAAAATTGCCCTAACAAATACTTCTCATATTTTATTAAACAAATGACCAAGGACAAGACAAATGAACAAGGAAAAGCATAGTTTCTAAGTTCCCGTTTGATTCTCTCTCCCTACACTTAAACTGAACATTGTCCCCAATGTTCCCCAAAAGTATCAAACTTAAGATAAAAGAAGGTAATTAAAATAGAAAGAAACTAGTACTCCCCTGATTAGCTCGGTAGGATCCGTGTGAAGTTGTGGTTAAATTCTTTTCCAAGAAGAGTGTATACGTGATAAGCTCCATCCAATGTTGTGTTTCTTCTTTTTGCCAAATATAACCTGCACACTTTAAGAAAACAAATGAAACCTTCACGTAAAATCGGTGGTAAAACTATATATGACACAACTACACTAAGATATAATGCTTGTGGAATGGATGTTTGTAGATTTTCTAGAAAATTAAGACCCGAGAATTTCCAAAAATTTATACATAGCATAGAAAACGAAAAAATTTTGATAAGCTATTTCTGCTTGACCTGACGTCGTCAGGTTTTAATTCTGACGCCGTCAGGTTGTCATGACAGAAACTTGTCTGCTGCGTTTTCCTGGAAAAATTCTAGAAAAATTACATCTTTAAAACCTGGAAAAGTTCCTGCAAGACATCCATTATGACTCGATACAAGCATTTGACTCTAACAAACACACATATATATCAATTTCACTAATTGTAATTCTCATCTTCACATTCTTTTCAAAACCGTGTGAAATCTTCCCTACACTTATCTTTTTGTAGAATACCTTATATGTAATTAACACGAGGTTAAAGATAAAATAAAGCATTTTCACAAAATCAAACATGAGAATAAACAGCAATGAAAAAGATATATGACACACAAACAAGAAACAATTAAGCATGGGTTGCCTCCCACGAAGCGCTTTTCTTTATTTATGAGTCTTGAATCTAGACTCGAAGTCGTGCTCCTACGTGACTTCCTTACCGTCATCTTCTTCCTCATGACGATCTCTATTGGGGTTTTCCATGGTATAGTTATGCCCTATTGTGCATCTTTCTAAGAAGTCATCTCCCCCCCCCCCCCAATTGGTTCTATATTCCAGTCTTAATTTCAAACAATCCTTATAGAACCCAAAAATCTTATTCATCACATAATCTACTCCTTTCTCCTTATCCTTCTCATTCCTATAGTAGACCGATAGCTTAAGTTCCTTTTCATCATTGGATAGTGACGAGAATTTCTCAATCTTAAATGGCATTTGGTAAGCTATATTATCGGTCTTATCCTTGAATCTTACTATCCCTAATGACGGATCATAAGTCATCCCGGTGTTTTCTATGAATGGTTTTCCTAGAACTACATGGGACAAGCTAGGATCTATGGCCGTGCTAATATCCTCCACAATTATGAAATTTGTAAGGTACGTGAAACTACCTACATAGATGGGCAATCCCTTAACTTTACCAAGAAAATTAAAACTAACTCTAAGATCATCGGGGTCTTGCCTATTTGGGATAGGTTTCTTCATCACCCAATTATAGTATGTGCTAGTCATGATGTTTATTGGGGACTTGCGATCAATGTAGGCATTTGCCACGTAAAGATGTCCTATGCAACAAGGTATGTTGAGATTTCTAGGATTTCTAAAGATGATTCGTGGGCTTCTCCTAACATACATGTGACGAAGGTCGCGTACTAGGTGTGGGTGGCATGAAAGTTCTTCTTCCGTAGGAAAATTATTGAAGTATTCATCACCTACTTCGTCTACTTCGTTAGTCGATTCTTCCTTAGGAGTTTCACTAACCTCAAGCATAGTCTCATGGTTCGCTTCGTCACTATTCCTATTTGGTTCACTAGAGTGATGGCATTGACGAATTGAACGTGCTTGGATGAAGAGGGATCCCTAGTTTCGAAATACTTGCTTGGGTCCTTAATTTTCACACCGGAAGCTTCGGGAGAATGAGTCGAGATGGCATTAACCTTTTTGGTGGTCTTCCTATCACTATTGGTCATGGCTTTCAAAAGGTTATTTATCTTCCTATCCATCTCGGCTTGTTGTTGGTTAAAGCGGTCCGAAAGCTTGGCTATTTGAGCCTCTTGGGATGTAACTAGGTGTTGCAACATCCCTTCTATGTTATATTGACTAGGGCCGTGGGACCATGGGGAATCATTAGAGGTGAATTCTTTGGTTTGTCCCCAATTATAGTCGGGTTTGCCCCTCCATGCTTCTCGGGCATCATTGAAAGTCCTAGGTCCGGGTGTTGTGGGAATCTCCCTCCCATTCCATTGGTACGCGAGGATGCGTAGTCAACGGAAGCTTGTTCGGGGAGTCTCGTGCAAGTACGAGTGTCATGGGGACCACTACATAGCTCACACAAGGAAGAGACTTTGTTCACTTGGCGTGAAGACTTAGGATTCTCGTAGGAGCTCATTAGGAATTTGACTTGATCTTCAAGTTCGAGCATCCTACGATTGGAAGTTTGTGAGTCAATAGGAGGCAAGGAGATTGCCTTGATGATTTTGGGCAACTCACAGGGGTCATTCCAACTTTCGTTGTCATAGAGGGCAAGGTCCTATATTGTACCCCAAGATTCTACCCCGGTAAGTTCACTAAGTTTGCCACTGGCCGATTGGTCGATAGTTTGCTTAGTTGATAAGTTGACATGATCGTAAAAGATTTGGACTTGAAGCCAAAGATCGATGCCGTCATGAGGGACTTTATGGAGCAAGTCCTTGAATCGAGTTCATGCTTCGTAGAGAGATTCGTCTTGACGTTGTTGGAACATCAAGATTTCATTCCTAAGTTTGGTGGTTCTTCCCGGTGGGGAAAATTGGGCGAGGAAACGAGTGGTGAGATCATCCCAACTTGAGATAGATCCGGCAGGAAGTCGCTCAAGCCAATTACTAGCTTGGTCTTGTAGAGAGAATTGGAAGAGACGCAAGCGCGTGGTCTCCTGTGTGGTAGCATCAAGGTCAATGGAATCAACGATTTTAAGGAAGTCCTTGAGATGCTGATTAAGATCTTCGGAACGAAGTCCATGGAATGCACATCCGTTTTGCACCAACCGGATGGTGTCGGATCGCAGGGCCGTAGTTTGAGCTTGATCGGGGAGCTCAATAGTATTCCTATAGCCTTGATGGCTCGGTCTAGAGTATTCACCAAGAGTACGGCCTCTTGGCGGGTCAATTGGTGGTGGGTCGATGGGAATTGGGTGATGAGGTGGTGGGTTATCACCTTCAATGATGAAAAGTGATGAGATTACTAACAAAGTCACGAAGAAGGGGGATAGACTACAAGGAAGCTAAAAATGAGAAAACATCTTACTTGATAGGAATCAAGCAAGGGAACCTAAATGAGATAAAGATCTAACTAGCTATTCTTTTGCCCGGCAGCGGCGCCAAAAACTTGATGCGCGTACGAAGCGCGTTCGGGGTCAAAGGAACTTCCTTTTCGTCTAGCAAGTTTTTCAACACCCTAGGCAGTGAACTTAATCGTTGTAGTGTAGTATTGGGTAAGCCTCGGGGATTGATATCGTTCTCTATGGGAATAGGAATGCTAGCAAGACATGTATCACGCTAAGGTGGGGTTGAGGATGATTCTTTTTTTTATCTTTTATTGGTTTTTTAGAAAGCTAAGGGTAAAATCTCGGGGCAATTGGTTTGGGGGGTGGTACTTCTACCGATTACTTCTACTATTCTAATTGTCTAATTACTACGGGTAGTCTTATGTCTATTTGATGTGTACTCGTATGATGATTAAAAATGTGTTTACCTATTTACTATTACTCCCTAGTTATCTTTTATTGATGGTTGAATTGTCACGTCCTTATTCTTAACGCGTTGTGCTTCCTAAAGTCGTAGGGTGTGCATATGCCCTATCTCTTTGAGGTTACCTTTGGGTTTAGCCTACGAAATCTGCTAGATTAATCATAAACTAACTTTCATAAAGATTATTCAAGCATTAAATGTAACCACCCGCATTTTCAGGTTACATTTTCATTTTCGAAAATTTACTATTCAATTTTACTATTCACTTTCGCCATTCATCCCGTAACTTTTTTTTTATTTTACTATCATGACAAGATAATTGAAATTCGACAAGTCGTCCTGACGACGTACGTTGAACCCATACAGAACCGATTTCACAAAACCGTGTCTGAGAATTTCTTTAGGGTTTAAACGTCATTCGGGCATCCCGATATGTCCATAAAACACTATAAACATTAGAAATGTGTAATTCACCATTTTACAACAATTCCACAAGTTTTGGAATTTTAAATTTTCCAGTTCTGCATTTTACGCAAATTACGCGTTTTTGACCCACGTTTCCAGCTTTAAACATCGTTTTAGCACCCAATGAGACTTATCACTCATTTTATATTTTTATATGGAGTATAATGATGAGTTTCATCATTCCTGCAAGTTTTGTATTTTTACGATACGCAGTTTTACATTTTATGGCTTAACAACTTACGATTGGCATTTAACGGAACCAAAACACACTCTAAAACCAAGATAAGACCAAGACTCATCACCTAACCACCTATTCCCATTGTGACCACCTCTTAGGGGGTGAGTCACCTAGGGTGTGTCTTGATCTTATACCTTGAAGTCTAGGATGATTACATGTGTTAAAGCTTCCCTAAGAAGCTTTGAAAAGTCAAGAGTTCCTAACCTCCTCAAAAACATATAAATACCCCCCCCCCTCCTTAGGTCGTCCATATCCACCCCAAGACACACCTTTCATTGTTGATTTTCCAAGAGCTAAGTATTACAAGTTAGCTAAGAAGTTCAAGTAAGAAGTTTACTACATCAAAACCTTAGCTAGTTAAGTGATTTCTCTTGAGTTTTGATCCACTCAAGTCACTTAAAACTTCATCACCAATCCTTCAAGAATACAAGAAGTGTAGAAGGGTGCCAAGGTGTGGAAAGCTTGCTCTATCAAAGTCCTAAGTGCTCAATCAAAGTCCTAATCCTTACTAGTTACTCCTTTCTTGATTGAAAGCCAAAAGTTGTAAGCAACTAATCACCACCATCACTCCATTATCTCATATTTATTATTCCTAATCTTGTCAACTACATGCTATATATATGGTTACTATGTTGATTCATGATGTACATATACTCAATCACATGTTTTAATTCACATATTGTCGTAAATTAACAAACTAGTAAAACTAGTCATATTCTACATATTTGAAGCCATTAAAACCAACTACATATAGACTTAGTAATTTAAATATTAGTGTATACAAGATAAAAAGAGAAACATAGCAACTTGAAACACCCGAAACGGACAAACGAGTCAAAAGTTATGGTAAAAAGAAGTTAGCAAAACCTAGAAACGCCGAAATAGCTTACTGCCGAATCTGCTTAAAAATTAGAGGCACTTCTGGTCCAAATCATCAAAAATTTAAAACAAGAAAGTTGTCCGGAACGATGTTTTACATCTACCATAAGGAAACTCGGCCTAAAAAGACCAAACGATAACATTTTCTGCCTAAAATTTGTAAAACAGTTTTTATCGCCAAAGGTTTGGATTTTCACAAGTTAAGAATATGGAAACCATATTATTATCATAACTAGTTACATGTTAAATTAAAAAACTTCATTCAACCTTCGGAATAGTGTTTTCGCAAGTAATGGAAAATGACTATTTTACCCTTTTCCGCCGATTTTAACCAAACTTCATTCTTGACCATGTTAATAAGTTATGATCACTAGTAAACGAAGAGAACTTGTAAAAAATAGATATTTACTAAAAACATGATAAACTTTATTATATAACAATCTTCATTAAAAACTAAGCTTTCTTACACTTATTTTCAACCTTCGGGATTGTGTTTTCACATGTGAAACCCTATTTTCACTTGTGAAACCCTTATGATTTCCTAATCATAACCAAATAAACTTGTAACTTGTGTTTAAAAAACATATGTCTTATCTACTAAGTGCTACAATACTAGGGAGCTTCATGTGAGGGGTTTCACTTGAGTAAAACGTATCGATGAGTTGCTGGATTTACGATTTAAAGTGTCCTAGCTCCTCGAATGTTTACTACATGACCTCTGAATTATGATGGCCACAACAATAGTACGATATCTATGAACTAAATACGTTTTCACATACTAAACTGTTACTATAAGCAACAAACTATAAATGATTACATCATGATCAACATAGAGACGTATATAGGCTGGTTTATATTTTCCTAAACATTATTCAAACCTAAGTCACAACATTCCATTTTAGGTTGCACGTAGAGGTTTCCCGGCTTATCCATCATATTCGTAAAAGCACTAAACATCATCAAACTCACGGTGAGTTCATAGCCCCACTTTCTATTGTTTAATTGTTTTACAAACCCTTGGGGGGAATACATGCTATTTTTAAACCGAACACATTGCTTTGAAATTGTATGCTTATCTGATTGTTTTATTAGCACTAAGTTATCGCATTTGCCAAACATAAGTCCCTAAATCATGAACCATTAATCACTAGAGAGAGTGAGCACGAATATTGTGAATAGATCTATTGGGATTGACGAATCCGGTTTACGTTGGCCGCGTTAAAGGAAAAAAAACGCACTATATTTGAGTAACATTAGGTAAAACGGCAATTTTACCTATTAGGGCTGGTACCAACAATTTCACCAATTAATATTGAAACACGTTAACGCCTTGGTTGCATGATGCTTAGTGTAATAATACTTTTTGTTTTCAAACCATTGGTGTGAGTCTAATTAACTCACACTACCAACATAATGTGTTCAACCATCAAACAAACTCTATGAATTTCACTCAACCTTTGCGTTAACAGTTTTAAGCATGTATTTTAGGTCCATGATGTCGGAAGCTGGCACGGAAGGGCAAGGACTAAATCAAGAAGGCTATAATTATTTTATCATTCACAAAACATCAAAGACTTTATATTGATGTATTTTGCAAACAATGGAATCAACTGGGATCTATCTTGTAAACTCTGATATATTTCAATAATTTGAATGATAAATCCTTTTTAAAACGACTCATTTAGATATAGTTTTCTATTATTATGATTGTTGTGCCATCGAGTAACACCCAGTTTGAA
This sequence comes from Chrysanthemum makinoi, assembly GCA_910596185.1. Classification (NCBI taxonomy): domain Eukaryota; kingdom Viridiplantae; phylum Streptophyta; class Magnoliopsida; order Asterales; family Asteraceae; genus Chrysanthemum; species Chrysanthemum makinoi. The sequence continues at coordinate 210,997,641 of OU343221.1, read as the reverse complement.
TTCCGCTGCATATCATGAAATTGGGGGTGTTACATAAACACAACGATAGCCTAGTTGCACTCCTAAGCCAATTACAATTAAGATAAGAGACAACCTAACAATAATTAATGACTAGGTTTCATAAAAGACATAATGATACTATTGGATTAAAATACTTATCTTGATGTGTAAAATAGGGTTTGGGACCCTAAGATACTGTCCAAGTCGGACTACAAACGTTTAGGATTTTTACTCCAAAATTCTACTTCTCTAAATATAGAAAAATCGAATTCTATATATAGATGTACAAGTGCGACGGCGTCGCCTTATAGGTGGGACACCGTCAGATCGCCGTCATTTGGGTTTTCGTCTTGGCCAAGTTGTCAATGGGACGGCGTCACCTTGGAGTTGTGACGCCATCGGGCTTCAGATGGGATGTCGTCTTGGTTCTGGATCTGGGCCTCTGAGATGAAAAGTCTGAGTGACGCCCTTCTTCTTCAAAGCCTCGACCGTCAGTGTTATGAGCAAAAAATTCCACTGAGCCGTCTGGTGCATGTTTTTATCAAGTCTGTATAAAGGGACGGCGTCGCCCTTTGATTGGGACGCCGTCAGGTTCAGTTTTAGCAGCTTGAGTGTCTTCGATCTTAACTTTGCCGTTTTCTTCATGTTTTCACTCCTTTTCGTCCAAATATGCATCATTCCAGCATTTTGCTTCCAAGAGACCTAAAAAGTGAAAAGGAACGAAATTAAGCAGGAATGGATATAAAAGTGGTCGATTAAGGGCTTAAATGACCCCTTAAAAGTGTACGTTTTAAATCCTTATCAGTTGCTTTAGATGCTTGTGCGATTTGAAGGTGACATGCAAAATTCCTAAAATATGTGATGGGTAGCATGTAACAGACTTATATGGCGATTGATAGAACCAATTCATTTGTTTCACTGTTTAATGGATAGAGGTACATGGCTGCTAAGTTTTTTTGGGAACTGAATTAAGTTCCGCTAAAGAAATTTCCCTGTATACGATTTTCAAATTAGCTTCAGATTATATTTTTGGGTGTGTTCATTGTAGTTTTGACATTTTATATGTATTAGCTTTATACTGTATTAGGGACTTCCAATACTTTTTTAGGATTATAGATCTCTTTTATGATTTTTCGTTGCATGGTTTTTGTTACCTATTAAGTAAAAAACAAATCTTATTTTTTGTATCTCGATTTGTCTTCTCATGTGGTCATTGGTGTTGTTACTATGGTATTTTTGTGTACGTGGAGACTGATAGCTGTTAGCGAACAGACAGGATGCTGCACATGTACAAGTTATAGATGGTTTGGGGTGAGTAGGGAGAAATAAATCGATATAAAGGCTATGTATGACGGTTTAAGAGGGATTTTCATCAACGAAAGTTCCTAATACTAATCCACAATGAACTTAAATTGTCATTGTTGTTTTAGTAAAATACGCAAAGATCAAATCATTCATGCATACACTAATGCATCATCGTCTTCAAACTATGCTTTCGCATCGGATCAAGGTATTGTGGTTTTGGTTTTTCTAGATTCTTGCATTTTTTAGCTTTCTGCTCACATATATTTTACTAGTATTGCATGTCATACATATTAATTTTAGTACATACATGCTTTTTCCACAGCCTGATCATATCGTAGTCATCGCCAATGGGCCGGGTTACATCATTGCTCATCTCAGGAAACCACTGTACTATTCTTTTCTTTTTTGGATGTTAATAGTTATGATGTTGTAGGCACTCTCGTCAACTTCTATGTGGATGATATGCCTGGAAAATTACAGTCATGTTTTGTTTGTGCCTTACCCTCATAACGGAAAATTGCTTGCTTCATTTAATTGGAAATGTTGAGGTATGTAGCTTACTGATTTTGTAGAAAATTTATTTCCCATTGCTTTCAAATACGTGACATATAGCTACTTTACAGGTTGAGGATCACTGGGAAAAAAATGACTGAACGCTTCAGAAGCAAGAATTGGTTCAGACAAGGGAGTCAAAATAATTTTATTGCCAACGGCATATTAGCAGCAGTTTAAGACATGAAGGAGTGAAAGCAATCGTGGAGGGATGAAAATGATTTTGTATAACTTTTTATGTATCTTATTTATGAAAACATTACTTTTTTACTTTTCATATCTTCTATTAGAGCCTCATTTATGAACTACTGTCGTCATATGTAAACAATTCGCAGCAACGCGAGGGGTGAAAAACCTTATTTAAATAAAAATACAAATTACATATAAAATATAAATAAAAAACAAAAATAATAAATAATAAATAAATTACCAAAACTTAAAATTTATAGAAACTAAACCAACTACCACTACTAATATTATTATAAAAATAAAAATAAAATAAAAAATAAAATAAGAAAAACAAAATGGTCTTCTTCCTCTTTCACTCGTGTTGCACACACACAAAAACACACACCTCACACAAACAAATTAAACACTAAAACACAAACAAAACACAAATATAACACCTGTAGCTAGTTTTTTGTAAAATAAAAACTAAATAAAAATAAACAAACATCTTTCACGCAACACCAAAGAAATGACTTGGAAATGGCGCGAGGGGAGGGGATGTGGTAACGCCGAAATGGCTTCGTGGCACCTCGGAATGACGTGGGTTCAGCGCCAAGATACCCAACTCTCTTGATCTTATTATGAACATATTTAATGTGTGTATATTGTATAGCGGCATAAGATGAGATCTATATAATTCATATTTTTCTAAATATCAAAAGATTAATCCTCACATTTTATTCCACTTTTATCCAATAGCTCATAATAAATTGATTTTAAACTTAAAGACAATTTATCACATATAAATCTAGAAATCCCCAACCCTCTTTTATTCTCCACTAAACAAATTAGGGTTTGCACTTTCACAAACACACAATTAAAATTAAAGATCAAATTGAATTAAAAAATTCAAATAATTATCAATTCCATCATTGATAGCATATAGGATCTTCAACCCATTTGGCTAAGGCCTATACACTTTAGCCTCGACACGAACATGAGCCCAGCAAGGCTGAAGTTTGATCAAAGGCCTGAGAAATACTTCTCTAGGCAGCACTAAGGTAAAGCACGCCTGACAAACGTGTCTAGGCATACAATACGCCTGACAAACTCGCCAAGACCGTTAGGACGAGCACCATGTGCTTTTTACACTTCTTCTCCCGATGGCCACCATGTGGACAATCAGATTGCCTTTACAGGTTCTCACAGCCCTAAAGAACTCCTTATAAATACTTGAAAATGTTCTCGATGTGGTCCAACCCAATTCAAGCTAATCTCAAGCGACATACCCCGGGTCTGCCCTGGGACTCCATACCCAAGTCGATTGTCCTCTCAAGTAATTGACACAAATATACTGAGTCGACTCGTGAGCGTTAGCCCAATTCATGACTCCGATCACACTTTAGGGTCCTTACCGAACGTGGTAAACCAAACGATCGACCACCCAAACCCTCAATACCTACCGTACGTAAACATGGCGCCATCTGTGCTATACGATACGAATAGACGCGCTTTTCTCCTTTTTCCGATTAACTAGAAAAATTATTTCCACCTAAAAACCAAAAAACGCACGCAGTTTAAGTTTTATGGCATTCAAAAACTAATTTTTTCAATAATCGGACGCCAAAAAACCAAGAGAAGCGCTAAGCGTTACCGCTTCCGGGCGTCGAAAAACCTAGAAATCTGCAAACCAACTTTTCTGTCATCGAAAAGTCATCCTTACCCAGAAACGAAGGTTCCATGGTGAAATCCTTGTTGAACCCGTTTTCATTGAAAAAGACGAAAACATCACCTCACCTAACAAAATCCAAAAAAAATCACCTATCTTATCCTCAAACTTATTAGAAAAACTTTTCGTTTCACCAGAAAACACAAAAAACATCAAAAACCTTACAAAACACATGTAAAGCCTGATGCGGCAAAAACCGTATCTAAATCACTCACTCTGACAAAAAAATGGCGTTACAAGAACCAACCCGAAACAACCTGAAAAACTGCCTAAGGAAATCTGAAACGCGACCTGAACAGGCCACAGGAAACAAAAATCCAACCCTAAACGACTCAATCTCAGCCTCAAGTAGCCTGAGATCACCCTCTAACAACTGACACAAACCAGTCCTGGAACCCTGAGCCCAGGACACATCCAAACAGCCTCCTTAAAAAACCACTCACTAACAAAATTCACAAAGACAAAACCAATCCTGGGATCTTAAGTCCATAACATACACACCTCCAAAACGAACTCATAAAATAACAAAACCCCAGGTAAAACACTTGGTGTCTCTCTCAAAGAAGTGACATTATGACACTGAATAACATAGAGCAGACAAAGGATAAAGCTTATTACCTGATGACAAATAAACAACAAACCATTTCCTTGGAAAAACTCGTCACATTAATAATCACACACCCTCGGGATCGAGAACATCCAATCAGGATCTAAGGCCATCATCAATCAGATCAAGGGTCCTAAGTTAAAAAAGGAGCAGACAAAGAGAAAAATGGAATGAACTCGGGAAAGACCGACGTACAGTCAGGAAAGCGAAAAAGGTTATAACTTGTGTACAGGTGTGACAAGGGGGTCACTATCCTGGAACGCTATCTAATCAAGGATACGCTACCTCTAGGTATAAACTACAAATTCTCTATTTCGATTCTTTCAATACAATCAAATTGTAACATGGAAACAATGTAAAAGCATCCAAGTCCAAGCTAGTTAATGTAAAGCCTCCGTGTTACTTTTATATTATTGCTTGCATGTTCAAAACAAACAACTTAGCCTAAAAGGCTATTTACTAAGACAACTCATAAAAACTACCGTCACAGTCACTTCTAAACTTTCGAAGTAAAAATAACACATGATAAAGACAATAAAAACAGCACTATGATAAAGAGTAATCACATAAAACACGGCTCATACGCCATCAGGATCAAACGCCATGGTCATCAGGCTCAAATACCATCAGGCTCAAACGGCATCAAGCTCATACGCCATTGAAACAGGCTCATACGCCACCACGAAAGTATAATTATTTGTTTGAATCATATTCCGTCGGGGACTAACCAAGTCAATCATGTATTTATTATCCTTAAACTTAGTTCACGTTACACATAACTAAACAGATGAAAGATTGTCACAAGATAGTTGCAATACCAATGAATTCAAATATACGCTAGTTTCTTGCATCATAGAGCTACCTGAAACAATCAAACAGACTACAATTTGCATATTTGTTCATGTACGTACAAGGAAAGCATGTCATTAACACGAGTAGCAATTAGTTATATTTATTTGATCACTAAATGTGATAGCTATCGCGAAGACTTAATGAGCTCCAAAATCCTCATCAACCCTTGTGCTTGCAGAATGTTCTTAAAGAAAATTGAAATTTGCAATCGACACTCTAAAGAGCCATATTTAACCTTGGAGAGGTACGACAATCATTAAAAAAAACACGCCCTGATAAAATCTATTACGTCTAAGAGACTTATAGATACTAAACAAAAAAGAGAAGTTACCCTTAGACCACGAAAACATTCGGGGCATGGAAACAATCAGGTACAGACACCCTAATCAAAACAAAAACACATTAACACCTGAAACGCTTATCAAAAAATATTCCATAACGCCTGCGAGGCTCAAAAAGAAAAAAAATGATTTTCTTCCCGAAACATGATTTTCTCCATAGTCCACGTATATGAGTAATTTCTGTATAGTTAATGTATACATTAAAAAGTAATAATTCAAGTTAAACTTAATATAAAGTTGGACCTTAATTATGAAGGAAAACGTAAGGATACATTTTAAAAATTCTTTTAACAATTAACAGAATATGTAGCGGAAGATAAAAACCCAACAAACGATTTTTCAAGAACCAGCGATCCAAATACAGTTATATGACTAATCAAAATAAGTAACAACACTTGTGTACTTTTATTTGGAATGGAAGATCAAACAGACGTAAACGTACAAGGATAAGACATTTTCACAGTTATTGCATACTTGCCTTCAAACGATTGTGGCTACATGCTAGCAGTTGATCCAATAAGCAGTAGATGTACAATCGAATTGTTCAAACCAAACACAAGAATGTGTTTGATTGTTTGCTTGCTTCGGCCGAACACGGGGAGGTGACTTTTAAGGTTTTGTAAACTATTTTTAAACTCTAATTTTCCTCTTTTATTTATAGGATCCTTAATGAGTAATTACCAAATTTAAAAACTAATTATCAAGTTTAAAAGATTTGATATTATCCAATAATATCAATATCTTCTTAAAAAAGATATTGAACCAAGTTCTGCTCGGCACCATCCTAGGGTGGCCGGCCGAACCCGGCCCAAAAGGGGTACACCCCTTTTACCTTTGGTCCAAACTAAATCCTACTTAATTAAGTCCAACTAATTAAGCCCAATGTGTTATCGTATAATCAGATCATTTATATATTTACAATAATATACTCAAGCTATTGTGTGTGACCTGTGATATCTTATATTAATGACAGAATTTAATTTAGTCATACTCATGCAATTTCTAATAAAATTATGGCAACATTATAGGAACATATCTTGTCCTTTATCATGTGAAATGTTTTTTTATGCACAATAAAATTTTTTGATACATATCTATTAGAAAGAAGTTGGATGAAAAAGGAATTTTTGTTGCGCAAAATGTCGATTTACAAAATTTTAAAGTACATATGTCTATGTTTTCACAATTTTTGCATCAAAAGTATATATTTTTTTTTTAAACTTCTTTGCGCAAATTTTTAATCCACCAACGTCTTCTACTTTGTGAAAATTTTTAAGAACTTTTTTTATTAATCTTTTTTACGCTTTTACGAATATTTGTTTTTTGGGCTAATGATCAAAAAAAATACTATACTTGCCACACTTTCTTCTTCAGGGTAGCGAACAAAATTTTTTGCTTCCGTGGGTAATATACTTTCAAATTCATCTTCTTTAGGGTATTTTGCAAAAAAGTTGGACATTTTTGCCCCTCTTACCCACAAGAGCAAATGATGGCAAGTATGATACTTTTTTTTATCATTTGCCCTAGTTTTTATTATGTTAAATTTTGGATATGTATTAAGATAATTTATTTAATGATTTATAATTGTGTTAAATCTATGATAAAAATGTTTTGTTTTATCATTTGCCCTAATTCACTTCAAGTTGTTTACGCTTCAAGCGTTAAACCGAATTAGGTTTAACGCTTCCGCTAAATTAGGAGGAATTATATCACAACCTCAAGTACTTGCATATAAATTTCTGTTCGTCACTTGTTGAAGCATAGACTAGAGAGTATACTATGACTAGATTAAGGGTGTGTTTGTTTTATTAAGATGTTACACATCTGAATCTGACTACCGCATCTGAATCTGACTACCACATCTTACTAATAAGAGGTAGCTATAATGTCTGAATCTCAATGAAAAAGTGTTGTTTGTTTTTTATAATTGTCCAAATGATTTTAATTTTTCTTTTTTTAAGTATATATTAAATTATTACAAATACAATTAATAAGTAAATAGTGTAAACTTAAAACAAAACATTTTTATCATATATTTAACACAATTATAAATCATTAAATAAATTATCTTAATACATATCCAAAATTTAACATAATAAAAACTAGGGCAAATGAAAAAAAAAAAAAAAAAAAAAATCATACTTGCCATCATTTGCTCTTGTGGGTAAGAGGGGAAAAAATATCCAACTTTTTTGCAAAATACCCTAAAGAGGATGAATTTGAAAGTATATTACCCACGGAAGCAAAAAAATTTGTTCGCTACCCTGAAGAAGAAAGTGTGACAAGTATAGTACTTTTTTAATATTTAGCCCTTGTTTTTTTATTATAAGTTTACCATGCATGATATGAACATGTAACCAAAAAATCCTCGTTACTAATGCAAACCCGGAAAATCCTCGATAAGATCCCCGAAACCCGCTCTATAACCGATGAGGCATAAGAAGCCGCCCCAAAAGATTTAGGTTTTGGGTCACCCGTCAAGTTGTTTTTTTTTTTTTTTTTTTTTTTAATCCCAAAATCTACATGGTGATAATTGGATTATAGCTTTTAATTTTATCAATCTAGATGTCAAATAGATTAGTGTGATATGCTCATCTTCATGGACGTATCCTTTGTGTTTTACATAAAAAAAATATGGTGAACACTTAGCAAAAAATTGGTGGTTGTTGGTATCAAGATACATATGATAGGATTTGCTTCATTAAAACAAAATTTACGAAATTGAGATACCTAAGGTTCGACTTTCTTGTGTGAGTCAAAACATTGAACACTCGCACGTATATAACTGATTAGATCCGATGATACTACGCAGCCATTGTGTCTTGCTTCGTATTGCTAAAGTACATCAAGTGTTTCTTGATGACGATTAACGAAAACATCATTAATTACTTATGATTACACCAAAAACATATATCTTATCCTCATTAAAGACAAAGTCATACATAAATAAAACTAGCAACATGTGTAGCAATCAGTCTAAAAGAATGAACTCACCTGTTTTTTTTCTCTTTTAACTTAAATTTTTATGAGTTTGATTTTACAGCCTGTATCGACTTATTTGATCTGAGTAAGTAAGAATGTGAGTCAATGAATGAACCTGAACTCAATCACTTTGGTTTTCAGTGGCTGGTTTTTCGTTTTGAACGATGAGGTTTGGGACACCGTTGTTTCCAGAGCCATAAACGTGACCCATCTTGGCCCGTTTGGTCTCTAGATATCTTTGGTTGTGCTTTGTGATTGGTGTGAGAAGGGCAACTCTGCCTGCAACTTCCAAACCATAACCCTTGAGCCCGCTGTACTTAGCAGGGTTGTTTGTCATCAGCTTCATTGTTCTAACTCCCAAATCTCTCAAAATCTGCAGACAGTTGATCAACTTAGATTCAGAATAAAAGTACATAAATAAAATGAGAAAGAAATCACTTAATTTGAATTATGTTTTCGTATCTGAATTAGGACAGTTTTTATGATTTTATCTTGGATCTGATGTTGATGCAGTAGCATCTCCATTTCCGGGAAGTTAAAGTTACATATTGGTTAGAAGTCGCAATTTCGATCCTTTTACTTATGAAGGAGTCACTTTGGGTTATGTTTTCTCTCTATGTCAAATGGGTAAAAATCTAAGTATAGTTATAAAGAAAACGGGTTGAAAACGTCAAATTGGTCTAAACAGAACATAAAGTGTATTTTAATGCATACAGCGTCCTGAATCACATTATTTGAACAATTTGATTAACATTGAAATAATATACTTTTTGTAATTATATAAATTTTGCATACAACCAAAACCAGACTCGTACCAAAAAACTACCCATTTTGACCCCTTACCCAATCTACCCCACACTGCCAGTTTCGCCCCCTTTGACCTTTGTTGATTGTCATCATTATATATCACATATGGGATTAGTTTAGCAAGATTGGCTTCTTTTAGGCTTGGGCATTTAATTTTTGTTCTAAAACAAAATTCTATTGGTTTTTAGTGTTTAAATGTTTTTTGCAGTAGTTCCATCAAATTAAGAGAGGACAAAATAGAGTGAATACATGATAAAAAGTGAACGTTGAACTTAAACTACCTATTTTCCTTCACAGATAACATTTTTAGGGCATTTAATTTTGTTCTAAAACAAAATTCTATTGGTTTTTAGTGTTTAAATGTTTTTTGCAGTAGTTCGATCAAATTAAGAGAGGACAAAATAGAGTGAATACATGATAAAAAGTGAACGTTGAACTTAAACTACCTATTTTCCTTCACAGATAACATTTTTGATTAGTTAACACTTTCATTACACATAGAATCAAGATTTACGGCCAAGCATCATCTTTCCTACTATTAGTCAAGCATGTATAAAGAATACGCACCCTCCTTTTGACTTGTTATTTACTTTATGTAAAGTGTTTGACTATTTCCCAAATGTCTAAATACTTTTCAAAAACATAGTAATTTTGCATTCTTGAATATGCAAATCAATATAATCAGTTCTCAGAAACGAAAACAATGGGCACATAGGTAAGGTCATCCACAATTTTTTCCAAATTTATTCATGAATGAAGTACGAGTATAAAACCAAGTGTGCAAACTCAGATATGCTGTGACCTAAATACTAACATTTGAACCTTATTCAACTGTATAGATTGTTATCATCATAATATAAATATGCAATCAAATATTAAATTGTTACAGGTTAAGAGAACCCAATCCACCCTGTTAGTCTGTTACAACTGCACTATACACTTACCCATTTCAACCCAAGCCTAATTGACCCATTACCCAGCTTGTCCTAGCCTCTAGTCATGATATTTCTGGCTATGATAATTTGTTCGGTTCAAGACTTTTAGTTCATTTCAGAATGCCTAATTTATGTCTTTTGTTTTGCAAAGATATATAATTACCTGTGCACCTATGCCGTATTCCCTGGAATCAATGGGCAAACCGAGCTCCTCATTGGCTTCCACGGTATCACGGCCATCATCTTGCAGGTTATAAGCACGAAGCTTGTGACCTAAGCCAATACCCCTTCCCTCGTGACCTCTAAGGTAAACTAAGACACCCCTGCCAGCCTCTTCGATTTGTTGCATTGCAAGCGCCAATTGGTTCCCACAATCACATCTAGCAGATCCAAATATGTCTCCTGTTAAACATTCTGAGTGTACCCGCACAAGAATATCCTTCCCGTCCCCAATCTCGCCCTATAATAAAACAAGAAATTAAATTTTATCAGTTTACTATCGAAATTCTATGGTAACTTTACAAATTGCAGTAAATGGCGATTGTTCCTTTCCATGGAAACTTCAATCAGCACAAAAGAGAATCGATAATGTTTCTGTAGGACGTCTCAAATAGTAAACCATTGCAGCTTTTGTGGGATAACTTAGAAAATAGCTTTCGTCAGATAAACTGAACCTTCATAATTTAGAAAGTGGGATATAAAAATATTTTTTATAAATTTTCCCTCACCTTGACCATAGCGATATGTTCGATTCCATCTAAGATTGATCTGTAACAATAGGCAACAAACGGCCCCCATGTGGTAGGTATACGTGCAGCAGAAGCACGTTCAACTAGTTGATCAGTCTTCCTTCTATACCTGCCGAAAGTTTAAACCATATGTTATGAAAATTCCTTTACTTCATAAAGTCCAAGCACAAGAGTGAATAAAAACCATTATTTACCTGATTAGATCAGCGATTGATATAATTTTGAGGTTCTCCCGTTTGGCAAATTCCCGAAGCTTAGGTAATCTGGCCATGGAACCATCATCATCAACAATCTCACATAAGACGGCTACAGGGTCAAATCCAGCTAACACAGCTAGATCAACAGATGCTTCTGTATGACCAGCTCTTTTTAAAACACCCCCTTCCCTGTATTTCAATGGAAATATATGGCCCGGGCGGTTAAAATCACCAGGCTGTGAATCTTTTGAAGCTAGAGCCTTTATGGTTGCCGCCCTATCACGTGCTGACACACCGGTAGTTGTACCATGTTTTGCGTCCTACAAATTAATACACAGAAAGTGATAATGTGAGATGAAATAAACAGAACCAGATAAACATTTGTAATAGAATGGATGGTAGAAGACTAGAAGATAGTCTTTGGTGGTGCTTCTGTCATTTGAAGTTGTAATTGTAATAATAAAATAATCAGATGTTTAAGTCTTTGACATTGATTGTTTGTTAAATTATCAGATAATCATAAGCATAATCTGTTTAGCCAAAAGTTTATAGCTGTTTATTATATTTTAAGAATAAAATAATCAGTACCAAAACAAAGGTTCAAACACCCGACAACTGTTACAAGAATATTTCTTGCAAAATTACGAGTTAGCTATACATTTTTATAACGAAAATGTTAAATATAGAAAAAATAAATTTACATACCACTGACACAGTGAAGGCTGTGGTGAGCTTCTCCTTGTTATCTTTATGAGTTACCATTAAAGGAAGTTCCAACCTATCCAAGTCTTCACCTTTCATGCTAACACAAACAATCCCAGTTCCATGCTTAACAATAAAAGCCATAGCTTCCGGTGTAGCACATGATGCTGCCATTATTAAGTCTCCTTCGTTTTCTCTATCTTCATCGTCCACAACCACCACCATCTGCAAATAATAACCAAAACTAAGACTAAGCTGAAACGACACCCTAAATTATGAAACATACTAAATAAAGAACTCAAATGGTATATAACTGGGAATGTATGTGATAAAAATACAAACCTTTCCCTGACGTATATCTTCAATTGCCTCTGGAATGGATGAGAAGCCAGCGGTGGGCTGATCCAAATCGTATTCATCAGCACCAGTAGAAAACCCACTCATGGTAGGGGTTGTTTCGGCTGAAAGTGTACCCAAAGCTATTGAATCGGGTTGTATCACAATTTCAGATGATACACTGACTCCGTTTTTCTCTACACCATTGGCGTTGATTCTTTTTTGATTCACAGGAAAACCGCCATCTATAGGCAATAAGGAAGCTCTTAACCTACCATCACCTTTACTTTTAGAGGATGTTATAGTACCGAGATGAAGAAATACGTTTGATGTATGCCCATTGGATGAAAAAAGATTTACGAAGTGAGGACCGTTATTTGAGCTGACATTTGTGATCATCCTGCATCAAAGTGATCATATTAAATAATTTTGCCATCCCTAATTAGACGGATACGTTCATATGAGCACATTCTTTAGTTAAAATGTATGACTGTCACGACAATATTAAAGCTGCGTAAAATATAAGAGAAGTCACTAGACCAAAATCATTACTATCAATGTTTTGAAATGATAATAATGAGGCATGAAGTAATTTTCAATTAAATATTTAAATGTTTAAAACATTTCCCGACAATGATACGCTCACACCGTGAGGGGTCGAATGATGAAATAAAAAATTGTTTAAACTCTTCAATGCATATCAATAGGAACTTCTATCGTGTACAAAATGATTGCACAAAGACCGTCATTGCAATTTGAAGTTATAGTAAGATATATTAAAATCACAATGCCCTATTACATTGCTAATAAACTAAAGTTTAACTCTATTGTCCACCACAAGACCATAGGTTCAAACTCAATAACACACATTTAAGCCATTTTCCATCCTCTGTGTGAGCGAATCACTTAAGATGCACCTTAAGCGTTGAAACTAGAATCAATTATTTTGTGACTTATGAACTTAAAGATAGAAAAATAAGTTCTTGGGTGTTTGTTTAAGCTTAATAGTGGGCTTACGAGCTTACGTGATTTCAGCTCATATTTCATTAGCCCAATTTTGTTTCGAGAATTATGGGCTTAAATAAACTTAATCGCCATAAGCCGGAAAATTTGGGCTTATGAAATATTCACCGTAATCTAAGAAGCTCATAAGCCCACAAATAAACTTAACCAAACACCCCCATCCCGAAACAATGCGCTTTTTGAAATACTAGTACAAAACCCATATAAAAGGTGAAACAAACAACCCCTTAAAAACCATGCAATCAAGTGCTAAAAAAAATAATCAATCCATAAAACACAAAAAAAAAGTACACCCAATTGTAATCAATAGAAAGAAACATCAAATAAATGAAATTTAAAAAAATAATAATAATAAATAAATAAAAATAAAAATAAAAATAAAAATCTTACTTTGAGCGTAGTAAAGATGTGGATTGAGAAGATATGTTGATTGAAGCCATTAACAATCAACGGGTTTTAATGAATCTTGAAAATGGGTCAAAGAATGAAGAAAAAAAATGGGGTTTTTTTTATATAAAAGTTGGGCGAAAAATGGTGGGTGGTTTTATATATAGACGATGATGATAGGACGAAAGTGGCAAGTAGTTGAATGGGAAAAAGGTAGCAAACAACTAGGAAAGATAGATTGGGTTTTTAAGGTGTTTGTTTGTGGGTGATATAATCCTACGTCACCGCTATTACCATCGGTAATGGTGACCTTAGAAGGGAAGGTGTGGGAAAATCATGGCTCGCCGTCGTTTTACGTGGCGTCTCGTCGTGGCTCGCTGCCACATCGGCGGAGCTCGCCGTTGAGGGCCTCTTCGTGGTGACAACGAGCTTTCCTCTCTGACACAGCAACGGATATAATTTAATTTCGAAAATTTATATCCGTTGCTAAACGGATATCTTCCCTATTTTTTATTTTTTTTTAAAAAAACGTACCACCCCTATAAATAATATATCATAACCACTATTTTTATCATCTTCATCTCCTCCATCTTCATCAACTTTCTATCCCTTTATTCAAAAAAAAATCTCACAAATGTCTTAAAACTCAAATGACGGAGGGTATTTCACAAACTTACTAAATTCAAACCCACCACAATACGGGGGTTCTTCAAACCCTTCTACCCCCTCCTCTCAAAATTCCAACTCGTCTCCACAAGAAATTTTTCTTAACCAACAATATGCTTTTCAACAAGGATTCTCAAGTTACCCCGCCCGATTTCAATCACCACAGTTTTTTAACCCGTCACAACCTCCACGCTTTTAACCCGTCACAACTTCCACAGTTTCCCCAAATGGAATCACAACCATCCGGTTCACAATTCAAAGTACCAAAATCAAGTGAACCGGCCAAAGGTAGAGAGAAAAAGTAGAAGGCAAAAAAAAACAAAACAAGCTGTGGATTTGGACGCAGACGATGACGAAGATGTGGAAGTCATAGCCCAGGCAGAGGAAGTGGAGCAAGTATGAAAAAAGGTTGCTTGCGAAATGTTGGATAGAAATTTCCCAAGATCGAGATATGGGAAATGACCGTTCCAAAGATTTCTTTTGGAACGACATTATGGACATGTTCAATAATCAGACCACCGATGACCAACGTACCAAAAATATGATCACTAGTAAATGGTCGAGGACTAACGGTGATTGCCAAAAATTAAAAGCTATTTACAAACATCTGCAGCGTCGAAGTGGTGAAAATGACCACGATCATGTCGAGAATGCGAAACTGTGCTTTGCGCAACGTTATGTTGGGAAGGAGTTCGTGCTTGAAAAATGTTGGGATATTTTGAAAAATTACCCGAAGTGGGATGCCGAAGATCCGATTGACATTACATGTCTCGAGGATATATTCGGCCCGGACAAACGACCTCGTTGATACACGTACAACGCGCGTTTGGGGTCAAATGAAACTTCCTTTTCTTCGAGCAAGTTTTTCAACCACCTAGGCGGTGAACCTAATCGTTGTAGTGTAGTATTAGGGTAAGCTTTGGGATTGATATCGTTCTCTAGGGGAATAGGAATGCTAGTGAGAAATTACTACGCTAAGGTTGGGGTTGAGGAAGATTATTTTTTATCTTTTTTATATTTTTTAGAAAATTGAAAGGTACGATCTCGGGGTATTGGATTTGGGGGGTGGTATTTCTACCGATTACTCTACTATTATCTAATCTAATTAACTAAGCTAAGGGGTAGTCTATGTCTATGTGCTCGTATGATGATTAAAAATGTGTTTACCTAGATACTATTACTCCCTAGTTATCTTGTATTGATGGTTGAATTGCCACGTCCTTATTCTTAACGCATTGTGTCTTCTAAGGTCATAGGGTATGCTTTTTTCCCTAACTCTTTGAGGATACCTTAAGGTTATTGCCTACAAAATCTCTAGGATTCATAAACTAACTCTAAGGTTATCTTTGGATTTTTAGCCTACAATAACTCTAGGCGATTATAAACTAATGTTCACAAAGATTACTCAAGCATTAAAAACAAAACGATGGCCTATTGAAATCCTAAGCCAATTACAATTAAGATAAGAGACAACCAATCAATATTCAATAACTAGGTTTCATAGATCTAAGCAAACACACAAGTAAAATAGCCGAACATGGTAAACATGCAAGCATACACACATACAATTGAAGACATAATGAAATCAATGAAGTAAATTACTTATCTTGATGTAAAATAGGGTATGAGAACCCTATGATACTACCCAAGACAGCTCAAAATCTTTTTAGGTTTTTACTCCACAATTCTACCTCCCTAAAAGTCCGAAAATTCAATTCTATATATAGAGTTACAACTCGCGACGGCCACTCTTTAATTGTGACGCCGCCGGATCGCCGCCATTAGGGTTTCGTCTTGACCAAGTCAACTTTGTGACGGCGCACGCTGTGGTTAGACGCCGCCTTCATCTTCCGACGCCATCCGACCGATCTAGGTCGCCCGAGTTGTGACGCCTCTACTTTAAAGCCCGACGCCGTACAAAATAGTAATTTCACTTCTGAGTCGTCGCAATTAGAGGGACGGCGTCGCCCTTTATTTGTGACGCCGTCGGGTGCACTTCCAGCAGCTTGAGTGTCTCGATCTTGATTTTAGCCATTTTCTTCACATATTCACACCTTTTCGTCTAAATAAGCATCATTCCAGCATTTTGCCTTCAAGAGACCTAAAAAGTGATAAGGAACGAAATTAAGCAGTAACGGATATAAAAGTGGTAGATTAAGGGATTAAATGACCCCTCAAAAGTGTACCTTTTAAATCCTTATCACTCGTCCTGAAAGAGATGGCGGCAAAAAGAATCGAGCCGCAAAGAAACAAAAGTTGACTTCAACGTCGAGCGCTGCGAGCTCCGGTGGGAGTCAATCGAGTACTTTTTCTGGTCATATATCTGAAAAATATGCTCAAAAAGCCGACGCTCAAATGGCTTGTTACGAGGCGAGGCGGGAGAAGGAAATTGCTATCCAAGAGATGAAGGAGATGAAGTTTCTCATGCTAAATCCCAGTTTGGCCGATGACCCGGCAAAAGCAGAGATCATCCGAAAGAGGCAAGAAAAGATAATGAGGAAATTTGCCGAATGAGATGATTAGGTTTCGTAGTATTAGTATGTTTTGTATTTTTTTTCCCTGTGTCGTTTTTTTTTTACGTATAGTGTTTATTTTTCTTATTATTGTGTTGTTTAATGTATTTTTATTTTTAATGAAATGAATTTAGTTTATTTGAAAATTTGAATAAAAAAAATAAAGTTGTAGTGGTGGGCCCCAAATGAAGAGGTTGGGGTTTGTTATGAGTGAGGGGGTTAGTTGTGGTTAGTTGTGGAGGTTTGTTATGATGAGGTGGCGCTGACGTGGCGGTGATGAAGAGGTAAACCCTCTTCACCACACCTTCCCCTCTTAGACCACTTGCAACAATAACTCAAGTTAAACTTTAACCTCCTGCCACGTCAGCGCCACGTCAGCCTTAACATTTCACCTTAACTCACCCAAAAAACACCCACTATCATAACATCCAAAGGTTAAACTTTAACTCACATATTTTCAAATTCAACTCTTAAACTAAAACAAACACTTCATTTATTAAAAAACATAACATTAAGGAAATAAAACATATTACAATACGAAATTAAAAAAAAAAGTTACAACGAAATAAAAAAGACACTGGAAATTAAACGTTACAACATAAAGGAAATGACGAGAATACAATCTACTGACGAGGTTGCAAGTTATATTTTTGATGATTCGGTCTTTTTCGTCATTGATCCAAGCTACGACATTTGGATCTTTGCCATCAGTGTCAATCATCAAAAACTTCATCTCTTCCAACCTTGTTATTGTTTCATCTTTGACTTGTTGGGCCCGATACGACGCTTGGGCGGTTTCACGTTTGATACGATACTCGTTTGCCATAACTTCGGTGAATTGACTTGACGAGCTCGTTCTCCTGCTCGCCCCCAAAGACTTGTCGTGTTTCTCGGATCTTGCTTTCTTGAAGCACGCTTTTTCCCATGGGGCGTGGTTGTTCATCATGACCAAACAAAGCTTCGTTTGTTTGGCTTGGGACATCGCCGTTAAATCAACCGATCCGGCGGTCCCATTTCTTATGCTTATGCAAAACCTCCCAAGCATCATCGAGAGCAAACGACGATGATTTGTGCTCGTCACGATACATTTGCTTCGCCTGTTTCATGACATCCATCTCATTTTCCCCACTTCTCCGCTGCGACGCTTGAAAAACCGCTGAACTTTGTGCAATCATGGTTCAACGTTTTTCACTTGCTTGTCATCATATCCTTGTTGCGTCGTTGAAAATTGAGTCTATTGAACTCATATCTGACCCGTATCCAAAACGTATCTTTGGGTTGTGCACGCCCGACTATCGGATCCTCCATAACAGCCTACATAACACCGGCAAGTAATTCTTCCTCTCATTGCCAACGCCCCAAAGAACGCAGCCTTCGCCATCATCATCATCGATTGGTTCGGTATTTGGATTTTTTGGACTTTCGTTTAATACGACCTTTGGATTTTTTTGGAGGAGACCTGGGTGTTTCAGGAATATCATGTGTTTCAGTTTGTGAATGTTGTGAGTGTTGCGAGAATTGTAGATTTTGAAAGTTGGTGTTTAATGTGTTTTGTTGATTTTGTTGCCAAAACAGATATTGTTGATGTTGTAGGAAAAGATCTTGGCTCGACAAGCCTAGTGGGTTGGGAAAAGAGACGTTGGGGTTTGAAGATGAACCCGGGTTTGAGGTATTCCACCCACCACCGAGAAGATTCATAAATGTATCATCATTGTTGCCTCCCGACATTTTTTTTTAGTAATTGGAAGTATAAGATTGAGAAGTGGAAGTGTGAAAAAAATGTTGTTTTAGTTGGGTATTTATAGTGGTAAAAAAATGTTTTTTTTTTGGGGTAAAACTAGCCATTTGAAACGACGGGGAGGGGGCTAAAATGAAAAATTAAACCCCAACGCTAGTACCCGCTAGGGGGTAAACCGATTTTTTACGCCAGATAACACACGTTATTGGGGTAACGTGGGATGCTTAACGCCGAAATAACGCCGGCCATGGTGTGGGTAACGGGGGTGACGGGGGTTTAACGTGGGGGGGGGGGGGGCGTTATTGTTGCAACTGCTCTTATGAGTGACCAAATGATCTTGTTATCTCAACGTTATTTTAACTTTTCTATGACTAAATGACTGTAATAAAAGGTGATCGTGATCACATCTAAAAATATACTTTACAAAAATTAATTAAAAAATACCATATACAAACTTAAAGTTGGTTGAGCGACCCAACCAAGCAAAAATTAAAAGGGACCCGTTCGGTGGGGTCGTTGTGGGGGGACGCAGCTCCTGGGCTAAACGGACCCAACCAAAGGTAGCCATTACGACCAAAGTTTGTCGTTGTTTGTCTCGGGTTTGGTTTGCGTGTTCGACAATGTGTAATAATAAATTGTGGTTCGTGTGGTATGTCAATGTCATGACAACATATATTTTCACCGTTATTGATCACATTAAACTAATTGCACTCTCACCACACGTGCTCCAAACACCCATATAACATTGATGATATGTCGGCATGCGCCCTCCACCAGTGGGAGAGGGCCTTATTACAACCATTCTATTCTTAAAGTTACGTTCGTTTTGTCACCTTACATCACAATTTTATTTTGTGCACAATTTCTGTCACAATTCTCAATTTTTTGTCATTTCTCAAACTCAACATTCATCATACTAGCTCATGCATAGTTTTGCATTTCACATTAAACGCATAATTCCTTATTAAATAAACGCTATCGCGTAATTAATTATTTGAACATTTGATCCGACACTTCCAAAAATTATTCCGATACATTTTTAATACTCATATTAAGACTATAAAAATAATATTATGAGTTTACCCAATGTTTTAAGTTTATTTCGTATATAAATTGTCATGTTTATATAAATTACTTACGGTTTTCGTAAATTCAACCCGATAAATATTTATTCACTCAAATCTTTCAAGAAATATATTTTAATAATTTTTTTTATGACCTCAATATATTTTATCTTGAACCGTTAAAATTTATTTTTAGTTAACGCTACCCTAAATGCTTAAATATATACACAAGTTATTATTTATCCTTAAATAACCTTACATCTACTCTACACTTACATACTTAAAAAAAAAAAAAATGAATTGCTAAAACTTAAACCCCCTTGTCGACACAAGGGGGATGACACACTTTAAATTGCCAAAATATCTCACATATATCATATTATACTTCATACATACTCATACAACTCTACTTACAAGGAAGGAGATCACCAAAAATTTTCAAGACAAGTTTTATTCACTCTAGTTACACTTTTGATTAAGGTTTTGAAATAAAAACCTTGGGTGATTAGGAAAAACCTTTGTTCATTAACCTCATCAAGTTAACTAGTAAGCATCTCATATTCATCTTCATACTTCATATTTATTTTATGTTCATTACATCATATTTGAGAAAAACATGCAAGTCTTATGGATGTTTATACCACTTTTTCATTGATTTTAAGAGTTATATATATTTATGTCATCCTATAATTACTCCTTGAAACATATCACTTTTGGTGATGCCTAGGAACCCATGACACCCTAAGAAGGTGTATGGTAGGATTAGAATAGCTTCGGAGTTGTTTTGAATTGGTTAGAATAGGTTTTGCGCGAGAAAAACTCATTTCGACAACTTTAGTTAAGGGTCTGTCCATATTTTTAAATCTGGGAAAATTAGACAGTTGGTAAAATATTTTGGGCTAGATATTTGGAAAATATACTTTAAAACGAAAACGTGGCCGCTTGAACGGGTTAAAACGGAGTTATAACGAAGAAGTTATGAATTTTTGAAGTTTGACGACGAAAACTAATAATTCCAGAAATTTCAGCATGAAAATGTCACTCTTTACGAGTCAAAAATGAGTCTTAAGCGTTATAAAATGTGTCGACTTATCAAAAATATATTAGTATACTTTAATACGAGTCTAAGGATGTAGAAAACGTAGAAAACGGACTTGTAACGATTAAATTATACACATTTACACAAAGTTGCCGTAACTTTATTATATAAGAAAAACTAATATATTTCTATTAGACAAATCTTACGGCAACAAGTGACCATGTTGAGGGTCGTTTTTAACAATGACGGAGTACTTTTTATAACGTGATGTCTTCTAGTAAAAGTAAGTTCGCCTAGCATATTTTCCAAAATGTCCAACCGTTCGTCAAGCGGAGTTGTAACGAATAAAATACGGTCACTTAAACTTTGCCGGAAATCACCTTAAAACAATATTTTGGACACAAGTACCATACTTTACCTATATTTTCCTCCATGATCGAGATCTCTAGGATGAAAACTTAAATGCTAAAACTTTGAGATAATGATACAAGCTTCCCAAAACCGTTGAGTTTGTTTCCTGACACTCGACGTGCACCATTTTATGTCTAGCTTTTCGAGGTCCGATATTCACTTTCATGAAAATTTCAACGACACTATTTTACGACTAAAAGTTGTAATTTCATAATAAATCACAAAACGATTATCGTAGAATGTTGATTCAACGTATATACTTGTAAGGTATTTTATAAACATGACGAGATGTCATAAACATATATTTCGACGATAAATTCTATTTTCAAAAACGCACAAGTGGTATAGATTACATATGGATTTGCATGCACGACGTTGTTTCATGACTTATATTAGAGCACATCATTCATTTTAGGTCGCGAATAGTTTCCGAGCCTCATTTTCGTGCACTTCATTTTGTTAGCATATCAATCATACCGTGTGAGTTCATACCTCGCTTACTCGTTTAAATTCTTACAAACTCTTTAGGGGAGATACATGCTTAAATACTTGTTTATACTCTTGCGAATACTCAAACCATTTATACAATTGTGTTACACTATACTTCTTATACTCTTTGGACATTATGTGTGGTTTATTGCGATATGTGCCTTAATGTGCTAAACTTGTTTTCAATTATGCTTCAACATACATACATTAGCAATCGGTTAACTCAAGGGAGCCGGCGGAGAGGTATTGATAGTACTATCGGCCGACGCCCCACCCTTGGGTCCTTGATGACGGACCGGGTGAATATAATCTATTCAATGAAACACAACAAACAATTTAGACTTGTCAAGAGGTTCGTTGGTGTGATTCTTTGCATTAAGTACATGTATATATCGTATGCACATATGTCCTACGTACAAACAAGATTGACAATTCTATTTTTGGCAATGGGTTGTGAACACATAGGTTGCGAGTTTTGTATGGGCTGAACTCGAACTAATGGATTTACAATGTGTTTGCTGCATCAACATTCTTTATAGACTTTTTCAAATCATTTTCAACAAACTTAGGAACTCACCAACCATTGTGTTGACACTTTTTAGCATGTTTATCTCAGGTTGTAAGGCGATAGCATTTCATGGAGCTTTTGGGTCACATGGCATACATTGGAGTCTTGTGTTTTTATCAATTACCATTCGACATGTTTTGTAATCCTTTATGTATTATCAAACTTTGGGATCTTACGTTTGTAAACTTCAACTTTATTTAATCGAATGGTAAACTTTCCAAAACGTCTCATTTTAGAGGTCGTTTTCTGTATCCTTGTTTTGTGCTATGACGTCATACCCCAAAGACACTATCGTTCCGCTGCGATATTTTGGGGGTGTGACAATTTCATAAATTTTTATCATAATGTGTTTGTCATGTAAGACCGATAACGGTTTGAGACAAGGAATCTATCTTGTTTGATTAGAGGTTAGTCTTATCTATGTGTTACTTTATTTTCAGTTATGTCGATCCAACTGAACCAAAATATCCAAAAATACCACATGGTTAATCTAATCCGAGTTGGCGTAATATTTGTTTGACGTTTTCCGTCGGTTAAAAGAATCGCCAAAGCTCAATTATTGCTATAGGACAAGTTATCCATACCCTCCAAAAATACAAGTGGCATCCTCTTTGTTTTTTCATTTTTATTTTATTTTTAGTTTTATAATTTTGTTTAAAAAAAATAAAACAAAACAAAACAAAACTACTATCTATACTACATATAATAGAAAAACAGTCAAAGTTAAAAGTTGAAAAGTTGAAAATTTTAAATTGATCAATGGAGAGAGAAATACATAGTTTAATTAATATTCTTATTAAAACACCATATTACTTAAAAGTACAATAATTTATTCACATTGTACAATAAATTAAAAGTACACATACTAAATTAAAAACAACCGATTAAAACACCCCTTACTGAAAAGTACAATAAAATTTTCATAACGTACAATTTAAAGAATTTACAACAAAATCCAAAATATATAATAATTAAACACACTAATTAATTTTATTTTTAAAACACGCTAAAATGAAAAGTACATGTTATTATACACATTATACAAATTAATAAAACACACAAAACTTCATAAAAGCTAACAAGTTGATGGTGCATATACTTTTGAAAACCGGACCAACGTGTTCAACCGGGAAAATTGTTATAATTCGACAATGGTTAAGTTCACAAAGGTTATTGCTTGGTTCAAAATGCCTTATCAAACACAAACCAACAATCAACAATCAGAAGCGGATCAAAAGGTTGTCAGGGTGCCTAATAGATTTTTTACTAAAATACATCGTTGGTCCCTAAACTTGTTCATGCGCATCGCGATGGGACAAAGTTGGGCGTTATCATCGCCGGAGGTCCAAAACATGGGCTTTATATGCCAAACTTGTTCCTTGACCAGGATTGCCATAGTCAACTTGAATTTTTTGGCTTTACTTCGAGGGTATAATAGACCATTCACAATTTTGACCCAACCTTCAACCTAGGGACCAATTGTGATTATGCCTACTAGCCGTTTCTTCCCTGATACGCTAGCATTTAATTTCACGCGAACCAATACACCCACCCAACAAACAAATTTACCAAGTATAATAACACCATTATCCAGAAAACGATAAATTGAAAATCGAAATCCGAATCTAAATCCTCATTTGCAGAACGCAAAAGACCAACCCAACTTCCAACAAAACCATGTTGATCGATCGTATTAGTAACATGCCAGATGTAGTGATCACTAACACTTTGAATCGGTTGCCTTTGTTAGAAGCGGTGAGAACCTCTAGTTTAGCGCGAAACTAGAGGTCTAAGTGGACTTTGCTCACCAATGTCATAGTTGATGAGGATTTCTATTATTATTTAACATATGAGTTTGATGGGAGGCTTGTTATTAGACTCTTAAATCGGCTTATGGGTCCAATAAAAAAGTCTGTCTTCTCTGTAGAGCCAAGATCAATGCTTGGAAGAGACGACTTTCATTATGAAGAGATTCGTGATTGGCTCTTGTTTTTGGCTGGGCATGGAGTTGAGGAGCTGGTTATTACAAACTGGTATGGTGAACGAGTTACGTTCCCAACCCAACTTTACTCTCGTAGCGAGTTGAAACATCTGGTACTTCATGTTTGTGCTATGGCTACTTTGGAATATTTTAATGGCTTTCCAAATCTATTGAGCTTAGAATTGATTCATGTCAATTTTCTAACCGGTACAGTTTGGGACTTTATTGTTGGTTGTCCCTCACTTGATTCTCTTTAAAAGGATCGTCCTAGTACAAACGAGATGAGACTATGGGATATTGCAAAAGTTAGGAATTTAAAGAAGTTAGATTTGTCATTCGGTCTTTATAATGTTGTGACGACAATCACAACATCCGATATCTTTCACCTGACAAGACTTCAAAATCTTGAGACCCTTACATTGGATTTTGATGATTGCACGGTAAGAACAATTTGAGTTTTACACTTATGATTTTACAATGTTAAAGAAATGTGTAACAGTAATGAAATTTAATCTTTAAAACTTGTTGTAGTTGATACGGGAAGCTAATTCTAGAATGAATGTGTCCTTTGTATCCCTAATTAACCTTAAGCTGTCCCATGTCGATTTTGGGAATAGTGTTATGGTATCGTTCATCATTGAAATGATTCGTAGATCTCCAAATTTGAAAATGTTGTATACCAGAGTAAGTGTAATACTGTAATGCATATGTATCAAATAAACATTCCTAAATTGCCATGTTTGTGCATCTCAACACTATTTGATTTTTTAGGCTGCAAACACGCTTAGTGTTCTACCTTTGGAAATTTTTTCCAATGTTGTAGACAGAAACACAATCAGCCATGGCCAGCTACAGACTGTGGTGTTTCGAGCTTTTCCTATAACAGAGCATGAATTAACTTTAATAAAGTTTATACTTGCGTGTTCCCGGTCGCTAAAGACAATCAATATCAAGCTCAGCGATAGGAGTCATGATGGAAATGAAAATATCAGGAAGAACTGGGAGTTGGCTAGGAAGCTGTTGAAACTCCACCGAGCTTCCCCACAGCCGTGGTAGATTTCTTTGAGTGGTTTTAGTTTATGTATGGGTTGAATACCCTATGACAATTCATGTTGCAAAATAGTTTTTGTATTTTGGTACAGTATTTGTTTATATGGTTTGCTTAAAATTAGCTTGTTTATATGTTGTTGTTTGTGCGTATTGTAGGTGATGCAAGTTTGACATTCGAAAGTCAAACTTTCATTTAGCATTTCAATTTGCTTTAGTTAGTCAATTTGCTTTAGTTAGTCAATACTGTAAAACTTCAATTTGCTTTAGTTAGTCAATACAAAGTAAAACTGCATTCCCAGTTTACTTTAGTTAGTCAATACTTGAAAATGGTGAATGGCTATTTTGTACGCAGTATTTGCATTTTGACTTTGTAAAGTCAAAATTGCAAAACCATTACTCAATACATATTTGTTTTGGAGTTTATTGATATGTTTTACAAGTTTGACTTAACAAAGTCAAACTTGTAATGATTTTAGGTTGTTTAATCTTCAACTAAGTTGTAGTATACGTAACTTGGCAACTTAAGGGACCAATTGGGTATTTTAAAGTGATTATTGGGCGGGAGTTTTAAGTATGACAACGGCAACCAAGACAAATTCAGGGACCGAGTGTGAAAAAAAAGTCACTATTATACCATTGACCGTCTCTTACCGGAGACACTATTTACTTGTCCATACGAACCGATAAACCCATCCACCACTTTTTTCACACACAAACAATTTCCAATGGAATATTTCCCTATTTTGAATGAACTCATGGAGATTGCTGGTTCATCCAAGTTGAATGATCATATGGCTGCGTGGTTTGAAGAAGAGGCTGCACAAGAAGGGCTTTTGAAAAAGCTAGTTCTTCAGTGCATTGATCATCTAAAGAGGGGAATCATGAAGCGTAGGGAGCTGATCGAAGAGAACGAAGCTCTAGGACCTCGGGGAATAGCGCTTGACTGTTTGGATGCGCCGAGGAAAATCCAGGCGAGGCACACACACCAACTTGTTCAAGTCATACAGATTGTTAGTCAAACTGATGAAGCTATTCGTTTCAACGAAGGTTTTGTTAAGAAAATGGCTGAGCATAATGCCTGAATTTTGGGTATTTCATGGGGGTAGATAAATGCGGTCTTTTGGGTGCTAGTTTTGGAAATATAGGTTGGTAAAAAGGGTATGTAAATTGGATCTTTTGTTTGGTTGTTGGTCTTGGTTTGATGTAGTTGTTTCTGATCTTGTAACCGACTATATTAATGATGAAATATCATCTAAGTTTTATGTATTTAATATGTTCTTGTATTGTGATATTGGATGTATTTTAGTCTAATTAGTATTAGCAAAACCAAACATCCCCTTGTATCAGCAAAACCAAACATCCCCTTTTATCTGCAAAAGTTGTATCAGCAAAACCAAACACCCCCTTGTACCAGCAAAAACAAAGGCAGTGGTTTAAAAATATGTGTTGAAAATGCAAATGCTTTAGCACTAAATCATAATGTATTGACAATGGTGTATTGTTTAGAAATGCAAAACGAATTGTAACATCTGGACAATGCTGATCATAATGCATTGACAATGGTGTATTGACAATGCTTTAGCACTAATGGACCTAACACCCAATGCCTCAAATTGTAACATCTTGAATTTTGACTTAGCCAAGTTAAACAAAATTTATGAAAGGCAACAAATTGTAACTTACCTTTGTGGTATGACTTGGGTAAGTCAAACCTATTTAGAAATGCAAAACGATTTCAAGCAGTTACAATGCACAACCAAACACAATTACTTACATAAGAACCAAATTTTTTATTCATCGATTTCATGTTCTCAACAACTACAAAGTTTCCTATCATCTAAACATACACTTAGCTAGACCCACAACTCTCCCTATCATCCTTTTCCTTCATTTCTTTCCTTTCCTTAAGATATTTAAACAAAATTTCCAGATTTGTAATCCTTTCTCCCAAATCGTTAACCTTTGATAACACGATGTCAGCATCTTCCTTCTCCTTCTTAACACCCAAATCCTTTTCATTTGGGCAGCCTTCTTTCCTCAACGAACTCAACAAAGCCTTCCCCTTATCGCTTTGTGCCATTATAGTTTTTTTTGCTTTGGGTAGAATGTGTGTTGCTTGTATTTTAGGGTTCAATGTTGTGTGTTGCCTGCACTAATATTGTTGAAGGTTGGGTTAGATTTTAACTATGTTGGGTCAAAATTGTGAATGGTCTATTATACCCTCGAAGTAAAGCCAGAAAATTCAAGTTGACTATGGCAATCCTGGTCAAGGGACGAGTTTGGCATATAAAGCCCAAGTTTTGGACCTCCGGCGATGATAACGCCCAACTTTGTCCCAACGCGATGCGCATGAATAAATTTAGGGACCAACGGTGTATTTAAGTCTAGATTTTTATTTCCTAGCGTGAAAATATTGTCAAAACTTTTTGATTTTTTTTTAATTAACCATGTCCAAAATATATATGTGTTGTGTTTAAACTTAATCAAATAAACATGATAACTTTTACTTTGATACTTTCTGAAAAAGACATTGATTTGTTGGTACAAATTGTAAACACGTAATATTGCCTTTCACTCGTAATCAATATGATTTAACTTGTAATCAAAGGTTATCATTTTTTTTAAAATGAGTTCTTTGATCTTTTTTTAGGCCGGATGGCAAGGAGGGTGGCTCAGTCACCTCTCTCTTCATCTCATTCGCGACTCTCATGTTTAAGCTTCACATTCACGCGCAAGTCACAATTAAAGAAGAAAGAAAAAGCTGACGTTGGCACTGAGCTGCAAAGTGAATGATGAATCACCTTGCCATCTAGCATTAAAAATTAAGATGACCTTTAACAACATAATTTGACAGTCCGTGAGAAGAGCAAAACCCAAGAACCAAGAAAATGAAGCCACGTGGAAAGGAATTTTCGTGGAACAAGATGATGCTAAATTCTAGAGGTGGATAACAATTAAAAAAGAGCTTCCACAAACCAACCTGGCTTTGTCTTCTATTGTGTGCTTGTGGCCCTCTTGACTTTGACCTTTATTCAATCCTTTAACCTTTTTGGCTTTTTCTTCAAACTGTGATTTGTGGCTTATGGTTTAACATAAAAAGTGGACAAATGAAGATTGTGTTAGAGTAGTTAGGTATGTTCTCGATTGATCATGGTTACTTTTCTAGGATACCACTTCATTGTTTCTTTCAAATGTCGTATCAAATCTTCAACTGTGTTAAAGGTAGCTTCGAACCTTTATATACAAGTATCATTTTCGCCAAATCTTTATTTAAAGATTGTCAAGGATACAAAAACATCGCTATTGCATGGGTCAAACATAAATTGATTGGATTAGACACATTTTCCGATCTCAAAATTATAGTTCACATTTTTATTTTAAGATGTCAAAAAGTAATTGTACAATTTTTATTTCAAATAATCAAAAAAGTTTAGTCGGTACTCGGTAGAAGTGTTATTTGATTAATTGAAAAATATAATGGCCTCACATTTCTTAAACTTTATGTTTTTTTATCATGTGACAATAATTTTGAAAAGATAGAGTATAATTCAGATACGCCAATTGTTTACCTAAAAACATCATTGTTGTTATATGCAAAGTTTAAGGGCCGTTTAGTTGGTAAAAAAATTTATTATTTTTTTCGTTTTTAAATTCCTGGAGAATGAATTGGTTTTTCTTCTCTAGAGAAAAATTGAGAATTTTGAAAACCTGTTTAGATGGAATTATATTTTTCCATTTTAAAAAAATGAAAAGATGTTTAGATTAAACTCTTTTCAAACATTTTTTTCTTTTTTGAATCAACTGTTTTTTCTTCCATATTGGATCTTTGTACGTTTTTATCCAATTTATACGTTTTTGTATGATTTTATATGTTTTCATCCGCTTTTTCCGTTTTTGTACGTTATCATTCGTTTTTATACGTTTCATCCAATTTTATTACATTTTACACGCTTTTAAACTTTTTTCATCCATTCTCGGCTAGTTTCTTCCGTTGTTACGTTTTCGTCTGTTTTCATCTGTTTTTGTCTGTTTGTATACGTTTTCGATCGTTTTTTTTAATGTTTTCGTTTGTTTTTTTACATCTTCGTGTTTTTTATTTTCGTTTTTTTACGCCGCCCATATTTTACGCTTTTACGCTGCTTTTTACGTTTTGGCTGTTTTTTACGCCTTAGTGCATTTTTTACGTTTTCATCTGTTTTTTTTAACATTTTCGTCCGTTTTCTTACATAAGATAGCATAAGAAAGCGCAGAAAACTTACGAAATCATATGAAAACGAACGAAAACATAAGAAAACAGATGAGAACGTTAAGAAGTAGACGAAAACGTAAAAAACGGACGAAAACGTGAAAAACGGACGAAGAAGTAAAAATTACATGAAAACATAAAATAACAGACGAAAACGTAAAAAAAAGACGAAAACGTAAAAAAACGGACGAAAATGTAAAAAAATGATGAAACGTAAAAAAACGGACGCAAACGTAAAAAATGGACGAAAACATAAAAATCAGATGAAAACGTAAAATAACGTAAGAAAACGTAAAAAATGGATGAAAACGTAAAAAAACAGAAGAAAACGTAAAAAGATCGACGAAAACGTAAAAAAAACTGATGAAAACGTAAAAAAGCGGACGAAAGCGTCAAAAAACGGCCGAAACATAAAAAACGGAAGAAAACGTAAAAAAAATGGAACGAAAACGTAAAAAACGGACGAAAACGTAAAAAAGGACAAAAACATGAAAAATGGACGAAAACATGAGAAAACGGACGACAACGTTAGGAAACGTAAAAACGGATTAAAACGGTTAAAAACGTATAAAAAGTATGAAAACGTATTAAAAATGACGTATAAAAAGTGAGAATGAAAAAAGTGAGAAGAATAGAATGGGATTTTCAAATTTGTAGTTAAAATTTAGAGAATGAGAATTTCACATTTTTTAAAAATTGTTACAAAAAATCTTAAAATATAAAAATGGTCAACAAGTTTAGAATTGAAAAAGTGGTATGTGAAAAGTGGAAAATGTGGTTTGCATGGTAACTTTGGAAAGTATCTATACTACATAAAATACAAAAATTGTCAACAAGGCAAGAATTGGAAAAGTGAAATGTGAAAAGTGGAAAATGTTGTTTGCATGGTAACTTTGGAAAGTATTTATAGTTTGCAAAGAAAACTGTCATTCGTGAATGTCAAACTTGATTTCTATTACTTTGCATGGTAACTTTGGAAATTATTCATTGTTTGCCCAATACAAAATACATACTAACACTACCGCGTAGTTGGAGCGGGCGGACAACGGACGCTCAAACTGGAACGAAACTCCTCAAACAAGGCGGAAGGTAACCCCTTGATAAAAATATCCGTAAACTGATAGCGAGATGGAACATGTAGATCCAACATGACCAGCAGCAACTAAATCACGAACAAAATGTATATCGATCTCAATATGCTTCGTGCGCTGATGCTGAACTGGATTAGTAGATAAATATACAGTACTTACATTATAACAGTAAACAAGCGTAGCGGAAGCCAAAGGAGTATGCAACTAGTGAAAAAGATTGCACAACCAACAAGTCTCAGCAAAAGCATTGGCAACACCACGATATTCTGCCTCAGCACTGGATCGGCTAAGCATCTGTTGATGTTTAGAAGACCAAGAAAGTAAGTTGTTGCCAAGAAACACACAATAACCAGAAGTAGATCGTCTAGTAGTAGGACAACCAGCCCAATCCACATCCGAATATGCAACCAAATAGGTAGTAGACGAAGAATTGTAACCCATGATCAATGGTGCCACGAACATATCTCAAAATCCGCTTGAGAGCCAAGAAGTGCGGCTCCCGAGGATCATGCATATATAAACCAACCTACTGCACAACATAAGAAATATCGGGTCGAGTGAAAGCGAGATACTGTAGAGAACCCGCAAGACACCAATGTAATATCGGATCGATTACACCGGATCACCATCAGCACCCAGTTTAGACTCGGTATCCACAGGAGTCCGACTGGGATTGCAGTTAACCATACGAGCCTGCTCAATAATCTCAGCAACATACTTACGCTGTGATAAGAACATCCCTGAAGAATTCCATTTAATAGAGATACTCAAGAAATAATTAAGAGAACCGATACTTGTCATAAGAAATTCCTTATGCAAGGAGGCAATGATCTGCTGCAAAAAACTGTCAGAAGCAGTAAGAACAATATCATCAACATACAGTAATAAATAAGCAGTGTTTGTCCCCTATATGTAAATAAACAATGATAAGTCGCAGCGACTATGAGTAAACCCAACACGTGTATTATATGCTGCAAATCGCTGAAACTATACTCGAGAGGCCTGCTTAAGACCATAAAGAGACCGCTGCAATAAACAAACATAATCAGGATGTGAAGAATCACGAAAAATAGTAGGCTGATGCATGTAAACCGTCTAAGAAAGGTCACCATGTAAGAAGGCATTCTTTACATCAAACTGATGAATAAGCTGTTGATCCCAGTTGAGCAAACGATCCTTATAGAAACTGACTTGATAATAACTTGTTAAATATTATGCGGAATTTAATATTCAACCTTAAGAAGAAGAACAATAACTATAACTCTTAAACACCTCAATTATATTAATAACGAATACTCTAACCAGTATTAGGGTTTTACAACCTTGAAGTGTATCGACCTTAGATATAAAACACACGTATATCTAATCTAACCTAGGACCTCCTTTTATAGGCTAAGGAGTCCTTTACATAATACAATACGTAACCTACAAGATAAATATCTTTTCCATATTTATCTAATACAAAATATTAAACCGACTATACACAACTAGCAGTGTTTACAATACAATAGCAGTGGTTCTATTTTACTACTAGCCGCGGTTTAACATCAGCAGTGGATTAGTTCTTCTGGCAGTGGTTTCGTCAACTCTAGCAGTGGTTCCAATACTTAGAATAATTCCTGATCTAAGGAACCTAAAACCCAACAATCCTCCCCTAAACTTGATATATTCATACAGAATTCTCAAGTTTCCTTTAAGTCCAAAACATCTGTATTGGAGGATGTATCCAAACACTTGACCAGAAATCAACACATCTCAATTCTTCTTTTCTGTTTCTGATTCTGATGTGTAGTCCACAGCTTTAGACATATATGCCTTTCTCTTCAATCTACCTTGAGGTTTGGCCTTAATTGCCAAAGGCCCTTGTATGTCTGCAATCTTCTCTATCTTTTGAAACAGTGGATCAGTAATAAGATGTATTTCCTTGGTTCCTCTTGAAGTGAGTTTAGCTTCCAACATTTGTCTTGCCACATTCTTTGATAAAGGATAATCCCTATCAACAAACATGAAGAACCTTTCCTTTGTAGTTTGTACAAAGATGAACCTTGCAAGATGAATACAATGTACCCACTCAACAACTTCACAGTCATTCCAAAATTCTTCATTAAGATCAGGCTGAAATATGTTCTTTAGAGCAATCCATACAAACTTAGCTAACTCTCCTGTTGGACCAAACTTCCCATATCTGAATTCCATTACTTTCCATAATTTTTCCAAATCACCCTTAGTCAAACAATCTAGCAATATACTAAAATTGAAATAAGTGCTTTTACTTCCATCCCTTCTTGTTATTTCAACTACTTCTCTATCCCTTTCTATAACTATCTGCTAATCTTCAATGGGATGAATAGCTCTAACTGGAATAGGGTTAATGGATGCAGACTCCAGAAGATACTTTTCAATTCTTTCTTTCTTTTCTACCTCTTCATCAACCTTTTGCCTTTTAGAACTAGATTCCTTCTTTGAATCAGCTCTTCTTTTTATCCATTCTCGCTTCCTTCTCAATTCATAGGATTAAAATCCTCATTAATTCTCATACACCTCTGATAAATCTCTTGAACCCTCTCAAATGAACATTTACTTAGATTTTCAGTAATGTGTATGCCTGAATTCTTGATAATCTTCATCATAGCATTTCTCATCTCTCCCTTTGTAGGAGGTTTCTTTCTTTTAACTTGCTTTTTCTCCTTACTGATCCTCCTTGCCCATTCACTCAAGACTCTAGCTCTTTCATCAATTGATAACAATGCCCATTCTTGAGTAGTGTACTCATTGTTAATATTATTAGAAGCTTGAAGATAGGATTGTGTATCATTCCATTCAGCTAACCATCTCTGAGTAGCTTCTTCTTCTTCTTGCTTTTCTTTCTCTGCAGCTGCTTCTTCTTCAGCTTGCAGACCTCTTGTATACTCTTCATCATAAGCAATCTGTTCTTGTCTACTCTTAAACTTCAAAACTAGTTCAACAATACCTTTTCCCTTTCCAATGTCTGGTACAACCACCTTCTTCTTCAAAGGCTCACCAATAGTCAAAATTTTACTCAAGGGTTTAGGTCCAGTTGGTTTAAGAAACAATGGAGCAGGTGCAATGATAGGTGTAGGATTTGATGAAGTTTTGCTTAGATTTATCAATGTGCTTGCAACTTCCTTCTCAACTTATTTAGATTTAGGTGGTGAAACAGAGGTGGCTGTGACAATTGTAGATGTGGTTGTAATAGCAGTGGGTATGATTAAAGTATCAGGGGTTGTGTTTACCTTATTTGAAACTGCAGCAGTGGTTTCATTAACACCAGCCGTGGTTGCAGAAACACTGGCAGTGGTTGTGTCCTGCACCGCCTCATTTTCTTTTCCTTCTACCACAGTCTTCAAAGTTTCAAGAACAGCTTCATTCCCATCTTTATCAGACACCACAAAATGCTCTCCTTGATCTCCACTATCCACATCCTCTTCCATATTCACACCAGCAGCCTCCCCTGAATCAAAGCCTTCACTCCTCCCCTGTTTGGGTATATCCTCCAAAATCATAGCTGAAGAGGAACCCACCTTCTTTATCTTCTTCTTTACCTTTCTTAGAACAACAACCCCAGGTCTTCTCACCTTCTCCATCACAAACATCCTGTGCTTCAATCTCCTTATTTCTATGCCTTGAAACACAGCCAGCTCTTGAAGACTTGAGATTGTATCCTCCATTTTGGTACATTTTACCGTCAATTCATTTAAGCATTCCAGAATATCCTCCCCACTTTGACCTGTGTTAACTGGTCCGAGAGGTGGTTCATTGGAAAAGTCATCATGTACCTGATTATGATCCGTCAATTCAATGTCATGTTCCAAACTACCCTCATCACTTCGACCTGTGTGAACTGGTCTGAGAGGTGAATCTTTGGATAAAGTAAACATAGCATCAAACATTGCCTGCTCATCTATGCACCCTGAGTGAGCTAGTTGGCTAGGGATTCCTCTAGTTGTGTTGAGTTCCAAGGAACTTTCCACAATAGGAGTTGCCAAAGGTTGGGTCTTATTTATGATTCCACTATCCTGACCAGCATCTAAGCATGAGTCAGTAGTGGAAGCCCTTCCAATCATGTCACCTCTACAACTTGCGACAGCCTCATGAGCTACACCACTAACACCAGCCTAAGGTAGCTTGGTGCCCTTCCTCCTCCTAGTAAACAAAATTGGTTCAGCAGTGATTGTAGGTTGACTAGCAGTAAGTTCAGGTTCATTAGCAGTGGGTTCAGATTCAGTGAATTGGGTTTCAGGAACATCATCAAACTCAGGAATGGCAGGTAAATTAATCATATGAGGGAACAATGGGACAACTCTTATTTGGAAATTTGGGTTTTGGTGTCTCATATGTGCAAAAACCTTAGGAAGCATATAATGCACCTCATACATCCTATTATGTTCAACAGGTTCTGCTATTTGACTATCCACAATAAGTTGAACAAACCTAGGATACAAGTAATATTTACCCTTCTTCCTAATATTCTGCACAAACCCTTCAAAAATCATCCTAGACCAATTAAATTTCCTCCCTTCAGATAGACATATTATAGCAGTTGCAATTTTTGAGGGAAATTCATCAAACCCAGTGGTCTTATTACTCATACACATCAACAAGATGTGAATCAAAAACTTCAATTGTTGAGAAATCATACCTTTCAAAAATTTTACCCTGTCTCCCCTTCTGGTATAACCTAACCTTTCTAAACCTTCAAATATAGCATCATCAGAAAGATTAACTACACCATCAGCATCATCCAGCTTCAAAACACCTCTAATGAATTCCTCATCAACCAAAACCTCATTCTCATCCACAACAGTACTAAAAACTTATAAACCATCTCTCTCCTCAAGCTTAGCATTTCCCCATAATTGATGTACATAGGCTTTAAGAATGGTGGGTTCTACAGTTAATGCAAAGTGTATAGGACTGTGGTTAAGAAAATCAATCATTTCATGAAAACATTCGGATTGATTGTTTTTGATCAGGTAAGCAACTAGGTTATGTGTTTTGGAATACTGCGACGGCATTGTGATTGAATATGAGATAAGATGTGGGATTTGTGAATTAAGCAGATGGGAGTGGTTACGGTTATGTTGAGCGCTAATTGGAAGTGATTTTGAAGATCAATTAAATGATCTGGCAGTGATTTGGGGGAATAAATACGTTAGGACCAAATTTACAAAACAACCCCTCAAGTATCCATCAGCAACATCATGCTAGCAGTGGATTGAAAACCACTAGCAGTGGTTTGAAAAACTCTAGGAGTGGATACAGCAATCACACTCCAATCTTTTGACCAAGATTTCAGCAACCAAATCTTTGCCAAAAATAGTGATATTATGCATTAATATGAAGGATTACAAAAGATTATTTTTATTTATTTTATTATTATTATTATTTTTTTTAATTTATAATACTAACACTAAACAAAAAAAGCTCCAAAAAGCTTCAATGTATACAAACAATCCTTCATACCTGCATATCACAAACATAAACCAAACACTGAAAGTATTGTTAAGGTTAGCAGTGTTTAGAAAATAACTAGAACTGGATTCAAAAATATGCTGGCAGTGGTAGAACAGTACTTAACCACCCAGTCAACAGATCAACTCCAAGTCATTAATCCGGTCACCAAAGTCAAAGACTTCATTTACTCCTCAACAACTTATACCTTCCCCACATTAACTTACTGATTCCATCTTAACTTCTATTAAAGAACATCATACTCACATACTTCCCATATTACTAACACACCAACACTTCTCTCTCTTAAAATCTTTCAAAATATTCTTTACCAAAAATCACCATGAGCCATTCAAACCCTATCAATCTCTCATCAGACAGCTCGTATTCTGATAGTGTTTGGGATGAATTTGTTTTGAACAATCCAGGTAGAGTGGAGAAAGAGGAGTTTGAAGAAGTTTCTTCAAGAAAGAGATCTCACAAGGTTATGCTAAAGGTGGGTGGAACAACTACTTTCCACCACTGAACACTGCTCTTGCAAACCCTTTAGCTGCTGGTCCTTCTGCTATCCAACCAAGACCTCAGAATGCTATTATCAAGGAAGACAACTCAGACATAAGTTCCTATGTGTCTCCTTATGAAGATACAGATGATGAAACATCTGCAAGAGTCCTGTTTTTTGCCTCCCATTGCTGCAGTAATTCCACCAGAAGAGCTTCAAGCACCACCTTCTCAAGCATTGTTGACTGCACCACCACCAGAGGGTCCTTCATCCTCCTTACCACCTAGCAGAGGAAAGGTGATTGGGCTAGCATGCCCCAAAGTTTGGAGGGTGATTGATAGGCGAATGGCACCTAAAGTGATGCCTGAGTGGGCCTTCCCTAAGAAGCCTTAGGTAGTAGGGGGTTTGGTTATGAAGCTGGAGTCTGTAGTAGGTTGTGATAGGAAGTAGTCATGGCTAGTAGTCCTTTGGTTGTTGGATCCACTGTTGATCCCAAGGTTGTAAGCACTGCATCTTGTATGCAGTTTATGAATAATAATAAATCCATGGTTGTCTTTTAAAGTTCATTGCAGTATTCTAGTTGATTTTCTCTGCAAAATAGTTAGTGGAAACAAAAAGAAACAAACAGTTGTTTGAACATAACTAACAGTGGTTAGAACAAAAGTAGCAATACTAAGATCAACTGATAACAGTACAACATTTACACAGACTTTTACAAAACAATTTAAGATTTAGAGATTAATCATTCCAATACTAACTACAAGGTACTGAAACCTCCCCACATCAAAAGCTTTAGTGAGAAGATCAAAGAACATTGAAATCAGATGGATTTTGACCATTTGAATCAACCTTTTCTCATTGCAATCTCTAATAAAATGGTGCCTTATCTCAATATGTTTAGTTCTAGAATGTAAAACAGGATTT
Organism: Chrysanthemum makinoi; assembly: GCA_910596185.1. Lineage (NCBI taxonomy): Eukaryota > Viridiplantae > Streptophyta > Magnoliopsida > Asterales > Asteraceae > Chrysanthemum > Chrysanthemum makinoi. The sequence goes on along the minus strand of OU343221.1, from coordinate 210,960,215 downwards.
TCAATTATGCATATTGTACTGTTATTATCAATGTAAATCTTAGTATGCATGAAATTGTACCCAAAGTCCAACAATTGATTCTGAATCCAAAGCACTTGTCCACAACAACTAGCATCAGCCACATACTCAGCTTTAGTTGTAGAATTGGCCACAATTGTTTGCTTTTTAAACCGCCATGAAATTAGTCTGCTTCCCAAAAACTGACATCCTCCAATTGTTCCTATCCAAACTAGCACCAGCATAATCACTATCTGTATAGGCCACTAAATCAAAAGGTGAATCCTTAGAATACCAAAGGCCCAATTTAGGATGACCTTTAAGGTATCTAAAAATTCTCTTAACAGCATTCATGTGTGTTGTGTTGGGTGTGACTTGAAACCTTGCACACACACATACTGAGAACATTATATCCGGCCTAGATGCAGTGAGATACATCAAAGATCCAATCATGGACCAATACAACTTCGTGATCAACTTTGTGACTTCCATCATCCGGTAGCAAAGTGGTTTCGAAGTCTCCATAGGTGTACTATCACTCTTCACATCCTGAAACCCAAACTTCTTCAAAACATCTGCTACATACTTGTCTTGACTAATGAAAATACCATCAGTCCTTTGTTGAACCTGTAGCCCCAAAATGTAAGTGAGTTCACCTATAGAACTCATCTGAAACTTATCATGCATAAGTTTCTCAAAATCTTTGCACAGCTCCTTATTTGTTTAGCCAAAGATGATGTCATCTACATAGACCTAAACCAGTAAAATATCATCCTTGTGCTTCCTAATGAACAAGGTCTTATCAATCAAACCTCTTTTGAAGCCATTGTCCATCAAATAAGTAGAAAGGCACTCATACCATGCCCTAGGAGCTTGATGCAACCCATACATAGCCTTCTTCACCCTGTAAACCTTATCAGGATGACCAGGATCTTCAAAACCAGGAGGTTGACAAACATAAATCTCCTCATCAATTATGCCATACAGAAAGGCACTCTTTACATCCATTTGGAATACCACAAAATTTTTGAATGAAGCATATGCCAAGAACAGTCTAATAGCCTCTATTATAGAAACAGGTGCAAATACTTCATCATAATCCAGACCTTCAGTTTGTGTGTATCCCTGAGCAACCAACCTTGATTTGTTCCTTACCACTATTTCTCTTTCATCACTTTTATTTCTAAACACCCATTTAGTCCCAATTGCCCTTTTCCATTTGGAAGGTCAACCAATGTCCACACCTCTTGAAGCTAAAACTGTAGTAGCTCCTCTTGCATTGTTTCAACCCATCCTTCTTCTGATAAAGCTTCTTCAACTCTCTTGGGCTCCTTTTGAGACAGAAAGCAAGCAAACAAGCAATTTTGCAAATCTTTATGGCTATTCCTTTTGTGAAGTGATTTAGCAAAGAAACCTTGTTCAGGAAAGGTTTTATTTCTCAAAGCTCTGCTTCTTGTTTGAACTGGAGTATTCAATTCTCCAAGAATTTGCTCTTTGGGATGATTCTTATGCACTCGTGTGGTAGCAATTGGACTTTCTGTGATGACTGAGTCCAAATTTGTAAAATCTGCATCTTTGATGTAGTCATCCAAATTCTCATCATCAGTAGGAGTATCCATTTCTTCTAAATCTGGCATGTTAGGATCATGTGGATACTCATCATCACCAAATAATGGCTTGGCAGTGGGTCCAAAGTAAATACTATCATCAGTACTTGCAGCCGGGGTTTCACTTGAATTAGCAGTGATAGAAGTTGGCTTAGCAGTGCTTTCATTATGCTTAGCCGTGGTTTCAGAATTCTTCTTCTTCTTTTCAATTTCTTCTACCGACACTGAGTTATCTTTCAACAATTGGTATCAGAGCTTGGGGAGCTAATTACCTAGGGATTCACAAGGTTTTTAGTCGAAGAAAAAGAAGAAAATTGTACCACTTGTTGATCCCAGTTGAGCAAACGATCCTTATAGAAACTGACTTGATAATAACTTGTTAAATATTACGTGGAATTTAATATTCAACCTTAAGAAGAAGAACAATAACAATAACTCTTAAACACCTCAATTATATTAATAACGAATACTCTAACCAGTATTAGGGTTTTACAACCTTGAAGTGTATCGACCTTAGATATAAAACACATGTATATCTAATCTAACCTAGGACCTCCTTTTATAGGTTAATGAGTCCTTTACATAATACAATACGTAACCTACAAGATAAATATCTTTTCCATATTTATCTAAAACAAAATATTAAACCGACTATACACAACTAGCAGTGTTTACAATACAATAGCAGTGGTTCTATTTTACTACTAGCCGCGGTTTAACATCAGCAGTGGATTAATTCTTCTGGCAGTGGTTTCATCAACTCTAGCAGTGGTTCCAATACTTAGTATAATTCCTGATCTAAGGAACCTAAAACCCAACATAAGCCAATGTCGATAAGTAGCCAAACTAAAAATAGTACGAATAGTACCAAGTTTGACAACCATACTAAAAATCTCATCAACATCAATACCCTCTAACTGTGTACTGTCATTTGCTACAAGACGAGCCTTATAGCGACTAAGAGTGTCATCTGCTAAATACTTATAGCGAAACAACCACATACAACGAACAATATTCGTGTTCGTAGGTCTGGGCACCATAGTCTAAGTTTTATTTTTAATAAGTGCATTATATTAATTATTCATATCATCTTGCCAATTTGGATCATTAAACATAGCAGTATACGATTTTGGTAAAGGTGAAATGAAAGACACATGAAAAGTAAGACGATTTGGAGGACGATTTATCCTGAAACGAAAACGTGTGACCATGGGATGAACAGAAACCGGGTTTTGGTTGGGCGGGCGGTGGTGTGGGTGTAGCATCAGGATTGAGTGGAGGTGTATCAATTAGAGACAGAGGTGTAGATGGTGTAGGAGGGGTAACAACAGGCATAATGGGTGGTGATCCTGATGAAGTAGGTGTAGGAGGTGTAACAACATTGGTGTCATTGGGTGGCAGAGGTGTAGTATGTGTAATGGGTGTCGAGCGAATAATAAGAGATATAAAATTAGTCGACTCATCCAAAAAGGTATAAGAGGGAGGCGAGGTAGGTGTCATTGAACCAAACGAAAATACCGTTTCATTAAAGGAACATGACGTGAAATGATGATTTTATTGGTGTTTAAGTCAAGACAACAATATGTGTAATGGGTGTCGAGCGAATAATAAGAGATATAAAATTAGTCGGCTCATCCAAAAAGGTATAAGAGGGAGGCGAGGTAGGTGTCATTGAACCAAACGAAAATACCGTTTCATTAAAGGAACATGACGTGAAATGATGATTTTATTGGTGTTTAAGTCAAGACAATGGTAGCCACGATGATTGGATGTATGTCCCAAAAATATGGAGGAAGTAGCATGTCGTTCTAGTTTGTGAGAAACTTCGAAATAAGGGTAGCAAAGACACCCAAAAGTACGAAGAAGGCTATAATCGGGTTTGGTTCCAAACAAGCGGGTAAAAGGTATGTGTTTGGTTCAGTGAATACCCAAACCTCTTAATTCTAGGATTTGAATAGAAAATACCCTAAGTGTTTATAACCTTAAACACTAACAAGTCACTGAGTGCATAGCCACTCAGTGATTCATCTTCAAGATGCTTAGTACGAGACGTAGAAGAAAAGTCTCTCCGCTCAGTGAGGCGAAACTTAAGGGGTGAAGACTGGGTCAAGAAGAAGATGATGGATTCAGTGAGTGATGACAATAACTCACTGAATCCCAAAACTCCTCATCAACTATGATCACTGAAAACAAAGACTGAAGACCAAGACTAAAGACTAGAAGATTGAAGAATGGGCGGGACAAGGTGGGATAAGTTTGAACATATAAGGAGGAGCCCTTATCTGCCATAAGTCAAACTTTCCCTAAAAGACTAACAACCAGGATCAATGTCATCACTGACAACCAGAAAGCTACCTTGTCTGCTACCCAAAATAGGTTCTTATAAACTGAGACAAAATGCATCAGTATTTTGTCTCTATAGCTTTTTTCATTTTGTCTTTTAGAATATAGTTAAATCCATACTTGTATAAATAGCCATAAAGTAGGAGTGAAAGTTAAGCTTGTGCATTAATTATGAAAAACACACACAAGCAACTTTCACTCCTCCAAATACGACTATGTCCCTGAGATAGCTCAGTGGTTTATGATAGTTGTGCTTAGACTTAGCCTAAGCTTAGTGAGGAGTTCACACCCATACTTGTCATTCAATCCCAAGTACTGTTCCGCAAGCACTTGGGTAATATATTCTTTTTGATTCGTTTTAATAAAGGATATAAACGTTGAAAAATCCTTTGTGTTTTTATCTTGTTTAAATTGATTTTTCAATTGCTTTACTTCAGACATGGATCATACTTAGTCTTAATTTCTGTTTTTGCTATTTGTGATACGGGAACAACAAGTGGCATCAGAGCAGACTGATTTGTAAAACCCTTTTTAAGCCGCTCAAAACATTTTTAAAATCAGGATCATAACATAGCTGAAAGTGAAGTTCCCCAACTTGTCGATAAAATGGGTGGAGCCTATGCTGCTATTGCCCCTCGACTTGAACTTGGTAAATTTAACAAGTGTGTTAATACAAATAAGCCATAAAAATGTTTATTTATATTTTACGATCTTCTAATGTTTTGTCGATAACAAACTTAAAATCATTTTAACGAAAAAAATAAAATACATAAATGGTTTGAGCCAATAGTTTACTAACACACTTACATTTTCATATAAAACACTAAACAAGAAATAGTGTTTACATCTTATAGAAATACATATGTATAACAACTAGTGTTTACATAATATGGAAATGTGTATATATTGTAATGGGTAATGTATGGGTAAAAAACGAAGTACTTGACCCATTGACTAGATACATTGAATATTGTTGGGTAAAGCCCAAAGTGCATGACCCATACTGATGTGCGTACAAGGCGCGTTCGGGGTCAAAGGAACTTCCTTTTCGTCGAGCATGTTTTTCAACACCCTAGGCAGTGAACCTAATCGTTGTAGTGTAGTATTGGCTAAGCCTCGGGTATTGATATCGTTCTCTAGGGGGAATAGGAATGCTAGTGAGAAGTCTACTACGCTAAGGTTGAGGTTGAGGAAGATTATTTTTTTTATCTTTTTTTTATATTTTTTTTAGAAAGCTAAGGGTAAAATCTCAGGGTTTGGATTTGGGGGGGTGGTACTTCTACCGATTATTTCTACTATCTAATTATCTAAACTATGGGTAGTCTTATGTCTATCAATGTGTGCTCGTATGATGATTAAAAATTTATCTACCTAGATACTATTACTCCCTAGTTATCTTTTATTGGTGGTTGAATTGTCACGTCCTTATTCTTAACGCGTTGTGTTTTTTAAGGTCGTAGGGTATGCCTTTTTCCCTAACTCTTTGAGACTACCTTCGTGTTATTGCCTACTAAATTTCTAAGATTTATAAAGTAACTTTAAGGGTTATCTTTGGATGTTTAGCCTATGAAATCCGCTAAGTGATTTATAAATTAAGGTTCACAATGATTACTCAAGCATTTAAACACAACGGTAGCCTAGTGCACTCCTAAGCCAATTACAGTTAAGATAAGAGACAACCAATCAATTATTAATAACTAGGTTTCATAGATCTAAGCAAACACACAAGAAATTTAGCCGGACATGTTAAACACGCAATTATACACACATTCAATCGAAGAGATAATGAAATTAATGAAGTAAAACACTTATCTTTATGTAAAATAAGGTTTGACCCTAAGATACTGTCCAAGTCGGACTACCAACATTTAGGGTTTTTAGTCCACAAGTCTACCTCTTAGAATTCTAAAAATTCGATTTCTATATATAATTTTACACGGCGTCGCCTTATAGGTAGGACGCCGTCAGATCGCCGTGATTAGGATTGTCGTCTTGGCCAAGTAATCGTTGGGACGACGCCACGCTAGAAGTTGTGACGCCGCCGCCTCTCAGAGTGACGTCGCCGATTCTCGGATCTAGGCCGCCCGAGATGCAAAGTCTTCGCGGACGCCTTCCTTCTTCAAAGCCCCGACGCCTTCAGTGTAATTTAGCAAAAGTCTACGAGCCGTCACAAATTTTAATTAGTATAAAAGGACGGCGTTTCCCTTTGTTTGGGACGCCGTCAGGTGCAATTCCAGCAGCTTGAGTGTCTTCGATCTTGAATTAGCCATTTTCTTCATATATTCACTTCTTTTCGTCCAAATATGCATCATTCTAGCATTTTGCTTCCAAGAGACCTAAAAAGTGAAAAGGAACGAAATTAAGAAGTAACAGATATAAAAGTAGGCAATTAAGGGCTTAAATGACCCCTTAAAAACGTACATTTTAAATACTTATCAAATATCCCTACACTTGGTATTTGCTTGTCCTCAAGCAAATGTGCTTTTGGCCAATCAATTTATAAGTTAGGGAGCATGAAGCATTGGTTTAACATAATTCACAACAAGTAAAAGCACCACAATAGTCATAACAAGCACGGAAATTATATATTAGCACCTCAATTCTCTCATCTCTCGGGTGTATATGAAATATAGTAAATGAAAATGGAAGATAAACACTCATTAACCGTCATAGTACATAGATTACCATAGGCTTGAGACTAGATCAAACCTCCACCGCTTTGGCGTAAGCACCTAGGAACAACTATCTAAGAGGTCTTTAAAAGGGTTGTAATGTTAAGCTTACGGTAGGGAAACAAAGGGTGTGGTTGGATAGGCGATTTAGTGGTGGCAAGTCAAAAATCTTATGTTACAAGCATGAAAAGAATGTCGTTGCTAAGCCAAGACTCGACTCACTAAACTCTAGATACTTGAAACAAACAAACATAAATATAAAGATAGATGTAGGATGGTAGCCCATATTTTTATTTATTTATTTTTTTTTCAACACCTTTTTTCGATTTTTTTTTTGCATACACTTTTACTCTACCATCCTCTAAGATAACATCAAAATATAAGGGATTTATAGGAGCATCCTACACTTGAGTTTTTATTACTTTAACACTAATTTGAACCGATTTGAAAAGATCAAAACACTTGGAGTATTTTATTACGTAAATAAAGGGAATTTGAATTTAACGTTCTTTCCCGTCACTCCATAAAATTTTACTTTACCCATGAGTCTCAATCGTCCCAAAACTGTGTACAAAAGATATGACTCGACTTAGCAACCATGCAAGTAACTAGATAATTGAACTAAGGGTTTAGTATGATAACAATAATGCACTAAAGGTGAGTGCATACAAGGTAGGCTAAGGAGATTTGGGTGTACATTTGGGGGGTGGATTGTAAACAATGCTCTTCATTGATATTCCGAAAAACCGAAACATCACGAGAACCGCAAATAGGATAGGCTCGAGGGGTTAACTAGGGGTATCGTGTACTAAATATGAGTACATCACAAGGGTGTGGGGTAATTACTCGACCGGTGTGGAAGAAGTAATTATAATACGGGTATCAAACAAGGGTTATCCTAAAGCCTCTTGTCATTTAGTTATTCCTAACTACACAAGTGTAGTCTCACTAGCGATCTCGGGATGCATCACAAAACATTGTCTAGAATCTATTATACTACCGGTACACTCTTGAAGCATTAAAGGTGAATGCTTTAATTACTATAGATCTAAGGGCGAACCTCACATTTTTGGGGTGGAATTTGAGTGGTAAAAGGTTTTTGTGCTAGTCATATAACTCCTATCCATGAGACGCTTTATTAAGACTAAAGTCCCACTCGTACATGTCATGAAACATTTTAAATTTGGCGCTAAAATTGCCCTAACAAATATTTCTCTTGGTTTATTACACAATTGAAATAGGACAAGACAAATAATCAAGGATAAGCATAGTTTCAAAGTTCCCGTTTTATTCTCCCTCCCTACACTTAAACTGAACATTGTCCCCAATGTTCCCCGAAAGTATCAAAGTTATGATAATGGAAGGTAAGTAAAAGAGAAAGAAGCTAGTACTACCCTGATTAGCTCGGTAGGATCCGTGTGAAGTAGTGGTTAAATTCTTTCCCAAGAAGAATGTATGCGTGATAAGCTTCATCCAATATTATATTTCTTCTTCTTGATAAATAAAATCTGCACACTTTAAGAAAATAGACGAAACCTTCGCGTAAAATCAGTGGTAAAATTACATATGACTCAACTAAACTAGGATATAATGTTTGTGGAATGGATATTTTCAGATTTTCTAGAAAATTAAAACCTGAGAATTTTCAAAAATTTATAAATAGCACGTAAAACGAGAAAATTTTATAAGATGTTTCTCGCCCTTCCCGACGCCGCCGTTCTAATCCCGACGCCGCCAGTTATCCCGACAGTAAACCGGTCTCTGCTTTTTCTCGAAAAAATTCGAAAAATTACATCTTTAGAATCTGGAAAAAATTCCGCAAAACATCCATTATGACTCGATACAAGCATTTGACTCTAACAAACACACATATATATCAATTTCACTAATCGTAGTTCTCATAAACGCGTGTAATACACCCTACATTTATCCTTTTTGTAAAATACCTTTATATCTAATTAAGCCGAGGTTAAAGACAAAATAAAGCATTTTTACAAATTCAAACATGAGAACAAACAATAAGGAAAAGATATATGACACACAAACAAGCAAATAATTAAGCATGGGTTGCCTCCCACGAAGCGCTTTTCTTTATTTATGAGTCTTGTAGCTAGACTCAAGTCGTGTTCTACGTGACTTCATTGCGTCCACCTTCTTCCTCATGACGATCTCTATTGGGGTTTTCCATGTTGTAGTAATGTCCTATTATGCATCTTTCTAGGAAGTCATTTTCCCCCCAATCGGTTCTATATTCCATCCTAATTTCCAACAATCCTTATAGAACCCAAAATCTTATTCATCACATAATCTACTCATTTCTCCTTATCCTCCTCATTCCTATAGTAGACCGATAGCTTAATTTCCTTTTCATAATTAGATAGTGATGAAAATTTTTCAATCTTAAATGGCATTTGGTAAGCTACGTCATCGGTCTCATCCTTGAATCTAACTATCCCTAATGACGGATCATAAGTCATCCCGGTGTTTTCTATGAAAGGCTTTCCTAGAATTACGTGGGACAAGCTAGGATCTATGGCCGTACTAATATCCTCCACAATTATGAAATCTGTAGGGTACGTGAAACTACCTACATAGACGGAAATCCCTTTAACTCTACCAAGAAAATTACAATTAACTCTAGGATCATCGGGATCTTGCCTATTTGGGATAAGTTTCTTCATCACCCAATTATAGTATGTGCTAGTCATGATGTTTATTGGGGATTTTTGATCAATGTAGGCCTTTTCCAGGAAAAGATGTCCTATGCAACATGGTATGTTGAGATTCCAAGGATTTCCAAATTTGATCCGAGGGCTTTTCCTAACATACATGTGACGAAGGTCGCGTACTAAGTGTGGGTGGCGAGAGAGTTCTTCTTCCGTAGGAAACTTATTGAAGTATTCATCACCTACTTCATCTAATTTGTTGGTCGATTCGTCCTTAGGAGTTTCACCAACCTCAAGTGCCGCCTCATGGTTCGCCGTCACACTAGTCTTACTTGGTCTCACTAAGGTGATGGTGTTGACGAATTGAACATGCTTGGATAACTTACTTGGGTCCTTAATTTTCACACCGAAGCTTCGGAGAATGGGTCGAGATGGCATTAACCTTTTCGATTGTCTTTCTATCACTATTGGTCATGGCTTTCAAAAGGTTATCTATCTTCCTATCCATCTTGGCTTGTTGTTGGTTAAAGCGGTCGGAAAGCTCGGCTATTTGAGCTTCTTGGGATGTAGCTAGGTGTTGCAACATCCCTTCTAATATTTTGTTGGCTAGGGTCGTGGGACCATGGGGAATCATTAGAGGTGAATTCTTTGGTTTGTCCCTAATTATAGTCGGGTTTGCCCCTCCATGCTTCTCGGGCATCATTGAAAGTCCTAGGTCCGGGTGTTGTGGGGAATCTCCCTCCCATACCATTGGTTCGCGAGGATGCATAGTCAATGGAAGCTTGTTCGGGAGTCTCGCAAGTACGAGTGTCATGGGGACCACTACATAGCTCACACAAGGAAGAGACTTTGTCCACTTGGCGTGAAGACTTAGGATTTTCGTAGGAGCTCATTAGGAATTTGACTTGATCTTCAAGTTCGAGCATCCTACGATCGGAAGTTTGTGAGTCAATGGGAGGTAAGGATATTGCCTTGACGGTTTTGGGCAACTCACGGGGTCATTCCAACTTTCGTTGTCATAGAGGGCAAGGTCCTCTATTGTACCCCACGCATTCTTCCGCGGTGAGTTCACTAAGTTTGCCACCGGCCGCTTGGTCGATGGATTGCTTAGTTGAGAAGTTAATGGAATCAACGATTTTAAGGAAGTCCTTGAGATGCTGATTAGGATCTTCAGAATGAAGTCCATAGAATGCACATCCGTTTTGCACCAACCGGATGGTGTCGGATAGCAGGGCCGTAGTTTGAGCTTGATCGGGGAGCTCAATAGTGTTCCTATAGCCTTGGTGGCTTGGTCTACAGTATACACCGAGAGTACGGCCTCTTGTTGGGTCAATGAGTGGTGGCGGGTTATCACCTTCCATGATGAAAAGTGATGGGATTACTAACAAATTCACGAAGAAGGGGGATAGACTACGAGGACGCTAAAATGAGAAAAAATCTTACTTGATAGGAATCAAGCAAGGGAACCTAAACGAGATAGAAATCTAACTAGCTATTCTATTCCCTGACAGCGGCGCCAAAAACTTGATGCGCGTACAAGGCGCGTTCGGGGTCAAAGGAACTTCCTTTTCGTCAAGCAAGTTTTTCAACACCATAGGCAGTGAACCTAATCGTTGTAGTGTAGTACTGGTTAAGCCTCGGGTATTGATATCGTTCTCTAGGGGAATAGGAATGCTAGTGAGAAGTGTACTACGCTAAGGTTGAGGTTGAGGAAGATTATTTTTTATCTTTTTTATATTTTTTAGAAAGCTAAGGGTAAAATCTTGGGGTTTGGTACTTCTACCGATTACTTCTACTATATAATTATCTAAACTATGGGTAGTCTTATGTCTATTGATGTGTGCTCGTATGATGATTAAAAATGTGTCTACCTAGATACTATTACTCCCTAGTTATATTTTATTGGTGGTTGAATTGTCATGTCCTTATTCTTAACGCGTTGTGTTTTCTAAGGTCGTAGAGTATGCTTTTCTCCCTAACACTTTGAGACTGCCTTAAGGTTATTTCCTACTTAAATTCTCTAAGATTCATAAACTAACTTTAAGGGTTATCTTTGGATGTTTAGCGTATTTAAACCGCTAAGTGATTTATAAACTAAGGTTCCAAAGATTACTCAAGCATTTAAACACAACGATAGCCTTGTACACTCCTAAGCCAATTAAAATTAAGATAAGAGACAACCAATCAATAATTAATAACTAGGTTTCATAGATCTAAGCAAACACACAAGAAATTTAGCCGGACATGTTAAACACGTAAGCATACACACATTCAATCAGAGATAATGAAATTAATGAAGTAAAACACTTATATTGATGTAAAATAGGGTTTGAGAACCCTAAGATATCTGCCCAAGTCGGACTACAAACTTTTAGGGTTTTTACTCCACAATTCTACCTCTTAAAATTCTGAAAATTCGATTTATATATATAATTTTACACTTGCGATGGCGCTGCCTTATAGGTGGACGCCGCACGCCGCCATTAGGGTTGTCGCCTTGGCCAAGTAATTGTTGGGACGCGGCCACGCTTGTAGTTGTGATGCCGTCAGCTTCAAGTGGTGAAGTCTTCTGATTCTGGATCTAGGCCGTTTGAGATGTAAAGTCTTCGTGATGCCCTTCCTTTTCAAAGCATGACGCCAGTGTAATTTGGCAAAAAGTCTACCGAGCCGCCATGATTTTAATTAGTATAAAGGGACGGCGTCGCCTCTTTTTGGGACGCCGTGCAATTCCAAAGAAACTTGAGTGTCTTCGATCTTGACTTAGCCATTTTCTTCATATATTCACTCCTTTTCATCTAAATATGCATCATTCTAGCATTTTGCTTCCAAGAGACCTAAAAAGTGAAAAGGAATAAAATTAAGAAGTAACGGATATAAAAGTGGGCAATTAAGGGCTTAAATGACCCCTTAAAATGTACGTTTTAAATCCGTATCACATACCCATGGAGCTTGATCTATAACCCATGACCCATTGCATGACATCATGCATGAAGCCATGTTGGGTATTATCCATGATCCATGACCCAAGACCCATGACCCAATGTCTAGATATTGTATCTTGTATAAACCATGGTACATAACCCATAACCCATAACCCGGTTTGCAACCCAAAATCCGGACTTAAGCTGACCCAACCGCCGATCCCTTGGATTGCACTAGCCGGATCCCTCTAGGGAGGGATCTGTGGGAACCGGGGAACAATAGAGAAATTTGCCTATAAATAGTGATCCATTTCTCTCTTGCAACTCATCTCTTTTACACATACTCTCTTAGTATTGTAAACTTCTAACCTCGATCCAAAGGATCTTTATATGTAGTTTTGTGTTTGTGTGATTCTCTAGGTTCCTCTTAAAGGCGAGATCACCACCTCTTGAAGTCGAGCAAGTTCAAGTCCATGAGTTGCCAAGCTTGCATCATCAAGACTAAAGTTGTCTTGTTGATAGCTCTTTCCTCCCTCCTTAGAAGTGTTGTGTTGAAGGCATTAGTGAAAGGTGCCAAAGGGTCGTGTCGAAGGCATTAGTGAATGTTGCCAAAGAATCAAGTCGAAGGCGTTAGTGAAAGGTGCCAAAGGGTCGTGTCGAAGGCATTAACGAAAGGTGCCAAGGGAGTACATTCGATATGGTGCATCGATGTACAAGATAGATAGGTTGGGTTAAAGGATATTGATATCCTTATGATGTTGTAATAAAGAGTGTGTCTCCTTTGGGGTAGTCGTGTATTGGTGTAGTGTTGGGTAGTAGTTCCTCCTTTGTAATGGAACTCGGTATCTAGCCTTATACCGAATAAAGTGTAGGCGACGTTGTGATAGGTTTGGTTCTACCTCGTGGAAGAACCCTGTCTAGCCTTGTACCGATAAAGAGTGTTTATGTTGTGAAGGATTCTCTGCCACATTAAGGAGCTTGTGTTGGTGCCCCATTAGGCCAGGAGAGTTTCCAGAGAAATTCCTTGTGAGGTGGATAATGGCTGGTGCCAAATGGCACCCGGTCGTGGTGTTCCCGCCAATCTACACCTTTTGTGGAAGGAGCTTGTGTTGTGTAGTGCTTACAAACTCTCGAGTAGGGAACTCGGGGAGTGGAGTAGGGCAAGGAAGGTGTCTTTGTATCCGAACCACTATTAATACTCGTGTTGTGGTTTTGTGTTTCTTACTCTTTATCTTTGCATTACTTATTTATATGCATATATATCATCATCCAACACACACATTAAATAGATTGACATAAGTTGATCTAAATATTCTAAAACGAAGTTTTAATCGGTAAAACTATTCAACCCCCCTTCTAGTTTCTCACAATTGGTACCAGAGCTTCGTTACCAAGTTTTTTAAAGTATATTGTACTTTGAAAACTTGATACGATCCGTGTATGTTTGAAAACTACAAAGAAGGGAATTTCTTAAAACAAAAAGTCATGTTTTTAGAAATCATCATATTTTAAATGTTGGATAGTGATAGATCATTCTAACATTTTCTTTTGAGAATTCTTCATACTAGGATTTGGGCATCTTAGAAGATCATGAAGAATTTCGCATCTATGATTTTTTAAATCATAAAAAGAATATATATAGCAAATGTATGTTCTTTTATAGTTTACTTATAGATAAATTATTAATGTATGCTTCCTAGATTTATTAGTAATATCATTTCTTATAACACGTAAAGAATTGTAGACTTAATACGTATACTCCAATATCACTAAAGTTGTTATCTATATTGAACACATCATCAAGAATAGCATTCTTAGTTGATCTCTATAGAAAAAACTACAAACTAGTCATTTTACCTCATAATGATATCTTGGATATTCAAAAGCCTTAGTCATCATTTCTCACATAAGGTTGTTGGCATTACATCTATGTCAAATTTTGATTCATTCGTAAAAAGGGAACCTCGTCAAAAAGGACTAGTAAAACACGAAAACTCATCAAAACCTCGAACCATAAACAAACCTTAAGTTATAGAGCAAAAACAACAACATTAGTCAAGAATTAAAAATCTCGTATCTAAAATTATCAAAGTTCACTTAAATTGTTAATCACGATATGCCGGATCCCTCAGCATTGAACTAGCGATCTCTCATTTAAAGGATCCGTGGGAACCCACATCAAGACGTAATAAGTGCTAGATGATCACCGTGGAGTTTTACTTTCCTCTTTACTCTCCCACTCATGAACATATGTAAGATATAGGATTTCACAAACACACTAAACCATAATCACAATAGGGCGTTCAAGTATGTTTTGAGAGAGAAAGTTCTAGAGAGAAAAAGAGGAGAGAGTTGGGAACTATGTGAAACAAAGAAAAATGGTATTGAAGCTCCAACCCTCTACCTTGGGAGGTAGAGGGTATTTATAGTGTCTTACAAATAAACGCCACCTACGGGCTGTGGATCAGGCATACAGTGGGTAAAGACCCGTCCGTCCTCCACGGTGTTACAAAACAAACTACTTGCTAATATAACATGACTACGACTACGAGCTTTCTAACGAATACATATACTTGAGGTGACCGACTCTTTAACGACTGAATTTTCTAATTCCTAACAATCTCCCCCTAAGGGAGGTCACCTCAATTTACAATGAATACAAACCGATATTACATTAGATTGTTCTAGGATTCTTGATTTAGTTCTTTGCTCAGTAGCTCATAGTCTTTGATTCTTCATGTTCCGCATGTTTGGATAATTTCAAGTGGAGGTCTTTAACCGATCCACGTGATGATGAGTTTTGAGCCAGATTGAGATCATCAGAAACAAAAATCTCTTACTCTACCTTTGTGGTGTTGGTATTATGTGATGTTGTGACATTTGGACCGACATGCTCACATTCGGATCATGCTATATTCTCATCAGAGTAGCGAAGCTTTACGGATCATGATATTTGCGCAAAGATAGCGTAAGCATGGAGTGAAAATAGCAGAGTCGTTGAAGCACTTATCATGATTTCTTTTGAGATGAATGTGTAATGTGAGCATGCGGCTATGGATTGACCGCTTCATTTTGATCAGCTGAAAACGTCGGGCGTACCTGCATACAACAGTTAGCAACAAAGCACATGAAAGTGTCTTTGATCACTTTCGTTGAATTGAGGTACACGACCCACGGTTCCTCGTTGATCAAGACAAGTACGCTCTGGATCGTATAATTCGAAGAATCTCCTTGACAGGTTTCGCAAGCTGCTCTAGCCGTTCTCAAACCGAACGCCTCAAAGTAGACAACACGGAGTGAGTGAACCAAATAATTGAGATTCACCGATTGATGAAAAGAGATTTGAAAAACAATCATGTATCGCTCAATAGAAATTGTTTTAGCAATACAACGAAGGTTTTAATGAAAATCAATTATCAATCATAAACACCTTTTAATTTTGAAATATTAGTACACAGTCGATGTGCTAAAGAAAAGAGTTTTTAAGCACAAAGACCAGTTTTTCAAAGGAATCCGTCAATCCATAACCTGAACCATGATTGATTCAAAAGATTGAATCGCCCCATTGTTTCTGTTCAGTTGTCACATGGTTGATCTATTGGATAGATCTCACATGCCACCCACCAGAGGCTTGTTTGATGTTGGCTCCAGAAGGCTTTCCATCTTCATTGTGAATATGATTGCATATCACTCGATGTTCCGCAATACCACAAGGATGTAGGACTCATAAGATATAATCTCTCTTTCCACATTGTGTGAAACAAAGAGTCTTCATTGACAGTGTCCTAATGAGATTTATTTGATGATCTCATAGCTCTAGACTCAATTGTGTATAATTTGGTTCCTATGCCGGAGACTAGGGAGAGGGTCTCCTACTTCAATATCAACCAGCTCTAAGAGAAAGTCGATAGATAATGTTGGTTCCCGTGAGAATGAAACAAGTCCTTTTAAGAGGAACTTGAGTGTTTTGGGAAGTTGTAGTGCAAGGCCACTGGGTCCATGACGTCTTGTCTTCAATACCGGTGTTACCTTAGTAACCACCAAGATGTATGAGTTGAACCCGATTCGCCCTAAGGTTGAAATATTGGAGGGCTATTTATTTTCACCCTTTTTGCAATTAATTCTTTTTCATTCTTCAACCCCTTCAGTGCTTACCGAGACATCATAACTAGAACCTTGTTGGGTTTATTCCAGACTAGCTCTCGTCTCACCGCACTCTTCCCATATCTCACATTTATCCTTTTTCATCATACCTAAGGACTTCTACACTATCTAGTGGATTGTCCCTGGTAGATCCCTCCTGTCTCGGATCATGGGAACAAAATTCCTAACCTTATCATCCTTATATCACCATACATAAAGTAAAGTTGGTCGGTCTATTTGGTATTGTTCATCGCCATTGGAATCAATTGAAAACCATTTTAATATCAATCCAGATACTTGTGATATATTATCAAAGCATTTTGTACCTGAATTGTTTTTGATATTTTTAGAACAAGAGCTCCCCTCAACATGTGCATCAAGCATTATTTTATAATAGAAATAATTTTCATCTTTGAGGGGTTGGCTTGCATCTAAGAGTAGTTATTTATAGAATGTGGTTTTCAAAATAGTTGTTCCCCTCAATATGTGCATTGATATTTGAAAATGTTTTGCACATATTAGGAAAAGACTGCACATTGAAATAAATTGATCACGCTTTCAAATCTTTGTGGTTTAAGATAGATGCTCCCCTCAACATGTGCATGGAAAATTTGAAATCGTTTGGCACATGTGGGAAGGAGAGCTTGTACATCCTTATAAAACCATGTATCGAATTATCAGTTCTAATCCAATTTAAATCACAAATTCTCCCCCGATCACAATTATTAAATCATTTGAGAATTGTGATCTCATTTAAATTGATTTTGGAAGCTTTTAAGGAGAATTGTGACTTGATTATGAAAGCGTTTTAACGGATAAGGATCGGATTTTGAGACTTTAAACTCCATTGATTAAACATGCATGATTATCTTTTGAAAACAATTGAATGACAAATACCCTTTTGATTTAATTGAAATCATTCTCCCACTCAATCAATGACATAAGTTGTTGATTGAGAGATAGATATTTTGAAAAACGTTAAGTCCACATGACTTTCAAAAATAGAGTTCGAGTTATTTTTCAAATCAATTAGTTTTCATTAGATGGCAAATATTTTCTAAGAATCATTAGATGGAAAAATATTTGGAAGGATAAACATTTGTCTTGTTGATGACAAACATTTGTTTTAAGAATCAGAGCATGAGATTTGAGAAATAAGATAAAGCGTAGCTCTGTTCTTTACTTTTAAAACGGGTTATCCTGAAATGACAATAAACCACCATTTTTCTTCATTTTTTTAACAAAACTATGTACATTCGAAGAACATCTAAAGACCCGTGACATTCTTTGAATGTCAACACAAAGTTCGTAGATGATATCGAATAAGGAAAAACATGACAAAATAACAATATTTTTGGAATTTTTCAAGATTTTAAAATTTTTATAGATTTTAGAGAATTTTATAATTTTATATTTTCTTTTTGAGGGTTTTTCAAGTTTTGTATTTTGCTTTTTGAATAAATATATACAAGAGATAAATGAATAAAGACCTTTACTCCTCGTCTTCTTCTTGAAGACGCTTGAGTGTTTCCGGTTGTAGACTCTTTAGACCAAGACGTGGAAGGATAAACTCAAAACGTTCTCTAGGAAGAGCTTTGGTGAAGATGTCTGCTAATTGGTATTCAGTCCTCACAAAATAAAGTTCCACCACACCTTTTTCCACTTGTTCCCTGATGAAATGATGTCGAATGTCGATATGCTTTGCTCTTGAGTGTTGTACATTGTTGCATGAGAGAGCAATAGCACTTTATTATCACAAGATGAGGGATTTTGTTGAATTCAAAGCCATAGTCAGGTAATTGGGATCTCATCCATAGGATTTGAGCACAACAAGATGACATGGCTATGTATTCAGCTCGTAGAGGAGATAGAAGTACTCATTTGCTTCTTTGACGACCAACTCACAAGCTTATCACCCAAAAATTGAGCACCTCCAGACGTACTTCGACGAGTATCTTGACACCCTGCATGATCTACATCTGCATATGCTGTTAGTGACATACCGGTGTCCTTCGGGTACCAAAGTCCCATGTTGATGGTTCCTTGGAGGTACCAAAGACCCGCTTTAACCGCTTCAAGGTGCTCTTTGGTAGGCTTAGCCTGGTATCTAGCACACATGCATACAACGAACAAAATATCAGGTCTACTGGCTGTGAGGTACATCAGGGATCCAATCATACTACGATATTTTGTTTGGTCTACCATGATCCCTGAGTGGTCCTCATCCAGTTTAGTACGCTTAATCATGGGAGTGTCAACAGGGTCACTAGAATCAAATCCAAATTTCTTTAAAATCTCATTTGCATATTTAGATTGATTTATAAAAATGCCTCCGGGACTTTGTGAAATTTGTAATCCCAAGAAAAATGACATTTGTCCCATCATTGACATTTGAAATTTGGAACCCATTTTATTTAAAAAACGATCACATTCATTGGGGTCAGTCGAGGCAAGGATGATATCATCAACATATATTTGAACGTGAATTAAATGTTTGCCTGACTTCCTGGTGAACAATGTCGGATTAACTGCTCCTTTGCTGAATCCAGAAGATAGAAGAAACTTTGATAGCGTATCATACCATGCCCTTGGAGCTTGCTTCAAGCCGTAAAGAGCCTTATTCAAGCGATAGACATGAGTAGGATGCTCTGGATTCACAAAACCTTCCGGTTATCGACGATACGACTTCTTTAAGATCTCCGTTAAGAAAAGCCGCTTTACATCCATCCGATAGACAATTATATTCTTACTTGCAGATTAGCCAGTGAAGATTTTGATCACCTTGATGCGTGCCACAGGAGCAAATTTGATTCTTCAAAGTCAATACCTTCCTCCTGACGGTATCCTTTTGCAACCAATCTAGCCTTGTTCTTTAATACATAGCTATGCTCATCAAGCTTCACTTTGAAGATCCACTTTAGAGCAATGATCATAGCACAATCTGGAGCAGGTACTAATTCCCATACATCAAGTCGATCAAACTCATGAATTTCTTCTTGCATGGCATTGAACCAGCTGTCTTCATTAATGGCAGTTTTAACATCTTTTGGTTCGATCTTAGAGAGTACGGAGTTGAAGAAGCACCATAAGGCATCGGTTGAAAGTTGTTTCCGTGTTGATACTGGACGAGAGGGGTTTCCAATGATGTTGTCCAATGGATGATCATGTGTCCATTTCCTAAGGTGTTCATGTGGTTGTTGTTGAGGAACTCAAGTAGCCGAATCGATTTCTCCTGATGAAGATGGTTCGATGATTATTCAGAGCAAATATGTTTTCAAACGGAGCATCTTCAGGAGTAGCAAAAGGATTTTCTCCATCAATGGTGCCAGAAACATTTCCATGATGTACACTCGATGATTGATGATTTGTTGATGAAACAGAGTGATCAGCACCAGGCGCTTCTTGACTTCATAGACATGAAGGGTTAACTTCATTGACAGGGATAAAAGCAGCCTCTAATGAAGGAATTGACAGATCATTTGCGTTTGGCTCATAGTGTTCATCAAACATTGGATCGAACAGTTTCTTCAAGTCATCTTCAGAAGGTGGTACATAAGGAGTTGCTGGTGAGGAGTCGAAAACAAGAGTAGAACTGATGGGACTACATGATGATGCGGTCTAGAACTCGGGTTGTCCTGGAGCCATAGGACCGGTCACCATCGAACGTAACGTGAATTGTTTCCATGATATTTTAGGTTCTTTTGTTGTAGATTCGGTATCCCTTTTTGTTTGGTGCATATCCTACAAATACTCCAATGTCCGCTTTAGCTTTAAGTTTGCCTAAGTCTTGACCCTCATTAGTTGGATAACACAATGCACCAAACACACGAAGGAATGAGAGATTAGGTTTTCTATTGTGGACAAGTTCATACGGAGTTTTTCCATGAGCAGTGTGAATTAGGGATCGATTTTGAGTGTAGCATGCAGTGGCAATGGCTTCAGACCATAGAAACATTGGAACCTTTGAGTAAATCAGCATTGTTCTTGCGGCTTCCACAAGAGTTCGATTTCGTCTTTCAACTACACCGCTCTGTTGAGGAGTTCATGGAACACTTCTTTGATGACTGATTCCAACACTTTCATAAAACTCACTAAGTTGTTTATTAACAAACTCAGTTCCATTGTCTGCTCAATGATTCTGACGCTTTGTTAAGTCGAACCTCGTAGTGTTTGATAAGTTTGATGATGATATCCGGAGTTTCATCCTTTGTCCTTAAGAACTTAACCCAGGTGAATCGAGAGTAATCATCAACCACAACTAACACATATTTCTTCCCAAAGATATTCTGCACTCTCATGTGTCCACATAAATCCATGTGAATTGTATGAAGAACTTCAGTAACTGAGTTTGTAGGTTTGGGTTTGTGGGCATATTTCTTGATTTTTCCCAATTGGCATGCTGAGCAAAGATGATCCTTTTCATACTTTAGTCTAGGTAAACCTACAACTAAGTCCTTTCTGGAGAGATCATTGATGGTGCCGGAGTTCAAGTGATTGAGACGACGATGCCATAACCATGACTTTGTTTTCGAAGCCTTTGACAACAAGCAAATTGGAGAAGACTTCATCATATCTTCGATAGAGATGGTGTATAGATTTGAACCACGTGTTCCTCTTAAAAGTTCTTTACCATCAAGTTCTCTAACGAAACAAGTATGTTTTCAGAAGGCCACTTCTAGATCAGAATCACAGAATTGACCAACAGAGAATAAGTTATGACCAAGACCTTCTACGTAGTATACCCCGGAGATAACACTATCACCGACAACATAATCTCCATAACCCATAATTGCACCGAAATGATCTTTCCGAATCTAACATCCCGATGAATTTACTCACGGTTCATGAGCAGCGACCGTCTCCAATATGCTTGGAAAGACCTGAGTCTAGGTACCACAAAAAGATTTGAACGATCTGCATTGAACACAAACAAGAATGGATAATCGATAATTGGGAACCCCATGCAATATTGGGTTCCACTTGGTTAGTAACAGTGATTGGAACACCCACATCGAGAGTAGAAACATTGGAATCATCGAAATAGATGCAGCTAATGTCGATTCAACCTATTCAAAGTGTGTTCACTTCTTAAGGGAATAGTTCTACAAGTAGGCATCCATTTTCTAGTGGGCATTGTCTTAGCAGATTGAGGGCACAACTGATTAGTCTTATGGCCAAAAGGTATCCATTGATACCCTATCTTACTAAATGTTCTTCCTGTGGGTTTCCACTGTTTTCTAACTTTCTTTCGCCTATGCCTTTTAGCCTTCTTAGCTTGATTCTTAACATAAACACTTTTAACAGGGTATTTAGTAGCATTAGACAAATCATTCACACCACATTCATAATTAGTAATGATACAATGCAATCATCATTACATGTTTTGCCAAAAGTAGCGAATTCACATTAATTACAAGACGCTTAGAGCTAATACTAGAATCAACACGATTCATTTTATTCAAATTCTCCCTAAGGTGATCTTCTACTTTCTTCCACTGAACATTCCTAGCTTGCAAGGTCCTATCATTCTTGGTATTGCCCGGAGGCTTTGACCCGCTTGCTTTAATGTCACCGATTACTCCTGTAGAGGGAATTATGGGAACATTAGTTGGTTGAGCTACTTTTTGCATTCCTGAACTAGATGTGCAAGGATCTGAACTACTATAAGGCACTTTAGAATTCACTTTCATATTACTTGGCACATAGTTATTTGTATGCTTGACACTAGGCATAGAACAAGGCATCACAGATTTACCTTTCGCACCTAAGGATTTTGGACATGTTGCAATTAAACATTCTAGCAGCTCCTGAGATCGTTTGGCCTGCATGCAAGCAAACCTAATTTCTCTATCAAGAGGCTTATTGATGAAGTCCTCTTCTACAATCTCACGGAGACATTCTAGACTATCCTTAAGGTGAGCACAATAGTTATGAAACACAAGTTCATTGTTCCTAAGGTGAGGAGGAATGTATTTAACAGTCATATTATATTTGCAACCGAGGATGACTTAGATACAACATTCTCATTAAAGACAAGTGGTAGTTTCCCTTTTTCCTAACTCCTCAGATTCTCAACTTCTTTTTGTAAAGAAGTTATTTTTTCGTTGTTTTTGTTACGAGTGACTTTCATTGAATCAAATAACTCTTTAAAGTGTCGTTTAACTTTTTCATTTTCTTCCAGAAAACTCTCGTTTTCTTTTTGTAAAACATTAACTAAGTTTTGAAGATGAAAAGTTTAAGAATACTGAGAATCTAAAGGAGGAGGCATTTGGGAGCCAGTCACATTGTTCTTTTCACCCTTTAATTGAGAGATTTGGGCTTTCAACTTTCTGATCGTGCAACAATGAGCTTGAATCTGTTCGTCACGCTTTATTTATCTCGAAAAACTGCATCAAACTCGGAACATCCGAGGATGTCTTGATATTTGAGGTTTTAACATGTTCTTTAAGATGTTGATATTTTAGTTGCAAATCAAAATGTTCAACTTCTAGTTTAGAAAGATGTTTTACCAAATTATCGTGATCATCTCGATCAATTTTCTCACTATGTTCTGAGTTTTTGTTTTCAAGCTCAATGACACGATCATGGGAGACTTTCAATGCAATAGATAATTCATGAAATTGAGAAGCAGTAATGGAGTGATTCGTAGCAGTGTAAAACACATCTTGAGTAATACATTCAGAAATAAGATTCTCATTCAATGTATGCAAGTTCTTCCTCTCAATCTCATTATATTTTAATTCATGCTCATAGTCACTGACCTCAACTATCATTGCATCAAATTCCTTTTCCATTTCTTTAATATCTGAATCCATCCCCATTTTAAGACTCTCAAATTGATCTTTTAGTTGTTTAAAGAAAGGCATGACCTCGGTTAAATAACATTCTTTAGTTTGCTCAAAACCCCTTTCCCCTTCAGTTATCCTAGTGGGTGTGATCCTTTTCTTACAAGTTTTCTCAAAATCAACAAATAATTGAAAGATAACATATTGACTGATTAAGGTCTTGCTTTTAGTGGCAATAGTTCTAGGAACTAAATGCATTGGTGTATTTGGAGGATACACATCACTGAAGGCATTTTCCTAAGGGGAGGGTTTGTTACAACAAGGTTCTCTGCTTTTTGTTTTTCCATATCTTTCTTCCAAAAAATTTGTTCTAGGGTTAATTGAGTCTGTGGCTTAAACATGTTAAGGGAGATCCAATTTTCCTTAGTGTAATCATGAGGTTTGATAGTTATGTTTTTCTCTTTACATGTAGGGATGTTGAGTTTCTTATTCATTTTCTCCCTAGTGACTTCATCTGATTTCTTATCTTCCTTAGTGCACTCAGCGCAACTAGGTTTCTGTCTAGGCTTAAGGATTTCATTACCATCATAAATAACCTTATGAGCAGTTCTAGCCTTTTTAATGACCCCTGGATTTGGTTCTTCAACAAGGGGAATGCTATGCTTATCGCTTAAGACTCTATGCTTAGTGATCAAGTGTGCAGTCTGAATGGTATTCCCTTGTACGTACAACTTATTTTCAAGCTTGTTTTTCAAAGTTTTTAGATTGGAAAAATCATTCAAAAGTTTTGATTCCTTAGCATTGAATTCTTGCTTAAGCATTTTAACATTTTCTTGAAGTTCTTGTTTTTGCTTAGCGGTTTTAGAAAGCTTTTCTTGTAAGGAGTTTAACTCTTGTTTTAATACTTCTTCTAAAATTACTTTTTAGAATAATTGTACGCATTTGGTCATCCATTTCCTGCTCACGTGTGGTTAACTCAAACTTAGCACGCTGTTCATAAATAGCAACTTGTTCTTTATAGGCATTCAGTTCAGAGATAACAGAATCATCAGGGGCACATGCAGTGTATTCATCAAAAGCACAGTCATCATTGACTGCAGAAGATGCATTACTTGGTACAACCTCACTTTCACTTTGCTTCACATATTGATCATATGGGACAATATTTTTATTACCCTCATCATCAATATCCGATTCAAAAGTTTCAAGAGATTGTACTTTATTATGCATCTTTTGCTCATCAACTTCATCATATAGTTTTAATACCTCTGAGATGATTGATTCTTTTGATGGACCAGCTTGCTGTGATGATGAGACCTTAGGAGAGACCATTGGAGAAATGCTAGCCATGAAAATTGTTTGTGCAGTAGGTTCATCATCGACGCCAGAGTCGTATGCATCACGTCATGGGCTACTTGGAAGGCATTCGATGATTGTGACCTATCTCGAATTGGCCGTCATCAACATCAGCATCATAGGTTCGGCATTTCCTTCAGAAGGAATAACAACTCCTCTTCATCCAAAGCGGATCCATTATCCTGAGCTTGCACAAGAAACATTTTGTCTCTGAAGTATTCTGCATTTTGTGGACGTTTTGGAGATGTGCAGTTCCTAGCAATATGACCCTCACCACCACAGTTGTAGCACTTAATTGGCTTTGCTTGACCCTGATTTCCATTCCTTCCCGATTCGATTTCCAACATAACCTCCACCTACTCCACCTCTTCCCCGATCATATTGCCTTCCTTGAACTGTTGAACCATAACTTTTCCATCTCTGACAACTGCATGATTGTGAAGGTTGGATGCAGTTCTGATCTCATTGTTAGTGTGAAGATTGTTGGAATGTGGATTGAGAGTCAGATTTTGTTTAACCATAAGAGCCAGTTGATTAATGAAGTGTCCCACGGCTGCATCGACATCGCTTGTTTGAACATAAGATCAGGAATGAGTTTGTGATTACCATTACCCATGGGTATGACTTGAGATGCTTTGGTGGTAATACCAACATTGGTGTAGAAAGTAGTAGAATCATTTGGTGAGCTTGATTCCCCGATTGGTTTTGAACTGATCCGAATCCTTTTCAAACATAGCATGTCTCTCATTCTGAAGAAGAAATGCATACAATTGCTCATAGTTTGTATTCTTTAGTCCTTTGGTTAGCTTCACATAAGTGACAAATTTGTGCCACTCGGGATTCATGTTGTTTACAAACTTTGAATTCAACTGAATGTTAGGCATGGTCATTTTGATGTTCCTCATGTCATTCACAAGCTTATGGAATCTCACGTAGTACTCATAGACACTCTCACCTGGTTTCATCTTGAAGTGCTCAAACTCATCATACAGTTGTGATTATCTGTCTTCCTTAGTTAACTCGGAACCTGAGAGAAGCATCTTGACATTATCCCAGACGCCTTAGCTTCAGGGTGTGATTGATGAGCTTGTAGATATCCTTTGAAGGACCCAGAAGTATAATGTTGGAAGCCCTGATGTCAGCATCGAATCTCTTTTTCTCCTTATCATTAAGCTCATCATACGTCTTTGGTCTGTCTAATCCAAAGATCATTGTTCCATCAGCCAGCAGATCAATTATGTCTCTCGTAGTCTCAATCTGATAAGGTCCTTCATCGATTGACTTGAGTATGTTGACTCCGCTTTTCCCAAACAACAATCGGATTCGTTTAGCCCATGAGTCATAATCAGTTCTGTCAAGCATAGGTGGACGAGTATCTAATCCCGCTGCTTGAACGTCCTCGCTAGAAGAAACAATAGTAAGAACGATGTTTGCCATGATTACAAGTTCTACGGGATTTTACTATTCTTTGATTAAACCGGGAAATTGATTCTTTCACGGGATTTTACTAAACCAAAAGAACAACCGTAAGAATGTAGCACGAAGAAGTAACAAGTCTCAATAGACAAGTGGCTAAACACTCAACTCGCTTAATTATCAACTCGCTAAACAACCAACTCGCTTAAAGAAACTAGTCGCTTAAGGAATCAACTCGCTTAATAGCCAAGTCGCATATAGAGACAACTCGCTTAATAGCAAGTCGCAAACAGACACAACTCGCTTAACCACCAAGTCGCTTAAACTAACTCGCTAGCTATACAACTCACTTAAAAGCCAAGTCGCTTAAAAGGTCAACTCGCTAAATAGCCAAGTCGCATACACCAACTCGCATCCAGTAACGAAGCAACTCGCTTCTAAGAAACAAATATCCGAGACTCAACTCGCTTTGTACAAAGTTCACAAATAACCACTTTATCAATCAAAAATAACCAAACCACAATGATTTAAGCCTTCCAATTCAAAACATAAACACATATGATGATCCTAAACACAAAATTACAAGCAAAATTCAAACTTTAACACTAGAATTTGTCCAAATGATTCAAACTCTCCTAAACACTTAATACCCCAAAAACCTTATGAAATCCACCAAAACAAAGAGCATGAAAGATGAGTGATCAAACCTGGCTCTGATACCAAATGTAAGATATAGGATTTCACAAACACACTAAACCATAATCACAATGGGGCGTTCAAGTATGTTTAGAAAGAGAAAGTTCTAGAGAGAGAAAGAGAAGAGAGTTGGGAACTATGTGAAACAAAGAAATATGGTATTGAAGCTCCAACCCTCTACCTTGGGAGGTAGAGGGTATTTATAGTGTCTTACAAATAAACGCCACCTACGGGCTGTGGATCAGGCATACAGTGGGTAAAGACCCGTCCGTCCTCCACTATGTTACAAAACAAACTACTTGCTAACATAACATGACTACGACTAAGAGCTTTCTAACGAATACATATACTTGAGGTGACCGACTCTTTAACGACTGAATTTTCTAATTCCTAACAACATAAACCCTAAGTTACTGTTCATAGGAGCTCATTCCTCATCATTTCAAAGGAAACAATCATTTGTGTAAGTATTATCTTGACTACATTGTTATTTCCATTCTCTAATTCCAAGTAGTACAATTTTCATCTTGAGAACTTTGGTTCAAATGGGTTTATCACAATTTGGTATCACATTGTTTTCCAAGATAAACTAATCAAAGAATCAACATTGTTAATACAAATTAAAAACTCATTTTGAATTCAATAAAGATGTATTGAGCAAAATTGTGATGAACCTAATTAGGATACTATTCACATAAATGACACCACATTGTGGTTTTGGTGTTTAGGATCAACCATGCCGAGCTCAAGGCAACAAGACTATCAAGACACGGCACACTACATACCGATGTATCATAGAAAGGAAGGTCTAAGTCCCGAGGACCGAAAGGCCTTCAAAATGTTGCAAAAGAGGTTGTTCCACGAGAGCCGTGTAGTCAAAACTTCATTTCTCAACAAAACCGACATTCCCCAAGTCTTTGCGGGAATCAACTTCCAATGCCTTCTAGCCATCAATGAACAAGTTTGTCCGGTATTTGTCCTAGAGTTCTACAAGAGCATAAGGATCATAAGAAATGAGGATGGAACCATTTCGATCGCTTTTGTCATCAATGAACACGAATATACCTTCACCCTTGAGGAGTTTTCTAGGATACTTCGTATCCCTTGCCGAGGGGTATGCTTGTTTTCAAATGAATGGTCACTAGCCCACCTCCACGACATGGTCGATGAGCATCCGGTATATTCCACTCCTCTCCCGGATCCGGCAACGGTAAGAGATACCGTCTTCATCTAAAAAGCCTCCCCGTCTCGAGTCACTAGGAAAGTTCATCTATAGGGATCCCTTTCAAATGGAGCTTTCAGAGATGTTCTCGTTGTACAAGAAATGGGAACTAGTGTTAAGGGAGAATGTCCTTTTTTTGGTGGGAAATAAGGATCATCCCAACGCTTGCCTAGTCTACATGATCTATTGCCTTGTTACTGGGACTCATTTCAACCTTTCCTATTACGTGGTTAAACGGATGGCAAGTGTGTCAAGGATGGACAAGATGGTGCTCCCCTATGCCATGCTCCTAACTCGCCTAGCCAATTTTGTCTTTGCTCTAGATCCATCTCCCTACACCGATGACCACTTCTTTAGCAACAAGGTCATGGTACCCTTGTCCGATGTGAAGAATACAATGTTTATGGTTGAAGGCAAGAGACCTCATCCACCGATGGATTCATCCAAGGAAAGGAGGAGAAGGAAGCAACCCAATAGGCAACTACCAACTTGACCCCGTGGCATACATTGAGCAATTGCCGGACATCCCAAGTCCATCTCAAGAATTTCAACAAACGAAAGGGATGTTTAAGTGTCTTGCCAACTTTATTATGGGGAAGAAGAAGAAGTAGGCTTGAGGGGTTGAAAGGTGAAGCTTGGAGGCGATGGAGTAGAAGATTGAGTGAAAGGGAAGATAAGGTAGCGGACCTTAAAATTCGAACAATGGTCTGTAAAACATCTTAAACAATATTTCTGTAAGTTAGGACTTAGATTTAGTTGATGGCATGACGTGAACAATGACACCCTAACTTAGGCGACCCAAATGAGAATTTTACAACTACTTGATTGAAATCGTAAGTCGGTCTTCCTCATATTTGCTGACCTTTAAGTCACTCCTTCATACCATACTTGATATACCCTGCTTACATACATGATTGCTTGATGTAGAAATGATTAGGTTGGCTATTTACTAAGAGGTGCAAAATCTGCACATTTGCCGTGAAGCTACTGGTCAGCAGTAGCCGGATCCCTGAGCTATAACTAGCCGGATCCCTCATATGAGGGAACCGTGGGATATGAGTAAACAAATATGGGAATTCTACACTTTCACATCAATCCAATCTTCGAGAACTTATTAGACTAGTTAAACGTGTTACTTTAGGATCACTTAAGTGTTCCTCAAACTCTGTTGGTCTCACATTCACTCTTAACTAACATAGGATGACATTCAATGTATTTTTGATTTATCACTTCACCAAAACTCACCATATTTCCGCTCCAATGCTCACACATTTTTCCTCACATCTCAAAACACCTAGTTTGATATTCCTCTCAATTTTAGCAAATTGATTTTAGTCATTCGTACCTCAAAATAGGCCAAAAACTAGTTTTTTATTTCTTATGATTTTTAAGGAATTTTCCAAATTTTCTTTGAACTATCATCTGATCTCTAGGATCATTTGGCTTCATTTTTCATCCTCAAAATATTAGTGTCATGCTTAAACACTTAGTTGCATACATAAAAAGTCCACTTTCTGACCAAAAACCATCATTAGATATCCTCACTCCTTATGGTTGGACATTGAAGTCCCATACCGTTTAAGACATCATAGGGAAACCAAACACTCAAGATTTATAGGTACTAGACCTTAATAGAACATAATCACTCCACCACATTACTGTCTGAGAGACGGATCCCCAACTTATAACTAAACAGATCCCCAAAATTAGGGAATCGTGGGATCCGGGTCTCCAGAACAAATTATGATCACTTTACTCTTCTAATTTAAACTCTCTTTGGTAGTCTAAACACATTACCTTGCCTTAAATGACTCCCTAGGATAGAACAACACTATTGTTGACCTTAGTGCATGCCAAAATTCTTAGTGGTCAAGAATTTAATTCACTAACCTAATTTCATTCTTTATAAACCAAATGTACTTATGCTTCCAAACCACCATGTGGAAAACTAGAAGGGAGGGTTGAATAGTTTTACCAATTAAAACTTCGTTTTAAATTATTTAGATCGACTTATGTCAATCTATTTAAATGTGTATGTTGGATGTTAATAGATAAGTATGTAAATATGTAATGCAAAGGTAAAGAGTAAGAAACACAAAACCACGACATGAGTGCTTATAGTGGTTCGGCTACAAGGACACCTTCCTTGCCCTACTCCACTCCCCGAGTCACCTACTCGAGAGTTCGTAAGCACTACACGACACAAACTCCTTACGGCGGATAAGCCTTCACAACGTCGCCTACTCTTTGTCAGGTACAAGGCTAGACACCGGGTTCTTCCATGAGGTAGAGTCAAACCTATCACAACGTCGCCGACACTTTATCCAGTGCAAGGCTAGATACCGAGTTTCATTACTAAGGAGGAACTACTACCCAACACTACACAACACCTATCCCAAAGGAGATCCACTCCTTATGACAACATCGACAAGGATATCAATATCCTTTGACCAAAACTAATCTATCTTGTACATCGACATCCCATATCGCATGTACACCCTAGGCATCTTTCACTAATGCCTTTGACACGACTCCTAGGCACCTTTCACTAATGCCTTCAACACGGACTTTTGGCACCCTTCACTAATGCCTTTGACACGGATCTTCAACACCTTTCACTAATGCCTTCAACTTGATCCTTTAGACATCTTTCACCTATGTCTTCAACACAACACTTCTATGGAGGAAGAAAGAACCATCAACAAGAGAACTTTAGTAGTCTTGATGATGACGAAGCTTGGCAACTCATGGACTTGAGCTTGCTCGACTTCAAGAGGTGGTGATCTCGCCTTTAAGAGGAACCTAGAGAATCACACAAAAACAAACACAAACTACATAGAAAGATCCTTTGGATATGAGGTTAGAGAGTTTAGAACACTAAGAGAGAATGTGTGTGAAAGGGGTAAGTTATAATGAAGAAATGGCTCACTATTTATAGATAAAAAATCACTACTGTTCCACGGATCCCACGGATCCCTTACATGAGGGATCCGTCCAGTGTATTTCTGGGGATCCGTAGGACGCTCCCCCTAAATGGGTTATGGGTCATGGATCATGGGTCATGGGTTATGGACTTTGAATCATGGGTATCCAAATAGATACAATGTATCTATAAGATGCAATGCATCTAGTCAATGGGTCATGGGTTAGCTCCATGGGTTATGGATAATACCCATTATGACTTCATGCATGATGTCATGCAATGGGTCATGGGTTATGGATCATGTTCCATGGGTATGGGTCATGGAATTTGGGTTTTACCCAACTACATTCAATGTATCTAGTTTAATGGGTCAAGTATTTAGATTCTTACCCATTACATTACCCATTATAATACATACTAAGTATGTATATATATGCCCATTATGTAAACACTAGTTGTTATACATATGTATTTCTATAACGTGAAAACACTATTATTTGTTTAGTGTTTTATATGAAATGTAAGTGGGTTAGTAAACTATTGGCTCAAACCATTTACGTATTTTATTTGTTATGTTAAAATGATTTTACTTTTGTTATCGACATAACATTAGAAGATCGTAAAATATAAATGAACGTTTTTACGGCTTATTTGTATTAACAATCTCCCCCTTTTTTGTTGATGACAAAACATAAGACTATTTTAAGGAAAAACTAAAATTCGTAAAAGTTTGAATTGGAGTTTTTCCTCTCTTCTCCCCCTTTTTGTCGAAACAAAAAAAGCGTCGAAAAGAAACTAACACATTGTTTTAAGAAAACTATGTAAAAAGAGAAAAATATGAAAGCTAGAGAGTAAGAGAAGAGAAGTATTCTCGTCTTAGCTCCCCCTTGACGGGTCCATCCCTTTGTGAGGGCGTCAAGTAATTAGAAAGACTAAGCGAGTGCTTTGCAATTATGTTTGCAAATAGTTTCGTCTTTTTGACGAACATGCTTCCCCTTGACGAGTGCTCCTTTGTAAGGAGGACGTCATGCAGTTATTATAAACCTATGTGAAAGTATTGCAAATGATTTTGCAATTTTTTGCTTTGACATGAAGCTCCCCCTAGCTAAGGGTGTCAAAGTCTTCATGTGTATATTGAAAAATCTACAAAACAAAGATTAGAAAACAAGTATATGATGCATAATTTCCTGCAAATGAGACTCAAGTTAGTAATAAAAAAGTCTTCTGTTGCACGGATCCCACGGTTCCTCCCTTGGAGGGACCCGTCTAGGCTAAAATGAGGGATCCGTCTGCCTGTAAGCTTAAGACAGCAATGGTGATGGAAAATGTGAAGTTAACATAAAAAATGAGATATGTATTAAGGCACCAAACATATCCTCAAGAAAATATGGCATATAACATGTAATTTCATTCAATAAAAATACGAGAAATGATCTACATATCTCTAAAACTAAGAGAATGACTCAAACATGTAATACATTTTCTACTAATTCTAAGAAGTGACGGAAATCTAAAAAGCATCAATGTTATTGAAATCTAAGGATGAGTAGACTTGTTGATTTGGTCCAATCGTTTAAGGAAATGATTAAACATGAAATACAACTCATTTCGTACTTCTTGAACAAGTCCTTGGGTGAGTTGACAATTAGAGCAATTATTGTCATGACTAGGAACCGGAGGAGGTGGGATGTTTTGAGGAGGCTCCACAAAGGATGGTGGAGGTGTGTTGAGCAACGTAGGATGTGGTTCCACTAAAAATGAGGGTGATGATGCACGAGTTGGTGGTGGTGATGGAAAGTTGGTGATTCCTTGTCTCCAAAGATGGACCATTTGGTGATGAAGGTGGTTCCCTATTTAGCGAGAAGGTTGGTGAATGGGAATTCCTTGGTGGTGAGATTTCTAATGAGTAGAGATTTGGATGAGAAAGAGGTTCGGTAAAGGAATGTAGTCTAGGTTCTAGAAATGAAGGCTTGGGTGTTTTACAAGAGCTAGGTGCGTTTGGTTTAGTGCTTGATGAAGCCTTTTCCAATTCAAAAGGTCGAATGCTAATTCTAGCAGTTCTTTTAGCTATTGTTGATTGAGTTTGTTGAGGGGGGATTCTAGCATTTGGACTTCTTATGGGTGATGACTCAGTGGATGATATCTCATGGACCATATGAGCATTCTTTTTGGATGAACCTTTGGTTGAAGAGTTCTTGCTAGATGCTTTAGTCATAGTAAAGGAGAGGGTGTAGTAGAAGTCTTAACTACTGATTTTTGGATTGTGGTATGAATACAGGCTTAAGCTCCTAAGAGTGCTTGGTTTATAAAGGATAAAGTTGAGTTAATGAATTAAATTCTTGACCACTAAGAAATTTGGCATGCACTAAGGTCAACTATGGTGTTGTTCTACTCTAGGGAGTTATTAAATGGTAAGCAAAAGTGTTTAGATTACCAAAGAGAGTTTGAATTTGGAAGAAAAGCTGATCACAAGCTGTTCTGTAGACCTGGATACCACGGTTCCCTCTTATTAGGGATCCGTCTAGTTATAAACTAGGGATCCGTCTATCAGACAACAAAGTGGTGAAGTGATTATGCTCTTTTAAGGTCTAGTACCTATAAATCTTGAGGGTTTGACTTTCCTTAGATGTCTTAAATGGTATATGACTTAAATGTGCAACCATAAGGAGTGAGGATACCTAATGATGGCTTTTGGTAGGAAAATGGACTTTTTGAGAGTGCAACTAAGTATTTAAGGATGATACTATTGATTTGAGGATGACAAATGAGGATAATTGATCCTAGAGATCAGATGGTGGCTTAAGAAAAATTTGGAAAATTCCTAAAAGAATAAGAAGAAATGAAAAACTAGTTTTAAGCCTATTTTGAGGTAAGGATTACTAAATCAATTTGCTAAAATTGAGAGAAATATCAAACTAAGTGTCTTGAGATGTGAGGAACAATGTGTGAGCATTGGAGCAGAAATATGGTGAGTTTTGGTGAAGTGATAAATCAAAAATACCTAGAGTGTGTTCCTATGTTAGCTATGAGTGAGTGTGAGACCTACTAAGTTTAAGGAAGACTTAAGTGCTCCTAAAGTATCATGTTTAGCTAGTGTGATAAGGTCTAGAGGATTGTATTGAAGTGAAAGTGTAATAATTCCTTGTCTGTTTGCCCGGGTCCCACGGTTCCCTCATCTGAGGGATCCGGCTAGTTATAGCTCAGGGATCCGGCTACTGCTGACCAGTAGCTTCTCAGCAAATGTGCAGTTTTTGCACTCTTTAGCAAATACTCATCCTAATCATTTCTACATTTAATAAACATATGCAAGCAACAAATATTGTGGAAAACTAGAAGGGGGGGGGGTTGAATAGTTTTGCCGATTTTAAGTTAGTTTCAAAAACTTTAGATTCGTTAATATGTGAGATCTTATGGATGTAGAGAAAGTATAGATCTAATGATAAAGCAAGTAAATAAAGTAAAGCAAAGGGATAGAAATGACACAACCGATGTATAGTGGTTCGGCTACTGTTAGGAATTGGAAATTCCATAAGTAAAGTGTCGGTCACCCCAAATATTATCTAGCATAAGTTAGCTCGTAGACATATCATTAGTTACGTTATTAAGTAGTTTATTTGTTAGTTTGTAGCGTAGTTTAGTTTAGTGCAACACCGTGGAGGAAGGACGGGTCTTTACCCACTGTATGCCTGATCCACAGGCCGATAGGAGGTCGTGTATTGTGTAACTATAAATACCCCTTGCATCCATGGAAGGGGTGTGGCTTGGCAATCTAACCTTTTACATTTTATTGAACCAACTCTCTACCAAGAACACCATCACTCTACTTTCTCTCCCTAAAATGTCTAACATGTATTTTGATCATCCAAGACCACCCGAATCATCAAACACAATAATATTTACGATCCTACAATTGGCATCAGTGCCAGGTTGTTTGTGTTTATCGATTTTTTGTGGTTCGAATAATGTCACAAAACTGTTTCTACCACGTTTTTTATGAAACTGGAAAATTTTTTTCCTTAATTATTTCTGGTAAACAGTTTTCTGTCTTTCTGTGTATCCAAATGGTCAAAAATTTCATGTGCTGTTATGTACAGTTTCATTTATCTGTTTTCTTTGGTACTTTAGTCCAATCTTAAAAGGTGAATGACAACTTTATTATTCTTATGAATTTTTTAGTACCATTTCTGTAAATATGGTCATATTTTTGTGGTCAATATGGGTTCTTTGAAGTATTTTTTTCTGGGTTTTACATCATGGATGAAGAAATGGTCAGAAGTTTTCTATGATGCGTATTGATGAAAAAGAAAAACCAGACCCTGTTTTCTTGGAAAGTACAATATGCGAGTTGTATACTCGCATTTTCTAATGCGAGTTGTTACAGTGAGCGAGTTGGTAACCAAAACAGGTGCGAGTTGTGTACTCGCATAATTGTATGCGAGTTGTGTAAAAAAAACGAGTTGATTTTTGAGTCAACTCAAGTCAAAAGCGACTTGCCACTCAGGGAAGCGACTTGTTACAAAACCATGAAAGCGAGTTGTTAACTAAAGTCAAATGCGAGTTGTCAATGTTACAAAATGATGCGGTTTACCAACTCGCTTTGAAAAAATTTGCTACGATTTGACAGAAAGGATAAAGGAGACGTATGACCACGACCAAGACCACATACCAACAACTCCAAAGACCTCAGTTCATATATACAACATCAGTCCATGAGTAACCTTAACAGTGCAAGGTTAATCGCAAAATGAAAGAGAGGTCGACACAAATAGCACATCACCAACATCTGACTCGATAACACAGCCATGTACGGGTATAACAACCACATCAGACTTTAATTTCCATCTAACCTCAAGACTCGAAACAAAAGAAATATAAAATCATCTCTAATCTCATATTGGTTTCAATAGTTTTTTGCAATCTTCTCAAGATTGTTCTAATTGAACCATTATCCTCATAGATCTATAGAAGCTTTGCTCCAATTAATATTCGAATCACAAAGAAAGATTATAACAAGTATGTTATATCTTGTCTTTGATTCGTTTCATGACTTTAAAAGGAAAAAAGAAATCGAATACAAACATATATTACACCTACCCGAGACCATATTCTAATGATCTTGAAGTTTTTTTCACTGATTTCTTGATTCGGATTATTGAGCTCATGATGACAAGGTTTGGATTAGGATGTATTTTTAGTTGAGATTCATTCTTGTTGATGATTGTTGATGGGTGAGCAGATTTGTGCAAGGATCTGAGAAAAGAGGAGCGTCTTTTTATTTGTTGGTAGGCGTTGTGTTTAGTGATTAGGGTTAGTTGGATAATTGAGCTTATATCTAGGTCATTGTGTTTTATACCGGTTATATTGAGTGTTGGGTGAATCAGGTTTATCATTTAACTTGGATCGGGTTATAGTGTTTGAACGGGCCTATACGGCATAGGATTGGATTGGACTGGACGTGTGCTTTGGCCAATGATTGGGCTACAAGTGATGGAAAATTGAACGCATTCATAGATTAAGCATCCGAATTTTTGGTCTAATGTTATTTAGCCAAAAAAAATTTGATACTCATTTGTAAAATGATTGGTAATGTTGGTAGTTTGGTTCTATAAATTTTCACGGGAGGATACACAACTCACGGATTGAGGTAAATTTGAATAATGACTACGGGGTTTTTGTACGGTATTGTTGATGCGAATTTGAAGAGATATTTCATGGGTGATCATATTTATCTTTGAGACGATGGTTGGTTGGTTGCATGTCTCAAGATAACTTGTTGGGGCATATCTATCACTTTATGTGATTATGAATTGACAATCTGGTTATAACTGATATAAGGAGTTACGTCGCCATGCTCACAGTGTATAACTATCATCTTAAGGAAGTTGTAGTACTTAGTGTCACACGGCGTTGTGGATTGTTCAAAAATATAGAACAAGCAGTAAGTCACTAAGTTGGGATGTCTCCTTTCTTTTCACGTTAGTCGTATCGGGTTATCTCCATATGTGGTCATTACTATTGATGAATCAATGGAGGTTCAATTTCAGCAATTCCCATGAGATATTCGACGCCACGTAATGTCAATGATACTTCACAGTCTAAGCAAAATCTTTCAAGAATCTTCAGCGTCTGTTATGATTTTTCAAGATGTTTGCTTATGACAAGAACTTCTCGTGCAAATGGTCGTACACGTTATGATGCTTCCGAAAGTTCGAAACCATCATGGGGGAGAAACATGTACTTTGATGTTTTACGGTTAACCTCCATGGAAAAGGAGTGTATACTACTTGACTTAGAATGGTTTATGAAGATTGTCTACATTCGGGTAAAGAATTGTTGATGTTGAAGGTGATTTGTTGATGAACCGCTGCATGTCCCCTAAAACAGATATTCTCTGAAACCAAAGTTGTCATAACACATTCAAGCTGACATTGTTTACGGTTTTGTCTTGATTTTGTAAAATCCCGTGAAAGAAACTATTTCTCGGTTTAAATCATCGACTTGTAAAATCCCGTGACAATGGAAACATCCGCGTAAAAGTAATGTGCATTTCCGGATCTATCTTACGGTTTATTCTTGGTTTTGTAAAATCCCGCAAAAAAACTATTTCTCGGTTTAAACTATAGAATTGTAAAATCCCGTGTTGATGGCTTCATCCTAGAGAAAGGGAAAGTGTAATTCTGGATCTTATTGATGCTGGTGCTATGGTTTCCGCTTCGAAGAAGGGATAAAAGGGTGTATTTCATGAAATGGATGTGTGTTTGGATATTCGTCATGGTAGTTTGGTTATTACAAGGTTTTATGGGGTTATGTGCTTTTAACCATGGTCGGGATGAAACGATTATCAGAGTTCACTTAAAACATCAAAAGAGGCTAGATTTGAGCTTTTAACAAGAAGATGTGACAACGACGTTAATTCAATATTATCTATTTGAGGTTGAAGTGAAATGTCACGGGCGAGTGTACTTAGTATCTGAAGGTATCGGGGATGGATGGATGAAGATTCTTCAAGATCCTTGTTCGAGCTTATTATCAAAAACGAAGACTTGGAAATCTAGTTATTTTTGGGAGTCTTTTTTCTTTAACCACGAGGGGAAATTGGGCTCTTTTTGCCACAAAAATAACTATCACTTTATGGAGTTACATTGTAGTGCTCAGTGTCACATTTAATTGTGGATTTTCAAGAGGTGATGCACGTCTTATACTTGATGGTTGGTTGGTTGAAGAGTATAGAGTACATAGAGAGTACTTAGAGATGCTAATGGAAATTGGCACCGCTCTTTGTTACATATGTACAAGTTTAAGTCACGAGTTCGGGGTAGTTTACTTCAGGGTCAAATTCATCATATTGGGTTTTCTCCATCAGCTGTCACTACAAAGAGCCTACTGAATGATAATGGTGATAATTACATGTTTTGCCAAGAGATGATGAAAAGAGAGAGATTATGACGTTTGAATACTTCAGTTCAAACCTTGTACTCTAAAGAAAAGAAAAGTGTACGTCTCAGTGCGCTTTATCTTCAAAAGAAGAGAAATCTTCTTATGATGTCTGTTCACATCAGTTCAGGCCTCGTACTCCAAAGAAAAGAAATGTGTACGTTTCAGTGCGCATTATCTTCGGAAGAAGAGAAATCTTCTTATTATGACCATTCTCATCCACATGCTTCATACTTTTTCCATGCGCTTCAGTCATCAAGTGAACCGGGCTACCACTGATTGTTTTCTCATTCCACTTGCTCGATTATAATGAAGATGGCAACATCATGGGCTTATTTTACGGGAGAGAAGTGTGAATAGAACATTCGGATGATTTTCACTTATTTAATCAAGAATGGCAACTCTGTATGCAATTCTTGAGGGGGAGAAGAAGTGTGAAATTACTTCATGGTTGATTGATTTATGAGAATAAATGGTCAAACGGCTCCAAACTCATGTAAGAACCGATATTCTTCTTATCGGGTCATCGTTACATGGAGTTTCTTCTAAGAGTCGTTGGTTGACATCTTCACTCGGACTGATGAGTCTATCGACAAAGTGCTTCCGGTTAATGCTTCACGTATACATCAACATGATGATTCTGAACAATCTCTCTGTTCTTGTTTGATGTGATTGGTAGTTTGGTGTTACCATCTTGTGTGTGTTGTTGCGGCACGATTCTTTGATTTCCTTGATGAAAATTTTTCTGTTCTTGTTTGATTGGGAGGGATCTTAATTAAGGGGATTTGCAAGATGTAAGTTAATTGGGATGCTTTTTGGTGATGTTCTTGTGTTTTGGTGAGTTGAAGATTTTAACTATCTAATCCCCAACTGGACAATCTTGAAGAAGGTCGAGTCTACAGTCTGCTCTACATTTTCTGCTACGTGTTAGAAGACTAAAGACGAGTTGCATTTAAAGATCTAAAGACTTCTTCTTATCTCGGGCATTTATTAACAGATTGTCAGTTTAGGGGAGAGCACTAATTGGGGGAGAGTGAAAAGAAAATTTTAATCCCCAATTAGAATTGCTCATATTCTTCAGCAAGTTGATTCTCACAAAGACGTCAAATGTTCTTCTCAAAGAGAGTTCAAGTATCTGGGCTTATAGTATGTTGCTGATTCTGAAGTGTCAAAACGCAGGGGAAGGAGACACATATCTAAACGCGAGTAAACTTGATGAACTTAATACTTCTAAGTAATTGAAGATATCCCGAGAAGACAAATGTTATTACCGCAGAGAAACTCAAGGTTTGACTCATGGCGAGTAAACTTGATGAACTTAATTCTTCTAAGTGATTGAAGATATCCCGGGAAGACAAATGTCATGACCGCAGAGAAACTCAAGGTCTTACTCATGAAAGGCGTTTAGTGTTCTTATTCCAACTATGTGGGGGAAGAGATGGAAGAGTTAGTTTCGGAAGATGAAAGAGGTACACAAGTGTGTGATGATTTTGATGTTATCACAATCATCGGGGGAGAGAGATTGTGTACATTGGGGATGCTCAGCATTTTTACTTGAGGGCTTAATCTGTGATTCAGAGATATAATCACTTATTCCGGTGTTGACATCCACAGAGATTGTCACCCGCTGAGATAATCAGTGATTCGGCCTGCTTCTTCAATGTTATCGGTTATTCTCTCTTTGGGCATTCGGGTACTTCAGATTCTTGAGCTTCATACACTTTCTCCAGGGGGAGAGAAAAGTATACATCGGGGTTATTCTTTGGCTATTGGACTTAATCTGCTACTTCGATGGTATAAGTTTCTTTGTCTTTGGGTATGCGTGTATTCGGGTTCGTGAGCTCTAGTCTAAGAGATTGACTGCATCAATTCAACTACTCGGGGGAAGTGGTCTCTTGACACCTTTTGGAATGGATTGCGTCAGACTTCAGTGGTTATGAAATTTGAGAAGATTATTTATGAGTGGGATGATACGGTGCTGTTCTTGTTGATGATATAACCCCGAACGATGAATCACGATGATTATTCTTTAAAGGAGCAGCAAGTTCGATGATAATGGTGTGCTTCTTTGTGCACCTGGCTAAGGGAAGCTTGTAAGAAAGCTTTGAAACTGCTCAGCTAAAGGATTTTCGGTTTGGGGGGAAACTGCCAAAGTCTCACTTTCAAGTGGCTCAATTTCTCTCTTTTGATTCAAGAGTCTTGGAAGCTTTGGTGGTGAATGTTTAAGAGATGATGACTTCTATCTTCTACAACGGGGCTGATCGATATCCTTATCTCGGTACTCGTATCATCATCCTCTTTACTATACCATCTTCTCTATCTTTGTAAATAATTATTAAAAACCAAATACAAAAATACAAATCCTTCAAAAAGAAAATAGAAAAATATAAAATCTTCAAAAATCCATAAAAATCAGAAAATTTCAAAAAATACCAAAAATATGTTTTATCTAGACATGTCTTCTGGTATCGATAACATCCGCGGTCTTAGAAATGTCATTCAATAATGGCACGGGACCATAGATGAAGTTCGAGCAGGAGGTGTAAATATTCTTTTCTAAACATGTCAAAAAAAAATATGGCTTGCAGTTATTTCAGACTGTAACCCGTGCTTAAAATTATGGTTTGCTATTATTTCAGATAGCAACCGCTCTTCAAGGAAGGAAAGTGCTGCGCTAAACCAATTTTCTAATATTTCGTGCACTTATCCTAAAACTAATTGAGGAAAGTATGTCGAAGGACTGCTGTTCCTACACAAATGTTTTTTCGTCTAAAATTCTTCAGAAAAATATTTGTTGTGCTTTCAAAATGGTGGTAAATAAGTTGCTTTAAAAACAATCAGTTTCAGAGTTTTTATTAAAATTGAAAACTCAATCAATGACTTCAGCGCTTTTAAAATTTTCAGAAAAATAAGTCATTGATTGAGGGGGAGAATGTTTTCAAATCTATATCATCTAACGAGATTATCTAATTATCCTGTATGCTTAATTGAAAATGAAGTTAACCTACATTGAAGGACTAGGTGCCTAGGATATGATTATTAGGATTAGATGATTAGAGTTTGATAAACACATTATTCCCATGCCATATATGATCTGATTGATATGTTGAATTGACTGTTATTAGTCGATTGCTGTTTGGGTGATGTCGACCACCATATATCTGTTTGTGTCCACTAACATATGCAGGTATATCGGTATATAAGAATGTTCCCGATCCGGATCCCATAATTGAAGACGATTGGATGCCGAACGGAAAGGGTAACTATTTCTTGGGTTGACAAATGAAGAAACGGAGCTTAATTGGACTTAAATGTAGAGTTGGCATAAATGCAACGTAAGAGGTGTCACTGCATCAGCAGATGGTTTTCTTCTAAGTGATTGAAGAAACGGAGCTTAATTTGACCTCAATTGGCATTAAAATGCAACATAAGAAGTCTCACTGCATCAGCAGACGGTTTTCTTCCTGCCCTACAGCAACAACAGAAGCTTCTCAATCACCTAACGTATCTTTGTGCAGGATACCATTTTTAAACAATTTTAAAAAAAATTTGATTAAATTGTTTTGAAAATGGAAAATATTGTCTTGAAAATTAATTGGACTTAAATTTGAAAATCACCGGACTTCATTTTATCAAAAACATAAGTCACTCAATCATCGACTACGGTCATCGATTGAGGGGGGAGAGTGATTTAAAATATATTATTTTCAAACAATATTTCTTCATAAAAATCCGGCTTGTACAACATAAAGTGGTGATCTAAAGACTTAATGTTATGTCATGGTATGATTTTTCTTTTGAATCAAGGTCTTTCAAAATGAAATTTTTTCTGTTCTTGTTTGATTGTGAAATTATTTTATTTTACTTAAAGATCTCTTAAAACTATCATACCTGACACTAACAATCTTTAATGTCTTAAAATGGTCCTTATCTGTCATTTTTAAAAATTAAATCTTGCCACGTCTTTCCCTAAAACTTTCTAAATGATTTAAATCAATCGGGATCCAAAATCTCAATTGGTTTGAAATTTTTGATCGGGGGAGAGATCGTGATTTAAATCTCAAATCTGTTTTAATGGAATTGGTTTTAGTCCTTTAAAGGCACTCCTGCCTCCATGTGCCAAACAATCTCAATATACTTAATGCACATGTTGAGGAGGAGCATTTATCCAAAAACTAGATGAGTATTTAAACAAGGCACATTTTCTCCAATGTTTTCTAAACCTTATTAAATCACTTGGGATCCAAAATCTCAAAGGGTTTGATATTTTTGATCGGGGGAGAATTTGTGATTTAATAATGAAATTTGATAAAAGGTGATCGATTTGATTCAAATGTGCAGGCTGCTCTCTCATATGTGCTAAACGCTTTCGAATCTCGAAGCACATATTGAGGGGGAGAAAATGGTTTCTTAATGGCTTGTGTGATTGTGAATGTGCTTCAAAAGAACTCTTTCCTCTATGTGATAAAATGATTTCAAATATCCTATGCACATATTGAGGGGGAGAATTTACCAAGAAAATCAAATGACTTTTTCTATGAAAATTGTGATCAAAGAAAATATTTCAAAGTCCTCTTGCCTCCATGTGCTAAACAATTTCTAAATCATATGCACATGTTGAGGGGGAGGTTTTCTAAATGATCAAAACTATTAAGGTACAAAATGCTTTGATCTCGTATCATAAGTGTAGAGTCCGTAGGTATGATGAAAAAAGGAGAAAAATGAGGATATGGGAAGAGTGCGGACTAAGACAGAGCTAGTACTGGAATAAACCCAACAAGGTTCTAGTAATGAAGTCTCGGTAAGCACTGAAGGGGTTGAAGAATGAAAAAGAAATGAAATGAGAAAACGGTGAAAAGAAATAGCCCTCCAATAATTCAACCTTAGGGCAGACACCGGGTTCAATATATATGCTACTGGTGGTTACTAAGGTAACACTGGTATTGAAGACAAGACATCATGGACCCAGTGACGCACTGCACTAACCTTCCCAAGCTACTCAAGTTCCTCTTAAAAGGGCTTGTTTCATTCTCACGGGGAACCGACATTATCTATCGACTTTCTCTTAGAGATTGTTGATATTGAAGAAGGAGACCCTCTCCCTAGTCTCCGGCATAGGAACCATATGAGCACGATTGAGTCTAGAGCCAAGAGATCATCCACAATATCTCATTAGGACACTAAATTCTTGAAGACTTGCTGTTTCACACAATGTGGAAAGTAAGAATATATTAAGAGTCCTACGCATTATCCTTGTGGTATTGCCAGAACATCCGAGTGATATGTAAAAGTATTCACGATGAAGATGGAAATCCTTCTAGAGCCAACATCAAACAAGCTCTTGGTGGGTGACATGTGAGATCTTTTCTAAAGATCAAACTTGTGACAACTGGATAGAAACGATGGGGTGATTCACTTGTGAATCAACCTTGGTCCAGGAAAAGGATTGACGGATACCTTTGAAAAACCGGTCATTGTGCTCAAAAACTCTTTTCTCTAGCACTTCGACTGTGTATTATGTTTTCAAATTAAAAGGGTATTTATGATTGAAAGGGGGGGGGGGTTGAATAGTTTTGCTAATTTTAAGTTAGTTTCAAAAACTTTAGATTCGTTAATATGTGAGATCTTATGGATGTAGAGAAAGTATAGATCTAATGATAAAGAAAGTAAAAAAAGTAAAGTAAAGGGATAGAAATGACACAACCGATGTATAGTGGTTCGGCTACAAGGACACATTCCTTGCCCTACTCCACTCCCTGAGT
This sequence comes from Chrysanthemum makinoi, assembly GCA_910596185.1. Taxonomy (NCBI): domain Eukaryota; kingdom Viridiplantae; phylum Streptophyta; class Magnoliopsida; order Asterales; family Asteraceae; genus Chrysanthemum; species Chrysanthemum makinoi. The sequence continues at coordinate 210,916,272 of OU343221.1, read as the reverse complement.
CACCTACTCGAGAGTTCAAGCACTATGTCAACAAACTCCTTCACTTGGCGGAGAAGCCTTCACAACGTTGCTTACACCTTTTTCCGGTACAAAGCTAGATACCGAGTCCGTAACACGGTGGACCAAACCAACACGACTATTACACAACAAATATGTGAAATATCAAATACAAGATCTTCGCTATAGAAATATTGCGGAGTGACAAATCAATCAAGGACCCCTTACTTGGATGACTTGTAGAATGCTCGTGATCTCGCCTTAGAGAAGGACCTATATGAGAATCACAATAGAAAGAAAGAAGAACAACTCTCTAGATCAAGTGATCTATATGTTAGAAGAGAATGAGAGTGTTTGAGAGATTTATTAAGAAGAGGGGTGAGTTAGAATGAAGAAATGGCTCTCTATTTATAGGCAAAATCTTCCAGTGTTCCCCAGATCCCGCGGATCCCTCCCACTTGGGATCCGTCTAGTGTAATCCTAGGGATCCTTGGGACGCTCCTCTTTGCCCATGGGTTTTTTGGTTATGGGTCATGGGTTATGGGTTGGTCCATGGTTTTTCCTTAGATTCAATGTATCTAAGTATACATTGTATCTAGCCAACTTGGGTATGGGTTATGAACCATGGGTTATGGTCCATGGGTTGTGGTTTTTACCCATCCTAATAAACTATTACAACAAATAATTAATTACAATATTTTTGTATTTAAATGGCTATATGTAAATGATTTGCAAAAATAACATGTATCCTTATAATTGTACTTAAGATAACATTATATTTGTTATCAACAAAACACAAAGAGATCGTAAAATATTAATAAACGTTTTTACGGTTTATTTGTATTAACAAATATGACGCATAGTAAGTAAAGGCGACTAGAATGTAAGCAAAATGAGTGGGACCGACTTCTTGATTGTGATTAAGTTGTCGTAAAATTCTCATTTTTCGGGTTCCCAGGTTAGAATGTTTTAGTTTATGTTATGCCATCTATTACGAGCTACGTCCTAAACTACATAAATATTGTTTAGATTGTTTACAGACCAATGTTCATAAATTGTTCACAAATTAAGGTCTACGACTTTACCTTCCTCCCATTCAACCTCCCACTCTATCTCTATCTCCATCTCCATCTCCATCTCCATCTCCATCGCCTCTACTCTTCACTCTTTACCCCACCACCCCTACTTCTTCTTCTTCTTCATGAGGAAGTTAGCAAAACACTTGAACATGCCCTTGGTTTGTTGGAATTCTTGTGAAGGGCTCGAGACTTCTGTCAGTTGGTCAATGTATGCTAGGGGTCGAGTTAGACATTGCCAATGGGGTTGCTACCTTCTCCTTCTCTTTCTCTTTCATCCAATGAATCCGTTGGTGGGTGAGGTCTCTTGCCATACCACATAATCCTTGTAGTCTTTCCATCAGACAAGGGGAACATAACCTTGTTGCAAAAGGTATGGTCATTGGAGTAAGGAGATTGATCTAGAGCAAAGACGAAGTTTGCTAGGCGAGTCAAGAGCATGGCATATGGGAGTACCATCTTGTCCGTCCTTTTCACACTTTCCATTCATTTCACCATGTAATAGGCGAGGTTGAAATGAGTGCCGGTTACAAGGCAATAGATCATGAAGCTTAGGCAAGCATTGGGATGATCCTTATTTCCTCCCAAACAAAGGACGTTCTCCCTTAGCACTAGTTCCCATTTCTTGTATAATGGGAACATTTCCGAAAGCTCCATTTGAAACGGATCTCTATAGATCACCTTGGACTTTCTAGTGACTCTTGATGGAGAGGCTCTTTCCATGAAGACGGTATATCTTACCGTAGTTGCTTCCGGGATGGGTGTGAAGTATACCTCGTAATGATCCACCATGTCATGAAGCTCGGCCAATGACAATTCATTTGAGTACATACATACTCCGTGACATGGGATACGAAGTATCCTAGCAAACTCTTCAAGAGTGAAGGTGAACTCGTGCTCATTGATGATAAAGGCTATCGAAATGGTTCCATCTTCATTTCGAATGATTTGTTAATACAAATAAGCCGTAAAAACGTTTATTTATATTTTACGATCTTCTAATGTTTTGTCGATAACAAACGTAAAATCATTTTAACGAAACAAATAGAATACGTAAATAGTTTGAGTTAATAGTTTCCTAACACATTTACGTTTTCACATAAAACACTAAAACAAGTATAAATGATTTTATGATTTAGATACATATGTACAACAACTAGTGTTTACATATTGGGTTAGCATATGCTTAAACTAAGTATACTAAAATGGGTAAAAACAAGTATATACTAAATGGGTAAGAACTAGCAAATGGTATTGACCCATAACCCATGGTTTTATATATACCACTTAACCAAGTTCATTGTATCTAGAAAGAAAACCATTGATCAACCCATAACCCATGACCCATGAGCCATAACCAAAAATACCAATGGGCAAAGAGGAGCATTCCACGGATCCCTAGCTTTGTGCTAGCCGGATCCTAAGTGGAAGGGATCCGTGGGATCCGGGGAACAGTAGAGAATTTTCTCTTTAAATAGAGATTCATTTCTTTCTTTCTATTCATGACTTTTCACACATACTTCCCCAAGTATTATAACCCTCTAACCTCAGATCCAAGTGATCTATGTAGATTGTCTTTTGTTTTTGTGTGATCTTCTAGGTTCCTCTTAAAGGCGAGATCACCACTTCTTGAAGACGTGCAAGCTCAAGTCCATGAGTTGTGATGCTTCGTCATCATCAAGACAACTAAGGTTCTCTTGTTGATAGTTCTTCCTTTCTCCATAGATGTTGAGTTGAAGGCATTAGTGAAGAATGCCGAAAGTGTTAAGATGAAAGCATTAGTGAAAGGTGCTCTTCATTAGTGTCAAAATATTAGTGAAGAATGCTAAAGGTGTCAAGACGAAGGCATTAGTGAAGGGTGCCAAGCGTTGTGTCAAAGGCATTAGTGAAAGATGCCGAAGAATCAAATCAAGTCGCATTTGGGAAGAATGCCTAGGTCGTATAATCGATGAGGTGCATCGTTATACACATAAGTATTTATTTATTTCCAAGGATGGTGATATCCTTGATGATGGTGTAACAAGGAGTTGATCTCCTTGATATTAGGTGTTGTGTTGTGAAGGGTAGTAGTTCCTCCATAGTAATGGAACTAGGTGCTTAGCCTAGTACCTAATAAAGGGTAGGCGACGTTGTGATAGGATTAGTTCTCCTTGGTGTAAAAGAACTCGGTGGTTAGCCTAGCACCGTATAAAGGGTAGGCGACGTTGTGTTAGGTGTGGTTCGCCTTGGTGTGAAAGAACTCGGTATTTAGCTTTGTACCGGAAAAAGGTTAAGCGATGTTGTGAAGGCTTCTCCGCCATAAGGAGTTGGTGTAGTGCTTACGAACACTCGAGTAGGTGACTCGGGGAGTGGAGTAGGGCAAGGAAGGTGTCCTTGTAGCCGAACCACTATAAATAACTTGTGTCGTGGTGATGTGCTTCTTACTCTTTATCTTTCATTACACGTTTATATATCTTTCTATCAACGTCCAACATAAACAACCAAATAGATTGACATAAGTCAATCTAAATATTTAAAAGGAAGTTTTAAATTGGTAAAACTATTCAACCCCCCCTTCTAGTTTTCCACAATTGGCATCAGATCTTCGTTACCAAGTTTCTTAGAGTATGTTGTACTTTAAAAACTTGATACGATCCATGTATGTTTGAAAACTACAAAGAAGGATTATTTTTGTCATATTTTAAAAATCATTATATTGTTTATTGTTGGACAATGATAGAATGCTCTAACATTTTTTTTCTTTAGCATTATTCATACCTGGATTTGGAGTTACCAAGAAGATCATAAAGAATTTATCTAAATATTTCTTTTCGCAAAAAGAATGTTTAGTATTCTTACAACATAAATCTGGAGATTCTAAGAATATCACAAAACATCTAAATACTTCTTTTCTTAAAAAGAATATTTGGCAAAGGTATGATCTTTAATTACTTACCTTTATTGTTATTATTAAAATCTTAGTTGCATGATTTATTAGTTATTATTCTAGTAGTTATTCATATTATAGTCATCATCAAATTATTATTCTCCGACTTATTTTTATAGACTACATTACCAACTCATAATAATGATATCTTGGTTATTTGATAACCATTATCATTATTCATCACAAAGGGTTTATTGACACTCCATCTACGTCAATAAAAATCTATGTGAAACTTCTTACATTATAATAAAATGGGATTTTATTATAATTTTTGAAAAATAATTCCCAAAGAATTATGACCAATTCTTTAAAAGGAAAACTACGTCAAATAAGATTAGCTTAACATCGTCAAAACATCAACCACAAGTTTTAGAACCTAAAACATCAATACTTTAGGCACTTTAGAATTCCCAAATCAAAAGTATCAAGGAATGCTTGAGCTAATTTTTGCTGTCATGCCGGATCCCATGACTTACATTAGCCGGATCCCAAATGAGAGGGATCCGCGCAACAGAAGACAACTTAAATGAAAGAATGATCACTGTGGATGTTCCACAAACTACTTTCCCCTTAAAGACTCACGAACAAAAACCTAACTACTGTTCACAGGAGCAACTTGATCACCTCTCTCAAGCATAACAATCACTTGTGTAAGTATAATCTTCACTACATTGTTGATTTCATTCTTTGATTACTAGGATTACAAGTTCTTCATTTTAGAGGTTGGGTTCAAATGGGTTTGTCATAATTTGTTACCACATTGTTTTCTAATGTAAAAAACCCAGATCCGGACTCAACTAGGGTATAATAACAATGATTGAACAGATGCACAGCGAATAATAATTAACACAATCAAAGTTACCAACAAGGTTTTCTTAAGAAACAATGATCCTCTATGGATCTTTTTCAAACTCTCTAAAGATGTTTCCCTGGAATGTTTTTCTAAGAGTTATTCAATACAAAAGCTATTAGTTCATTTTATACACAAGGAACCCTAAATACACAATAATATAAAATAAATGCATATCACTACCTAAAATAGCTCATGCAAACCCTAACAAACTATATAATACGTGGAATAACTATCTCCGCAGAAACCATCTACACGGTTTCACTACTTCAGTAGAAACTCTTCTTCAGCAGATTCCACGTTCTTCAGCAGAATCCATACACTTCGGCAGAATCCATTCAGCAAAAACAACAGCATAATTCGTACTTCACATAATTCCCAACAATCCTCCCCTAAACTGGAATTTGACTTGGTTAAGTTCCAGTTTCTTGATAGATCTTTAAAACTTCAGAACTTGAGGATTGTGCTTGAACTTCAGTAGCAAAAAACCAAAATATTAACATCTCTATGCTGTTAAAACTTTTGAAACGCTAGATCTTTGCAGCAACAAATGACAACATGTACATCAAAACATTTTAGTTTCATACTATTCTCATCACATCCAGGTGTGTTAACTCCTGTGAGAGGTGAATCATTGAAAATAATGGATTTGATGTCTCTTTACCAATAGCCATCACTACGGGAGTAGCCAAATGTTTCAGTTCGAAAACTATGGTACACTGATAACCATCTGATTTATTAGCAAATCAGCAACCATATAAACGGATTTGATATGTCTTTACCTGTAGCCGTTTGCGCAGGACTAGCCAATCCTTTGGTCACCCAATAGGGCAGCAACCATGGTGAATTGATGACCATACAACTCTCAGCAATTAAGCATGGGTGAGATGCAGACCCTATGATTTTAAGCAAACCATTACAGCTATCAACGGAATTGAGATGTCTTTACCAAAAACCGTTTGCTTTTGGACTAGCCAACTCTTTGATGGAATGTCGTCATCATCATGGTGAGTTGATTACCATTTATGGATTTCCGCAGCCTTTACCACAAGCCATAATCCTGTGGGCTAGTCAACTCTTGTGTTAGAAAGACATGGTGAGATGAAAACCATTAGTTGTGTGGTTATTAACCAACACCAAAACCTGCAAGCAAGAAAGAGAAGAAACTGAACACAGACAGGTTAGACTTTTTTATTTTATTTATTTATTTATTTATTTATTTATTTATTTTTTAAACGAAATATAAAATAAAGAAAAAATAAATAAATAACCAAAACATGGAAAATAAACCATCAAGCATCAGTAGAAACCAAAGACAGTGGTAGTGTTAGCGGAAACACTAAGCCTCCCCTTAAGCGTATGGGGATCCAACATCTGCAAAAATGGTTAGAAGACAAATATACAACAATAAGCCTCCCCTTAGGCTTATGCCTCCCCTCAATCAATGCACCTGACAAAGATTATTGTTCTTGGGTACCCAGAATGAACCTTTTCTTTGAGTTTCCAAGAATAACCTTTTGAGGGCTTAACAGCAGTTGCCACTCCAACTCCACCATGTGCCATATTCATATGAGATACATAAGGTGTATAGGACTGAAAATAAGAACTAGTAGGTCTATAGGGCCTAAGTCTAGCATTACTGTTCCACCAACCAGTAGTAACTGGTGAAGAATATCCTCCACCAAAGGGAACTGGAAAAGGCCTATTAAGCCTTTCGCAGAAAACAGATGCATACACCTTTGGTTTACCAGTAGAAACTGTTTTACCTGCTCTCACATGTGCAGCTTTGGGAATAAATGGAGGAATACTAGCAACATTAGTCCATGTGGGTCTAGAAGTCTTATGGCCAGAGGAAACACCCATCCTATTCTCATGATAATCACAGTCTTTAATAAGATGGAGTTTACTACCACACACAAAACAATATTTCTTCTTAAAAGACTTATTCTTAACACAACTTTGTTTATTACATTTAATCTTATCAGAAACAGAACTAGAAGCAAAATTGTGTTTAACAGAATAAGTAACTGGCTTTGTTTTGGGTTCAACAATATTGGGCTCAGCATTAGCTACTTTGGACATGGGTGTGGTCTTGGGTGTCTGCCTAGATGAGTCAGACTTTTCACTTGAATCACATGAGGCATAGTCAGTGGCCTTTAGGTCTGATGACTTGTCACTTTTAGAACAAGAAACAGAGTCATTAGTTTTGCTACTAAGGTCTGGCAAGTCACTTGACTTTTTGCCATATAAATGGTGTGATCCATCAAAGTCAACTATAATAGAAAGGTCAACAGGCATAAATTCTCCTTTAATAGGACCACGTACAGCATGTAGGTCACCTTCTTTGACATAATTAGCTAAACCTGCTGGTGTAGTATTACGCCCATCATGCCTAGCTTCTAATCCTACATACTTTTTAAAACCTAAACCTATCCAAGAATTAGGAGCTTGACTACCATATAGATGACTAGCTAACTTGTCACCAGAAACTAGCCATTTTTTATGCCTAGCTACTTCAGTATCCAACTTATCTTGCACTTCTTGTTTTTCTAGCTCTACTTTAGCTCTTTCTTTCTCAGAATATTTTAACTCATTTTTAGCATTAGTTAGATCTCTTTCTAACACTCTTATCTTTTCATCATAAGCCAACTGATTCTTTTGAAACCACACTTTTTGTCTTTCTAATGTTTTTAAAGCTTGTTTATAAGCTTCAACTTCAACATAGCATTCATTATATTTAGGTTTCAAAATATCATAGGCTTCCTTAAGTTCATTGTATTTATCACTACAACCAAACACACAATTTTGTACCTGAGAGATGCCCATGAATGCAAAGTGTGGACTGGCAATTTCTTCAGCATAACCTGCAGCATCAGCTTCCTTGCTCATCTTCTTGAATTCAGCCTTTCCACCATACCTTTCTTTGAGTGCATTCCATATACGACTTGCATCATCCATATAACGAAAATCTGCTACATGATTAGCAGGAATAGATCTAAGCAAGGTAGTTCTGGCCTTTGACTCTCTTTGTACAGCAATGTGTTCATCTGTAGTTGTTGGAGGATGAAAAAAGAGATTTCCATCGCGATCACATCCAGTCCTTTTCAAACTGTTGCCATTTTGGATCACCTTCCAGATATTCATATCATTATTCATGATCCAGTGTTCCATCTTCTTAGCCCAAATCTCATACTCATCATTCATCAAATAAGGAAACATAACATCATCCCTATTATTATCAAATTCTGCCATTTTAAAGGTACCAAGATATAAACCAAATAATAAAATACTGATATCGACCCAATAATTAGTAGGAACCAATAATCAAACAGCAGTAACCAGTAAAAACGATATATCTATCAGCAGGAATGATAAACCATCAGCACAAACTATTTGACCACCAATAATAATTCACCATTTATCCAACAGATACACGCCACTTGAAAATCAATCAAGCAGATACGTAACCCACTATATCACATAACCAATTAGAAATTCGCATCCACTTTTGACCATTAGCAGTGATCAATCAGACATAGGGCAGTACAATTAAATGCTCAATCAGTTATTCATGAGCATTAAATATAGTGGGGACCAGCAAAAAACTTTGAGACTAGCGTGAATTGTGTGAATCAAAAGACCAAATGAATGGGGACCAGCAGACCAATCAATAAACTACTTGTCTCACGTGAACCAATAGGCAATCAAAGTTATTTAATCCTACCAAGTGACCAATCAAAATGCGAGACTATTGTAACAATTATGCAGCGCATCACACCAGATCATCCACCTTGAATTTAATGCTGTTGATACCCACGTGACCTCTTCCAATTCAGTAAAATCACTTGTATATCCAATAGAAAAACGAGCCCCACATATGATTAATGCTTCCAATATATTATACCCTTTGTGTATTATCACACGTACTAACTCCAATAGTCGACAAATAAACAATATCAAAATAATATTGATAGTGTACACACGAAAAAATACCTGCTGTTTTAATCAGTACCTTTTGCCTGCTGTCTCTTAATTTTAACGCCTGCTGCTGAATACGAATTAGGATAAAAACCCTAATAACACAAAAAAACCTTATAAACCCTAGATCGAGAGCCACCCGCTCTGATACCAATTGAAAAAAACCCAGATCCGGACTCAACTAGGGTATAATAACAATGATTGAACAGATGCACAGCGGATAATAATTAACACAATCAAAGTTACCAACAAGGTTTTTCTCAAGAAACAATGATCCTCTATGGATCTTTTTCACACTCTCTAAAGATGTTTCCCTGGAATGTTTTTCTAAGAGTTATTCAATACAAAAGCTATTAGTTCATTTTATACACAAGGAACCCTAAATACACAATAATATAAATTAAATGCATATCACTACCTAAAATAGCTCATGCAAACCCTAACAAACTATATAATACGCGGAATAACTATCTCCGCAGAAACCATCTACACGGTTTCACTACTTCAGTAGAAACTCTTCTTCAGCAGATTCCACGTTCTTCAGCAGAATCCATACACTTTGGCAGAATCCATTCAGCAGAAACAACAGCATAATTCGTACTTCACATAATTCCCAACATCTAAGATAACCCAAATCAAAGAATTAACATTGTTAATACAAATTAAACTCATTTCTTGAATTCAATAAAAATGAATTAAGCAAAATTGTGATCAAACCCTCTAGGTTACTATTCATAATTAACACCACATTGTGGTTGCATTGTTTAGGAACAATCATGCCAAGCAACAAGCAACAAGATTACCAAGACACCGCCCACTACATACCCATGTATCATAGGAAAGATGGTCTAAGTCCGGACGATAGGAAGGCCTTTAAGTTGCTTGAAAGGAGACTCTTTCATGAAGGTAGAGTTGTTGATCCATCATTTCTTGCAAATACTGACATAAGGGAAGTTTTTGCAACTATTGGGTTTGAGTGTTTATTGGATATAAACGAGCATATTTGCCCGGTCTTTGTGCTTGAATTTTACAAGACAATGGGTATAATTAGAAATGATGATGGGTCCATCTCAATTGAATTCACCATCAATGAGCGAGAGTTTAGTCTTTCACTTATAGAGTTTGGAAGAATTATAGGGGTTCTGTATCAAGGTGTCTGTATGTACTCCAATGAATGGTCTTTGGAACAACTACCCACAATGGTTGATCATCACGAAATTTATCACGCAACAATCCCGGAAGCAACCACAGTAAGAGACACCGTGTTTTTGCCAAGAGCATCCCCATCAAGGGTTACTAGGAAGTCAAAAGTAATCTATAGGGATCCTTTCCAAATGGAGCTCTCGGAGATGTACCCGTTGTATAGAAAATGGGAAGATGTGATTAGGGAAAATGTGGTGTGTCTAGTAGGAAACAAGGATCACCCCAACGCATGTCTAAGCTTCATGATCTATTGTATAGTGACTGAAACTCACTTAAACATTGCCTACTACATGGTCAAGAGAATGGCAAGTGTAAGAAGCATAGACAAGATGGTGCTTCCGTATGCAATGCTTCTAACCCGTCTTGCCAAATTCATCTTTGCATTAGACCCTTCCCCACAATCCTTGGATCATAGCTTTTGCAATAAGGTTATGGTACCATTAACCGAGGGTAGAACAACAAGGTTTATGGTGGAAGGCAAAAGGCCACACCCACCCACGGATTCCTCGGACGAAAGGGAGAGGCAAGGAGAAGGTGAAGGGAGTAGTAGCAACCCACTCAAAAACATCAATCTTGATCCCTTGGACTACATTAACCAATTTCCAAACATCCTTAATGAATCACCCGAATGTCAACAAACCAAGGGAATCTTCAAATGCTTCGCCAATTTCTTGAAGAAGAAGAAGTGAAGATAGTTTGATAAAGAGTGGAGGACGGGTGAAGAAGTGAAGAAGGAGGAGAAAGGTAAGGTTTTAGGAATCAAACGTATGATGAACAATTTCAAACAATGGTTTGTAAACATTTTAAATTATGCTTGTAGTTTGTAGGTATTGCCATATCTTGGCACTAAACAATCCTAACTTAGGTACTTTGAAAATGAGATTTTACGACCCCTTGAGTGGTCGTCGTCACTCATTCTAGGAATTTTAGCTCTTCCTACCTTGATATACATTATATTAGTTGTATTATTGCATTTAGTCCCCATAGAAACAACTAGGAAAAGCATTTGCTATAAAGTGCAAAGATGCACATTTCCTGAAAGCTCTCTGATCTGCAGTGGCGTTGATCCGACTTTTGAACGGTCGGATCCCTCCCATAAGGGAACCGCGGGATCCGTAGCATCTGATATGAAATACAGATTTGGCTACACCAAAATAGTCTATTAGATCACCTCAAACAAGTCAAACATAAGATACTAGAGCCAACTAAGTCTTTCTCAAATAGTTGAAAATCTCACTCTCATCCATGGTTTATCTAGGATATATTTTTGAAATATTTTTGATTTATCAACTAGTCAAAACTCACCATTATTCCGCTCCAACACTCACACATTATCTATCACGCTTCATACCACTTAGTTAGGTCTATCTTTCAATTTTAACAAATTGATCTCAATCATCTTTTAATCAAAATTAGGGTCAAAAATTAGTTTTTCATTTCTTTTTATTTTTAAGGATTTTAGTAAATTCCTCTTAGGACATCATCTGACTTCTAGGACTTGTTATCACCATTTCTCCACATCAAATTAAATGGAATCTTTGTCAAACATATAGTTAGACTAACAAAGGTCAATTTTCTTGGCAAAAACCATCATTAAGCACCATTACTTGTTATGGTTGAGGATTTGAGATATCCAACAGCTAAAGACGTCAAAATTAAGTCAAAACCTCGAAATCCATTAATAATAAACCTTACTAAAGCATAATGATTTCACCTAAATCCTGTCTGATAGCCGGATCCCTGGTCCTTAACCAGGCGGATCCCTGCTGAGAAGGATCCGCTGGATCCGTAGATGCAGAAAGCATAAATCAGCTCCTATATTCAAATTCATGTCACCTTTTGGTTCTCTAACCACTTTTAGCATACATTAATTTTCCTCCTAGAGCTGATCAAAACCTCAAGAGCATGCTTAGTCCTCTAAGTGGCCAAAAATTTAATTTCCAAATTCAAATTATCCTTTATAAACCAAACAACCTTAGGTTTATGGCATCATCTTCAATTCCCCTTCAAAAAATCAGCAAAAAGAAGCTCACATTAGCATCTTCATCACCATGACTAAGGATCTTAGCAACAACTCTTCAAACATAGGATCATCCAAAAGAAAGGGTCAAATGATCCATGAAATTTTATCCATCGAAACATCTCCCATTAGAGATAATGACTCTAGAATCCCATCTCATCAAACCCATCCAACAAAAGCTAAGAGAACCGCAAGGATTAGCATCAAACCTTTCCAACTAGAAAAGGGATCATCTAGTTCTAAACCAAACATGGCTAGTTCTAGCAAGCCATCAAAACATTCATTCATTGAGCATGGACTACACTCCTTGAATGAGCCTCTTCCTCATCCAAACATATATTCATTGTTCCATTCACCACCAAGAACCTCCCATTCACCAACTTTTTCATTGAATCGGGAACCACCTACAACACCAACTAGCCCATCATGGGAGACAAGGAACAACCTTGATCATATGGAAGAAGTTCCATTACCACCCTCATTTTTAGAACCTCTTTCTACTTCTCAAAATGATGACCCGCAAACACACATTGAGCCTCCTCAAAATATCCAGTTTCCTCCGGGTCCAAACCAAGACAATAATTGCCCAAATTGTCTAAAAACTCAAAGACTTGCTCAAGAAGTACTAAATGAGATAAATTTCATGTTTAATCATCTTCTTGCAAAGTTGGATCAATTCAACAAGTCCACTCATCCCTAGACTCAAGCACATTGTCGCTTTTTAAATCTAGTAATGAGATTAGCGTTAGTAGTATTTATATGGCTAAGTTCATTCTCTTAGTTTTAGAGATTTGGTTGTGTATCTCTTGTTTTATTGAATGAATACTTATATGCTATGATTATTTTGTGTTGTGCCTGTTACATTGTACATATATCTCATTTCCTCATTAGCATTGCTTGACATTTCTTCACTGCTGAAGAAACTGTCACCAGATAGCCGGATCCCTCCAAAACGCCTAGACGGATCCCTCCATGAAGGGAACCGTGGGATCCGTGGTACAGAAACACAAATTGCTACTAACTTGAGTTTTATTTGCAGGAAAGTTTGCACTATACTCTTGTTTTCTAACCTTTACTTTGTAGATTTTCATAATACACATGAAGATTTTGATATCATAAAGCTAGGGGGAGCTTTGTGTCAAACAAAATTGCAAAAACATTTGCAACTTAATACTATTGTTTCATGACACCCCATTGCAACTTTGCAATCTTCAAGGAGAAGCACGTTTTTCGTCACTTAGACGAACCATTTGCAAACATAATTGCAAACACAATTAGTTTATTTTACGTCATGTCCTTGACGCCCTTTCAAAGGGATCGACTCGTCAAGGGGGAGTTAAGACGAGTACCATTCCCGTCACTCGCTCTCTTTATATTTTTTTACACACCTTTTCTTATAAAAATTGTGTTAGTTTCTTTTAACACTTTTTGTTTCGACAAAAAGGGAGAGAAGAAAGTAAAAACTACAAATTCAAACTTTTACGAATTTTAGCTTTTCCTTAAAATAATTTTATGTTTTGTCATCAACAAAAAGGGGGAGATTGTTAATACAAATAAGCCGTAAAAACGTTTATTTATATTTTACGATCTTCTAATGTTTTGTCGATAACAAACGTAAAATCATTTTAACGAAACAAATAGAATACGTAAATAGTTTGAGTTAATAGTTTCCTAACATATTTACGTTTTCATATAAAACACCAAAACAAGTATAAGTGATTTTATGATTTAGATACATATGTACAACAACTAGTGTTTACAGATTGGGTTAGCATATGCTTAAACTAAGTATACTAAAATGGGTAAAAACAAGTATATACTAAATGGGTAAAAACAAGTATATACTAAATGGGTAAAAACTAGCAAATGGTATTGACCCATAACCCATGGTTTTATATATACCACTTAACCAAGTTCATTGTATCTAGAAAGAAAACCATGGATCAACCCATAACCCATGACCCATGACCAAAAATACCCATGGGCAAAGAGGAGCGTTCCACGGATCCCTAGCTTTGTGCTAGCCAGAACCCAAGTGGAAGGGATCCGTGGGATCAGGGGAACAGTAGAGAATTTTCTCTATAAATAGAGAGCAATTTCTTTCTTTTTATTCATGACTTTTCACACATACTTCCCCAAGTATTATAACCATATAACCTCAGATCCAAGTGATCTATGTAGATTGTCTTTTGTTTTTGTTTGATCTTCTAGGTTCCTCTTAAAGGCGAGATCACCACTTCTTGAAGACGTGCAAGCTCAAGTCCATGAGTTGTCATGCTTCGTCATCATCAAGACAACTAAGGTTCTCTTGTTGATAGTTCTTCCTTTCTCCATAGATGTTGAGTTGAAGGCATTAGTGAAGAATGCCGAAAGTGTCAAGATGAAAGCATTAGTGAAAGGTGTTCTTCATTAGTGTCAAAGCATTAGTGAAGAATGCTAAAGGTGTCAAGACGAAGGCATTAGTGAAGGGTGCCAAGCGTTGTGTCAAAGGCATTAGTGATAGATGCCAAAGAATCAAATCAAGTCGCATTTGGGAAGAATGCCTAGGTCGTATAATCGATGAGGTGCATCGTTATACACATAAGTATTTATTTATTTCCAAGGATGGTGATATCCTTGATGATGGTGTAACAAGGAGTTAATCTCCTTGATATTAGGTGTTGTGTTGTGAAGGGTAGTAGTTCCTCCATAGTAATGGAACTAGGTGCTTAGCCTAGTACCTAATAAAGGGTAGGCGAAGTTGTGATAGGATTAGTTCTCCTTGGTGTAAAAGAACTCGGTGGTTATCCTAGCACCGAATAAAGGGTAGGCGACGTTGTGTTAGGTGTGGTTCGCCTTGGTGTGAAAGAACTCGGTATTTAGCTTTGTAACGGAAAAAGGTTAAGCGACGTTGTGAAGGCTTCTCCGCCATAAGGAGTTGGTGTAGTGCTTACGAACTCTCGAGTAGGTGACTCGGGGAGTGGAGTAGGGCAAGGAAGGTGTCCTTGTAGCCGAACCACTATAAATAACTTGTGTCGTGGTGATGTGCTTCTTACTCTTTATCTTTCATTACACGTTTATATATCTTTCTATCAACGTCCAACATAAACAACCAAATAGATTGACATAAGTCGATCTAAATATTTAAAAGGAAGTTTTAAATTGGTAAAACTATTCAACCCCCCCTTCTAGTTTTCCACATGATTCTCATGGTCTTGTAAAACTCTAGTACAAACACCGGAAAAATTTTGCTCATTAATGTTCAAGAGGCAATGGAAGTTGATTCCCGCAAAGACTTGGGGAATGTCGGTGTTGTTGATGAATGAGGGTTCAACTACTCGTCCTTCGTGGAATAATCTCTTTTCCAACATCTTGAAGGCTTTTCGGTCATCCATACTCAACCCATCCTTTCGATGATACATGGAAATTTAATGTGCGGTGTCTTGGTAATCTTGTTGTCTATTGCTAGGCATGATTGGTCCTAAACTTCAAAACCACAATGTGGTGTTAATTTTGTGAATAGTAACCTAATGGGATTCATCACAATTTTGCTCAATACATCTTCATTGAATTCAAAAAATGAGTTTAATTTGTATTAACAATGTTGATTCTTTGATTTAGTTTATCTTAGAAAACAATGTGATAACAAATTGTGACAAACCCATTTGAGGTCAATTTCTAAAGATGAAAATTGTAAACCTATGAATTGAAGAATGGAAATAACAACGTAGTGAAGATTATACTTACACAAGTGATTGTTTCCTTAGAGAAGATGATGAGTTAACTCCTGCGAACAGTAAATTGGGTTTTATGTTCGTGAGTTTGAGAAGGTAAAGTGAAGTATAGAAGTCCACAGTGATCATCTTTTACTTAAACTATCTTCTGATGTGCCGGTTCCCACGGGTCCCTTGAATGAGGGATCTAACTAGTGTAAACTTAGGGATCCGGCATATCAGCAGTTATCAGTTTAAGTAATCTTTGATAATTTTGATTTGAGAGTTCTAATTCTTGGCTAGAGTTGATGTTTATGCTCTATAACTTATGGTTTGGGGTTTTGACGTGTTTTACTAGTACTATTTGACGAGATTCCCTTTTTATGAATAAATCATAATTCTTGGGAAGTTTAAGGATTATGATAAAATCCTATTTTATCATAATATGAGGAGTTTCACATGGATACTTATTGACATAGATGAAATGTTAATAACCTTATGTGAGGAGTGATGACCAAGGCTCTCGAATAGCCAATATATCATTATCACTAGTTTATAGTTTTGTCTATAGAGATCAACGAAGAATACTATTCTTTGATGATGAGTTCAATATAGATAACAACTTTAGTGATTTTTACGAAATCGTAATGAGACTACTAATCTTGATCATGTTTATACAAAATGATATTATTAATTAATCTAGAAAATATACAATAATAATTTATTTGTAAGTAATTTATTAAAGAGCATACCTTTTCTATATACTATTTTTAAGAGAGGAAATATTGAAGCGAAATTCTTCATGATCTTCTTAGGATGCCCAAATCCTAGTATGGAGAATTCTCAACACGGAAAATATAAGAAAGATCTATCATTATCTAACATAATAAAATATGATGATTTTACAATGTGACCTTTTGTTTTTAAGAAATTTCCTTCGTTGTAGTTTTCAATCATACACGGATCGTACCGAGTTTTTAGAGTACAATATACTCTTAAGATACTTGGTAACGAAGCTCTGGTACCAATTGTGGAAAACTAGAAGGGGGGTTGAATAGTTTTACCGATTAAAACTTCGTTTTAAACTATTTAGATCGACCTATGTCAATCTATTTAAATGTGTATGTTGGATGTTAATAGATAAGTATGTAAATATGTAATGCAAAGGTAAAGAGTAAGAAACACAAAACCACGACACGAGTGTTTATAGTGGTACGGCTACAAGGACACCTTCCTTGTCCTACTCCACTCCCCGAGTCACCTACTGGAGAGTTCGTAAGCACTACACGACACAAACTCCTTATGGCGGAGAAACCTTCACAACATTGCCTACTCTTTTTCTGGTACAAGGCTAGACACCGGGTTCTTCCATGAGGTAGAACCAAACCTATCACAACATCGCCTACACATTATCTGGTACAAGGCTAGATACCGAGTTCCATTACTAAGGAGGAACTACTACCCAACACTACACAACACCTATCCCAAAGGAGATCCACTCCTTATGACAACATCGACAAGGATATCAATATCCTTTGACCCAAACTAATCTATCTTGTACATCGACATCCCATATCGAATGTACACCATAGGCATCTTTCACTAATGCCATTGACACGACTCCTAGGCACCCTTCACTAATGCCTTCAACACGGACTTTTGGCACCCTTCACTAATGCCTTTGACACGGATCTTCACCACCCTTCACTAATGCCTTCAACTTGATCCTTTAGACATATTTCACCTATGTCTTCAACACAACACTTCTAGGGAGGAAGAAAGAACTATCAACAAGAGAACTTCAGTAGTCTTGATGATGACGAAGCTTGGCAACTCATGGACTTGAGCTTGCTCGACTTCAAGAGGTGGTGATCTCGCCTTTAAGAAGAACCTAGAGAATCACACAAAAACAAACACAAACTACATAGAAAGATCCTTTAGATCTGAGGTTAGAGAGTTTACAACACTAAGAGAGAATGTGTCTGAAAGGTGTAAGTTACAATGAAGAAATGGCTCACTATTTATAGAGAAAAAGTCACTACTGTTCCACGGATCCCACGGATCCCTTACATGAGGGATCCGCCCAGTGTATTTTTGGGGATCCGTAGGACGCTCCCCCTAAATGGGTTATGGGTCATCGATCATGGATCATGGGTCATGGGTTATGGACTTTGGATCATGGGTATCCAAATAGACACAATGTATCTAGAAGATGCAATGCATCTAGTCAATGGGTCATGGTTTAGCTCCATGGGTTATGGATAATACCCATTATGACTTCATGCATGATGTCATGCAATGGGTCATGGGTTATGGATCATGTTCCATGGGTATGGGTCATGGACTTTGGGTTTTACCCAACTACATTCGATGTATCTAGTTTAATGGGTCAAGTACTTAGATTCTTACCCATTACATTACCCATTATACTACATACTAAGTATGTATATATATGCCCATTATGTAAACACTAGTTGTTATACATATGTATTTCTATAACGTGAAAACACTATTATTTGTTTAGTGTTTTATATGAAATGTAAGTGTGTTAGTAAACTATTGGCTCAAACCATTTATGTATTTTATTTGTTTCGTTAAAATGATTTTACGTTTGTTATCGACAAAACATTAGAAGATCGTAAAATATAAATAAACGTTTTTACGGCTTATTTGTATTAACACACGATTCAAACCACCATTCAAAATTCAGTTGCTAAGACATCCATTACATCCTCTTTTCAATATGACTAAAGCATTTAGCAAAACTTCTTCAACCAAAGGTTCCTCCAAGAAGAATGCTCATATGGTTCATGAGATATCATCAACCGAGTCATCACCCGTCAAGAGCCTAAATACTAGAATCCCTTCTCTACAAACCCAACCAACCAAAGCTAGAAGAACCGCTAGGATTAGTATCCGACCTTTTGAGTTGGAAAGGCCTTCATCAAGCACTAAACCAAACACACCTAGCTCAAGTAAAACACCTAAGCCTTCATTTCTAGAACCAAGACTACACTCCTTTACCGCACCTCTTTCTCATCCAAATCTCTACTCTTTAGAAAACTCACCACCGAGGTCTTCTCATTCACCAACCTTCTCATTAAATAGGGAACCACCTTCACCATCAAATGGTCCATCTTTAGGAACAAGGAATCACCAAAACCATATAGAGGACTTCCCATCTCCACCACCAACTCATACATCATCACCCTCATTCTTAGTTGAACCACAATCTACGTCACTAAACTGTGACAACTGGTAATTTCAAGTCATTTTACAAAATTTGAAAATTTCACTATTCATCTTGGGAATTTACTATTCATTAGTTACTATTCATCATTTTACTATTTATCGTTTTCGAAGTCAATTTGATATTTTGAAAGGGTATTTCAAAATTCTACTATTCACGAAACACTATTCATTCCCGGATAAAATCACTATTCATGAGTCACTATTCATCATTTTCATAAAACTAGGTTTACGAGTATCAAATACGCGTAACGTGGAGGGTTAAGCTGCGTATTCATGGAATATCATCAAGGGCATTTCATATAGGCTAGATTTAGTCTACATATCATCAATAACATCATTTCATATCAATTCATGCATGGATTTGCATTTTTCATTAAACGTTTATTTTCCTATTAAATAAACGCTATCGCGTAATCATTTATTTTGAACATTTGATCCGACACTTCCAAAAATAATCATAATATATTTTTATACTCATTTTAAAACTATGAAAATTATATTATTAGTTTACCCGATGATTTCAATTTATTTTGTATATAAATTGTTATGTATAAATATTTACGACGGTTTTCGTAAATTCAACTTGATAATTATTTATTCACTCAATTCTTGTGAGAAATGTATTTTTATAATTTTTACGACTTCGATATATTTTATTTTGTCCCGTTAAAACCTATTTTTAGTTAACGCTACAATTAATACCTATTTATACCTACAAATTACACATTATACATAACAAATAATGCATTTAATTATCAAAACTACCCAACAAAACCCATAAACACCTCATAACCGGCCACATGATCACAACAAGTGACCAAATTGGATTTTGATACTTCAACTTTACACCTAGCCAAACTTTTACTAGATATTTGTTTTCTAACACATAGTAACATACAATTCAAAGTGAAAATAAGATCAAAATCTCTCTTTTCTTCCTCCTTGTGGCCGGCCATATCAAGAACACAAGAGAAACCATTAATTTTTGAAGTTCAAGTGATTACCAAGTTCATGTAGTGATCTATGTTTAGGTTTTGAAATAAAAACCTATAGATTAATTAAGGTTCTAGCTCAAAAACTCTTCAATCATTCAACTAAGCATTTCATGATCTTCATAACTTTTTCATATCCATATTTATGTTATTTCATCATTTTTGCAAGAAAACATGCATGAATTCCATGATCCATACCACTTCTATTGGTTTTTAGTACATATAATAGGTTTTAATTATCCAAATAATATTCCTATGAAACATATCATTTTTGATGATGTCTAGGAACCCATGACAACCTAAGAAGGTGTATGGTAGGTTTAGAATAGATTTGGTGTTGATTTGAAGTGATTGAAACAAGTATTACGCGAGAGAAATCATTTTCGACAACTATAATTAAGGGTCTGATCTTATTTGTGAAATCTGGAAATTTCGACAGTTTGGAAAATATTTTGGGCTAGGTATTCAGAAAATTTACTTTAAAACAGCGTGGCCGCTTGAATTGGTTAAAACGGAGTTATAACGAAGAAGTTATGCTATTTTCAAGTTTAACGACGAAAACTATATTTTCCGGAAAATAGCATGCTGTCCAGAATTTTTACCAGTCAAAAATGAGTCTTAAGCGTTATCTAAATGAGTCGATTTATCTAAAATATATTAGTATACTTTAACACGAAGCTACGGACATATAAAACGTAGAAAACGGACTTATAACGATTAAATTACACGTGTTTAAATAAAGTTGTCGTAACTTTTATTACAAGTATAATTTATATATTTTCCTATTAGCCAAAATTACGGCCGCGAATGACCATGTTGAGGGTCGTTTTTAACATCGATAGAGTACTTTTCAGAAAAGGATGTCTTCTAATAAAAGTAAGTTCACCTAGCCTATTTTCCAAAATGTCCAACCGTTCGTCAAACGGAGTTGTAACGAGTAAAATACGGTCACTTAAACTTTGCCGAAAACTACCCTTAAACAATATTTTGGGTACAAGTACCCTACTTCACCTATGTTTTTCTCCATGATCGAGACCTCAATGATGAAAATTTAAAAGCTAAGACTTTTAGATAATGCTACAAGCTTTCCAAAATCATTGAGTTTGTTTCCTAACACTCGATATTCACTATTTTACGACTAGCTTTTCGAGGTCATTTAGTCACTTTCACAAATTATCAAAGTATATTGTTTTGCGACGAAAAGCTATAAATTCTAGATAAATCACTAAACGACTATCGTAGGAGGTTGTTTCAACGTAAATACTAGTAAAGTATTTTATAATACGACGAGATGTCATAAACATATATTTTGACGATAAACATTATTTTCAAATGTACAAGTGGTATGGATTTCATATGAGTTTGCATGCACGACATTGTTTCATGATTTACATTAGAACATATCATTCATAATAGGTCACGGTTAGAGGTTGCGCCTCATTTCAGTATTGCCATTATATCATCATGATCATTGCAACAGGTGAGTTTTCATAGCCCCGATTTATACAAGTTTATACATTATTTCAAACCTACAGGGGAGAATACATTGCACATCATTTTTATACGAGCCCAAGTATGTTCAAATTCATTTACATTGCTTAAGTTACCTCATTGCCAATTGAATGTCCCCATTTCATAATCATGAACAGTTAATTTCGAAGAAGGAAGCGGGTGAGTGGATAGATCTATTGAGGGTGACTCCTCCATCCGTGTTGGTGGTCCCAACCGGTCAACGGATGCATTTCATTTTTATCATCATTGAGTTGTTTGGCAAAACACTCTGTTGGGGGAACATCGAGGAACAGTCTAGCTTCGGTGTCATGTGCTTAAGCAATTGTACCATTTTGTGACATATTTGTCATACATAACTTATACTTGCGTTGGTCGTATAAAATATTTTCATAAACTCTATGAACTCACTCAACCATTGTGTTGACACTTTTAGCAATGTATTTTCAGGTATCTAAGGCATACACTTCATGGCATGCATGTGGACTTATCATAGAGTCGCGGTGACGACGCGTCTCACATGGGATTTATACACTTTAAAAACATCGTTTGGCTTGTAACAAACTTATTTCCGCATGATGATTTTCATTTGGGACCTATACTTTGTAAACTCTGATTATTTTACTCAATCAAACGATGTATTTTCAAAACGACACTTTAGGTCGTTCAATATAATCTTGTGATTGTGATGCTATGACGTCAACCCCGGGAATTCCATTCGCGCAAAACAGGTAATTAGGGGGTGTGACAGATTGGCATCAGAGCTTCGGTTATAGAGAACTAGGTTGCATCATTGACCCTAGACTATAACTACATCATCATAGCATCTCATCATTTCATCATAAGTGCATAGTCACTATACATGCGGTTTTATACGCACATTAAGCGAGTTATTTACTTTCATTTCAAATCGATTGTCACATTAATGCCTTCAGATACCCATCCCATCATACTCACATCAGACTTTGACATGGAGAATGCCCTATCATTCCCTATCACAATTTTAACATTAGTTGACTCTACACCAGACTTACCACATATATTATCCGATGTGGAGACTGAACCCTTTGAGAAGGGCGAAGTGGCACCTACACCATCACGATCACCATTGATTCACTGTAGGATCAGGACAGTTTTTATCATTCTGTTGGGACAGATCATACCAATTGGTAGGACTTACAGGCTTAATCCTAATGGACCTATTAGTCATACATTTGATTTGCCGCTTGGGAAGCGTGCATGATTTGACACACCACTACCATCTACCACTAAGACTACAGAAACTACACTATCTTATAGATTTAAGTTGTGAGAGTTTCAAAGTTGTTGTTACTAAACGACCTATTGCACACTTGAGACATGAATAGACTACCAACAGGAACAGATAATAAGTACCTTTCTAGCTAATGTAATCTTTATCATTTATTATCTCCACGATAATCACAACCTTTGTTTATTTCATTCCTTATTCCAATTGCCCAATTTTCAATCATTTCGCGAAAATACCTCACTATCTTACTAGGGGTTAGGCCAACTTTATTCTTGACTAATTAGGAGAATATTACCATTCTATGAGGTTCTCCCATGTATCCTACAAACCATTCAACAAATTATATTTCAAGTTACTTTGCTACTACTTCATAACATTATTTCACTTAATTTTATTTCAAGCTATGCTACACCATCTTAGAAACATTGTTTCGTAAAGTTTTAAAACAAGTTGTTTCGTTACCACCCTATCAATTGGCTTTCAGTCATTTTATCAATTATTTAATACAATCATGCGAAATGATTTTCATGTTACTCTGAAAAATTATTGAGCCATTATCTTACAAAACAAAACGTTGAATACCATCTAAAACTGGAACATAATACCATTTCAACAAAACCAAGCATCACATCATTTGTCCTCGATTATACATAGCTTGATCACCTATGTATAATTCAGGAAGAATTATGTCATGAAAGTAACAAGCATCATTTCAAATCTCTTAAAACAATCTTCACTCAAAGCAAGGATTTGTAAACAGATAAATTGCTCATAAGCACCTCTTTTGTCAACACTCTATAGATACTTACGCCATTCATCCCTCACTCAACCGATAAGTTAGAATTTGACGGGTTATTTTTTTAGGAAAGGCTTCCTATACCATCTATGAGGAGGATTCCTCGATACAAGAAAACAATGAAAGGATTTCAGATTTCCCCACAAGGACTAGAAGTATGTAGTAAGATGATTCAAAACTCAATAAAAATCTTAAGACATCACGAGACATTCCGAACCACTATTTTGGACTAGAAGCTAAATTATATCATTTCAAAAGCATCAGTTGGACCGAGTTACAAGATTTAGTACGAAGCGAATACACACTAAGCAACACTATGGGGATCAACCAAGTCTTCTAGCTGAGACTACAGAACATTTCACTAAACATGGCCTCAACAATATGTGAACTTCCCTACAATGAGTTTCCCTTAAAGGAAATTTTGGTTAAATTAAGGTTATCGATATAAACTTCCCCTAAGGCATTGTGTTCTCTAGAAATTCCGAGTAACCTCACTTCTATATCAAGAGATGCAACAGGTTTGAACATATCGGACAATCAATGACTCTCCATCTACAATTGAAATTAGAACAAACATTCTTCGACATAGTATGAGCTGATATCTATTTTCTTGCTAGCATGATAGCAATATAAGTGATGAAATATTTTAAAAGCACTCAATAACGTGACAAATCTTGAAAATCAATCACTACACCACATCACTTAAATATTTAAGGTTTTGTGACTTGACAACATATAGCGTGGAAATATTTCGATAAGAGAAATTAAGAGAGACACCATCAAACAATAAACATTTTAGTAATGGAGACTAAGCACCTTAGGCAAGTAAGATTCAAGTCATGACATTCGATAGAACTAGAAGAGCGAGGAATCACAAGTGTTACCCAAAATCTATTCTTTTCAATAATGTTCTTTTCGACAGACTTAACATTTTGAAATTTGGCACGAGACATGTGGTATCAATTTCAGTTGTACCTATTATAAGCTATTCGATTCACCTTAAGCTTCTGACAATCATTTCAAGATTTCCATGGAACCTACTAGGACATGATTACCGCCTATTATCCTCAGCTCATTGGTCAGAGCGAGAGAACAATTCAAACATTAGAAGATATACTCAAGGTATGTGTGATTTTCTAGAAATGATTAGGCAAATCATTCTTCATCGAACAAGTTGCTTTACAACAACAGTTAGCACATGAACATATTGACTACCCCAATTGAGGCACTCTATGGTTGAGGTGTCAATCACTTATTCAAGGGTCAAAACCAGGAAAGTCCAACTCACTAGTCCATAACTCATTCATGAAACAACAAAGTAATCGAATAAATCAAGAATCAGTTACAAGTAAGAACATATAGATAGAAAAGCTACGTCGATATACGACACAAAATATTGGAAATATGTTCCATAAGTCGCAAACCATTAGAATTTCAAGTTGGAAACAGATTTATGTTCAAAGTCCCGTCTTGGAAAGGCGTGGTACGATTCAGAAAAACATTGGACGACCCGATGCGACTCAAATATCCTCACCTTTTCACAAGTAACACCGTAGAACCTAACATGGGTGAATTACTGAATTCTTTTTGGATGGTAGAATGTGACAACTCGTAATTTCAGGTCATTTTACAAAATTTGAAAATTTCACTATTCATCTCGGGAATTACTATTCATTGGTTACTATTCATCATTTTACTATTCATCGTTTTCGAAGTCGCTTTGATATTTTGAAAGGGTATTTCAAAATTTTACTATTCACAAAATACTATTCATTCCCGGAGAAAATCACTATTCATGAGTCACTGTTCATCATTTTTCATAAAACTAGGTTTACGAGTATCAAATACGCCTAACCTGGAGGGTTAAGCTGCGTATTCATGGAATATCATCAAGGGCATTTCATATAGACTAGATTTGGTCTACATATCATCAATAACATCATTTCATATCAATTCATGCATGGATTTGCATTTTTCATTAAACGTTTATTTTCCTATTAAATAAACGCTATCGCGTAATCATTTATTTTGAACATTTGATCCGACACTTCCAAAAATAATCATAATATATTTTTATACTCATTTTAAGACTATAAAAATTATATTATTAGTTTACCCGATGATTTCAATTTATTTTGTATATAAATTGTTATGTATAAATATTTACGACGGTTTTCGTAAATTCAACTTGATAATCATTTATTCACTCAATTCTTGTGAGAAATGTATTTTTATAATTTTTACGACTTCGATATATTTTATTTTGTCCCGTTAAAACCTATTTTTAGTTAACGCTACAATTAATACCTATTTATACCTACAAATTACACATTATACATAACAAATAATGCATTTAATTATCAAAACTACCCACCCCCCCCCCCCCCCTAAACACCTCATAACCGGCCACATGGTCACAACAAGTGACCAAATTGGATTTTGATACTTCAACTTTACACCTAGCCAAACTTTTACTAGATATTTGTTTTCTAACACATAGTAACATACAATTCAAAGTGAAAATAAGATCAAAATCTCTCTTTTCTTCCTCCTTGTGGCCGGCCATATCAAGAACACAAGAGAAACCATTAATTTTTGAAGTTCAAGTGATTACCAAGTTCATGTAGTGATCTATGTTTAGGTTTTGAAATAAAAACCTATAGATTAATTAAGGTTCTAGCTCAAAAACTCTTCAATCATTCAAGTAAGTATTTCATGATCTTCATAACTTTTTCATATCCATATTTATGTTATTTCATCATTTTTGCAAGAAAACATGCATGAATTCCATGATCCATACCACTTCTATTGGTTTTTAGTACATATAATGGGTTTTAATTATCCAAATAATATTCCTATGAAACATATCATTTTTGATGATGTCTAGGAACCCATGACACCCTAAGAAGGTGTATGGTAGGTTTAGAATAGATTTGGTGTTGATTTGAAGTGATTGAAACAAGTATTACGCGAGAAAAATCATTTTCGACAACTATAATTAAGGGTCTGATCTTATTTGTGAAATCTGAAAATTTCGACAGTTTGTAAAATATTTTGGGCTAGATATTCAGAAAATATACTTAAAAACGAAAGCGTGGCGCTTGAACGGGTTAAAACGGAGTTATAACGAAGTAGTTATGCTATTTTCAAGTTTAACGACGAAAACTATATTTTCTGGAAAATAGCATGCTGTCCAGAATTTTTACGAGTCAAAAATGAGTCTTAAGCCTTATCTAAATGAGTCGATTTATCAAAAATATATTAGTATACTTTAACACGAAGCTACGGACATATAAAACGTAAAAAACGGACTTATAACGATTAAATTACACGTGTTTAAATAAAGTTTTCGTAACTTTTATTACAAGTATAATTTATATATTTTCCTATTAGCCAAAATTAAGGCCGCGAATGACCATGTTGAGGGTCGTTTTTAACATCGATAGAGTACTTTTCAGAAAACGATGTCATGTAATAAAAGTAAGTTCACCTAGCCTATTTTCCAAAATGTCCAACCGTTCGTCAAACGGAGTTGTAACGAGTAAAATACGGTCACTTAAACTTTGCCGAAAACTACCCTTAAACAATATTTTGGGTACAAGTACCCTACTTCACCTATGTTTTTCTCCATGATCGAGACCTCTATGATGAAAATTTAAAAGCTAAGACTTTTAGATAATGCTACAAGCTTTCCAAAACCATTGAGTTTGTTTCCTAACACTCGATATTCACTATTTTACGACTAGCTTTTCGAGGTCATTTAGTCACTTTCACAAATTATCAAAGTATATTATTTTGAGACGAAAAGCTATAAATTCTAGATAAATCACTAAACGACTATCGTAGGAGGTTGTTTCAACGTAAATACTAGTAAAGTATTTTATAATACGACGAGATGTCATAAACATATATTTTGACGATAAACATTATTTTCAAATGTACAAGTGGTATGGATTTCATATGAGTTTGCATGCACGACATTGGTTCATGATTTACATTAGAACATATCATTTATAATAGGTCATGGTTAGAGGTTGCGCCTCATTTCAGTATTGCCATTATATCATCATGATCATTGCAACAGGTGAGTTTTCATAGCCCCGATTTATACAAGTTTATACATTATTTCTGTTGGATATAAGTTTTCACATACACATCAAACCATTAACACAAGTGGGCGTATAAGTGGAATTCTAGAGAGAGAAAGTTAGAGGTTTAGGGAACTTAGTGAGAGAAAGTGAAAGATATTATTATTAGCTCCAACTCTCTACCTTGGAGGGTAGAGAGTATTTATAGTCTTACATAAATCGCCACACAACGCACGTGGATCGGGCATACAGTGGGTAAAGACCCGTCCGTCCTCCACGGTGTTACTTAACTAAATACTACTTAACTTAAAATAACTACGACTACGAGCTTTCTAATGATTACATATACTTGAGGTGACCGACTCTTTAATACTGAGAATTTCTAATTCCTAACAATCTCCCCCTAAGGGAGGTCACCTCAATCATGTACTAAAATTACATTGAATACAAAAAGATATTACATTAAAAATTGATCTTGCATTCTTGATGTAGTGCTTTGCTTCGGCTTCGTAGTCATTGATTCTTCACATTGCATGTTTGGTTACTTCAAGTGGAGGTCTTTCTTGATCCCGTGATAATAATGTTGAGCTTTTGAGATCATCACTAATAGAAAATCTCAGATACATCCATTGTGGTGTTGGTATTATGTGATGTTGTGACATTCGGACCGACATGCTCACATTGTGGATCATGATATATTCTTATCGTAGTAGCGGAAGCACTCGTTGATTCATGATATTGGCAGCAGAGCGAAACATGGAGTGAAAACATCAGAGTCATTGATGCACTAATCATGATTTCTTTTGAGATGAATGTGTTAGGTGAGCATGCGGCTATGGATTGACCGCTTCATTCGATCGGTACGTGCAAACGTTGGGGTGTACCTACATAAGACAAGTTAGCAATAAAGCGCACGAAGTGTCTTTGAACACTTCGATGAATTGAGGTACACGCCCACGGTTCCCGTTGATCGATACAAACTTACGCCTGATCGGGTATAATTTCGAAGAATCTCCTTGACAGGGTTTCGCAGCTGCTCTAGCCGTTCTCAAACCGAACGTCTCAAAGAAGACAACACGGAGTGAGTGAACCAAATTTACGTCCAGCGATTGATGAAAAGAGATTTGAAAAAAAATCGTGTATTGCTCAATAGAAATTGTTTTGCAATATAACGAAGGTTTTAATGAAAATCAATTATCAATCATAAAACACCTTTGATTTGAAAAATTAGTACACGGTCGACGTGCTAATGAAAAGAGTTTTAAAGCACAAAGACGGGTTTTTCAAAGGTATCCGTCAATCCATAACCTGAACGAGGATTGATTCAAAAGAATGAATCGCCCCATTGTTTCGTTCAGGTTGTCACATGGTTGATCGTATAATAGATCTCACATGCCACCTACCAGGAGCTTGTTTGATGTTGGCTCCACAAGGCTTTCCATCTTCATTGTGAATATGTATACACATTACTCAGATGTTCTGGCAATACCACAAGGATAATGCGTAGGACTCAAGATATAATCTCTCTTCCACATTGTGTGAAACAGAGTCTTCATTGAAAGTGTCCTAATGAGATTTATTGATGATCTCGTGGCTCTAGACTCAATTTTGTGCATATTTGGATCCTGTGCCGGAGACTAGGGAGATGGTCTCCTTCTTCAATATCAACAATCTCTAAGAGAAAGTCGATAGATAATGTCGGTTCCCGTGAGAATGAAACAAGTCCTTTTAAGAGGAACTTGAGTGGTTTGGAAAGTTGAAGTGCAGTGCGTCACTTGGTCCATGACGTCTTGTCTTCAATACCGCGTTGCCATCAAGGTAGCATATGAATTGAAACCGGTTTCTGCCCTAAGGTTGAATAAATGGAGGGCTATTTGTTTTCACCCTTTTCTCATTCAATTCTTTTTAATTCTTCAACCCCTTCGGTGCTTACCGAGACTTCATAACTAGAACCTTGTTGGGTTTATTCCAATTACTAGCTCAGTCTCAGTATGCACTCTTCCCATTCCTCATTTTTCTCCTTTTATTATCATACCTAAGAACTCTACACTAACTAGTGGATAGTTCCTGGGTAGATCCCTCCGGTTGTGGCGGATCTTGGGAACAACAACCTAACCTTATCATCCTTATATCACCGTACATAAAGTAAAGTTGGTCGGTCTATTTGGTATTGTTCATCTGCCGTTGGAACCAATTGAAAACCATTTGAAAATCAATTCGAATACTTGTGATATATTATCAAAGCATTTTGTACCTGAATTGTTTTTGATATTTTTAGAACGAGAACTCCCCTCAACATGTGCATCAAGTATTTGAAAATGTTTTGCACACGGGCAAGAGAAAATTAACTTCTTTAATTACCATTTTCTAAAAGATATCAACATCACTTCCCAAATCGAATCAAGTAGATAAAGCATTTTGGGGAAGGATGAGATTTTCATGATTTTGCTCCCCTCAATATGTGCTTCTAGGTTTGAAAGGAGTTTTACACATACTAGAGGGAACATGCACATTGAGATAAATGATCACGTTTCAAATTATAGGTTTAAGATAGATGCTCCCCTTCAACATGTGCATTGAAAATTTGAAATCGCTTGTCACATGCGGGAGGACATCATGTACATTCTTATAAAACCATTTACGAATTATCGTTTAAATCCAATTTAAATCACACATTCTCCCCGATCACAATTATCAAATCATTTGAGATTTGTGATCTCTTATAGATTTAAATTGATTTTGAAAGCTTTTAAGGAGAATTGTGACTTGATTATGAAAGCGTTTTGCTGCTAAGGATCGGAATTTTAAGACTTTAAACTCCATTGATAAAACATGCATGTACATCTTTTGAAAACAATTTAATGCCAAATAACTTTTTAATTTAATTGAAATCATTCTCCCCTCACTCAATGACATAGGTTGTTGATTGAGAGATGGAGATTTTGACAACTAAGTCTTGATGATTATCAAAAATAGAGACCGAGTTATTTTTCAAAGCATTTAGTTTTCAGAGATAAATGTTTATAGAATCGAGCATGGAATTTGAAAACATGGTAAAACATGGCTCGTTCTTTCTTTTAAAACCGGTTATTGCACGAAAATGACAATAAACCATAGTTTCACTTTTTCCCAAAAATATTTTTTGATTTTTTTTTAAATTCGAACAACATCTAAAGTCCCGTGTCATTCTTTGAATGACAGAACAAAGATCGTAGATATTATCGAACTGAGAAAAACATGACAAATTGACAATATTTTTGAAGATTTTTCGATTTTTTTTTTTATGGATTTTTGAAAGTTTTATATTTTTCTATTTGGTTTTATAGGGTTTTATAATTTTGTATTTTGCTTTTGGATAAATATATACAAAGATATAGATGAAGGAAAGACCTTTACTCCTCGTCTTCCTCCGGAAGACGTTTGAGTGTTTCTGGTTGAAGGCTTTTCAAGCCAAGTCGAGGAAGAATAAACTCAAAACGCTCTCTCGGAAGAGCTTTGGTGAAGATGTCTGCTAATGGTATTCGACTTAACAAAATAGAGTTCCACCACACGTTTCCACTTGCTCCCAGATGAAATGATGTCGGATGTCAATGTGCTTTGCTCTTGAGTGTTGTACGTTGTTGCATGAGAGAGAAATAGTACTTTTATTATCACAGTACAGAGGGATTATGTTGAATTCAAAGCCATAGTCGGATAATTGGGATCTCATCCAAAGGATTTGAGCACAACAAGATGACATGGCTATGTATTCAGCCTTGGTAGAGGAAATAGAAGTACTCATTTGCTTCTTTGAAGACCAGCTCACAAGCTTATCACCCAAAAACCGAGCACCTCCTGATGTACTTCAACGTGTATCTTGACATCCTGCATGATCGAGCATCGCATAGGTCGTTAGTGACATACCGGTGTCCTTCGGGTACCATAGTCCCATATTGATGGTTCCTTGGAGATACCGAAGACACGTTTAACCACTTCAAGGTGCTTTTTAGTAGGCTTATCCTAATATCTAGCACACATGCATACAGCGAACAAGATGTTGGTCTGCAGTCGTGAGGTACATCGAGGATCCAATCATGCTACAATATTTTGTTTGGTCTACCATGATCCCTGAGTGGTCCTCATCAAGTTTAGTACGTTCAATCATGGGAGTGTCAACGGTGTCACGTGATACAAATCCAAATTTCTTTAAAATTTCATTTGCATATTAAGATTGATTAATGAAAATGCCTCCGGGACTTTGTGAAATTTGAAATCCCAAGAAAAATGACATTTGTCCCATCATTGACATTTGAAATTTGGAACCCATTTCTTTTGAAAAACGATCACATTCATTGGGGTCGGTCGAGGCAAAGATAATATCATCAACATATATTTGAACGTGAATTAAATGTTTGCCCGACTTTCTGGTGAACAATGTTGGATCAACTGCTCCTTTCTTTGAAGACGGTCGATTGACGAAGAAACTTTGATAGTGTATCATACCATGCCCTTAGAGCTTGCTTTAAACCGTAAAGAGCTTTCTTCGGGCGATAAACGAGAGTAGGATGCTCTGGATTCACAAAGCCGGGTTCGGTTGGCGAGTAGACAACTTCTTTAAGATCTCCGTTCAGAAATGCCGTCTTTACATCCATCTGATAGACTACCATGTTCTTACTTGCAGCATTGGCTAAGAATATTCTGATTGCCTCGATTCGAGCCACTGGAGCAAATGATTCTTCAAAGTCTATACCCTCCTCTTGACGGTATCCTTTAGCAACTAATCGAGCCTTGTTCTTTAACACATCACCATGCTCATCAAGTTTCACTTTGAAGATCCACTTTAGAGAGCGATGATCATAGCACAATCTGGAGCAGGTACTAATTCCCATACATCAAGTCGATCAAACTCATGAATTTCTTCTTGCATGGCATTGAACCGCCAGTCTTCATCCATGGCGGTTTTAACATCTTTTGGTTCGATCTTAGAGAGTACGGAGTTGAAAGAGCACCATAAGGCATCAGTTGCAAGTTGTTTCCGTGTGGATACAGGATGAGAGGGATTTCCAATGATGTTGTCCAATGGATGATCGTGAGTCCATTTACCGAGGTGTTCATGGGTGGTTGAGGGACTAAAGTAGCGAGTCGATGTCTCCTCGAAGAAGATGGTTGATGAAGATCTGGAGCAAATACATTTACAAATGGAGCATCTTCAGGAGTAGCAAAGGGATTAACTTCATTATTGATACCGGACATAGTTCCATGATGTACCCTCGAAGTTTGATGATTTGTTGATGAGACAGAGTGATCGCAGTGGCGCTTCTTGACTTAATAATATTGAGATTGAAGGATTGACGTCATTCACAGGAATATGAGCAGCTTCTGAAGTAGGAATTGTCAGTTCATTAGCACTTGGCTCACAATGTTCATCAAACATGGGGATCAAACAATTTCTTTAAATCATCTTCAGATGGAGGTACATATGGAGTTTCGAAGAAGAATTTGGTATAGGGATGAACTAATGGGACTGTCTTGAAGTGCGGGTCCCTGAATCGGAGTGTCCAGAGCCATAGGACCACAGCGATAGAAACTCTCTCTGACTATCTTTATCAACCCATATGTAGACAATTTGAAGTGACCAAAAAAAAGAAAACCGATATACCAAACTTGGAACTGAAGAAGAATTCCATGCATTTGCATCTTAAGCTCGCCTTTGTGAATTTTAACTTCAATCTCAAATAAGTGATAATTGATTAACTCAAGTAATCGACTTGTGTCAAATGCCCAACAGTGAATAGGCACGTACAACCGGATGTACGTCGATCCACTGAATGAACGGAACAAATGATTTCGACATTAATGCATTCTTCCTAAAGGTATACATGTAGAGATCGATGGAAGATTCACCACACTTGTCTTCGAGCGAATGAGGTAGTCATTTTCCTTAATGTTCATGTGGTTGATTTATAGCGTGCAAAATGAGAGGAACAATAATCCGTAAATATTTGGCAAAGGAATACCAAAGAGCGGATCATTATTCAATAATGCAACTTACAATATCATGATAGTCATTATGAACGCCTTGTGAAATAACTGGAGATAAGGTTTCTTGAGAATTCCAAGAAGTACTTCTTAGATGGTGAACCAGTTGAGTCAATAGTACGGAGCATGAGCTTCGAGGGAAGCCGGATGATCAACATTCGTCGAAGGTTGAAGGTACTCATCAAACATATCTTTGAAAAACAATGAATCCCAAACATTGATTCCTAATTATCCTTAGTAAGTGAAGCATTAGGCGTTGGAGGAGAGTCATCAAAAATCAAAACAATGAATCCAGTTATCCTTAGTATATTCACTCATAATCCAAAAGAATATACACTCATCATCATCAAAAATAAAGTCGTATAACCATTATTCAAACATCCATCATCATGTAGTATATTCACTCTTTCTCCCCTCAAAAATTGCATCCGAAGTTGCCATTTTTGATTTAGCAAGTGAATAAGAGTATACACCAATGAACATAGATCCACTTGATGATTGAATGAGCGTGGAAAAACATGAAGCTTGTTGATGAAGAATGTAGATGAGTATGGCCATTCATGAGAGAATTTCTTTTAGTGAAGATAAAAGCGCCAGAAAAGCGTACACTTTTCTTTTCTTTGAAGAACGGGGCCTGAAGTGTTATCTGCACACACCATAATGATGAAGAACGAGGCCTGAATCGATGTGAACAGCGTCATTGTTTAGAGCCCAGTTATATGTTTAGAGACGCCCGAATCCAAATACCAAGGGCGACTTGTACGACCGCTTTGGATATGACGAACATAGAATTGGAAAAATTGGATCCCCACGTGCTCATGGGGTCCTTTTGGTTAGCACAAACAATCTTTGAATCAGAAGAAACCCTAGGT
The DNA here is from genome assembly GCA_910596185.1 of Chrysanthemum makinoi. Classification (NCBI taxonomy): domain Eukaryota; kingdom Viridiplantae; phylum Streptophyta; class Magnoliopsida; order Asterales; family Asteraceae; genus Chrysanthemum; species Chrysanthemum makinoi. The sequence continues at coordinate 210,881,733 of OU343221.1, read as the reverse complement.
GCAATGTCATTGTCACTAGGAGCTAAACTAGTAGAAGCATCAGGCTTAGTCGAGGGACATTTTGTGCTTAATGGGATTGTTCTACCAGTTGGCTTCCAAACCTAACAGGCACTACTCTTGGCATAGTGGATCTAGTTAAGGGGCAAGGTTTGCCATTCGTGAATATTCGACCTGGTGGCTTCCACTGAAATCCTACATTGGTAAAACCTTCCTTGTAGGTTTCCAGTTGCTTAATGTTTACGCTCTCCAAACTTTCTTAACGGGTTATGAATCTTAGACCTCGAAATAACACATCACATTTATCATGATTACCAGAAATTAAACATTTTTTTTTGCATGTTTTGCAGACAGACATAAGGCCTCAATTAATTTTTGTAAGCTTAGAGCTAATACTAGAACTAACACGATTCTTTTTGTTCAAATCACACTTCTTGTCCCTATGGTGTTCTTTCACTTCCTTATCATGAACACTTTTAGTTTCAATCCTATCCTTCTTTACATAGCTTCTAGGTTTTGACCCGCTAACTTTAGTGTCAATCTTAACATCTGTAGAAGTAACGATGGGAACATTACATTGCTTCACTACTTTCTCGCATTCTGGTCTAGAAGTCTTGGGATCCAGAATTCTAGGAGGCACATCACAGGTTGCTTGCTTGAATTTAGATATGAAACAAGGCATATCAAGGGTCACATGCTTGGCTTTAGGCATAGAACGGATTTTCTGTTTGGCACTAGGCATAGAACAAGGCTTCACAGCTTTGCCTTTTTCACCTAAGGGTTTTGGACATGTTGCAATTACACATTCAAGCAGCTCTTGAGATCGTTTGGCACTGAGGCAAGCAAACCTATTTTCACTATCAAGAGGTTTGTTAATGAAATCCTCTTCGACAATCTCACGAGACATTCTAGACTATCCTTAAGGTGAGCACAGTAGTCATGAAAAGCATGTTCATTATTCCTAAGATGAGGAGGAATATATTTAACTGTCACGGTGTATTTGCAATCTAAGGGTGATTTTGAGACAACATTCTTATTGAAAACAAGTGGCGGTTTCCCATTTCCCTGACTTCTCAGATTCTCAATTTCCTTTTGTAAAGACTTTATTTTTTCGTTGTTTTGGTCACGGGTGACGTTTATTGAATCATATAACTCTTTAAAATGTCGTTTAACCTTTTCATTTTCTTGAAAACTTTGTTTTCCTTTTGTAAAGCATTTACTAGGTTTTGAAGATGAAATGTTTGAGAATTCGAGAATCTAAAGGAGGAGGCATTTGGGAGACTGTCATATTGTTCGTTTGACCCTTTAATTGAGAGATTTGGGCTTTCAACTTTACGATCGTGTTGCGAGCTTGAATCTTCATCACGTTTGTTAATTTGAAAAGCGCATCAAACTCTGGATCACGAAGATGTCTTGATATATGAAGTTTTGACATTTTCTTTGAGATGTTGATATTTGAGTTGTAAATTAAAATGCTCAACTTCTAGTTTAGAAAAATGTTTAACCAAATTGTCGTGATCATCCAGTTCAATTTTCTCGTTTAGTTTAGAATTAGTTTTTCAAGCTCAATGACACGATCATGGGAGACTTTCAGGGCTGAGATAGTTCATGAAATTTGGAAGCATTAATAGAGCAATTTGAGCGATGAAAAGATATCTTGAGAAACACATTCAGTAATAAGAGTCTCATTTAAGGTATGCAAGTTCTTCCTCTCAATCTCATTATATTTTAGTGCACGCTCATAATCACTAACTTCAACTACCATTGCATCAAATTCCTTTTCCATTTCTTTAATATCGATTTTATCCCCTTTTAAAGACTCTCAAAATGATCTTTTAGTTGTTTAAAGAAAGGCATGACCTCGGTTAAATAACATTCTTTCATTTGCTCAAAACCCCTTTCCCTTCGTTATCCCGATGGGTGTGATCCTTTTCTTACAAGTTTTCTCAAAATCGGTAAATAGTTGAAGAATAACATATTGAGTGATTAAGGTCTTGCTCTTAGTGGCAATAGTTCTAGGAACTAAATGCATTGGTGTATTTGGAGGATACACATTCGCTTTAGGGAATTTCCTACAAGGGGGATTCTTTTCAACAAGATTTTCACCTTTTTGCAAGTCCATATCCTTTTTCAGAACACTTGTTGGGGAATAGAGTCTGAGGCTAAAACATGTTTAAGGATATCCAATTTTCCTTAGTGTAATCATGGGGTTTTATCGTTATCTTGTTCTTTTTACACTCGGGATCTTCTAGCTTCTTATTCATTTTCTCCTAGTGACTTCATCGATTTCTTATCTTCCTCCCAGTGCACTCAGTATAACTAGGTTTCTGTCTTAAGGATCTCATTACCATCATACAGTACCTTATGAGCATTTCTAGCCTTTTTAATTACCTCTGGATTAGGTTCCTCAACAAGGGGAATGCTATGCTTATCGCTTAAGACTCTATGCTTAGTGATCATGTGAGCAGTCTGAATGGTATTCCCTTGTACGTACAACTTATTTTCAAGCTTGTTTTTCAAAGTTTTTAGATTGGAAAAATCATTCAAAAGTTTTGATTCCTTATCCTTGAATTCTTGCTTAAGCATTTTAACATTTTCTTGAAGTTCGTGTTTTGCTTAGCAGTTTTAGAAAGCTTTTCTTGTAAGGAGTTTAACTCTTGTTTTAATACTTCTTCTCTAAACCTACTTTTTCTAATAGTTATACGTATTTGGACATCCATTTCCTGCTCACGGGTGGTCAACTCAAACTTAGCATGCTGTTCATAAATAGCAACTTGATCCTTATATATGTTAAGCTTCATGGTAAGGGAATCATCAGGCACAAATGAAGCGTACTCATGCAGTTCATAATCATCATTTTGAGTAGAAGATGCACACTAGGTACATGAAACATCCATGCAACTTACCAGCATTGACGCGGTACGTGACGGAGTGCATCTCTATCTTGGGTACATCGAAGCTTCCATGGAGCGTTCCTTTGCATTAACTTACGGTTGGTTGTGCGGTGCACCTCTCTCTCTCTCTTGTGAATTTGAGCACGAAGATTCCATTTTTGCATTATCCGACTCATCATTTTTGTTGTCATGACATTCGCATTCAGCAACACCCGATTCTTCAACATATACATTACCCAACTTATCACAACAATCTTTCAAGCGCGACACTCATTCCGTCTTCATTCTTTTGAGCAGATTCTTCAATGTACTTTTTAACATTATCCATGAGTTGGATAAATGTCAATGAATCCGAATTTCCATTCCAGTATGTTTTTTGAAGGAAATTCAGTCAAGTGTTGATCGTGTCTGCTGAATATTCCCCAGCGATGAATGGTGAAATTGTTTGTAGATTACTTGAAGTACACTAGAACCATCCTTTTGAACCTCTTTATTGGTAAGTTGCAGCTTTAAGTGTTCTAAGTTCAACACAAGCTTCTTGTCAATGTAGGTAAGTCCTGGCGGAAAAGAGCACTACATGTTCGATCCCCAGCTATGGATAACAGTTGTATGAGGTGCGGATGAAGTAGGCGATATGGCTCAATCTTTGCATTCCATTTGCGTGGCATTCTCATTGTACTGAGAACATGAAGATCTCACATCCTCATTGTTCAATTCAAACATCTTTAACCGTTGAGGGTAGCATACTTTATCATTGTTGTCCACAACATCATACAATTTAAGCACTTGAAATCCTTGGGTCAGAGAGTAAGACATGATTTGGTAGAATGCACGGGATTTTACAAGTCTATGATTTAAACCGAGAAATAGAATCTTTCGGGATTTTACTTAAATCAAGACCAAACCGTTAAGCAATGACCAATGGAATGTGTTAAGATGGCTGATGGATCGACACAATGATAGACAATTGTGTGTTAGGACTTATGATTGTTTGTGGGATAAGCAGAGATGTTGTTTGGTTGATATTTGGATTGGTTTATGCACGATTTTCCCGAGAAATTTAGGTCTAAAAACATAAAACCTCAATAACTTACTGTTCAGGCGGATTCCCTCGAAGGTTTACCCAAATGAACTTTAGTTGATTACGACATTCTCCTCGTTCTCACGGTCGTTTTGATGGGTAGAGCGAAAGCGGAGTTACGGATCAAAAGTTATAGCCATTTGAAGTTTTGTCGGAAAAGTCAACAAGTCGCTAAGAATTCTTGAACCAAGTCGCTAAGACCAAGTCGCTAGGACCCAGTCGCTAAGTAACAACTCGCTAAGCTCCAAGTCGCTAGCAAAATTTTGACAACAAGTCGCTAAGAACTAAGTTAAGCTAATTTGTCAAGTCTCTAAATAGCAACTCGCTAGGTACCAACTCGCTAACACCAAATCGCTAACAATTTTGAAAGAATTGCTAGCTAAAGTCGCTAAAACTTCAAGTCGCTAAAAAGCAACTGCTTCTGAACCAAGTCGCTACCACCAAATAAGCTACCCGTAGTGGAGAGTCCACTACTTGTACTCTTAATCACTAGGTCTAAGTCGCTAGCTCCAAAGCTGTAACTCCTACACAAATTGTGAAGCAAGTCGCTAGCAAGAAAGTTTATCAGTGAGCCAAGTCGCTACCTTGAAAAACTTCCAAAACACACTTTTCAATCCAAAAACAACCCAACCACGATGATTCAAGCCTTCCAAATCAAAACCTAAACACTTATGATGATCTTAAACATAAAAGTACAATCAAAATCCAAACTTTAACACTAGAAATCAACCAAATGATGCACAAACCACTAAACTTTTTCAAACTCAAAACCACCTAAAAACCACTAGAAATCCAAAGATGTGTAAGATATGATCTAACCATGGCTCTTGATACCAATTGTTGGATATAAGTTTTCACATACATATCAAACCATTAACACAAGTGGGCGTATAAGTGGAATTCTAGAGAGAGAAAATTAGAGGTTTAGGGAACTTAGTGAGAGAAAGTGAAAGATATTATTATTAGCTCCAACTCTCTACCTTGGAGGGTAGAGAGTATTTATAGTCTTACATAAATCGCCACACAACGGGCTGTGGATCAGGCATACAGTGGGTAAAGACCCGTCCGTCCTCCACGGTGTTACTTAACTAAATACTACTTAACTTAAAATAACTACGACTACGAGCTTTCTAATGATTACATATACTTGAGGTGACCGACTCTTTAATACCCGGAATTTCTAATTCCTAACAATTTCAAACCTACGGGGGAGAATACATTGCACATCATTTTTATACGAGCCCAAGTATGTTCAAATTCATTTACATTGCTTAAGTTACCTCATTGCCAATTGAATGTCCCTATTTCATAATCATGAACCGTTAATTTGGCGAAGAAGCGAGGGTGTGAGTGGATATTAGATCTATTGAGGGTGACTCCTCCAGTGTTGGTGGTCCCAACTGGTCAATGGATGCATTTCATTTTTATCATCATTGAGTTGTTTGGCAAAACACTCTGTTGGGCGAAAATGAGAACGATCTAGCCTCGGTGTCATGTGCTTAAGCAATTGTACCATTTTTGTGACATATTTGTCATACATAACTTATACTTACGTTGGTCGTATAAAACATTTTCATAAACTCTATGAACTCACTCAACCATTGTGTTGACACTTTTAGCATGTATTTTCGGTATCTAAGGCATACACTTCATGGCATGCATGTGGACTTATCATAAGTCGCGGTGTGGCAGCGTCTCACTGGGTTTATACACTTTAAAATCATCGTTTGGCTTGTAACAAACTTATTTCCGCACATGATGATTTTCATTAGGGACCTATACTTTGTAAACTCTGATTATTTTACTCAATCAAACGATGTATTTTCCAAACGACACTTTAGGTCGTTCAGTATAACTGTGATTGTGATGCTATGACAGTCAACCCCCAGGAATTCCATTCCGCTGCAAAACAGGTAATTTGGAGGTGTGACATAAACTCACCTCCACAAATCCCACCATCCTTTGTGGAACCTCCTCAAAACATTCCACCTCCTCCGCTTCCTACTCATGGTAATAATTGCTCTAATTGCCAACTTACCCAAGGATTAGTTCAAGAAGAGCGAAATGAGTTGAATTTCATGCTTAATCATCTCCTTGAACGATTCCACCAAATCAACAAGTCTACTCGTCCTTAGATTACAAGCACATTGATGCTTTTTATTAGTTTTCGGCACTTCTTAAAATCATTAGAAAATGTATCACATGCTTTTTGTCATTCTCATAGTTTTATAGAAATGTATACCATTTCTCATGTTTTATTGAATGAAATCACATGTTATATGCTATGTGGTATTGAGAATATGTTTGGTGCCTTAATACATATCTTATTTTGATGTTAACATTACATTTTACATTCACATTCTTTGTCATGAGAATGCGGTATCTGGATCTGACTTTGCCTAGGCGGATCCCTTCCATGAAGGAACCGTGGGATCGTTACAACGAAGCATTTTTTTACTAATTTTGCAGGAAATTATGCATCATATACCTTTCTAACTTTTTTGTAGATTTCAATATACACATGAACTTTGACACCCTCAATAAGGGGGCTTTTCGTCAAAACAAAACTATTGCAAAAGCGCTTGTTCTTTCGATTAGGATTTCTTATTACTTGACTCCCTCAGGGATCACTTTCGTGGGGGCATGTTAGTCAAAAGACGAAACCATTTACAAACATAATTGCAAACACAAACGCTAGTCTTCCTAATTACTTGGCGCCTCAACAAAGGGAAGCACCCATCAGAAGGAGATTCTTCTCTCTCTTACTCTCTATTTTTTATATTATTGTTTTTACCGTTTTCTTAAAAAAATGTGTTAGTTTCTTCGGCCTTTCTTTTTGTTTTAGACAAAAGGGGGAAAGAGTAAAACTCCATTTTAGTTTTTCCTTAAAATAATCTTATTTTGTCATCAACAAAAAGGGGGAGATTGTTAATACAAATAAGCCGTAAAAACATTTATTTATATTTTACGATCTTCTAATGCTTTGTTGATAACAAACGTAAAATCATTTTAACGAAACAAATAAAATACGTAAATGGTTTGAGCCAATAGTTTACTAACACATTTACATTTTCATATAAAACACTAAACAAGTAATAGTGTTTACATCTTATAGAAATACATATGTATAACAACTAGTGTTTACATAATATGGAAATGTGTATATATTGTAATGGGTAAAAATCTAAGTACTTGACCCATTGACTAGATACATTGAATATTGTTGGGTAAACCCAAAGTCCATGACCCATACCCATGGAGCTTGATCCATAACCCATGACCTATTGCATGACATCATGCATGAAGTCATGTTAGGTATTATTCATGATCCAAGATCCATGACCCAATGTCTAGATACGTTGCATCTTGTATAAACCATGGTTCATAACCCATAACCCATAACCCGGTTTGCAACCCAAAATCTGGACTTAAGCTGACCCAGTGGGATCCCTTAGAGTTGCCTAGCGGGATCCCTAAAGGGATGGATCCGTGGAACAGGGAACAATAGAAATTTCCCTATAAATAGTGAGCCATTTCTGCAACTCATCCCTTTTACACATACTCTCTCTTGTATGTAAACTCTCTAACCTTAGATCCAAAGGATCTTTCTATGTAGTTTTGTGTTTGTATGATTCTCTAGGTTCCTCTTAAAGCCGAGATCACCACCTCTTGGTCGAGCAGTTCAAGTCCATGAGTTGCCAAGCAGTCATCAAGACTCTGAAGTTATCTTGTTGATAGTTCTTTCTCCCTCCTGAAGTGTTGAAGGCATTAGTGAAAGGTGCCAAAGGGTCGTGTCAAAGGCATTAGTGAAAGGTGCCAAAGAGTCAAGTCGAAGGCATTAGTGAAAGGTGCCAAAGGGTCGTGCCGAAGTCATTAGTGAAAGGTGCCAAGGGAGTACATTCGATATGGTGCATCGATGTACAAGATAGATAGGTTGGGTTAAAGGATATTGATATCCTTATGATGTTGTAATAAAAGTGTGGCTCCTGGGGTAGTCGTGTATTGGTGTAGTGTTGGGTAGTAGTTCCGCCTTTGTATCGAACTTCGGTATCTAGCCTTGTACAGGATAAAGTGTAGGCGATGTTGTGATAGGTTTGGTTCTACCTCGTGGAAGAACCGGTTGTCTAACCTTATGCCGGGATAAAAGTAGGCGACGTTGAAGGCTTCTCTACATTAAGGAGCTTTTGTTGTGTAATTATACGAACTCTTGAGTGGGGTTTTCGGGAGTGGAGTAGGGCAGGGAAGGTGTCCTTGTAGCCGAACCACTATAAATACTCGTGTTGTAGTTTTGTGTTTCTTACTCTTTATCTTTGCATTACTTATTTATATGCATATCTATCATCATCCAACACACACATTAAATAGATTGACATAAGTTGATCTAAATATTTTAAAACGAAGTTTTAATCGGTAAAACTATTCAACCCCCTTCTAGTTTTCCACAAAGTGGAAGAAGCGTATGCTTTGCTACTTGACTGGGATGGAACCTTATTACATTAAGTGTATTAATGAAGGTCCATTTGTCCCAAAGACTGCTGAAGGTTTACCTAAACCCGGAAGCTGGACCCAATGAGAGAAGGGTGGTCAATCAGGGACCAAAGACTCAAAAGCATCATCATATCTTGTCTCCGATGATGTAATGGAGTCGATCATTAGCGTAGTCAGCCAAACAAACATGGAATGACTTGGTCCCGCACTATGAAGGTCCCTCTTGGATACCAAGGAAAATGATCATGGACCTAAACTTAGTACAATACGATACCTTTAGAGCCAAAGACTTTGAAACCCTCTCAAACTTACACCCGCTATAAAACCTGTTGAATGAATTGTCAAATGATGGTGTCAAGTTGTATAAACATGAAATAAATGTTGGTTTTGTTAACAGTCTCCCTGAGAAATGGTTGAACTTCTCTCAAGGACTTAGAAATGCAAATCATATTCAGACTCTTGAACTTCCTAAAATTTATGGGAAATTCGTCTATGAAGATAATCTCATCAATAGACGATACCCTGATTTGAAGAAGTCTCAGGAAGTTAAAAAGTCCCTGACAACCACCTCAACACCCATTTCAACTGCCTTCTTTTCAAACAGTGTGGTTCAAAATTTTAAAAAAATTCTGACGATGAGGCTGATGAGAGAACTAGTGAGGAGTACCTGATTGACTTAAAAATTGAGTTTCAGGAAAGGTGTAACATATTGGTTTTCACAAACACATAATCAAACACTAGTATGGATCGAATGAGATAGATTTTAGAGAGAGAAATTAGAAGATGGGATCCTTTCTAGAGAGAGAAAGTAAACAAAAGAAAGAAATGTTAGATTAAGTGAAAGGTCCAACCCTCTACCTTGATAGGTAGAGGGTATTTATAGTTACATACTACACCTCCTCCTTCGGACTGTGGATCGCATATGTGGGTAAAGACCGTCCCGTTCCACTGTTGCTCTAAACTAATTAACTAACTAAATAACTAGTAAATAACGTAATGTCTACGAGCTAACATATGCTAGACTAGAGATGCGGTGACCGACTCTTCAACATGGATTTTCTAAATCCTAACAATCTCCCCATAAGGGAGGCCACCACATGAAATACATTTTGCATCCTAGCATTCTATCTTTATCTTCATGCTCGAGCTCGTAGACTTCAATTCTTCAATTCCGCAATCTTTGTGCTTTAGCAGTGATACTTCAAAGTCTGACTGCTTTGTACTTTCAGTGGAGGTCTTTAACAGATCCATGTCTTGATGATCTTCGAGCTTTCTTTGAGATCATCAACCACAACAAATCTCTGGATCACCCTTTATAGTATCGCCATTATGTGAAGTTGTGACATTTGGACCGACATGCTCACAGTTTTGGATCATGATATCTTCTCATCAGAGTTGCGGAAGCTTTTGTTGATTAATGATATTTGCAGTAGCGTAGCAGAAGCATGGATTGAGAATATCAGAGCCAGTTGATGAAGATATGCACTTATCATGATTTCATTAGATGTAATGCGATGTGAGCATGCGATCATGGATTGACACCTCAATTCGATCACCGCAACCGGTGTTCTGCAGACAACAGCTAGCAATAAAACGCACGAAAGTGTCTTTGATCACTTTCGTTGAATGGAGGCGCACGCCCACGTTCCTCGCTGATCAAGATAGTACCGCCTGCGGATCGTATAATTTCAAGAATCTCCTTGACAGGTTTCGCGAAATGCTCTAGCCGCTTCAAACCGAAACGTCTCAAAGAAGACAACACGGAGTGAGTGAACAAGTTTAATTGAGATTCACTGATTGATGAAAATGATTTAAAAAAAACAATAGCGTATTGCTTGAAGAAAGAGTTTTGCAATACGACGAAGGTTTTATGAGAAAGATCAATTTTCAATCAGAATTACTTTTTGTGTTTGAAATATGAATACACATTCGATGTGCTAGAGAAAAGAAGAGATTTGCACATCGAACGATTTTTCCAAAAGTATTCGTCAATTCATTTCCTGGACCAAGGTTGATTCAAGCGTGAATCGCCCCATTGTTTCTATCCAGTTGTCACAAGTTTGATCTTTAGAGAAGATCTCACATGTCACCCACCAAGATCTTGTTTGATGTTGGCTCTAGAAGGATTTCCATCTTCATCGTGAATATTTAACATATCACTCGGATGTTCTGGCAATACCACAAGGATAATGCGTAGGACTCTTAATATATTCTTACTTTCCACATTGTGTGAAACAGCAAGTCTTCATTAATTTTGTGTCCTAATGAGATATTGTGGATGATTTCTTGGCTCTAGACTCAGTTTTGCACATTTGGTTTCCTATGCCGGAGACTGTAGAGAGGGTCTCCTTCTTCAATATCAACAAGTCCTAAGAGAAAGTCGATAGATTATGTAGGTTCCCCGTGAGAATGAAACAAGCCCTTTAAGAGGAACTTGAGTAGCTTAGGAAGTTTAGTGCATTGTGTCACCTGGGTCCATGACGCCTTGTCTTCAATACCGGCGTACCTTAGTAACAACCAAGAGCATATGAATTGAACCCGACACCCTAAGGTTGAATTAATGGAGGGCTATTTCTTTTCACCCATTTTTCATTTCATTTCTTTTTCATTCTTCAACCCCTTCAGTGCTTACCGAGACTTCATTACTAGAACCTTGTTGGGTTTGTTCTAGTACTAGCTCTGTCTCAGTCGGCACACTTCCCATATTCTCATTTTTCTCCTTTTTTCATCATACCTAAGGACTCTACACTATCTAGTGGATTGTCCCTGGGTAGATCCCTCCGGCTCTGGCCGATCGTGGGAACTAATACCTAACCTCACCATCCTTATAACTCCAATACATAAAGTAAAAACGGTCGGTCTTTTGGTACAGTTCTTTCCGCCTCGAAACCAATTGAAAAATCATTTGGAAAAATCAATCAAGGTACTCGTGATATAATATCAAAGCATTTTGTACCTTAATTGTTTTGATCATTTAGAAATGCTCCCCCTCATCATGTGCTATATGATTTTGAAATTGTTTAGCACATGGAGGCAAGAGGACTTTGAAATCTTTTCTTGATCACAATTTCCATAGGAAAATCCATTTGATTTTTTTGGTAAATTCTCCCCCTCAAAATGTGCGTTGGTTATTTGAAATCATTTAACACATAGAGGAAGGAGATCTTAGAAGTACTTTCACGATCACATTTTCCATAGAGAAATCCATTAGAAAAATAGTCAAGGTACTTATGATAAAACATAGAAATCTTTACCTCGATAGTTTATTTTCTTTTGAAATGCTCCCTCTCAATATGTGCTTCAAGATTCGAAAGCGTTTAGCACATATGGGAGAGCAGCTTGCACTTTTGAATCAAACGATCACCTTTTATCAGATTTCATATTTAAATCACTTTATATTGTACAAAACGGACTTATTTGAAGAAATCTTGTTTGAAAATCTGATATTTTGAAATCACTCTCCCCCTCAATCGATGACACAAGTCATAGATTGAGTGATTTAATTTATGAAAAATTGAGTCCGATTGATTTCCAAAAATTCAAGTCCGTTTAATTTTCAAGCAAAATTTTTCTACCATACGATCATGGTAACATCACTATTATTCCTGCACAAAGATACGTTAGGTGGTGTAGAAGTTGCTTCTGTTGTTGCTGTTTAGAGTGAAAGAAAACCATTTGCTGATGCAGTGAGACCTCTTAAGTAGCATCTATCGTGCCAACTCTCCATTGAGATCCAATTAAGCTCTGTTTCTTCTTTTGTCGGCCCAAGAAATAGTTTCCCTTTCCATTCGGCATCCAATCATCTTCTTTTGTGGGATCCGGATCGGGAACATTCTTATAAACCATCTTATCTGCATACGTTAGTCAACACAAACAGATATATGGTGGTCGACAACACCCAAATACAATCGACTAAAAAAAGTCAATCTAACATGTCAATCAGATCAAATAAGGCATGGGAATAATGTGTTCATCAAACTATAATCATCTAATCCTAACAATCATATCCTAGACTCCTAGTCCTTCAACGTAGGCGAACATATTTTTCTTTTAAGCACATAGGATGATTATATAAACCCGTTAGATGATATATATTTGAAAACATTCTCCCCTTCAATCAATGACTCATTTTACGAAAAGATTAAAACCGCTGAAGTCATTGATTGAGTTTCCAAAATTTATGAAAACTCTTATTCTGATTGATTTTTCTAGCAACTCATTTTCCACCATTTTGTTAAAACAAATATTTTTCTGAAGAATTTTAGAAGGAAAAATATTTGAGTAGGAACAGCAGCCTTCGACATACTTTCCTCATTTTGTTTTAGGATAAGTGCACGAAATTTTTGAAAATCGCTTAAGCCGTAGCACTTTCCTTTGAAAACGGGTTGCTATAAAACTAATAGCAAACCGTGGTTTAAGCACGGGTTACAAGTAACTGCAGCCATAGTTTTAGACATGTTTTGAAAAAAATATTTACATCTCCTGCTCGAACTTCATCTATGGTCCTGTGCCATTATTGAATGACATTTCTAATACCGTAGATGTTATCGATACCAGAAGACATGTCTTAAAAAAACAATATTTTTGGTATTTTTTTAATTTTCTGATTTTTATGGGTTTTTGATGATTTTCTATTTTTCTATTTTGTTTTTGTAGGTTTTATATTTTTGTATTTTGTTTTTGTTGGGTCTTTTTGTTGGGTTTTTTTGTTTCTTTTTTTTTTTTTGATAAATATATACAAAGAAGATGATATAGTTTAAGAAGGATGATGATACGAGTACCGAGATAGGGATATCGTACAACACTTTGTAGAAGATAGAAGTCATCATCTCTTAAACTTTCACCACCAAAGCTTTCGAGGCTCTTGAATCGTCGTCAGAACTTGAGCCTTCAGAAAGTGAGACTTTGGTAGCTTCCCCCCAAACTGACAATCTAAGAATAAAGACCATTTCCCAAAGAAGTAGAAATGAAGAAAAACGGTCTCATTGAATGAAGCTCAGCACCCCGAAGAACACAAGAACACCGAAGTAACAAGTTGAAACATTGATCGTCTCTGTGGTTATCAAACCCGAAATAAATGATTAAGCCCGATCACATGATCCTGTTGTGCATCCCCGATGTACACATTACTCTTCGAGTTTGAGCAGTTGTCTGTTCGGGAGAACAATATATCAACATCTTCATTTCACCAAATGCATTCCAGTTATCCAACATATAACCAATCAGCCCATAACGTACACATGTACCCAACAAGATTAGAGATGATGACATACAAGTAACATGTTTAGTCACTGATCATCTTTTGCGAGTGTCAACTCCGGAATAACTGATTAAGTCCGATCAAGTGGACATGTTGTGCATCCCTGATGTACACATATCTCTCCCTTGATGGTTGCGATCTCATCGAAATCATCATTACGTTGTGAACATGAAGCAATAACCGGAAGCACTTTATCATTGTCATATCGAAGATGTCGATAAGCAATATCATCTCACGCTCCAAATATTCTTCTCATATTTCTTCCCAATCGAGCTGAAGTTAACACATACCAAAAGTATCCAGAGATCACTTCCCAAATAGTTGAATAATACATCCTTCCCCAAATAGTTGGAATAATACATCCTTCCCTCAAATAGTTGGAATAATAACACCAAACTCCACGAATTAAACACTCGAGTTTCTCTCTGGTTAAGACATTTGTCTTCCTGGAATAACTTCAATTGAGCAGAAGTATTAAGTTCATCACGTGTACTCGTTGTGAGTTTAAATCTTGCACTAATGTTGGAAGAACGGTGTCGAGAATTTATGCTCCAAGCAAATCTCTTAAGTACTCAATACTCAATCAAAGTATAAGACATTAACACCTCTTGCGATTTTCCACAACGTCATCTGCGTATGTCACTGAGTAAAACAACGTAACTCCTTAAAGTGATAGTTAACCAGGTCTTCAACTTAAATTCAATCACGAGCAAGTTATCATTGAAAGTCATGCATCCAACCGTCTCCGACTTCAAGATAAAATAAGAACACGCCTTTGTGAAAGTCAACTTCAATATCAAATAAGTGATAAACGATTAACTCCGAAGTAATAAATTTGTGTCAAATTCCCAACACGTGAATAAACATACAATAAGATGTACATTGATCCACTGAATGAACCAGAGCAAATGATTCCTCAACATCGATGCCATCTTCCTAACGATATACATGTAGATACATTTCTGGAAGATTCAATAATGTCTTCAAGAGGATGAGGTTGTCATTTTCTTCAATGTTCATTTGGTTGATTTACAGAGTGCACTTAGGGAAGAACAATAATCCGTGAAGATTTGGCAAAGGAATACCAAAGAGCGGATCATTATTCATGAGTGAAACTGCAAAGATAGTCATTATGAACGCCTTGAGGAATAACTGGAGATTGGGTTTCTTGAGTATTTTGAGTTCTACTTCTTAGATGATCAACATTCGTTAGCGGTTGGAAATACTCATCAAACATATCTTGAAACAATGAATCCCAAACAATAAATCCTAGATATCTTTAGTAAGTGAAACATTAGGCGTTGGAGGAGAGTCGTATGACCATTATTCAAACATCCATCACCATGTAGAATATTCACTCTTCTCCCCCTAAAAAATTGCATCCGAAGTTGCCATTTTTGATTTAGCAAGTGAAATAAGAATATACTCCAACGAACGTAGATCCACTTGATGACTGAATGAGCATGGGAAAAGCATGAAGCTTGTTGATGAGAATGTAGATGAGAATGGTCATTCTTCAGAGAATTTCTGTTAAACTGAAGATGAAATGCACTGATTTGTACGCCTTTCTTTTCTTTGAGGAACGGGGCCTAAAGTGTTATCTGTAGACGCCATTGCCGATTGAATATCAATGTTGAGTTACTTGAACCCGTGAGTTATGAGATATCAATCCTTTTGTTATCCATAGTTTAAGCCACCCACGTAGTGAAGGATCGGTATCCTGAATCGAGTAAGGACTACCTGCACTAACACTACAAGCTTGATTGCATATATATTGGTTAGTGACATTAGTATCCAAACCCTTTGGGGTTTCACGGTCAACTTTGATTTTGCCATCGGTAAACAAATTTTCCGGTAGGTATCCACCAAAGTCCAACATCCTTAAACATTCTACCAGACGGAATCCACTTATGGCAAGGTCTAGGATTGTTGATATTCTTATGCACAGTGGAAGACTTATCGTTATTCCTAGACTCTAAGTATTTAGCAGTTGGGATCCATCTAGGCGAAGTTTTAGGTTTGTTTTGCTTCATAAAATGTTGACCCTTAGCCATGTTAGTAGTCTTAGTGGATTGTACCTTAGCATGTGAATTAGGAAAATGTTTCTTATTTTGAAAAGACTCAGAATTTCTAGTTTCATTTTCTACATGCTTAGCATTCTTCTTTATATAACTACTCTTAGATGCAAGCCAACCCCTAGTCTTTTGAGTGTTCATAGGTAATGCTTTACTACTACTAGCAGTGCCTTTCTTAGGTAACTCAGGTGAAGTGACTGGTTTTGACAAAACTTGTATCGCATCAACTGGGAGTCTTAGTCTTTTAAAGATTTTGTTCTTCTCAGATATAAATGCAAAGACGCCTAACAACGGACCGGGTCTCTAGTGGGATGAGAAACTGGCTTCCCAAGGTTGATGGTTTTGTAAACTTAGTGTTCACACTTTTCCCTACGGTTTTTCTAAGCTCATTCTTTAAGGCAACATTAGTGAAACTCTTTTCCTGGTTGAGTTTGAGTTCATCAATTTGTGCTATCAAAGAGTTTGTTTGTTCCATTGACTTAGTTCTAGCTTCTTTGACAGAGTCACTTAGTTCTATGTGATGCTTTCTCAAAGACTCATTTTCCTTTAGTAATTTAGCCACATAAGTTGACAGTTCATTATTTCTTGTTATAATAGCATCAATGTCTTGTGAAGTCTTGACCAAATTACTTTTCTCATGCATACCAGAAATATGTTTCTTCAAATTATTGATAGTCGAGTTTTTGGCATGAAGCTGAGCCTTTAAATCGTTTATTTCAAAAAATTCATGAAATTCAGGAAATTCCGGATTTTTACATGGTTTCTTAGTTTGAAAACTTTCCTCCTTTCTTTGTATTTCCATTTCAAGTGAAATGCAATGTTTTTCAAGTTTTGAGAATTTGTTTGAAAGTTCATCGAAAGCCTTTTTATCAACCATATCATTTGTTTTGAATGTATTAGACTCAGCCTCAACCAATGAACATTTATCAGAATCATGTTTAGCATTTAGATCAGTTTGTTTAGGTACATTAGCATATGCACTATGTTGAACAGTTAAGAGTACCTCATCACTTGACACATGTTCATTTATCGGTCTGACATATGCATCCTCATCATGTGTAACAAGAATCACTGAACTACTGGTTGTGTCAAGCTTATCTGTTTCTGAACCTCTGTATTCAGTTCCAACTCATCCATCATGTGATGCTTTACCCGACTCGACACTACAATCTTTTGATTGTGCCCGACATTCATTCCCCTTTCTGATTTCTGCATCCATTTCTTGTGTGTCCGGAGTTACTGAACAACTGGTTACATCAATCTTTGTTGTTTTTGATATTCTGACTTCAGCAACACCCGATCTTTCAACAGATACATTATCCGACTTGTTACAACAATCTCTCAACTGCACCTGACACTCATCCACTTTTTCATCTTTCAGTTTAAATTCCTCAATATACTTCTCCAAATTATACATGAGTTGGATGAGTGTCTCAATGAACACTTTAATTTCCATTCCAGTGTGTCTTTTGAAAGACATTTTAGTCATGTGATGATCATAATCTGATGTGAATTCCCTACTAATGAATGACTGAAATTGTTTGTGGATCACTTGAAGTGCAACTCTAGAACTATCCTTTTGAACCTTTTCTTTGTCAAGTTGGTGTTCCAATTGTGCTAAATTCAATAGTAATGTTCCCGTTAATGTGGATAAATCTTGACGGAAAAGGGCATTGCATGTTCGTTCCATTCTTATAGGTGTGAGTAACATGAGTTGTGAGTGAAGTTGTTGATAAGGTTCAATGCTACTTTCCTTTTGCATGGCATTTTGTAGCCTAAACTGAAGCAATTCTCTCTCTTCAGACTCTGAACATGAAGATCTCACATCCTCATTGATTGATTCAATCATTTTTAACCGTTCAGTGTAGCATACATTATCATTATTTTCCACAGCATCATACAATTTAAGTACTTCCGCAATCACTGAATCAGGAGTGTAAGACTTGATGTTGCTGTGTACACGGGATTTTACAAGTCTGTGATTTAAACCGAGAAATAGAATCTTTCACGGGATTTTACTAAAATCAAGACCAAACCGTAAGAGAGTGAGAAGTAGGATGTAGTAAAGGAACTAGAAGATGATAAGGAAGTGAAGATAAATTTGGTGTTATGGTTGAGTTTCTGATATTCCCTAATTCTTTATATATACCCCCTGTTCCGCGGTGAGTTCGCTGGGGGGTTCAGGGGGGCAGCGCGCCCCCGAAGGATTTTTCGGAAAATTAGGGTTTGAAAACAAGGGTTTTGTATGTTAGGTTTAGAGATAAATCGCAGGAGTTGACAAATCTCAGTCCTTGACAAAACGCACTGACAAACCGCTTAAGTCAAACCGCTTAAGTCAAACCGCTTAAGTGACAAACCGCTTAAGTGTCAAACCGCTTAAGTGACAAACCGATTAAGTGACAAACCGCTTAGGTCAAACCGCTTAAGTGACAAACCGCTTAAGTGACAAACCGCTTACTTGACAAACCGCTTACTTGACAAATCGCTTAAGGGACAAATCGCTTAAGTTGACAAAACGCTTAACAGTGAAAACGCATAACACACAAACCGCATAAGTTGACAAATCGCATAGTACACAAGTACACCCACTACTTCCACTACTTTGTCCTTTCTTGTCGTTTTGTCTCAATAGACAAACCGCTTCAAAGAAATGAGACAAACCGCTTAAAAGTAGAGACAAACCGCTTCAAAAAGCATTCATCCGTGAGACAAATCGCATAGTTTTCCAGACAAACTGCTTCAAAGAGATTGTATTCGAGGGACAAACCGCATAAATGAAACTTTCAAAAACAACACTTTTCAATCCAAAAACAATTCAACCACGATGATTCAAGCCTTCCAAACCAAAACCTAAACACTTATAATGATTCTAAACACAAAAATACAATCAAAATTTAAACTTTAACACTAGAAATGATCCAAACAATGAAAACTACTCTAAACTCATTCAAACCCAAAAACCTTATGAAAACCACTAGAAATCCAAGAACATGAAAGATGAATGATCAAACCATGGCTCTTGATACCATTTGTAACATATTGGTTTTCACAAACACATAATCAAACACTAGTATGGATCGAATGAGATAGGATTTAGAGAGAGAAATTGGAAGATGGGATCCTTTCTAGAGAGAGAAAGTAAATAAAAGAAAGAAAGGTTAGATTAAGTTAAAGGTACAATCCTCTACCTTGGGAGGTAGAGGGTATTTATAGTTACATACTACACGTCCTCCTTTGGACTGTGGATCAGGTATACAGTGGGTAAAGACCCGTCCGTCCTCCACGGTATTGCTCTAAACTAAATAACTAACTAAATAACTAACAAATAACGTAATGTCTACGAGCTAACATATACTAGACTAGAGTTGGGGTGACCGACTCTTCAACATGGATTTTCTAAATCCTAACAAAAGGGCACTCCTTGCTAATTCAAAAAGATTGTAACATATTGGATTTCATAAACACATCATATCATATAAATTGGGGGCGTATGGTTTGAAGGTTTAGAGAGAGAAAGTAGAAGATGGGAGCCTTTCTAGAGAGAGAAAGTAAACAAAAGAGAAAAGGTTAGATTAGAATGAAAGGTCCAACCCTCTACCTTGGGAGGTAGAGGGTATTTATAGTTACATAATACACGTCCTCCTTCTACCGCATACAAGGGGTGACCCGCCCTTCCTCCACGGTGTTACACTATGCTAAGCTAGGCTAATAACTAACTAATAAAATAGGAAATAACGATATGTCTACGAGCTAACATATGCTAGACTATAGATGGTGTGACCGACACTTCACTATGGAATTTCCAATTCCTAACAATCTCCCCTAAGGGAGGTCACCCCATGTTTTACATTTCGAATCCTAGCATTCTAATTTGTCTTCTGCTCGAGCTCAGACTTCAATTCTTCAATGTCAACATTCTTTGTGCTTTTGTAGTGACTCTTCATAGTCCGATTATTTTGTACTTTCGGTGGAGGTCTTTGAACTGATCCACATCATGATGATCTTCGAGCTTTCTTGAGATCATCACCAAGAAATCTCGATCACCCTTTATTGTGTTGCCATCATGTGAAGTTGTGACTTTATCGACCGACATGCTCACACTTTTGAATCATGACATCTTTCCATCATAGTAGCGAAGCTTTACCTGGTTCATGATATTTGCGCAGCCGTAGCGAAGCATAGTATAAAAATATCAGAGCCAAGTTATGTAGATATGCACTAGTCATGATTTCTTCAATTAAGTGTGGATGCTGTGAGCATGCGGCTTTTGATTGACTCCTCAATTCGATCGTTGCAACCGCCCAAATTGTACCTGCAAACAACAGTTAGCAATAAAGCACACGAAAGTGTCTTTGATCACTTTTGTTGAATTGAGGTACACGCCCACGGTTCTGCTCGATCAGACAAGTATCGCCTCGGATCGTGTATAATTCTCAAGAATCTCCTTGACATGGTTTCGCAGCTGTTCTAGTTGTTCTCAAACTGGAACGTCTCAAAGAAGACAACACGGAGTGAGTGAACCAGCAAATTAAGATTCACTGATTGATGTAAAATGATTTGAAAAACAATCGCGTATTGCTTAGAAGAAAGGGTTTTGCAATATGACGAAGGTTTTATGAGAATGATCAATTTTCAATCATAAATACTTTTTGTATTTGAAAAGAGTACACATTCGACGTGCTAGATAAAAGAAGAGATTCGCACATCGAACGGTTTTTCCAAAAGTATTTTTTCAATCAGAGATACTTTGTGTGTCTGAAAACATGAATACACATTCGACGTGCTAGAGAAAAGAAGGTTTGCACATCGAACGATTTTTCCAAAAGTATTCGTCAATTCATTTCCTGGACCAAGGTTGATTCAAGATTGAATCGCCCCATTGTTTCTATCCAGTTGTCACAAGCTTAATCTTTTGCAGGATCTCACATGTCACCCACCAAGAGCTTGTTTGATGTTGGCTCTAGAAGGATTTCCATCTTCATCGTGAATATTTTCATATCACTCGGATGTTCTGGCAGTACCACAAGGATAAAGCGTAGGACTCTTAATATATTCTTACTTTCCACATTGTGTGAAACAATAAGTCTTCATTAATTATGTGTCCTAATGAGATATTGTGTATGATCTCTTGGCTCTAGACTCAATTGTGCACATTTGGTTTCCTATGCCGGAGACTAGGGAGAGGGTCTCCTTCTTCAATATCAACAATCTCTAAGAGAAAGTCGATAGATTATGTAGGTTCCCCGTGAGAATGAAACAAGTCCCTTTTAAGAGAAACTTGAGTAGCTTGGGAAGTTTGTAGTGCAGTGCGTCACTGGGTCCATGACGTCTTGTCTTCAATACCGGTTAACTTAGTAACAACCAATAGCATATGTATTGAACCCGGTTTCTGCCCTAAGGTTGAATTATTAGAGGGCTATTTATTTTCACCCTTTTCTCATTCAATTCTTTTTCATTCTTCAACCCCTTCAGTGCTTACCTAGACTTCATAACTAGAACCTTGTTGGGTTTATTCCAGTTCTAGCTCTATCTCACCAAGACTCTTCCCATATCTCACTTTTCTCCTTTTTTCATCATACCAAAGGACTCTACACTATCTAGTGGATTGTCCCTGGGTAGATCCTTCCGGCTCTGGCGGGATCGTGGGAACGAATACCTAACCTAACCATCCTTATAACTCCATGCATAAAGTAAAATGGTCGGTCTTTTGGTACAGTTCATTCTTCCTTGAAACCAATTGAAAAATCATTTGGAAAATCAATCAAGGTACTTTTGATACGAGATCAAAGCATTTTGTACCTTAATAGTTTTGATCATTTAGAAATGCTCCCCCTCAACATGTGCATATGATCTTGAAATTGTTTAGCACATGGAGGCAAGAGTTCTTTGAAATAATATCTTGATCACAATTTCCTTGGAAAAAGCCATTTGATTTTCTTGGTAAAATTCTCCCCCTCAATATGTGCATAGGATATTTGAAATCATTTTATCACATAGAGGAAAGAGTTCATTTGAAGTACATTTCACGATTTCCAATAGAAACCATTTGGTCCCCCTCAATATGTGCATCGATATATGAAAGAGTTTGGCACATATTAGAGAGAACTTGCACTTTGAATCAAAATGATCATCATTTAATCAAGTTTCATTATTAAATCACAAATTCTCCCCCGATCAAAAATATCAAACCCTTTGAGATTTTGGATCCCAAGTGATTTAATAAGGTTTAGAAAACATGGGAGAAAATGTGGCCAGGTTTAAATACTCATCTTGTTTTTGGATAAATCCTCCTCCTCATCATGTGCATTGTGTATTTGAAATCGTTTGGCACATGGAGGTAGGAGTGCGTATAAAGGACTAAAACCGATTCCATTAAAACAGATTTGAGATTTAAATCACGATCTCTCCCCCGATCAAAAATTTCAAACCAATTGAGATTTTGGATCCCAATTGATTTATATCATTTAGAAAAGTTTGGGGAAAGACGTGGCTTGATTTAATTTTGAAAAATGACAGATAAGGACCAATTTAAGACATTAACGATTGTTAGTGTCAGGTATGATTATTTTAAGAGATCTTTAAGTAAAATAAAACAATTTCACAATCAAACAAGAACAGAAAAAATTTCATTTTGAAAGATCTTTGAGTTTTAAAGAGAATCATACCATGACATAACATTAAATCTTTAGATCACCACTTATTATTGTACAAACCGAACCTTTTATGAAGAAATATCGAAAAATACTTAAGTTTGAAATCACTCTCCCCCTCAATCAATGACCGTAGTCGTTGATTGAGTGACTTATATTAGAAATGAAGTCCGGTTGATTTCCAAAATATGAGTTCATTTTATTTTCAAAACAATATATTCCATTTTCAAAACAATATTATCAAAATTGTTTAAAAATGGTATCATTCACTACTTTTCCTGCACAAGATACGTTAGGTGGTTCAGAAGCTTCTGTTGTTGCTGTAGGGCTGTGTTAGGAATTAGAAAATTCCATAGTGAAGTATCGGTCACCCCAAATATAATCCATCATAAGTTAGCTCGTAGACATTACGTTATTTACTAGTTATTTAGTTAGTTATTTAGTTTAGTGCAACACCGTGGAGGAAGGACGGGTCTTTACCCACTGTATGCCTGATCCACAGTCCGAAGGAGGACGTTTATTATGTAACTATAAATACCCTCTACCTCCCAAGGTAGAGGGTTGGACTTTTCACTCTAATCTAACCTTTTCTCTTTTGTTTACTCTCTCTCTCTAGAAAGGCTCTCATCCCACTTTCTCTCTCTAAAACCATATATTCATACGCCATATTTGTGATTGATTGAGTGTTTGTGAAATCCAATATGCTATAATTGGTATCAAGAGCCATGGTTTGATCATCTCTCTTACATATCCTCGGATTTCTAGTGGTTTTAGATGGTTTTTGAGTTTGAAAAAGTTTAGTGGTTTTTGCATCATTTGGATCATTTCTAGTGTTAAAGTTTGAATTTTGGGTGTACTTTTGTCTTAAGAATCATTGTAAGTACTTGGGTTTTGATTTGGAAAGCTTGAATCACTGTGGTTGAGCTTGTTTTGGATTGAAAAGTGTGTTTTTGAAGTTTTTCTTGCTAGCGACTTGGCTCTCGTAGTGTTTTTCATCGTAGCGACTTGCTTCAGTAAAAGTTAGCGAGGTACAGTGTTAGTTGTTAGCGACTTGATCCTAGCAACTTGTCTATTGAGACAAGCCGACAAATAGTACAAGTTAGTGGATTCTCCACTACGGCTAGCGACTTTGTGAGGTTAGCGACTTGCTTCAGAAATTGTTAGCGAGTTGCAGTGTAAATTGTTAGTGACTTGATACTAGCAACTTGGATACTTAGCGAGTTGCTCTTTAGCGACTTGGTGCCTTTAGCGAGTTGTTACTTAGCGACTTGGTGACTCTAGCGACTTGTCTTACTAGCGACTTGTTGACTTTTCCCGACAAAACTTCAAACGGCCATAACTTTTGAACCGTAACTCCGTTTTCAGCGTTCTACCCATCAAAACGACCGAGAACGAGGAGAATGGAATTAATAAACTATTTGGGTCAACCGGGCCAATCTGCTCAGAAGTTATTGAGGTTTTTGTGTTTTTAGACCTAAATTTCTCCGTAAAAACGGGCATTAACCAATCCAAATCTCAACCAAACAACATCTCTGCTAATCCTACAAACAATTATATGTCCATACACACAATTGTCTATCATTGTGTCGATCCATCAGTCATCTTAACACATTCCATTGGTCATTGCTTAACGGTTTGGTCTTGATTTTAGTAAAATCCCGCGAAAGATTCTATTTCTCTGTTTAAATCATAGACTTGTAAAATCCCGTGGATACTACAACATCATGTCTTACACTCCTGACCATGTAATTTCAGAAGTACTTAAATTGTATGATGTTGTAGACAATCATGAGAATATTTGCTACACTGAACGGTTAAAGATGATTGAATCAGTCAATGAGGATGTGATATCTCCGGGTTCAGACTCTGAAAATACAGAAATGCACCAGTCAAAGTTACAGAATGCTTGTGCAAAGGATAAGGAAAGTTGCATTGAAACTTATCAACAACTTCATTCACACCTCACATTACTTCTATCTATGGGAAGTAAACGAACATTTACTACACTTTTCCGTCAAGAATTATCAACGTTCAAGAGCACATTATTCTTAAACTTAGAACAATTGGAACAACAACTTGATAAAGAAATGGTTCAAAAGGATAGTTCCAGTTCTGCACTTCAAGTGATCTACAACCAATTTCAGTATTCATCATGGGGAATTTACATCGATTATGATCAAGACATGACTGAAATGTCTTTCAAGAAGCACACTGGAATGGAAATTAGCGTGTTCATAGAGACACTTATCCAACTCATGGATATGTGGAGAAGTATTGAGGAAGTTACTCGCATGTGATGAAAAAGTGGATGAGTGTCCGGTGCAGTTGAGAGATAGTTGTGATAAGTTGGGTAATGTATCTGTTGAAGAATCGTGTGTTGCTGAATGCAGAATGTCAAAGACAACAAATAATGATGAGTCGGGTAAAGCACCAGATGATGGATCAGTTGACACTGAATACAGAGGCTCAGAGATAGATAAGCTTGACACAGCCAAAGGTCCAGTGACTCTTGTTACACATGATGTGGATGCATATATCGACCAGAAATTGAGCAGGTGTCATCTGATGAGGTACCCTTAACTGCTCAACATAGTGCATCTGCTAAGGTACCTAAACATTTTGATCTTAATGCTAAACATGATTCTGATAAATGTTCCTTGGTTGAGGCTGAGTCTAATAAATTCAAAACGAATGATATAGTTGATAAAAAGGTTTTTGATGAACTTTCATACAAATTCTCAAAACCTGAAAAACATTACATTTCACTTGAAATTGCATGAAAAGAGGAAAGTTTTCAAACTAAGAAACCATGTAAAAATTCGGAATTTCCTGAATTTCATGAATTTTTTGAAATAAACTATTTAAAAGCTCAGTTTCAAGCCAACAACTCGACTATCAACAACTTGAAGAAACATATTTCTGGTATGCATGTGAAAAGTAATTTGGTTACAAGTAATTCTGATATTAATGCTACTTATGATATTCAAATGAGAAATGATGAATTAGCAGTTTGTGTGGCCAAATTACTAAAGGAAAATGAGTCTTTGAGAAAGAATCACATAGAACTAAGTGACTCTGTCAAAGAAGCTAGAACTAAGTCAATGGAAACAAACTCTTTGATAGCAAAAATTGATGATCTCAAAGCTCAACTTCAGGAAAAGAGTTTCGCTATTGTTGCTTTAAAAAACGAGCTCAAAAAAAACAGGGAATAGTGTGAACACTAAGTTTTCAAAACCATCAAACTTGGGGAAACCAGTTATTAGACATTAAATGCGCTAGATCCGAACGACCAAAATTTTCAAAAACACGGTTTGCCTCCCAAGTTGATGCGAAACAAGTTTTGACAAAACCAGTCACTTCACCTCACTTGCCTAGGAAAATTGATATGAATGACTTGTATATGAACTCTTATCTAGAAATGGCTAGAAAGAAGGCACAGAATCGCAAAGACGGAATTTTAGGTGCAAGACCTAGGATGATGAATTCTTCGAGATTTCAAGGCACTGCTAGTAGTTCTAAACCATTACCTAGGAACACTAATCTAAAGACTAGGGATTGGCTTGGATCTAAGAGTCGTTGCATTTTGAATAAATCTATTCCCATAGCAAATCCCTCTAAGAACTCTAGATCAGTTTCTGAATCCAGACAAGCTGTTTGCTCAAATTGTCTGAAATGCATCTTTAAGGCACATCATGATAACTGTTTTTCTACATCCCTAATGAAAGTAAATGCTCATCCAAAGGTTCAACCTGTTAAGTCTAGGATCTTCACTAGGTCATCTATTGTGTATATGAAGCAAAACAATCCGAAAACTTTGTCTAGATGGATACCAACTACTAAATCTTTGGAAACTAGGAATAAGGATAAGTCTTCCACTATGCATAAGAAGCCTAACAATCCTAGACCTAGCTATAATTGGATACCGTCGGGTAGAATGTTTAAGGATGCTGGACTTAGGTGGATACCTACCGGAAAGTCAAGCACCGATGACAAAATCAAGGTTGACTGTGAATCCCCAAAGGGTTTGGATACTAATGTCACTAACCAAAATATATGCAATCAAGTTTGTAATATTAGTGCAGGTAGTCCTTACTCAGTTGCAGATACTTCGATCCTTCACTACATGGAGTGGCTTAAAGTATGGATTACAAATGGATTGATATCTCATAACTCACGGGTTCAAGTAACTCAATCTTGATATTCATTCGGCTATGACGTCTGTTCACAACAGTTCAGGCCTCGTACTTCATCATAATGACGTATGAACACAACAGTTCATGCCTCGTACTCTAAAGAAAAGAAAAGTGTACGTTTCAGTGCGCTTTATCTTCCGAAGAAGAGAAATCTTCTTATTACGTTTGAACACTACAGTTCAAGCCTCGTTCCTCAAGGAAAAGAAAAGTGTACGCTTCAGTGCGCTTTATCTTCTGAAGAAGATAAATCTTCTCAATTATGACCATTCTCATCAACATGCTTCATACTTTTTCCATGCGCTTTCAATTATCAAGTGAACTTGGCTACTGTTGATTGTTTTTCTTATTCCACTTGCTCAACTATAATGACGATGGCGACATCATGTGCTAATATTGCGGGGGAGAAGTGTGAAGAGACTACATTTGGATGATGTTCACTTATTTAATCAAGAATGGCATATCCGTATGCAATTCTTGAGGGAGAGAAGAAGTATGATAACTCTGCATGGTTGATTGATTTATGAGAATATATGGTCAAACGGCTCCAAACTCATGTAAGAACCGAGCTTCTTCTTATCGGTTCATCTTCACATGGAGTTTCTACTAAGAGCCGTTGGTTGACATCTTCATACGGACTGATGAGTTTAATGACAAAGTGCTTCCAGTTGCGAGGCGGATTTCCTTGATGAACATCTTTCTGTTCTTGTTTGATTGGGAGGGATTTGAATTAAGGGGATTTGCTATTTACAAGTTAACGGGAATGCATTTGGTGTGAAGAAGATGTTAACTTTCTATTTCCCCAACCGACAATCTTGAAGAAGTTCGAGTCATACAGTTTCTACATTTTCTGCATGTTAGAAGACTAAAGACGAGTTGCATTTAACGATCTAAAGACTTCTTCTTATTCGGCATTTATTAAAAGATTGTCGGTTTAGGGAGAGCACTAATGGGGGAGAGTGGAAAGCCAGATTTAATCCCCAATTAGACTTGCTCATTTTGTTTCTTCAGCAAGTTGATTCTCACAGATACATCTGAGCTAATTATGATCTTCTCAACAAAGTTTCTAGTATACGGCTTAATATGTTGCTGATTCTGAAGTATCAAAACCAGCAGGGGGAAGGAGACATCTAAACACAAAAGTTTGTGTAAAATTGATGAACTTAATTCTTCTAAGTGATTGAAGATAGCCCGGGAAGACAAATGTTATTACCGCAGAGAAACTCAAGGTTTGACTCATGGCGAGTAAACTTGATGAACTTAACTCTTCTAAGTGATTGAAGATATCCCAAGAAGACAATTGTCTTGACCGCAGAGAATCTCAAGGTTTTACTCATCAAGGCTTT
Source organism: Chrysanthemum makinoi (assembly GCA_910596185.1). NCBI lineage: Eukaryota > Viridiplantae > Streptophyta > Magnoliopsida > Asterales > Asteraceae > Chrysanthemum > Chrysanthemum makinoi. The sequence continues at coordinate 210,853,752 of OU343221.1, read as the reverse complement.
TAGTGTTATTATTCCAACTACGTGGGGGAAGTGATGTAATAGATAGTTTCTGAAGATAAAAGAGGTGCACAACTGTGTGATGATTTTGATGTTATCACAATCATCAGGGTTTAGAGATTGTGTACATTGGGAATGCTCAGTTGTTTCACTTGAGGGCTTAATCAGTGATTCAGAGATATAATCACTTATTCCGGAGTTGACATCCGCAGAGATAGTCCTTCGCAGATAATCAGATCGGCCTGCTTCTTCAATGTTATCGGTTATTCTCTTTGGGCATTCGGGTACTTCGGGTTCTTGAGCTTCATACACTTTCTTCAGGGGGAGAGAAAAGTATACATCGGGGTTATTCTTTGGCTATCGGACTTAATCTGCTACTTCGTTTGTATAAGTTTCTCTGTCTTCGGGTATATGTATATTCGGGTTCGTGAGCTCTAGTCTAAGACCTGACTGCATCAATTCATCTACTTGGGGAAGTGCTCTTGACACCTTTTGGATTGGATTACTTGACTTCGAAATTTGAAAGGAATTATTAATGTGGATGATACGCTGTTGTTGTTCTATTGATGATATAACCCGAACCATGAATCACGATGATTATTCTTAAAAGGAGCAGCAAGTTCGATGATAATGGTGTGCTTCTCTGTGCACCTGGCTAAGGGAAGCTTGAAATAAAGCTTTGAATCTGCTCAGCTAAAGGATTTTCGGTTTGGGGGGAAGCTGCCAAAGTCTCTTTTTCTCAAAGGCTCATGTTCTATCTTCTATTCTGGAGCCTCGGAAGCTTTGGTGGTGAATGTTTAAGAGATGATGACTTCTATATTCTACAACGAGGCTGCTCGATATCCTTATCTCGGTACTCGTATCATCATCTTCTTTAACTATATCATCTACTCTTTCTTTGTAAATATTTATCAAAAAGAAAATAGAAAAATATAAAACCTTCAAAAACCCATAAAAATCAGAAAATTTGAAAATTCCAAAAATATTGTTTTCTCATGACATGTCTTCTGGTATCGATAGCATCTGCGGTCTTAGAAATGTCATTCAATAATAGCACGGGACCATAGATGAAGTTCGAGCAGGAGGTGTAAATATTCTTTTCTAAACATGTCACAAACTATGGTTTGCTATTATTTCAGACAGCAACCCGTTCTTCAAAGAGGGAAAGTGCTGCACTTAAACAATTTTCAAATATTTCGTGCACTTTTCCTAAAACAAAATGAGGAAAGTATGTCGAAGGACTGCTGTTCCTACTCAAATATTTTTCCTTCTAAAATTCTTCAGAAAAATATTTGTTTTAACTGAATTGGTAGAAAATGAGTTGCTTGAAAAACAATCAGTTTCAGAATGTTTATAAAATTGAAAACTCAATCAATGACTTCAGCGCTTTTAACCTTTTCAGAAAAATAAGTCATTGATTGAGGGGGGAGAATGTTTTCAAATTTACATCATCTAACGGACTTTCTTAATTATCCTACGTGCTTAATTAAAATATATAATTGCCTATGTTGAAGGACTAGGTTTCAGGATGTGATTGTTAGGATTAGATGATTATAGTTTGATGAACACATTATTCCCATACCTTATATGAACTGATTGATATGTTGAATTGACTTGAATTAGTCGATTGTTGTTTGGGGGATGTCGACCACCATATATCTCAGATGTGTGTTCACTAACGATGCGTATATTGGTATATAAAAATGTTCCCGATCCGGATCCCACAATTGAAGATGATTGGATGCCGAAAGGAAAGGGTAACTATATCTTGGGTTGACAAATGAAGAAACGGAGCTTAATTGGACTTCTATGGAGTGTTGGCATGGAAAAATGCAATGTAAGAGGTCTCACTGCATCAGCAGATGGTTTTCTTTTAAGTGATTGAAGAAACGGAGCTTAATTTGACCTCAGTTGGCATTAAAATGCAACGTAAAAAGTCTCACTGCATAAGCAGACGGTTTTCTTCCAAGCCCTACAACAACATCAACAAAAGCAGCTTATGATTCTCTCCACCTAACGTATGTTGTGCAGGAAATTTGATACCATTTTTTTTAAACAATTTTCAAATAATATTGTTTTGAAAAATGGAAAAATATTGGTTTTGAAAATAAACTGATCTAAATTTTGAAAATCACCGGACTTCATTTTATCAAAACTATAAGTCACTCAATCATCGACTACGGTCATCGATTGAGGGGGAGAGTGATTTAAAATAAATTATTTTCAAACAATATTTCTTCATAAAAGTCCTGATTGTACAACAAAAAGTGGTGATCTAAAAATTTAATGTTATGTCATGGTATGATTTTCTTCAAAGGTCAAAGGTCTTTCAAAATGAAATTTTTTCTGTTCTTGTTTGATTGTGAAAATGTTTTATTTTACCTAAAAGATCTCTTAAAAAAATTATCATACCTGACACTAACAATCTTTTAATGTCTAAATCTGTTCCACTATAAGAATTAAATTAATCTGAACACAGTTTTCTCCCATGTTTTCTAAACCTTTTTAAATCACTTGGGATCCAAAATCTCAAAGGATTTGATATTTTTTATCAGGGGAGAAAATGTGATTTAAATATGAAATCTGATAACAAGTGATCGTTTTGACTCAAAGTACAGGCAGCTCTCCCATATGTGCTAAAACGCTTTCGAATCTCGAAGCACATATTAAAGGGGAGCATTTCTTAAGAAATTAAACTATCAAGGTACAAAGGTTTCAACGTTTTATCATATGTACTTTGATTGAGTTTGAAATGGTTTTCTTAATGGTTTTTGTGATCGTGGTTGTACTTCAAAAGAACTCTTTCCTCTATGTGATAAAATGATTTCAATTATCCAAAGCACATATTGAGGGGGAGAATTTACCAAGAAAATCAAATGGCTCTTTCTACGGAAATTGTGATCAAGAAATTATTTCAAAGAACTCTTGCCCCCATGTGCTAAACAATTTCAAGATCATATGCACATGTTGAGGGGGAGCATTTCTAAATGATCAAAACTATTAAGGTACAAAATGCTTTGATCTCGTATCACAAGTACCTTGACTGATTTTCAAAAGATTTTTCAATTGGTTTCAAGGAAGAATGAACAATACCAAAAGACCGACCAATTTACTTTATGCATGGTGTTATAAGGATGGTTAGGTTAGGTATGCGTTCCCACGATCTAGCCAGAACCGGAGGGATCTACCCAGGGACAATCCACTAGTTAGTGTAGAAGTCCTTAGGTATGATGAAAAAAGGAGAAAAAAGATAAATGAGAAGAGTGCGGACTGAGACTGAGCTAGTACTGGAATAAACCCAACAAGGTTCTAGTAATGAAGTCTTGGTAAGCACTGAAGGGGTTGAAGAATGAAAAAGAATTGAATGTGAAAAGGGTGAAAAATAAATAGCCCTTCAATAATTCAACCTTAGGGCAGAAACCGGGTTCAATACATATGCTACTGGTGGTTACTAAGGTAACACCGGTATTGAAGACAAGACGTCATGGACCCAGTGATGCACTGCACTAAACTTCCCAAGCTACTCAAGTTCCTCTTAAAAGGGCTTGTTTCATTCTCACGGGGAACCTACATAACCTATCGACTTTCTCCTAGAGATTGTTGATATTGAAGAAGGAGACCCTCTCCCTAGTCTCCGGCATAGGAACCAAATGTGCACAGTTGAGTCTATAGCCAAGAGATCATCCACAAATCTCATTAGGACACAAATTTAATGAAGACTTGTTGTTTCACACAATGTGGAAAGTAGGTATATATTGAGAGTCCTACGCATTATCCTTGTGGTATTGCCAGAATATCCGAGTGATATGTAAAAGTATTCACGATGAAGATGGAAATCCTTCTAGAGCCAACATCAAACAAGCTCTTGGTGGGTGACATGTGAGATCTGTTCTAAAGATCAAGCTTGTGACAACTGGATAGAAACGATGGGGCGATTCATTCTTGAATCAACCTTTGTCCAGGAAATGGATTGACGAATACCTTTGAAAAACCGGTCGTTGTGCTAAAAAATTCTTTTCTCTAGCACATCGACTGTGTATTAATCTTTCAGAATTAAAAGGGTATTTATGATTGAAAATTGATTTTTCTTATAAAACCTTCGTCGTATTGCAAAACTCTTTCTTCAGGCAATACGCGATTGTTTTCAAATCATTTTGAATCAATCAGTAAATCTCAATTTGATGGTTCACTCACTCCGTGTTTTCTTCTTTGAGACATTTCGGTTTGAGAACGGCTAGAACATCTGCGAAACCCTGTCAAGGAGATTCTTCGGAATTATACCTGATCACAGGCAGTACTTGTACTGATCAACGGGGAACCGTGGACCGTGTACCTCAATTCAACGAAAGTGATCAAAGACACTTTCGTGTGTTTTATTGCTAACTGTTGTTTGTAGGTACATTTGAAAAGGTTGCAGCTGATCAGAATTGAGAAGTCAATCCAAAGCCGCATGCTCACAGCATCCACACTTAATTGAAGAAATCATGACTTGTGCTTATCTACATAACCTGGATCAAATATTTTTATACTATGCTTCTGCTACGCTGCTGCAAATATCTTGAACCAGTAAAAGCTTCCGCTACTCTGATGAAAAGATGTCATGATCCAGAAAGTGTGAGCATGTCGGTCCGAAAGTCACAACATCACATGAAGGCAACGCTACAAAGGGTGATCCAGAGATTTACTGTGGCTGATAATCTCCATAAAGCTCGAAGATCATCAAAGATGTGGATCAGTTCAAAGACCTCCACTTAAAGTACAAAGCATTCGGACTTTGAAGTTGCACTACTTAAGAACAAAGATTGTGGAAGTGAAGAATTAAAGTCTACGAGCTCAAGACTGAAGATTAAATAGAATGCTAGGATTCGAAATGTAAAACATGGGGTGACCTCCCTTAGGGGGAGATTGTTAGGAATTAGAAAATTCCATAGTGAAGTATCGGTCACCCCAAATATAATCCAGCATAAGTTAGCTCATAGACATTACGTTATTTACTAGTTATTTAGTTAGTTATTTAGTTTAGTGCAACACCGTGGAGGAAGGACGGGTCTTTACCCACTGTATGCCTGATCCACAGTCCGAAGGAGGACGTTTATTATGTAACTATAAATACCCTCTACCTCCCAAGGTAGAGGGTTGGACCTTTCACTCTAATCTAACCTTTTCTCTTTTGTTTACTCTCTCTATCTAGAAAGGCTCCCATCCCACTTTCTCTCTCTAAAACCATATATTCATACGCCATATTTGTGATTGATTGAGTGTTTGTGAAATCCAATATGCTACAAGCTGGAAGAAAACCGTCTGCAGATGCAGTGAGACCTCTGACGTTGCATTTGTCATGCCAACTCTTCATAGAGGTCCAATTAAGCTCCGTTTCTTCATTTGATGATGAAGAAAACCATCTGCTGATGCAGTGAGACCTCTTACGTTGCATTTCATGCCAACTCTCCATAGAAGTCAAATTTAAGCTCCGTTTCTTCAATTGTCAACCCAAGAGATAGTTACCCTTTCCATTCGGCATCCAATCATATTCAATTGTGGGATCCGAATCGGGAACATTCTTATATACCAATATACCTGCATACGTTAGTGGACACAAACAGATATATGGTGGTCGACATAAAGCAATCGACTAATAAAAGTTAATTCAACATATCAATCAAATCATACATAGGCATGGGAATAATGTGTTTATCAAACTCTAACCATCTAATCCTGACAATCACAACCTAGAAACCTAGTCCTTCAACATAGGTAATTATATTTTTCAGATAAGCACGTAGGATGATTAGGAAAGCCCATTAGATGATGTAAATTTGAAAAACATTATCCCCCTCAATCAATGACTCTTTCTGAAAAGTTTAAAAGCGCTGAAGTAATTGATTGATTTTGAAAATTTTATAAAAACTCTGAATCTGATTGATTTTAAAGCAACTCATTTACCACCATTTTGTTAAAACAAATATTTTTCTGAAGAATTTTCGACGGAAAAATATTTGAGTAGGAACAGCAGTCCTTCGACATACTTTCCTCATTTTGTTTTTAGGATAAGTGCTCGAAATATTTGAAAATTGGTTTAGCGCAACACTTTCCTTCCTTGAAGGGCGGGTTGCTATTGGAAATAATAGCAAGCCATAATTTTGAAGAGCGGGTTACAGTCTGAATTAACTGTAAGCCATTATTTGAAGCACAGGTTACAGTCAGAAGTAACTGCAAGCCATAGTTTTTATACATGTTTTGAAAAAGAATATTTACACCTCCTGCTCGAACTTCATCTATGGTCCCATGCCATTATTGAATGACATTTCTAAGACCGCAGATGTTATCGATACCAGAAGACATGTCTTGAGAAAACAATATTTTTTGTCTTTTTCAAATTTTCTGATTTTTATGGGTTTTTGTTGGTTTTATATTTTTCTGTTTTCTTTTTGTTGGTTTTATATTTTTGTATTTTGTTTTTGATAAATATTTACAAAGATAGAGAAGATGATATAGTTTAAGAAGATGATGATACGAGTACCGAGATAAGGATATCGAGTAGCCCCGTTGTAGAAGATAGAATTCGTCATCTCTTAAACTTCCACCACCAAAGCTTCCGAGGCTCCAGAATAGAAGATAGAACATGAGCCTTTGAGAAAGAGAGACTTTGGCAGCTTCCCCCCAAACCGAAAATCCATTAGATGAGCAAATTCGAAGCTCTATTTCAAGCTTGTCTTAGCCAGGTGCACAGAGAAGCACACCAATATCATAAATCCCGCTGCTCCTGTTAAGAAAGATAATCGAGATTCTCCGTTCGAGGATATATCATCAAGTAGAACAGCGAAGAATCATCCAACACTTGAATAATCTTCTCCAATTCCATTTCCACTGAAGTCTGAAGCGATCCATACCAAAAAGTTGTCAAGAGACCACTTCCCCCATGTAGATGAATTGATGCAGTCAGTCTCATAGACTAGAGCTCACGAACCCGAATACACAATTACCCAAAGACAAAGAACCTTATAACATCGAAGTAGCAGATTAAGTCCAATAGCCAAAGAATAACCCCGATGTATACTTTTCTCTCCCCCTGAAGAAAGTGTATGAAGCTCAAGAACCCGAAGTACCCGAATGCCCAAAGAGAGAATAACCGATAACTTTGAAGAAGCAGGCTGAATCACTGATTATCTCTGCGGATGACTATCTCTGCGGACGTCAACTCCGGAATAAGTGATTATATCTCGGAATCACTGATTAAGCCCTCAAGTAAAACAGCTGAGCATCCCCAATGTACACAATCTCTCTCCCCTGATGATTGTGATAACATCAAAATCATCACATACTTGTGTACCTCTTTCATCTTCAGAAACTAACTCTTCCATCTCTTCCCCCACATAGTTGGAATAAGAATACTAAACGCCATGAGTCAAACCTTGAGTTTCTCTGCGGTAATGACATATGTCTTCCCGGGATTTTTTTCATCACTTAAAAGTATTAATCTCATCAAGTTTACTCGCGTTTAGATACGACTGATACGTGTCTCCTTCTCCCTTGCTGGTTTTGATACTTCAGAATCAGCAACTCTTTGTAAGCCCAAATACTTGAAATCGTTTGAGAAGAACACTTAATCTTGTGGGAATCAACTTGCTGAAGAATATGAGCAAGTCTAATTGGGGATTAAATTCGACATTTCACTCTCCCCCAATTAGTGCTCTCCCCTAAACCGACAATCTGTTTGATAAATGCCCGGATTAAGAAGAAGTCTTTGGATCGTTAAGTGCAACTCGTCTTTAGTCTTCTAACATGCAACAGAAAATGTAGAACAGACTATAGACTCGACCTTCTTCAAGATTGTCCAATTGGGGAATAGAAATTCAACATCTTCAACTCACCAAATGCATTCCCGTTAACTTACATATAGAAAATCCCCTTAACTCAAATCCCTCCCAATCAAACAAGAACAAAAAGATGTTCATTAAGGAAATCAGCCCCGCAACTAGAAGCACTTTGTCATTAATCAAATCAGCCCGTGTGAAGATGTCAACCAACGGCTCTTAGAAGAAACTACATGTGAAGATGACCTGATAAGAAGAAGCTCGGTTCTTACATGAGTTTGGAGCCGTTTGACCATTTATTCTCAGATATCAATCAACCATGCAAGAATTCACACTTCTTCTCCCCCTCAAGAATTGCATACGGGGATGCCATTCTTGATTAAACAAGTGATTATCATCCAAATGTATTCTATTCACACTTCTCCCCTGCAAAATTAGCACATGATGTCGCCATCTTCATTATATTGAGCAAGTGGAATAAGAGTAATTATCAGTAGTCCAGTTCACTTGATAACTGAAGCGCATGGAAAAAGCATGAAGCATGTTGATGAGAATGGTCATAAAAAAGAAGATTTCTCTTCTTCCGAAGATAATGCGCACTGAAGCGCATTACTTCTTTTCTTTAGAGTATGAGGCTTAAACTGTTGTGTTCAAACGGCATAGCCGAATGAATATCAAGATTGAGTTACTTGAATCCGTGAGTTATGAGATATCAATCCATTTGTAATCCATACTTTAAGCCAGTCCATGTAGTGAAGGATCGAAGTATCTGCAACTGAGTAAGGACTACCTGCACTAATATTACAAACTTGATTGCATATATTTTGGGTAGTAACATTAGTATCCAAACCCTTTAGGGTTTCACAGTCAACCTTGATTTTTTCATTGGTAAATAGCTTTCCGGTAGGAATCCACCTAAGTCCAACATCCTTAAACATTCTACCAGATGGTATCCACTTATGGCAAGGTCTAGGATTGTTAAGCTTCTTATGCATAGTGGAAGACCTATCGTTATTCCTAGTTTCCAAAGTTTTAGCAGTTGGTATCCATCTAGGCGAAGTTTTTTGTTTGTTTTGCTTCATAGACTTAGTGTAGATCCTAGACTTAACAGATTGAACCTTTGCATGATCATTTACATTCTTTTGGGATTTTGAAAAACAATTATCATGATTTGCCTTAAAGATGCATTTCAGACAATTCGAGCAAACAGCTTGTTTGGATTCAGAAGATGATCTAGAGTTCTGAGAGTGATCTACTATGGGAATAGATTTATTCGAAACGCAACTACGCTTAGATTCAAGCCAATCCCTAGTCGTTAGTTGAGTGTTCCTAGGTAATGGTTTAAAACTACTAGCAGTGCCTTGAAATCTCGTAGAATTTGTCACCATAGTTCTTGCACCTAAAATTCCGTCTTTTCGAATCTGTGCCTTTTTCCTAGCTTCTTCTAGATAATATTTCTTCCACAAGTCATTCATATCATATGAATTCTAGGTTTTAATGCTTGGTTTTGACACTATTTTCGAACTAATCCTAGAGGTTCTGGGAGTAGAAGTGGCTACTTGTTGAGGGTTAGCGGAGCTAGAAGCATTATACTTAGGTAACTTAGGTGAAGTGACTGGTTTTGTCAAAACTTGTATCGCATCAACTTGGGAGGCAAGCCTTGTCTTTAGAGATTTTGTTCTTTCAGATATAAATGCAGTAGGCTGCCTAACAACGGACCGGTCTCTAGTGGGATGAGAAACTGGCTTCCCCAAGGTTGATGGCTTTGTAAATTTAGTATTCACACTTTTCCCTACGGTTTTTCTAAGCTCATTCTTTAAGGAAACAATAGCGAAACTCTTTTCCTGAAGTTGAGCTTTGAGTTCATCAATTTTTGCCATCAAAGAGTTTGTTTGTTCCATTAACTTAGTTTTAGCTTCTTTGACAGAGTCACTTAGTTCTACGTGATGCTTTCTCAAAGACTCATTTTTCTTTAGTAATTTGGCCACACAACCAGCTAATTCATCATTTCTCACTTGAATATCATCAATAGCATTAACATCATAATTACTTGTAACCAAATTACTTTTCACATGCATATCAGAAATATGTTTCTTCAATTTGTTGATAGTCAAGTTTTTGGTTTGAAGCTGAGCTTTTAAATCGTTTATTTCAAAAAATTCACGAAATTCAGGAAATTCCGGATTTTTACATGGTTTCATAGTTTGAAAACTTTCCTCCTTTCTTTGTATTGCAACTTCAAGAGAAATGCAATGTTTTTCAAGTTTTGAGAATTTGTTTGAAAGTTCTTCAAAAGCCTTTTTATCAACCATATCATTTGTTTTTAATCTATTAGCTTCAGCCTCAACCAAGGAACATTTATCAGAATCAAGTTCAGTATTAAGATCAGTTTGTTTAGGTACATTGGCAGAAGCACAATGTTTATCAGTTAAGGGTACCCCATCACATGACACCTGTTCATTTATCGGTCTGATATCTGCATCCACGTCATGTATAACAAGAGTCACAGAACTACTGGTTGTGTCAAGCTTATCTGTCACTGAGCCTATGTGTTCCGTGTCAACTGATCCATCATATGGTTCTTTACCCGACTCAACACAACAATCTTTTGATTTTTCCCAACATTCATTCCCTTTACTGATTTCTGCATCAACTTATTGTGTGTTAGGAGTAACTGAACAGCTGGTTTCATTATTATTTGTTGACTCTGACATTCTGCATTCAGCAACACCCAATACTTCAACTGATACATTACCCAACTTATCACAACTATCTCTCAACGGCACCAGACACTCATCCACTTTTTCATCTTTCTGAGTAACTACCTCAATATACTTCTCCACATTATCCATGAGATGGATAAGTGTCTCTATGAACACGCTAATTTCCATTCCAGTGTGTCTCTTGAAAGACATTTCATTCATGTCTTGATCATAGTCTGATGTGAATTCCCCACAAATGAATGACTGATATTGTTTGTGGATCACTTGAAGTGCAGCAATGGAACTATCCTTTCGAGGCCTAAATCCGCTCCGAACAGAAGTTATTGAGGTTTTTATGTTTTTAGACCTAAATTTCTCCGTAAAATCATGCAACAACCAACCCAGATCACAACCAAACAACATCTCTGCTAATCCTACAAACAATCATAAAACCTAACACACAATTGTCTATCATTGTGTCGATCCATCAGTCATCTTAACACGTTCTATCGGTCATTGCTTAACGGTCTCTTCTTGATTTTGTAAAATCCCGCGAAAGATTCTATTTCTCTGTTTAAATCATAGATTTGTAAAATCCCGTGTACACAGCAACATCATGTCTTACACTCCTGATTCAGTGATTTCAGAAGTACTCAAACTGTATGATGCTGTAGACAACCATGAGAATATTAGCTATACTGAACGGTTACTGATGATGGAATCAATCAATGATGATTTGAGTTCTTCATGCTCTGAGTCCAATGAGAATGATTTGCACCTGCTCATGCTACAGAATGCCATGCAAAAACAATGCTGCATTGTGCCCTTTCAGCAACTTTACTCTCACCTCTTGTTACTTCTTTCCATAACAATGGAACGAACATGTGATGCCCTTTTCCGTCAGGACGTATCCACATTAACTGGAAATTTGCTGTTAAATTTAGAACAATTGGAGATACAACTTCGGCGTGCCATTCTCCTTGTTCTCATGGTCGTTTTGATGGGTAGAACGCTGAAAACGGAGTTACGGTTCAAAAGTTATAGCCGTTTGAAGTTTTGTCGGGAAAAGTCAACAAAACGCACTGATGAAATGGTCAAACCGCTTCTAACAATCCTCTAATGACAAATCGCTTTTCACCAAGTCGCTTAAAATCTTGAAGACAAGTCGCTAGGTACTCAAGTCGCTAGAGACAACTCGCTATGAAGACAAATCGCTAGTTGACAAGTCGCTAGATGTTCAAGTCGCTGGATGCTCAAGTCGCTGTGAACCAAGTCGCTAGACACAAGTCGCTAAAGCAACAACTCGCTAAGCTGACAAATCGTTAAGGAACAACTCGCTAAGAGGCCAAGTCGCTAAAGAGCAACTCGCTAGTCACAACAAAGTCAAGTCGCTGAGAATAGTAAAGACAAGTCGCTACGTTGAACAAGTCGCTAGCCGGAGTGGTGTCTCCACTACTTTGTACTGTTTGTCGTCTTGTCTCAATAGACAAGTCGCTAGGACTCAAATCGCTACCACTTCAACTACAAGTCGCTACAAAATAACGAAGCAAGTCGCTACGAAGAAAATTTATCCGCGAACCAAGTCGCTAGGAAGAAAAACTTAAACACAACCCTTTTTAATCCAAAACAAGCTCAACCACAGTGATTCAAGCTTTCCAAATAAAAACCCAAGCACTTACAATGATTCTAAACACAAAAGTACACTCAAAATTCAAACTTTAACACAAGAAATGATCCAAATGATGCAAAAACCACTAAACTTTTTCAAACCCAAAAACCATATAAAACCACTAGAAATCCAAGGATATGTAAGAGAGATGATCAAACCATGGCTCTTGATACCATTTGTAACATATTGGATTTCATAAACACATCATATCATATAAATTGGGGGCGTATGGTTTGAAGGTTTAGAGAGAGAAAGTAGAAGATGGGAGCCTTTCTAGAGAGAGAAAGTAAACAAAAGAGAAAAGGTTAGATTAGAATGAAAGGTCCAACCCTCTACCTTGGGAGGTAGAGGGTATTTATAGTTACATAATACACGTCCTCCTTCGGACTGTGGATCAGGCATACAGTGGGTAAAGACCCGTCCTTCCTCCACGGTGTTACACTACGCTAAGCTAGGCTAATAACTAACTAATAAAACAGTAAATAACGATATGTCTACGAGCTAACATATGCTAGACTATAGATGGGGTGACCGACACTTCACTATGGAATTTCCAATTCCTAACAAAGATTTATAAGAAGGAACACAAACTTTTCAAATGCTAAAGCCAATGAGGACATTGAGTGTTTTAAATGTCACAAAAAAGGTCATTTTGCTAAAGATTGCTTTTCAAAAACTATTTCAGAACCCTCATACAAGGCCTCAGGGTCAAACCAATCAGGTTTTAGCAAGTTTCAACTCAAGCTCTTTCAGTCTCCTCAAACTTATCAAAATAACTCTGACCAAAACAAAGTTGTTGATTTTGAAGCAAAATATAGGAAAGCCAAGGCCAAACTAGCTATTCTTGAGGCCACTCCCTCATAAACTACACAAAATGTTAAATCTGTGCAGGGAAAGAACAAGGGCCTTGTAGCTGAAGTATTTGACTGTGATGAAGAGGCAGTCTTCTCAGATGATGAAATGGTGCAAGTCAGTGCACCGATGGCTCTCTCAGAAGAAGACAGGCTATCAGTTGGAAAGAATCATGCTAGAAACGGTGAATGGGTTAACATCACTATGAAGATGGTAAACATCTTACTTTCCATGGATGATGATTCAGACTGACAGTCTATCATGAATTACATAAATGTTGATCTTAAGTTCGTAGAAGAGCAGCGATTAAATCTGTTTTCCAAATATACCAAGTTTAGTTTTGAATTAAATAATTGTAGTGATGAATTGCTTATTTTAAAACAAGCCAATACACTGCAAATTCAAAACTCCGAGTTAGTAAAATGAAATCAAGCTCTTCAGGAAGAAATTAAGAAGGAAAAACAAATCATTGAAAGCTGGACCACTAAGAACCCTAGAGTCTATGAAATTGTTTAAACCCCAAGTAACAAAAAGAGAATACTAGGTGAGGATCAACTCACTGGTCCACTCAGTGAAGGTCAAAGTTTCAAACCTTTTGTGTCTGCTGGTCTGCTCTCTAATAAAGAGATGATGCCTAAACCTAGTGATTGGGTTGAAATGGTAGACCCTGACAGTAAGCTACCAAACTTCAATTCTGGAAGAATACTTGAACCTGAAAGTCAGGCACTCAAGAGCATGCTTGGACTCCCTGATGTGTCTAGTAGTACTGAACACATCACTGAGTCTGAAGTTGAATCACAAGCATCACTTCCACCTCTGAAATCTCTTCAGGGAGCTGCACCTAACTCTGAGCTTACTCCTTTAAAGTATAACCCACACTCTCCTAGAGAAAGGTCAGGCCTTGGTAGAACAATATTGAAAAGACAGAAAAAAAAACCAAAAAAGATTCAGTTCCTACTAAGACTTCCACATCTTCAGTTCCTACTGAAGAAGACCAAATCAAGCAGTTAACTGAACTTGTGATGAAATTGAATGAAAAGATGAACTCAACTGAGAAGGCTCCTGATTCAATAATCAATGAACCAAAATCAATCTCCTCAAGTTCCTCCAAGTCAAAAAGAAACTCCAAGCCCAAACAGAAGTGTGAACTGTGCCATTATACAAGTTACCACTGATAATTGCTACAAAATTCTCTTTTGCAAGATCTGCAAAAGAGAAGATCATAGAACTTATGATCATTTGTAATATGCAAAATCACTGAGTGGAGCAAATTATACCAACCTTGCTCACCAATATGCTTCATCATCTAAGCAGGCTCAAAGGCCAAAAGCTAAACCTTTTTCCTCCTTGTCCACATTGTGGCTTTAATGACCATCATCCTGATGATTGTCTCATGAACTCCTATTGTGAAATATGTGGAAATCCAGAACATGAGACATCTCAGCATGATATGGTCATACATGCAAGGAGAAGCACAAAATCACCCCGCATCACTGAGTCTTCCTCAGTAAGCAAGTGCAAAAACTATGGTAGCACTGTTCACTCAACCACTGACCACGAGTCCATTGCAAAGTTCAAATAGTCCATTTGTACAGAGACATGTCAGGGAGCCGGTTTGGCATCTAGACAGTGGATGTTCAAGAAGCATGACTGGTGTAAAGGAATATCTGCACAAATATGTAGAAGAACCAAGACCTAAGGTAGTTTTTGGTGATAACTCATCATGTCCCACTGAAGGTTGTGGTTCAGTAAACTGTAATGGTATAGTGTTCTCTAGAATAGCATATGTCAATGGTATGAAATATAATCTCATCAGTGTTAGTCAGTTGTGTGATGCAAAATACATAGTGCAGTTTGATGATAAACAAGGTACTATTTTTAATGCCAACAAAGAAATTGTTCTCATAGCTCCTAGGAGAGATGATGTATATGTACTAGACATGTCAACTCTCTCTCAGAATGGAACTTGTCTCTTTGCCAAAGCCGCTGAAACTATCAACTGGATATGGCACAAGAGACTGTCACACTTGAATTTTAAAAATATCAACAACTTGGCTAAACAAAAAAAAAGTCCTTGGTTTACCATCACTTGTATTTGCAAAGGATAAACCATATTCTTCCTGTAAAAAAGGAAAACATCAAAGAGCATCTTTCAAAACAAAACAAAATTTCTCAATCAAAAGCTGTCTTCACCTCTTGCATATGGATTTGTTTGGACCTGTAAATCCTAGATCAATCCAGCATGAGAAATATACCCTTTTCATTGTTGATGAGTTCTCAAGATATACTTGGGTATATTTTCTTTCCAGAAAGAGTCAGGCAGCTGATACAATAATGCCATTCATCAGGAAGATTGAAAACCAAAATGACATTAAGGTTAAACAAATCAGAACTGACAATGGTACTGAATTCAAGAATCAAGAGCTTGAGAGCTTCTGTGATGAAAAAGGAATTTCCCAAAATTTATCATCTCCTTATACCCCTGAACAAAATGGGGTAGCTGAAAGGAAAAACAGAACTCACATTGAGGCTGCTAGAACCATGCTAAATGGCTTAGTACTCTCAAAACACTTCTGGACTGAAGCTGTTAAAACAACCTGTTATACTCAAAACAGATCTATCATTGTCAAACGACACAACAAAACCCCTTATGAGATCTTCAAAGGAATACTTCCTGATATCAACTACTTTCATGTGTTTGGGTGTCTTGTGTTCATTCACAATCACAAGGACCACTTAGGCAAATTTGATGCAAAAGCTGATGATGGATACTTCTTAGGTTACTCACTGATGTCTAAGGCTTTTAGGGTGTTTAACACCAGAAGACAACAAGTTGAGGAAACCTTCCATGTCACCTTTGATGAGAGCGCTGAAAGCATCAGGTTCTCTAATACCTCAGCAGAAGAAATTGGAATTGATGACTAATCTAGATACCCTCCTGATGAGTTCAACTCTAAAAACAATTCCTCATGTCAATATCAAGCAGATGCTGACATCTCATACTACATTTTACCTCACAACCTCCCTCAACCAACCATCAGTGAATTCATTGATAATTCATCAGTCCCTGCTGGGATAGGTCATACTGAACCAAATGTTCAGGAACCTGAAATTCATGAATCTCAACCTGAACAACAAACTACCTCATCAAATGAACCTCATGTTTCTGTTGCTCCAGCCCCTGAACCCATTCCTCATTTTCCAGTAACCTCATCAAGCTCAGATCCTAGACCACAAAATAAGTGGCAAGATCTCAAGACATTGAGCTTGTAAACATCATTGGAGAGCCCACTGAAGGTATGCTCACAAGGAGCATAGCTGCTAAGATATCAGTAGCTTCAGCTAATGAGTGTCTACATGCAGACTTTCTCTCAAAAGTCGAACCCAAAAGTGTCACAAAGGCTCTGAAACATCCTAGCTGGGTTCAGGCTATGCAAGAAGAACTTCATCAGTTTGACAGAAACAAAGTCATGACACTGATTAAATGTCCTCAAGATGTCATTGTTATAGGAATGAAGTGGGTTTTCAGAAACAAAACTGATGAAAACGACACTGTCATTAAAAACAAATCCAGACTTGTAGCTAAAGGTAACAATCAACAAGAAGGCATTGACTACGATGAGACATTTGCTCCTGTTGCTAGAATGGAAGCCATCAAGATCTTCCTCTCATATGCAACATACATGAACTTCAAAGTTTACCAAATGGATGTCAAAAGTGCCTTCCTGAATGGTAAACTTAAGGAAGATGTTTATGTTCAGCAACCCCAGGGCTTTGAGAGTAGTGAGTACCCTGACTATGTCTGCAAGCTTGACAAAACCCTATATAGACAGAAGCAAGCTCCCAGAGCATGGTATGAAACTCTCTCAGCCTTCCTAATCCAAAACAAGTTTGTCAGAGGAAAGATAGACAACACCATGTTTATCTATAGGATAAAACAAGATGTGATACTGGTCCAAGTATATGTTGATGACATCATCTTTGGCTCAATAAATTATACTCTTTGCAAACAGTTTGAAAAACTAATGACAAGAAAATTTGAAATGAGCATGATGGGTGAACTCACATACTTCCTTGGACTACAAATCAGGAAAACTGACAAAGGAATCAACATCAGTCAAAGAAATATGAGATCTCTGATTGTGCCTCAGTAAAGACTCCAATGGTCCCACCAAATAACCTTGGACCAGATCTCACTGGTAAATCAGTCAACCAAACTCACTTTAGAGGAATAGTAGGGTCATTGATGTATCTCACTGCTTCTAGACCAGACATACAATTTGTTGTATGACTGATTGCAAGATTTCAGTCTGACCCTAAGGAATCTCATCTCACTGCAGCTAAAAGAATTATCAGATACCTGAAGGGTATCCCAAGTCTTGGACTTTACTATCCTAAATGTTCAGGATTTGACCTTAAAGGTTACTCTAATTCTGACTATGCTAGTTGCAACATGGATAGGAAAAGTACTTTAGGGTCCTGTCAATTATTTGGAGGAAAACTTGTTTGTTGGAGTACTAAGAAGCAATAATCAGTGGCTATGTCCTCAGCTTAAGCTGAATACGTGGCAGTTGCAGGGTGCTGTGCCAATGTGCTATGGATGAAAAGTCAACTCAGTGACTATGACAACCATTACAAGATGGTACCTATCTTCTGTGATAACACTAGTGCTATTATTATCTCCAACAATCCTGTCCTTCACCAAAGAACCAAACACATTGATATCATATATCATTTTATCAGGGACCATATCATGAAAGGAGAAATAGAACTCCATTTCATCTCTACTGAATATCTGCTAGCTGATATATTCACCAAACCCTTGGATGAACCTACCTTCAGGAGATTGAAAGCTGAATTGGGAATGCTTGACATTGAAAGTTAGTAACCTGATAATCAATCCCAATCTCAGCATTTCTCGTTGGTAAGGTTCCTGGTCCCTGAATAAAATCCCCAAAAACATATCTTTTCACTGAATTAGTAAAACTCATTCAGGGTCCCTAACATTGGATAAAGAACATAATAAATGAGTAACTAAATGCTCTAAGTATTTCAGTTACTTAATGTCCTGGGTTGGTAAACACGCCAATTTAATATAGGAAATATGTCTCTTAACCTTTCTGTCATCCATGTCATGGGTCTCTTTACCTCTCACATTATCCCACTTGGCTTTTAATGCCTACACTGACAAAAAATATCCTAAGGATATTTTATTTGTGATATCATCTTTGCAAATCCACTTTTACTGTGCTCTGCAACTGTTCCCTTGAAAATCGGGAGAAAATTGCGGGTAATGGAGTGGACGCATTTAATGAGGAAAATGAAACGTTTCCAAAAAAAACTTTACAAATCCTCACATGTGCAAAATCAACCCTCTCACCACTCTATAAATACCCCTCTAAAAAACAAGAAAACACACACACACACTTGTTTTCTGCAATCAAACTCTGTCAAAATTATTTCAAAATCTAAACAACTATGTGTGCTTTGTTCTAAATCGGTTTAAGCAAAAATGCCTTTCATCTTTGCAAACAACATTCAAAGGTTTCTTCAAATCTCAAACTTTCAAAAAGGAATATTACCCTCTTTGACTGTTCTTGTCAAAACCAAAACCCTAAATTTTTTTTTGAATGCAAATGGCGAGAACTCAAAGCGTTATGTTCGCACCACAGTGGGTTGGTGGTCTAGAAAGTGTTGAATTCAAAACCAACAATGTTACAGGAAATTTTGAATACCCCAATGATGTCCCAGCCTATAAGGGAATCATGAAATTTTTGTTTAACTGCCCACTGAAAAGGGCCTTTACAAATTCACCCTCTATACTGTACCATAACTTCCTCAAGGAGTTTTGGGCTACAGCAGTGGCCTTTGACCCGACACCCTCTACTGATGAGAACGAGCCAAGACCCCTCAGGGAGTTTCTCATCAGGTTTTCGGTCTTAAATGGAGAACAACAAATAACTTTGGACTACAAAACTTTTTGCTCTTCAATAAGGCTAGACTATAATAATGGAGAATATGTTTCACACCCTGACCCAACCATTGTTAAAGCTGAGTTAGCAAAAATTGATTTAGACCCAAAGTTACTGGACAAGACCCCTGTCACCAAAAATTCATTTCCCGTGGCTTGGAAGATCCTGTTCACTTTTGTGAATCAGGTTCTCGGCGGAAACCACTCATCCACTGAACAAATTAACTCTAGTCAGTTGATGATGGTTGCGCTTACTGCCTGATGACTGGGACCACTGTCGACATTGGAGAGATCATTTACAATGATATCATAACCAAGCTCCAGAGCAAAACTAGGGTGAAATGCGTTTCATACCCTAGGTTTGTCTATTGTGCTTTGCAAGAGCTATTGGGTTGTAATCATACTCAGGATTACCAATTTGGCGCTTTACCTGCCACCCCGAGTCCATCAAATTTTACAAAGAACGCATCCTTAGTCACTGATATAGAATTGACGGCCCATATGGTTGCTGTAAACAACCAGAGGGAATCAGTGTCTCCAAACCCTGCTCCTAAAAAGAGAAAGGGGAAGTCTCAGACTGGGACTAAGACCAAACCCAAGTCTCAGGGCCTTGAGGCTTCTAGAACACAACCCAAGAGGCAAAAGAAACCCTAGACTGATAAGCCACCCAAGGGAGACCAAACAACACCACCCCCGGTGACAACGAAGGACACTGATACATCATAGTCAGTGCCCTTGGTCCCAACTACTACTCCCCAAGATCCAGAGGGAAACAAACAACACGCTGGTAGGGAAGCGCCTTCCACAACGCCTGATAAGGACATTCGCAAATCAACGCTTTTGTCTGAGGGCACAACCATTGATCCCAAAGACTCGGGGGGAAACAAACAACCCACTAATAGGGATCTCACTGCCACTGTCCCTAAGGATGGTACTAGTAATCTCCCACCAGTGCTTGAAGGGGCACAGCGGGACAAAGCACAGCGGGACAAAGACTCAGAGGGATCCAAATCCCCGCTGATACGAAACTCATCACCAATTCTGACCCTAGCGAAGGCCCTGGGAAACACCCATCAATGTCTTAAGGGTCCTTGGGGGACAGAGACTTAGAGGGACAAAAACAACCCACTGATACAGAACCCATAACCCCCATCTGGCTATCTCACTGTTGCAGAAGTTCAGGAGCTCTTGATGTCAAATGAATAGCTTGATATTGAAAGTGAGGAGCAAGAATTTGCTGCTGGTGAAGAAATGGACGTTTATGTTCAACCCATTGAACAAGAACATCAGCCTGATCCAAAAGAGACTGAAGAGTCGCCCTTTCAACCTGACGATGACTCTTTTGCCTCTTCAGACTCTGCAGCATCTTCCTGCCCTGAAGACCTAAAGAAGTATGATAATGTTCTTCCCCTCACTGAAAGACAATTGGTGAAGTTTCTCAGGAAAGCTACTCAAAATTTGTATGCTGGTGTTACTGATGAGCTATGGATTCAGCATGTGGAGGATGTTGCAAATTACGCAGATCTCAAAGCTGAAGTGGTTGCAAACTTTGAAGATAATGGTGAACACAGGGAAATCATATACCAATCTCTTGACACCCTGGATGAGCATCTAAAGAAGTTCCTCAAAGCTTTTCAGGATGCTCACACCAAGCTTGATCAGATCAAAGAAGCGGTTAAGGAAGACCCTGCACTAAACAAAAAGGTGCTTGAGGCTACGGAGATGTATATGAAAAACTCTTCAAGCCTAACTGAACTGATCACCATGCTCAACAATTCTAATGTTCAGGGTCTCAATTCTTCAGTGGAGGCCATTCAGTCTTCTTTGTGTTCTTTGGATAAACAAGTTGCGGATTTGGCTAAGTCTTCATCTTCTATGACCTGGAATCTCGGGCCTAGAATAAATGCACTGGAATTATCTCAGGCCAATCTTTGGGAGAAAGTCACTGGTCTTCAACAAGACACTTCAGAGATCAAGTCCATGGTTTCTGAAATTTATCAGGCTTTCAAGGGGCAAGCAGCTCCCTCACACTCAGTTCCTCGGTCAACTCTTGCTATCACTGACGGTCAATCAACAGTTGAGGGGGAGAGAACCACTGAAGAAACTCCTTCATACACTGAGGGGGAGCCAACTCCAGCAGTGCCAGTCACCCAAATCCCACCAACAACATCAACAACACCACCAACTCCATCAGTACCATCATCAACAACACCACCATCTTCATTAGTCCCTCCTCATGACAAAAGGCAAAGGCATAATGACAACTCCTGAGCCTGTCAAGATCCCTTTTGAGATAAATGGCAAAAAGTACTTACTGACTCCAGAGAAATTGAACGTCTATCTTGAGAAGGAGGAAAGAGTCAAGAAACTAGCTGAAGAAGAAAGAAAGAGCAAGGCTGCCCTGGTCAAGGTAGTTCATGAAGAGACTGAGAAAATAGGGATAGATTCTAGGTGACTGGAAAGTGGACAAGCCGGCCTGAAATTCAAAGCTGCTCAAGATGCTGAGATGCTTGCTCTAAGAAAGAGAAGGGATGAAAATTCTAGGAAAGTTGCTGAGCTAAGGAAAGAAAGGGTTGATCACTACAACTGGACGATGTCTAGCAGAAGAGACCCTGAGCCTATCACTGATGTTAAAATCATTCCTAACTCCAAGCCAGTTGCAATGAATGTCTACAAAGGAGTGGACAAGAGGTACTTTGAGGTTCATGATCCTCTAAAGTTGACTAACTTTGGAATCACTGAATTGGATGAACTTGGTCCTATCATAGAGAAGAAGAGAAATCTGGTTGTCAAAGACCTGATGAAATATTTAAACAGAAGGTATGAAAGACTAAGGAAGGCGCCCACTGAGCTTGGAATACAATCTGCTCTCCCTAAAGCTCAAGGCACTCAACCCCAATCATCCTATGGAAAGAGAAAGAGGATAGAATATGAACCTGAAGCCAAAGTCCCTGGATTCGATTGCAACAGAGAACTTCCTAAAGGAGTAAGGTTTGTAAACAACTTAGTCATCGAGCAGCCTGAAAGAGGACTCTTCTTCATTGATGTCTATGGAAACTCTGCATTTCAGAGATGGAGCGACATTGACCTGGCTGGTGTTGCTACAATGGTAAGTTACTTGATGGTGGCGCCAAAGCTGGAAGCACGCTTATAAACTTTTTTCATCCATTCTCACCGTTTCTTCCGCTGTTATTTTAATCGCCATCCGCTTTATCTGTTGTATACGCTTTGATAGTTTTTAATGTTTCGTTTGTGTTTTACATTTTCGCTATTTTTTTAATGTTTGCCGTTTTTACGCTACCATATTTTACGCTGCCGTACTTTTTTACGCTGGGCCGCTTTTTACTTGGTGCATTTTTTACGTTTTCATATGTTTTTTTAACATTTTCGTATGTTTTCTTACATAAGATAACATAAGAAAATGTAGAAAACTTACGAAATCATATGAAAACAAACGAAAACATAAGAAAATAGACGAAAACGTAAATAAGAAGAAGAAAACGTAAAAAAACGAACGAAAAAGTGAAAAACGGACGAAGAAGTAAAATTCAGATGAAAACGTAAAATAACAGACGAAAACGTAAAAAAAAGACGAAAATGTAAAAAACATACGAAAATGTAAAAAAAAGGATGAAACGTAAAAAAACAGATGAAAACATAAAAAATGGACGAAAACGTAAAAATCAGATGAAAACGTAAAATAACAGACGAAAACACAAAAAAAACGGATGAAAACATAAAAAAACAGACGAAAATGTAAAAAGATCGACAAAAACGTAAAAAAAACTGATGAAAACCTAAAAAAGCGGACGAAAGCGTAAAAAAACGGACGAAACATAAAAAACGGACGAAAACATAAAAAAAACATATCGAAAACGTAAAAAAAATTGACGAAAACGTAAAAGGACAAAAACATGAAAAATGGACGAAAACGTAAGAAAACGGACGACAACGTTAGGAAACGTAAAAAAACGGATTAAAACGGTTAAAGCGTACGAAAACGTATTAAAAGGGACGTATAAAAAGTGAGAATGAAAAAAGTGAGAAGCATAGAATGAGTGGGATTTTCAAATTTGTAGTTAAAATTTAGAGAATGAGAATTTCACATTTTTTAAAAATTGTTACAAAAAATCTATACTACATAAAATATAAAAATGGTCAACAAGTTAAGAATTGAAAAAGTGGAATGTGAAAAGTGGAAAATGTGGTTTGCATGGTAACTTTGGAAAGTATCCATACTACATAAAATACAAAAATTGTCAACAAGTCAAGGATTGGAAAAGTGAAATGTGAAAAGTGAAAAATGTGGTTTGCATGGTAACTTTGGAAAGTATTCATGGTTTGCAAAGAAAACTGTCATTCGTGAATGTCAAACTTGATTTCTATTACTTTGCATGGTAACTTTGAAAATTATTCATTGTTTGCAAAAAAATATCTCACACCATATACTCTCATACCATTCATGCATGTCAAACCATGTTAAGAATTTTTTTTAGAGTTGAATTATCGGATGTTACAACCGTTTACAATTACATTTTGATCTTTTCACGTTCTATTTGGAATGCTCAATGAAACACTTGCCATAATATCGCATATCATTAATTGTCTACCGCTAGGAACCGCTGCCGCCAGACACGGATACTCGCCTAGTATAACTAAATGAATTTTCAATTTTTCTTTTTTCATATAATTTTTTTTTTGAAAAAGTAAAAAAAATTCATTAACTAAAGGGGCAATTCCATATATACCCAATTTAAACCTCATAATTCCATATTTCCCCAACACATGCTTTAAAAGCATTGTACATATGCACTAAAAACTTGTGTTTTGGAGAAATATGCAATTATGAGGTTTAAGTTGGGTAAATATGGAATTATCCCTTAACTAAACGACCCCTATATTTTCCACTTCATCTTATGATATTCCCAGTCTCGCATCCTCCCGTTCATGATCTAATTTAAATCTTGCATTTGATATATGTTGTGTCCTAATTTGTATAATCAGTGTTAGTAAAGATGATTCAAGTTACGTTATACAAATCATGTAAATTTTTTAAAATAATTTATTAATATTAGAACGCATATACTATCGACAAATAAATGAAAATTAAGGTTTTTAAGATCGGGATCTTACTTAAGATTGTTTTCATCTTTGTAAGATCATGATCGTAAGGATTAGGATCTTAAGATCGTACTATAGTGTCATTTTCCTAATAGATGTTGTGAAATTATACAAATCTACATATTATTATATATCATGAAAATGTATATCAAAATTATGATTATGAATGGTTAAATACAATTACCCTCTTGTTTTTCATATTCTACAAAACTTAATACATAAATTTGTAGATTTTCAACTTATGGTTCGAGAAAAGTAAGATCGGATTGATCGAGATCTTAAGATCCAATGGTTAAGATCGGGATTCTATTAAGATCATATTTCTAAAACATCCTACGTAGGATCGGGATCGTTTTTGCTTTATAGTATCATAAAATCGTAAGATCTTAAGATCAAGATCAAAATCTTAACAACTATGAACAAAATAACACGATAAGTATACGTTTAATTTTTATAAGAAGTTAATCAAAGAATTTCAAAAATTTTCCGGATAATGATAAACTTTAACAATCTTAATCAATGGCGAAGTTAAATGCGAAGTTAGCGAAGTTGCTGAATGAATTCAACAAGTTTCGAGCTCAAAACGTGAGTAAATGCTCTCTAACGAGGTTTCACAATTAATGAAAAAGATATTATTTACATTGTGACAAACATTTGTAAGATAATAAGGGTTTCATGTATTATTCATTCAACATAACGATACATATATAGTGTACATGGATTATTCTAGATGATGGGCTTTAGCCCAATACAAAATACATACTAAAACTATCGCGTAGTTGGAGCGGGCGGACAACGGACACTCAGACTGGAAAACTCCTCAAACAAGGCGGAAGGTAACCCTTTGATAAAAATATCCGCAAACTGATAGCGAGATGGAACATGTAGAACTCCAACCTGACCAGCAGCAACTAAATCACGAACAATATGTATATCGATCTCAATATGCTTCGTGCACTAATGCTGAACTGGATTAGTAGATAAATACACAGAACTTACATTATAACAGTAAACAAGCGTAGCGGAAGCCAAATGAGTATGCAACTAGTGAAGAAGATTGCACAACCAACAAGTCTCAGCAACAACATTGGCAACACCACGATATTCTGCCTCAGCACTGGATCGACTAAGCATCTGTTGACGTTTAGAAGACCAAGAAAGTAAGTTGTTGCCAAGAAACATACAATAACCAGAAGTAAATCGTATAGTAGTAGGACAACCAGCCCAATCCACATCCGAATATGCAACCAAATAGGTAGTAGACGAAGAAAACAATTGTAATCCATGATCAATGGTGCCACGAACATATCTCAAAATCCGCTTGAGAGCCAAGAAGTGCGGCTCCCGAGGATCATGCATATATAAACCAATCTGCTGCACAACATAAGAAATATTGGGTTGAGTGAAAGTGAGATACTGAAGAGAACCCGCAAGACTCCAATGTAATATCAGATCAGACATCGGATCACCATCAGCACCCAGTTTAGACTCGGTATCCACAGGGGTCCGACTGGGATTGCTGTTAACCATACGAGCCCGCTCAATAATCTCAGCAACATACTTACGCTGCGATAAGAACATCCTTGAAGAATTCCGTGTAACAGATACTCAAGAAATAATTAAGAGAACCGAGATTTGTCATAGAAAATTCCTTATGCAAGGAGGCAATGATTCACGCAAAACCGGCCGGCAAGAAGAACAATATCATCAACATACAGTAATAAATAAGCAGTGCTTGTCCCCTGTCTGTAAATAAACAATGATGAGTCGCAGTGACTATGAGTAAACCCAACACGTGTATTATATGCTGCAAATCGCTGAAACTATACTCGAGAGGCCTGCTTAAGACCATAAAGAGACCGCTGCAATAAACAAGCATAATCAGGATGTGAAGAATCACGAAAACTAGTAGGCTGATGCATGTAAACCGTCTCAGAAAGGTCACCATGTAAGAAGGCATTCTTTACATCAAACTGATGAATAAGCCAATGTCGAGAAGTAGCCAAACTAAAAATACTACAAATAGTACCATCTAACTGTGTATTGTCATTTGCTACAAGACGAACCTTGTAGCGACTAAGAGTGCCATCTGCTAAATACTTATGGCGAAACAACCACATACAACGAACAATATTCGCGTTCGTAGGTCTGGGCACCATAGTCCAAGTTTTATTTTTAATAAGTGCATTATATTAATTATTCATATCATCTTGCCAATTTGGATCATTAAACATAGCAGTATACGATTTTGGTAAAGGTGAAACGAAAGACACATGAAAACTAAGACGATTTGGAGGACGATTTATTCTAAAACGAAAACGTGTGACCATGGAATGAATAGAAACCGAGTTTTGGTTGGGCAGGCGGTGGTGTGGATGTAGCATCAGTATTGAGTGGAGGTGTATCAATTAGAGACAGAGGTGTAGAAGCTGTAGGAGGGGTAAAAACAGGCATAATGGGTGGCGATCCTGATGAAGTAGGTGTACGAGGTGTAACAACATTGGTGTCATTGGGTGGCAGAGGTGTAGCATGTGCAATGGGTGTCGAGCGAATAATAAGAGATATAACATTAGTCGGCTCATCCAAAAAGGTATAAGAGGGAGGCGAGGTAGGTGTCATTGAACCAAACGGAAATACCGTTTCATCAAAGGAACATGGCGTGAAATGATAATTTTATTTGTGTTTAAGTCAAGACAACGGTAGCCACGATGATTGGATGTATGTCCCAAAAATATGGAGGGAGTAGCATGTGGTTCTAGTTTGTGAGAAACTTCGAAATGAGGGTAGCAAAGACACCCAAAAGTACGAAGAAGGCTATAATCGGGTTTGGTTCCAAACAAGCGGGTAAAAGGTATGTGTTGGGTTCAGTGAATACCCAAACCCCTTAATTCTAGGATTTGAATAGAAAATACCCTAAGTGTTTATAACCTTAAACACTAACAAGTCACTGAGCGCATAGCCACTTAGTGAGTCATCTTCAGGACGCTCAGTAAGAGACGCAAAAGAAAAGCCTCTCCCCTCAGTGAGGCAAACTCAAGGGGTGAAGACTGGGTCAAGAAGAAGATGATGGATTTAGTGAGTGATGACAATAACTCACTGAATCCCAAAACTCCTCATTAACTATGATCACTGAAGACAAAGACTGAAGACTAGAAGAGTGAAGAATGGGCGGGACAAGACGAGATAAATTTGAACTTATAAGGAGGAGTCCTTATCTGCCATAAGTCAAACTTTCCCTAAAAGACTAACAACCAGGATCAGTGCCATCACTGACAACCAGAAAGCTACTTTGTCTATTACCCAAAATAGGTTCTTGTAAACTGAGACAAAATGCATCAGTATTTTGTCTCTATAGCTTTTGTCAGTTTGTCTTTTAGGATATAGTTAAATTTATACTTGTATAAATAGCCATAAGGTAGAAGTGAAAGTTAAGCTTGTGCATTAATTGTGAAAAACACACACAAGCAACTTTCACTCCTCCAAATACGACTATGTCCTTGAGATAGCTCAGTGGTTCCTGATAGTTGTGCTTAGACTTAGCCTAAGCTTAGTGAGAAGTTCACACCCATACTTGTCATTCAATCCCAAGTGCTATTCCGCAAGCACTTGGGTAATATATTCTTTTTGATTCGTTTTAATAAAGAATATAAACGTTGGAAAATCCTTTGTGTTTTTATCTTGTTTAAACTGATTTTTCAATTGCTTTACTTTAGTCATGGATCACACTTAGTCTTAATTTCTGTTTTTGCTATTTGTGATACGGGAACAACAATATGCCGTCATTAAGGGCTTTTGAAGGTAATATATTTAACAAGTAAACGGCTATATTAAGTGCTTCAACCCAATAATTTGGTGGAAGGTGAGCTTGAAAAAGCAATGTGCGAATAAGGTTGTTTATGGTTCGTATCATCCGTTCAGATTTACCGTTTTATTAGGAGGTTTTGGGACAAGAAAAAAGAATTGGATACCATTAGATTCAAACAATTTATGGAAGATGTAGTTGTCAAATTTACCACCATGGTCACACTGAAAGCCTTTATTTCACACTTAAATTGAGTGTGAACAAAGTTACGAAACAACATAAACTTAGACAAAACATCAGATTTGTTAACTAACGGATAAACCCAAACATATTGTGAATAGTGATCCAAAAACAAGACATAGTATTTAAAACCAGAATGACTTGGAATTGGTGAATCTACATATCCGAGTGAATAATATCAAAACATGCTAAAACCAAAGTATTAGAACTAACAAATGGAAGCTTCACATTTTTGCCAAGCGACACGCATGACAAAGCACGGGAGACTTCTCTTTATTACACAAAATAGAATTACTAGACAAAACACGATGTAGCACTTCACTTGCTGGACGTCCAAGACGCTGATGCCACGTATACTAACTGGTAAGAAAAGCACGAGGAATAGTGGAAGGATGCGTGACCGGGTAAAGATCCCCAGAGCTATCACATCGGAGGAGTACCCGTCGAGTCTGAAAATCCTTCACACAAAAAAAAGGATCAAATTCAACAGTACAATGATTATCATGAGCAAAATGACAAACATAAACTAAATTTTTGACAATATTAGGGGTTATGAGAACGTTTTTTAAGTAAAGAGGACGATGAGGAGTAGGTAAAACACTATTGCCAGAGTTGGTTACGGGTATGGAATAACCGTCACCAACCGAAACATAAGGATAAATGCACTTATCAAAAATATTACAAAGACTATAAACAAAATCATTAAGGTGAGAACTCGCATCTGTGTCCATATTCCAGTTTCCCGATGATGGATCTTGAAGAGTCATAGCATGAAAAGCATGAGGTAACTGTGTAGCTTGACCAGCGGTACCCAAACCGGAAGTGCACTGTGTAACAACTCGAAAATTTCACGTTAATATTTATTCAAAACATAAACATACTATGAACATTTTTATCACATTAGATTAATTTCTAGTCCACTTATAATCAATATATGGAATTTTAAATTTTAATTTCAAATGTTACCAAATAGACCCTGTGTTTTACGTGTCTAAACACGCGTTTTAAGCGTTTTTACTTATACGCGAACTTAACCGATACATGTGCCGAGTTTTCTAAAACGTATTTCCCTCCCCCTTTGACCATAAAATCATCACTTGATTATTTAGCACTTTCGCTTTTAGACTTAACGTACATTTAACACCAACCGACACTAGACTAGGTCTATGCTACACATTATATGCCTTTTAGGTTCCCAATAATCATATTTGAAACTCACATTTCACTTTTTCCATTTTCACGTAAACTTCGTACATTTTAAACGTATTTAACCTAAGTTTTTAGGTTTTAACAACATTTACACGCTCCGTTAAACTTATCACTCATTTAATATACTTTTATAGAGTATATTGATAAGTTTTAACATTTCCTACAAGTTTCATATTTTTGCGATACCCGATTTTAAGTTTCCTGATTTAAATACTTAACAATAGTAATTACCGGGACCAAACTACACTCCGTAAAACACAAAATAATATCTAAAAACACTAACCTCCTATTCCAATCCCTATGTGGCATTTTTGGTTGAGTCACCAAGCCAGTTGGCTTGGTGTATCACTTGGTTCAATAGATCATTACAAGTATACAAGCTTCCTAGCTAAGTTAACAAAATATCCTAAAGTTAACCTTCTCATTATCTTATAAAACTGCAACACTTCTCATTTATCACCAAAAACTCATATCATCTTTCTTTTTCTCTCCCTATAACCGAACCATCATCATCATACACCATCATGATCCTTTGATTTCCAAGTTTCAAGTATTACATCTTTGTTGAAGCCCTTGAAGTTCCTACATGAATCAAGTTCTAGTTCTTTCATCCTTTGGCTAAATTGCAAGCTACACAAGTGATCAAGTTTCTTACACAAGTTCTAGCATAATTTCAAGAGATCACAAGAAGTGTTGAAGAATTCCAAGGGTGGAATCGTTCTTAGTTCTTTGTTGTTAGTTCTTAATTTCCCTTTTGATTAAGGCCAAAAGTTGTAAGCTAAACTTGTGATCAACATCCTCATTTCTATGATTTTATGCTTGTTATTTTATGCTATATAGGTTAGTTATATTGATCATGTTGTATACAAGCTTTAAAACACAAGTAACATGTATATAAACTTGTATATAAATTTATGTTAGAGAACTAGTAAAAACAAGTAAACTTATGATAGATATTGTCAGAAAACTATGAACACAAGACCATGAACTATATTTGTAGATGAAGAGAAAAATAAAACAAGAACATAGCCTTTGGAATTATATAAAAAGGACTAACAGATTAAAAGTTGTGATTTGTTAAAGTTATTAAAAGAAAACTTGGTTTTTAGATAAAAAGTTTCTGAGCGGAACTTAAATTGCGATTTTGACCACTTTAGAGTCTGAACCAGCAAAAGTGTAAAACACGAAAGTTGTCTGGAATGTTTTTTACATAAGAAAACTCAGTAATCCTGAAAACGCAAACCAAGGGTAGTTTATCACTTAAAACCAAAACGAACTACTTTTGACTTAAAAATTATATTTCCAAGAGTAAGTGGGAATAGACTATAGTCTTTCCAAGTCTAGTGTCTTACAAAACATAATATTTCTTATAAAAATGTAACATACAAACATTATAATAAACTGTCCTAAGTTTATTTGACCATCGGAATAGTGGATTTCATAATTGACGAGAAATATGACTAAAAACCAGTTTTGACACATTATCATAACTTATAATTTGCGTAAACATCAATCTTGTTTAAAACCCATTAACGAAACATAAACCAACTAAATTCACCAACCACGTGACAGTTTTAACACATATGTCATATAATCAAACATGCAAAATATATGTTTTACATATTAAGTACTGCGTTACTAGGGAGTTTCATGTGAGGGGCCTCTTCAGGGTAAACGTATTGACGAGTTGTTGGATTTATGATTTAAAGTGTCCTAGCTCCTCATACGTTTACTACACGACCTATGAATTATGATAGCCCGAACAGTGGCACGATATTTAACTAAACACGTTTTATAAGCTAGTAAACCGTTTCTACGAACTCAATCACTATAAACTACCATGTACAACATTATTGTGGAAAACTAGAAGGGGGGGGGGGGGGGGCTGAATAGTTTTAATTTAATTTAACACACTTCATGCCCTCAAATTAATGTTTATACTTTGCGGCTATGGTGCAAGGTGTTGAACATCTTGGACACATAACTACACTCGAAGATGATTTCTTGGTTGATGCAACTTTTTCAGATGGTTTGATGTGGCATTACCAAACCGCTGGTATCAAACAAGGGTTTATGAGCTTCATTTCAATTTAATGAATTTGCAAGATGAGATTGTTTACTTGAACAATTAAAACTCACGAGTCATGAACTACCTTTTACAATAAGATGTTGGATCTATTGATTGTGGTCATGTTTCTTCTTAGTTTGTTTAGGTTATGGTGATGTTGTTTGTTAAATTAGGTTTGATGGTTGTGTTGATGACGCATTTTGTAAGACTAAACTAGGAACAAACTAAAATATAGACTTCACAATACTAGTGCATTTAGTTTCCAAAATTTCACAAAACCATCTAAGCCTATTTAAAAATGTTCAACATTTTTAGTTTCAAAAAAAGTCATAAGAAAAAGGACCTCTTACAAACACACCACCATGGTGATATTTTATCCAAAAAATGGATGAATAGTATGCCAATGCAATATAAAACAAGACCAAAATTATACATTTCACAATAACCCTGATTAAAAAAAAAAAAAAAAACTTTTGAAAACCTAAATCACGATTAAAAACAAAGAAATTTAGTACTAATAATTAGACAAGCAAAGTTACCTTTTTGGGAAGAGGACAAATCGAACTCATTTTCAAGAGTTTTAGAAGTGTATGATTTTAGTCTAGAGAGAAGATTTAGAAAAGACCGAAAGCCGATTTAAGTTTTTAATTGTTTTAGATGGGTGTATTAAAGAACATACGAGGATCATTTTGGACTCTTCACGGATACAATCGGTTAACACAAGGTCAGTAACATATGTAACCAGTTATAAAAGTTGAGTAACTTAGATGAATAAAATGAAAGTTGAGTAACTTAATTAAATAATTTTTTTCCCCAAATTTGGTAACATATATTAATCCGATATTTATCTTGCTGCCATTGTATTCACTTTCTTCTCGATAAGATTTTATGTAACTTACAAAAGTTTGGAACTTGAATAATTTTTTTGTAAAAGAAAGCTAACTAACTTATAAATTTATGTAATTTCTCCTCAATGAAACAAGATCTTTTTAATATAAGTGGGCAAAAATATATGTTGTTATTGTTGGTGATGGTGCTGTTGTTATTGTTGATGCTGGTGCTGGTATTGTTGCTGAAAAATATTATAATTGTAATTTTTTTTTTTTTTTTTTTTTGTAGTGGTGGTTGGCAAACTATCTGTATTTGTTGATAAAAAGTGTAAAATGAAATATAATCTCCAGCATCTTTATAAAGCTGGTTTTGAGACATTATTTTTTGAGAACTTATTTTTCTAAAATAGTCCACAATCTTAGTTTGCCAAACAAAGATTATTTTTTTTGACAAAAACTTATTTTTCAACAAAATAATCTTAAACATTCATAATCTTTCACAATCTCTCGCGCCAAATATGCCCTAAAACTGCTAAACTTTAGTGCGTTTGGTATGTGGTAATCGAAATGAAGAAATAGTTTCATTCCGAAATAAGATGTTCGTTTAGTATTTTCAAAGTTTACTGTGGATGTCAAACTCAAATATATGGTCATCCTCCATGCCTCACCAACTTGCCTCCAACTCAAATCTATCACATACCTTGTTATTTTTCACGTAAAAACAAAAAAAATATATGCACATCTTCCCCTTTGTATACAATATATATTGATTTGAATTAAAGAGGTGTTTGGTTGACACTTTTTGCAATAAAGAATGGGTATAGGAGTCAATAGATTAGTTTGAATTGAAGATATGGGATTTCAAGGGCCCACCAAAAGACACAAAACGTGAGTTTCTTCGTAGGAGAGTGAGTGGGCGAGTTTCCTCAAACCATTCCCTTATTAGTATAAATTAGGGTGCGTTTGGTTTGTAAACGAGGTTAGAATCATATTTGGATTTGGGAAATGTTTGAAAGAAAAAGAGGAAAGAGAAAATATAAAATTATATAATAATATATATAAACAATAAGTTAGTATAATTAAAAAGTATTATTTTTTGAATTAAAAAAAAAAATACTTTGTATTTTTTTTTAAAAAGCATACAAAAGTGGCTGAAATTTAAGAATGTGTGGAATCTTGTCAGATCCATTACCCAAACCCATCAACTCATAGTGGAATGAGTTTTTAATTCAAGTCCATTACATTCTTTCAAAATTTTATACCAAACATCACTTTTAAAGTATTAATCTACTCGAACTGTGTGATACCCATTTACCAAATACCACCTTAATAATTTCCTTATATTATTTATTTATGTGTACATTCTCTTCTCCACTAGCAACAGTAACAAACAATAATTTGCTTTTGTCTTTTAGTATCACATGTTTTATAAATGATACCCATTATATAATTAAACCAAATAACATAATTGAAAATTATACCAAAATTTTAGGGCCCGTTTGGTTGAGGGTTGTGGGAGTAAGATTCGGGCATCAAGGTAAATTTAATTGTTTGGTTTTAATTCTTGGCTTGTACAGTAGTCATGCATACCCTTTTTCATGGGTTTTCATGAAAGTTGACCCTTACCCCTGGATTTCTGACATAACTACTATTCTTGTTAACGTGTAAAGCTATAAACCTCACATGGTTTATTATTTCATTTTTTTTTAACTTTTAAAAATTTTAAAGTAATATATTAAAAAATTATATCTAATCATTAATCTAATTTAAAATTATTTTCTCACTCTTACCTCAAATCCAAATCTAAATCCTAAACCAAATTCAAATCCAAATCTAAATCTTAATCCTAAACCCACATACAAACCAAACGGACCCTTATACTCATTCACATTCCACCGCTCTATTAAACCAATACCTACAGTGATTCCTCCTAGCATACCAAACACCTCCTAGGATATCAATTACTCGGTATAACATATTTTGGATGGTGTATTTTTATAAAGAATTTTTGAAAAGAACATTGTTGCACGGTAAGGTGCCATTTTGAGAACTTTTTAACAGAAACCTTTTTATGTTCTTTAAAAATAGAAAAAGAAAACTGATACCCATATTCAATTCATCTATCCTAAGTTCCTAACAAACAACAAGAATGAGAATGATACAAGTGATTCAATCCATTGTCATTCTAATCTATACTGAAACTATACTATTGTCGTTCATGGCATCAAACCAAACACACAGTAATAGGTTTTTTTTTTTTTCTAAACAATCGAGTTTAATATAAGTACCCTCATGAACTTGTCGATCAGCATCCAAAAGAAGGAAAAAAACGTGACCATGCACAGCCACACATGCATCTTACCCATAATCCATGGCCACCATGGAACTCGGTGGTGGTCCACTCATCAATTACGCAACTCACCCTCCTTCCAATTCATCTTACTTAACCGGAACCGGCTTGTGCATATATGGTTCTTCGGTGATCAGTTATGGAGAGCTCTGCAGTGTTCTCCACTGCATTTTCCTCATTTACAAGAACTTCTTTACACTTTCAGTCACGTCCAACATCGTTTTCCACTACCATAAAATCCGCCTTTTTTCCGATACTCCGTGCACCACCACCGCTCATTTCAACTCCTTACCGTCTGTCCGTCTTGACTCAGCTCACGAAACCATGCAAACCCTTTAAAACACTATCATCATGTAAAGATAATAGAATCACAGAACCATCAAAGTATCACTTTCAAGGAGCTAAGATAGTACCATTAGTACTATCCATATCAACTGGTTTAATCATACATTTCGTTATTCCTAAACCGGATGAAGTTACTGATCAAGCATGGCAGCTACTTTCCATATTTGTGTCCACTATCTCTGGGCTAGTTTTATCTCCATTGCCCGTTGGTGCATGGGCGTTTCTTGGCCTAACAACGACTATTCTAACAAAAACTCTAACGTTTTCTGAGGCATTTAGTGCTTTTGCTAATGAAGTGATTTGGTTGATTGTGATTTCGTTCTTTTTTGCACGTGGGTTTGTTAAGACTGGATTAGGTGATAGAATAGCAACGTACTTTGTGAAGTGGTTAGGGAAGAGTACATTGGGGTTGTCTTATGGGTTGACTTTGAGTGAGACTTTGATTGCTCCGGCTATGCCGAGTACTACTGCTAGAGCGGGTGGGATTTTCTTGCCTATTATCAAGTCTTTGTCTCTTTCAGCTGGGAGTATGCCTAATGATCCATCTGCGAAGAAGCTTGGGTCGTATCTCGTTCAGTCACAGTTTCAGGTATTCGTTCGGATTATTTGATCACTTACGTATTTTGTTTTAGATTAGAGTAGGGGTAGCTGCAACTGCAATAACACTAATTCAGATTAAGAAACTGAGATAGAGCTGATTATGTGAATTTTACAGCTGAAATTAGAAGTAGCACATCTGTAATCTGTATATTACAGTTGATTATCTAATTCTGTTTATACTTTATAACATAATTATTCTCAATGCCAAACAACCCCATTAAGTTGTTAGAGGTAATTAGCACTTCTTGATGTTAAGTTCATAATTAACCAAAAGATCTGAAACAGTATACGTGTACAAATTTAATATGGCCCTCAAGTTTGAACTGCGTGTTTATTTAATTGGGCTTCACTATTTAAGATTAAGTTGTGCTCATTCTATAATTCTTGTACATCTTCACTGATCTATATATAACATTCAAGTGCCCCAGACAATAACAATTAGCGCCAGTAAGGAGAGTCGAAGCGCTAATAGTCGACGGTTTGAGAAGGAGGCGTAGACCTAAACTTAGGTGGGAGGATAGACTTAAGCAAGACATGAAGGAGCTTCTCTTGTCTGAGGACATGACCTCAGATAGGAATGCGTGGAGAAATAGGATTAGAATCTGCGGGTAGTTTGGGCAAGGTTGTTCGAGGGTGTGAGGTAATTGTTGCGTTTAGGCCTTATAAGAGTCTCTTAGTAGCCTTGCCCCTTGCGTTTTTAGATATAGAGCCCCCTAGCTAGTTCCCTTTAGGCTTTAGGTGTTTAGTGGCCTCTCTTGTTTCTTTTGCTTTGCCTTAGCTTTAGGCCCCATAGCTTTGACCTGCTTAGATATTTGCTGCTTTCTTAGGCCTGGTCTTGTTTGCCTTTAGCCCCCTTTTCTTTGCCTGCGTTCTTCTTGGTGCTCTTGCCCTTTTGCTTTTTGCGTTTATGCTTTGCTCGTGTCCCCCTGCCTCTTTTGCGCTTTATCTTTTCTATTTTAGGGGTTGCTTGCGGCGTTTGCTTATTTTTGTTTATGCCCTTTTCTCTTTTGTTCTTTTGATGGTTTTCTGCCTATCCGCCTATCTGCTATGTATGTTTTTTTTATCCTTTTGTCTTATGTCTGCTTATCCTTGTTATTGCTCACTTTCACATATGCACTTATTTCTGAGCTCTCACCGTGCACACTTGCCCCATACCCCGGCCCAGCGGGATTGGGTAGGTTGTTGTTGTTGTTGTAAGTGCCCCGGACGATAAAAACCACTTCTGTATCTTGTTTAATGTTCTCTGTCTCAAGTTCAGAAATTTACAACCCTGTAATAATCAGTTTTGTATTCCGTTGCCGTTAGGCGTCAGCTAATGGAAGTTGCGAGAATTTCCATATTGAGACCAGCAGATGGTGTTTGGAACTGTTTATCGAAAATGTTTATTTGTTTTGAAAATTTGC
This sequence comes from Chrysanthemum makinoi, assembly GCA_910596185.1. NCBI lineage: Eukaryota > Viridiplantae > Streptophyta > Magnoliopsida > Asterales > Asteraceae > Chrysanthemum > Chrysanthemum makinoi. The sequence continues at coordinate 210,816,779 of OU343221.1, read as the reverse complement.
ATGTACCAATTTGTTTTTCTTAAAGCGCTTATTTAGTGTAAAATAAGCACATACGCGATTTCATCCAAACACTCCATTCTGCTTATGCTCTTCAAAACCTATCAGATTACCACTAAAATAACTATAAGCAACAACAAACACCCTCGAGAATTGCAACATTGGCGTTTGTGTGTATTTGTTCATAACCTTATGTGTGTAGCTTATGTTGTTGTTTATGATATATGACAGTGTGCTGGTAACTCTAGTGCTCTTTTTCTAACTGCTGCAGCACAAAATCTTTTATGTCTGCAATTAGCCGAGGAGCTCGGGGTAGTGGTTGGAGATCCATGGGTCGAGTGGTTTAGGGTGGCTAGTTTACCTGCTTTTGTATCGCTATTAGTTGGTCCATATATCTTGTACATATTGTACCCACCTGAAGTCAAAGATACACCTGACGCCCCTGCTATAGCTGCAAAGAAACTCGACCTTATGGGCCCAGTCACATCTAATGAGTGGGTGATGATTGGCACCATGCTTCTTGCCGTCTCATTATGGGTATTTGGGTATGCAACTTTGCTCATTTCATCTCTCTATACACTTAGTTCTTTTAGCACTTTCAGAAGCACATCCAAACACCCCCTTACAAATGTGTTTATTTCTTTATTCAGGGATATTATCCGGGTATCGAGTGTTCTAACTGCAATGATCGCGTTATCAATACTATTGTTATCAGGAATACTCGAATGGGAAGACTGCTTAAATGAAAAATCCGCATGGGACACTTTGGCTTGGTTCGCGGTACTTGTGGGCATGGCTAGCCAGTTGACTAACCTCGGAATTGTCACATGGATGTCCAATTATGTTGCGGTTTTTCTGACATCCTTTTCATTGAGTTGGCCTGCGGCTTTTGGTGTTCTTCAGGCAACTTATTTCGTAATACATTACATGTTTGCAAGTCAAACCGGTCATGTTGGAGCCTTATATCCCGCATTTCTTGCCATGCATTTGGCAGCCGGGGTGCCTGGGGTGTTGTCAGCACTTGCCTTAGCTTATAATACAAACTTATTTGGTGCTCTAACACATTATAGTAGTGGGCAGGCTGCAGTTTACTTTGGAAGTAAGTTTCTTCTTAAGATTGCAAAATGGGCTCACTGGGGGCGGGTTGGGTAAGCCGTAATGGATCCTTTTTTAATACAAAACTTATTTGACGCTCTAACATATTATAGCCAGATATTTTTTTATGTGAAAAATTTGATCTGTTTGTTCCAGATTGATCAAATTGACCTGTTTTTGTTTTTGTTTGTTTTTGTGGACAGCTGGTTATGTAGACCTCCCAGATATCTTCAGAATCGGGTTTATTATGGCCTGTATCAATTGCACGATATGGGCAATTGTTGGTGGTTTCTGGTGGAAATATTTGGGGCTCTATTGATTTCTAAGTTCCAAATGGCAATTTTTGGTGAAAGTTTGTTTATAACGCCAAGACCCAATTGGCAGCTTTTGGCAAACGAGGAACTTGGTCTTTCATCATTGCTCATGTATGTATATGTACATTTCTTGTAGCTATTAACCTAAGAGGATACAAATAAAACTGGCTAGTGTGGCTGCGGATGTAAGTCAAGTTCTTGACTGAAGCACGTAAATCTCTATGTCAGATTAGATTTTATTTCCATTTTACTTACATTTTATGATTAGTAGGTTTCCAATACCACTGCTATGTTCTCACTTTATTGTAAAACGTCTAAACAACCTCGAGGATTTACAAAATTTGGTACATTTAGTTGTCTTTGTTGTGAATGTTCCCTTAAGTCATTGTTTGATCTTACTACTTGCGCGTGGCTGAGTGATTCAACCAACTTCTTAAATCTTATACACAAAGAAAACATAACTAATCTGCACTTAATGACATTAAAAAGCCGTTGTACAATCACTCATGCGTCACCTACAAACTGAACTCTTGTATCATAATCAAGTAATTACAGTTTTAAGTACATTATGTTTAGTTATAATCCTGGCTGCTACCATCCCAGCAGCCAAAGCAGCACCAAATAAGGCATGCAGTCGAACACAAACATATTTTGCCATAAATATCTTTGTTTTATCCTGCAAACACATGAAAAAAGTTAGCAGTAAGTATCTATTTGATTAATTTATATCTCTGATTTCTGTGATTTTGCAACTGACCTGGTGGTTGTCTGCAACGAAACTGACCACGAGCTTGCCCACAGGTACTGTCAGTGCACATAAAAACTGCACCACGTAATTCAGGCCAGTTTAAAGCAATTTACATGCAAGAAGCTTAATATTTGTAAGGAAAAAGACTATCTAATAAGCTTACAATGGAAGTGATCGGAAGAGTTTTGAAAATGCCAAGAAGAAGCAGAACTGAATAGAGAGAAGTCACTGCTATTTTGACTACATTCGAACCGGCTTCTGTGCCTAACCTCACCTGTTAACAGTGAACCCCGGCTGAGTTAGAGTCACTTGCGAGTTTTGGGATGTGGGTTCGAATTTTCACACGGACCCATGTGGAAAAATTGTGGTTTGAAGGACTACTTACCAGTGGAGAGTATTTTCCTACTGCCTTGTCCCCAGTAATCTGACATTCCAAATAAAATATCTCAGGAAACATAAAACGATGTTAAAAAACACATGAAAGGCGATTCAGGTGGGTTAAGTAACAGTTACAATGGGTTTTGGTCAAAACGAGCAAATATTTCAGTTTGTATATCGACACATTTCTGTTATTGGTAAACCCTTTGAAGATCAATTTGATCGGTAATTAGCTAAAATTTTCTTATTTCCCCATTTGGCCTGTTTAAAATAAAGCAACCTAAATTAGCCAATTCATTAGTAATATGGTCCCAAATTGCCACATTTCTAAAAAAAACAATACCTGGTGAAAGTGACTACAAAATAGAATAAGAGATGTTGTAATGCCAACTAGTACTGAAGCCGATAGAATTGTGCCCGTTGTCGGTAGACTCTCCACCATGGTGCTACTACCCTGTAACAGGTAAAATGCAGTGGTTGCAAAAGGACCGAAAGCTGCAAAGCACAACGGTTCTCCCAAACCGCGGTAACTCAACCGGAAAGGTGGACACTATAAAGGATTATTTGTACTGCATAAGTCAATCTATGCATAAAGGGATGTTTTAATTTTGCGTGTAGTATTTGTACCTGATATATGTAACCACAAATGATGGCAGAAGCCAGTAGCAACATTGACCTCACATTTCCAGCCTTCATGGCTGCCCAAACAAGCCCCATTGACCCGAGACCAAGCAATAGTAATGCAGCTGTTAGGGTCCCTGACCGGCTGCATAGGCACATTTCACAAGCGTTTAGAGAAAGATGGAAAGAGAGTTCTATAAAAATAGAGTGTATATGATATTAAGTATTCAGAATCATATAACCAGTGCTAGCAAAATAATCCCTAAAAAATAGTGTTTTAGAGGTGTTTCTTAGCAGTTAAGTATTGAAGTAAATAATCGCATGTTTTTACTGTTTGACAAATCTTAATTTTAATAAATTTACAGATAAAAAGACCAAAAAGAACAGTATTGCTAAATAATACGATTAGTATGGTTGTCGCTTCTATAAAACTCATTATTTGTATAATTAGAAGCTAGATTTGTTTAGCGGACAACCAAAAAGGGATTCTTATAACTTCACATAACCAGTTCAAAATGAAACACAAATCCAAAATGATATGTTATAATCTACCTGCCGATCATGTTAACAACCGATTCTTTCTTGTTCATATCTGCTCCTGTGTCAAAATCATAAACATCGTTGCTGCCCATATTATATACTACATAAACGCACTTTCTATATAAAAAAAAAGCGGAACTTTGTTCATACACTTGGTGTTGTTGTTACCTCAAATTTAGCCAAGTGATTACAAGAATCGATGAAGCCAATAGCAAAACATATTGATTTGCAGACCACAACCCTGTTTGCAAATAAGCTGCCGCAGTTCCTACCTGCATACATTCATCATCATTTCATTGAACCGCTGACTGCACGAAACAAGTATTCAACTGTCTTGCAACAACTTACGGTCAATGGAACCAATGCAACCGAATATATTGGTAATTTGATTGCTCTCCATATTAATGTTGCTGTAGAAATATCATCTTCGTTAACATCTTCACTAGTCGAGATTACATTAAGATCATCTGGTTGACTTTTGGTAATAACGAGTTGACTTCTTTGTTGACGGATGTTCGTGTGTCTTATATGATTCTCCTTGAAGTATAATCGAGTGGTGAAGCAACACCATGATGAAGATTTTAAGTTACCCGGCAATGAAACTATATGGGAAAATCTGGTAAAAGATAAATGAGATAAACCTTATTGATGGTTTTATTCGTACCTTATTCAAGTTTGAACAAAGAAGGCCTAATGTCCTAAAATAACAACACATACTTATTTTGGTTATACTTAAATCATATTGCACAAATTACCATGTAGTCATCAAACTTAACAAACACATTAAAGATGATAAATATGGAAATTGAGACAACAATTTGTATACACATTTTCTTTTATTTGAAGGCATATTGTCACACACCTAAATACCACCTATTACTTCACACGTCTCCTGCGAAATTGAACACACAACTTCTTGTATAGTGATCAATATGGAACACCAAAATGTCATATAGTTAAGTACATTGTTATACTATAACATCACAAATAGTTTCAGCATACAAAACTTGCATATGTAAAACACAGGATTCAAAATGGTGCTTAAGACAGTATGGTTTTCAAGAACAGAGGATTTCATAATAACTTAAGAGAAAAACAAGAATAAAAAGAGGGAACATGCCTTGCTAAATTAAGGGTATTTTGGAAATGACTACAAGACCTCCATAGCCTTTGGTTGCAGCATTTGATCACCATTTTTGAACAGGATGCTACTCCCACCACATACTCTTTTCTGTCAAGGTGGAGGGAGAGGATAAGGATGTTTTACATTTTAGATGCATGTACTTCGGACTGATGTTTATATGAGCCCATATAGTTTCCATTTTTAGCAAGATTTCTGTACGAAAGTATCAACAACAACAAGTAAACAGAAGAACTTTTATTCAAACCTAAGCCTCAATAGTCGGCTTAGATTATATCAACAATAGTATCCAAAATGTTACAAGGTTAGATTAATGTCAATGAGACAATAATCATACAAATACAAAGAAGAGACAAGATCAATGAAATGATCAAAGAGAAAGAGGTGTGAGAAATGACTGCATACTCAAGTGTACATAACCTAGATTAAGGGACTTGTTAAATAGGAGATTAAGTTACACTAAGACCCCTCTAACGGCTATAAATGACTCATCAGTGAAATGAGAATAAACTTCAGTAAAGCATCTTGGAAACTCAGAACCTTTTATTCTTTGTCCATGATTAACCCCGTAATAATCCTTGTGACCGAACATAACTTGAAAATCATTAGCAATTGATAGAATGACATGTTTGCCACAGATTAATACCCCAAAATTTAACATTCCCCTTAACTCGATGAGCAAACATATCAAACAATATCAATTTTTCACACAAGAATTTATGCTTTGATAAACAGGGTTGTTAGTAAGTATGTCTGCAGTTTGGTTTGAAGAGCCAATCTTTTTGGCACTTATAACACCTCTTGCAATTTTTCCCTGATGAAGTGGACATCAATTTCAAAGTGTTTTGATCTTTCATGGAAAACATGATTGACAATGAAGTTGTAAAGCGATTTGTTATCACAAAAAGATTAACGGAAGATTGATATCAACTTTTAGATCCTTTAAGATTTTTGAATCAAATGATTTCACAGGCGGCAGATAGACATAGATCTATACTCCTTCGTGGAAGATTTTGAAAGAGTGTTTTGTTTTTACTTTTCCATGAGATCAAACAATCATTAAAGAAAACACAATAACCTCGTGTGATTTTACTGGTTTCTTGCATTTGGCCCAATCGCATCACTATATCCTTCAAGATGATTTTGAGCTTTGAAATTGTACCTTAGACCTTTCCCTGGAGCTCCTTTTAGATATCTCAGAACATTGAGGGCACATTCTAGATGAGATTTTAATGGAGAGTGCATATATTGTGCCAGACAATGAACTGAGTATGAGATGTCAAGTCTTGTATGGGTGAGATAGATAAGTTTCCCAAGTAACCCGATAACCAGTGATGTTGACAAGAAGGGGATCATCGGTGGGAATGTATGGAAGGACGAGTTGGGTTCCATAGGAGTGACACTGGTTTGCACCGAAGACCAAATTCTTTGAGGAGTTCAAGACAGTATTTTCTTTGGGAGAGGCAAATGTCATTCCCAGTTTTTAAAACCTCAATACCAAGAAAGTATTTTAAGTTACCCAAGTCTTTGATATGAAATTTTGATTTTAGAAACTCTTTGAATAGGTTTATCTCATCAATACAGTTTCAGTGAGGACTATATTATCCACATAAACAAGCAGAGCAATAAACTTGTTATTCTCTATTTTGGTGAACAGGGAATGATCATTGACAGATTGAACAAAATTATTTTCCTTTAAAACACTGACAAGTTTTTCATTCCATTTCATGGGAGCTTGTTTTAGGTCAGTATAGGATTTGACAAGTTTGCAAACTTTATTTTTATTGTTCTCATTACAGAACCCCTTGGGGATGGTCATATAGATATCTTCATCAAGATCTCCATACAAGAAAGCATTGTTAATATCAAGTTGGAAAGAGGCCATTTGTTTTCACACTAAAGCAATAAGACATCTAACAGTAGACATTTTCACAACAGGAGAAAAGGTTTCATCATAGTCTATTCCTTCCCTTTGATTATAGCCTTTAACAACTAATCTAGCCTTGTATCTATCAACTTCACCATTGGCTTTATATTTGATTTTAAAGATCCATTTGTAACCAATAGGAGTTCTATTAGGTGGGAGATCAGTTATATCCCAAGCATGATTTTCATTTAAGGCCTCAATTTCAGAGCTCATAGCATCAACCCAATTACTATCAAGGATAGCTTCTTCATGACTAGGTTCAATAATTTTATTAAGACTAAGCAAAGCAAAGAATTATCTTTGTTTAAATTAGAATAATTAACAACCTTTTCAACACCATATTTGACTTTCCCTTCTACAATAAAGTCATTAAGATTACCGGGCAACTTAGAAACTCTGGTTGACCTTCTAACAAGAGTGGTGGCAAGCCTCTTTCTTGTTCAATGGAATCGGGTGATGTATCAGTGAGAATCGAAGATGCATCGCCAGGATGAGATTCATGTGATATGGTGCCCTCGGGGTGTGTATTATCATCTATAGATGTTGCAACCGGTTCATCAATCCTAGAAGGATGACTTACCATAGTGCCATCATCATAGGATGTCACTCTCCCTTCATCATTGGGACTTATTTGTGAGTCAAAGAAATTTTGTGATTTAAATCTTTAGGCACATAAGTTTCAACAAAAGGTTTTGACAAAGAATTTTTCATTTTGAAGGGAAAAACAGTTTCATAAAATTTGACATCTCTGGAATAAAAATATTTTTTGTTTCTAAGCTCAAGAGTTTGTAACCTTTTTCTCATTTGAATAGCCAATAAAGACACTTTTTCAGACCTACTACCAAATTTATCAGAGATGTTGAGAATGGTGGCATAGCATAAGAAGCCAAAGACTCTAAGGAGAGAGAGTGAAGGGTCATGCCCATACACAAGGAAGAAGGAAGACTTGCCGAGACAACACGAAGAGGGTAACCTTGTTTATGACATATGCAGCAGTTAGAACACATTCAGGCCAAAGATATAGAGGTAATTCCCCTGAAACATAAGGGATCTAGCCACATTAAGGAGATGCCTATGTTTCCTTTCTAAAATACCATTTTGTTGAGGTGTGTAAACACAAGAGGTTTGATGTAAAATTCCCTTTCCATGAAAGAAGTGTTGAAGTTTGTTATTGACAAATTCTGTCCCATTGTCACTTTTGAATATCTTAACATTGTGTTCAAATTGATTTGATAGCATATGAGTAAAGTTAACAATGGAAACATAAACATCATCCTTTCCCTTAAGCATATAAACCCGGACATCGCTCTAGAATAGTCATCAACAATGGTCAAAAATATTTGTAACCATCTCTGCTAGTGACTTTATATGGTCCCCATACATCTAGATGAACTAGTTGACCAATTTTAGTTGATTTATGTTCACTTAAAGGAAATGGTTCCCTGGTTTGTTTAGCTTTATTGCAAGTATCACAAAGATGGTTAGATTCAGAGGTTCCATCAAGATTAAGTGTGGACTTAAGTATATGTAGGACTTGGTCGAGGATGACCAAGTCTTTGATGCCGAGAGATTTCTAGAAACATGACAAACGAAATGCGTTATTAGAAGCAATCTTATATGTGGAATCAATATCAAACATATATAACCCATTGCATTGTTTACCAATCCCCAATCCTTTTTGATGTAAATCCTGTATATAGCAATTAGATTCATTAAAGCCAACAAACATTTTATTGTCTCTAGCAATCTTATGAACAGATAGCAGACTGACATTGTACTCAGGAACAACCAGAACATCAAAAAGAGATTAAGTTACACTAAGACCCCTCTAACGGCTATAAATGACTCATCAGCAGAAATGAGAATAGCTTCAGCAGAAACGAGCATCTTGGAACTTTAAACCTTTTATTCTTTGTCCATGATTAACCCCTGTAATAATCTTGCACTGAACATAACTTGAAAGCCATTAGCAATTGATAGAATGACATGTTTGCCACAGATTAATACCCCAAAATTTAACAATTTCCATTTTCTTAAGAAGATAATTTGTTTGGAGGAATTAGTGGTGAATATTTCAACCCGTGCATATGAAAGAAAGCACATAAATTTGTGTTGCACTTTATAAGAAATTTGTCATCAGTTGATAAAAATGTATTCAAATTACTAAATAGGCAATCTCATTTATTTACGACACAAAAAACCTTAGACCGAGCGTAATAGAAGTTTCCATCACCTGTGATTGGTCTCCATCAAGCGTGCTCCCCCTTATGCTCAAGCCACCACCACGCGCGATGTTAGGTTTTTGGTTTTGGTTTGGCGGTATGCTTCACCAATCGTGATGCACAAGTGTGTGTAAACTTTAATGTTTTTTTTTGGCAAATGTTTTTTAAAAGATATCATATTTGTCACAATTTGTTTTGTGTGTAACGAATAAATTTTTTTGCTTTTGTAGATACTTTTCTTTCAAATTATTTTTTTTTTAGTATTTTGCGAAAATTTTAGACATTTTTGCCTCTCTTAGCTAATAGATTTTTTTTCGAATAGCAAAAATGTCACATATTATCCTAAAAATGATGAATTTGAAAAAAAATACTTATAAAAGAAAAAAAATTTGTTCACTATCCATAAAAGCAAATATGATACCTTATAAAAATATTTGACTTTTTCTTTTATGTGTAAGAAAATAAGTTTGATGATTGATTGAATGTTAATGTGACGTTGATACGACAACGGTGAATATGATGACTATCACGCAGCCAACTTTGACAAAAAGTGTTGAGTGTTCGCCTATTTTTAATGTTATAACTTATAAACTATAGTCAACTAAACAACTATAAAAATAATAGTATTCCTTTTATTCCATTACTACAAAACAAACATGCCTAAGTTTATTCAAAAGGAAATCTTCTCAAATTGCCATACAAACCAACAAAACACATTCAATGTACGATTTTATTTATTTATTTTTTATTTTTTATATTTTTCTTTTCCGGTGGAAATACGTGCACCTTAGGTGATGTTATGGTAAAAGAGTATATGACTTGTTTATTTGGTTCTTGAGATCATGGTTGATAGAATCTGATCCTGACTTTAAAATCTTACGACTTTTATGATATTACATAGCAAAAACAATTTAGATTTTGAGGAGAGTTATTTTACATACCAAACTTTTCTCACATACCAAGGGACTCATCTCCACCATCCATTTAAAAAGAAATCAATGGCTAAGATTAAAAGCATTTTATTATTTCACCTATTTTTTATAATTTAAATATCTCTTAAACCGTTAATCGTTAAGTGAAAATATTTACACCATCGCAACGAGCATTTAATTATCTTTCTATAGACGGGCACTTTGATATACTTCGAAAGAAAAAAAACTCGTTTTTTTCACCTTTTTCATTATTTTTCGCACGCTTGAAATTTACATAAAAAAAATCATATATGATAAAACACTAAATTGAATATCACATGTGATATTATATGTAATATCATATATGATATTACACTAATATCACATGTGATATTACACTAATATCACATGTGATATTACATATCATATATGATATTACACTAATATCACATATGATATTCAAATTAGTGTTTTATCATATATGATTTTTCAATGCAAATTTCAGTAACGTAAAAAACTAAAAACTTAAAAAAACGTGAAAATACGAAAAAAATTTTTTGTCGAAAGTATATCAAAGTGCCTATCTATATAGAAAGATAATTAAATGCTCGTCGCAATGATATATTTTTTTTCGCTTAACGATTAACAGTTTGAAAGATATTAATATTTGAAAAAAATGATGAAAGTGAGTCTTTTAAATTGTTGGGATTAATCTCATCCATTAGATCAAATAAAAATGGAGGGTGGAGATTGATCCCTTGGTATGTAAATAATCTTTTGTCCTCAAATGATCTTTTATCTTTAGATTTTACATAGGATATTTGAAAGCTTAAGATCTTATAGGATTTTGATTCTGACCATAGGATCTTAAGATCTAATCCGATCCGATCTTACTTTTTTCGAAACACAAACTAAAAAACTACAAATTTATGGATTGTGTTTTGTAAAATTAAAAAAATAACATGTTAATCTTCTTAAATATTTCATAATCATAATTTAAGACAATATATCTATAAAACATTTATATAATTTTGTGTTTATGATATATAATAATTTATATATTTATATAATATTACAAAGATTATTAACAAAAAGACATTATGGTAAGATCTTAAAATTCTAATCCAATCTTACCATCTTAATCATGCAAAAACAAAATCGATTTTAAATAAGATCCCGATTTTGAAAACCTTGCTTGAAATGACTTAACGAGGTTTGTTTTTTGTTTGTTTTTTTTTTTGTTTTTTTTTTTTTTAAATAAACCTTTTAGATAATTATTCACTTTTGCTTAAAGTTAATTTTTTTATTCATTGGACTAATAGAACATCAAATTATCAAACCAAAAGCAAAATAAAAATATAAAAACTGATTAAAAATATGTTTGTCGCGAAGCATTTAGGAGCATTTAAGAGCGGGGAGCGTTGTAATTTTTAATACTCGTTTGACAAACATTAGGTAGCTTTATTTTTTTTCTTCTAGGAATGCTCATTTTCTAACGCTCAATGAAGAAATATTTAGGAACGTTGAACATTTAGAATTTGTCTTATACATTATGATTATACCTACAACTACGTTACCAAACGTTTTTTAAAAGAAGAAAAAAATAAGAAACTGCTACTACTCACAACTACTGCTTACTGCTCGTGCTCTACTGCTCACTATTACTGTTACTACTACTTTTGACAAATACCACTCGAAGATAGAGAAAAAATAATATAAGAAAGAGAAAACCAACCTTCGGTTTTATGACAATCAATAAGTAGAGCTAAAAAACTGGAGCAATACGAACTAGGCTTGTTCGTGTTCTTTAGTATGTGTTTAACCGAACAAACAAACTAATACGAACAGTTTAACAAACGTAGACTAGTGCTCATTTTGTTTGTTGAAAAATAGGTTATTTATATTCGCTCACTAACACACTATTTATAAGTCATTCTTGGAAAGATTTTTTTATTTTTTTTATTTATTTATTTTTTTTTTTTACAATATTGGTTAAAAGTCATTAGAACTTTTAGCATTGGATGAACTTAATTCATAGAATTGAAATAACAAAAGAATGGACATAGTCGTGTTTGTTAATATCAAACAAGGACTTAGTATCAAACAAGGACTTAGTTGCATGGGCCTAAATAATAAACAAAAACTAATTGAATGTCTTTCATTTTTAACAATTTTAGTAACATGAGGCTTTTATATGAGACCTCAAGATGATGCCTAAAAAAGTATATGACCTCCTATAACTCTATATATTCAGAGAGGATTGTAAAAAGTTAGGGGCCTAAAGCGGTGGCTCTAATAGCTTTACCCTTGAGCCATTACTAATTGTACGTAGTTCGTCCTCTCCGTATTTATTGGATTCATGAAATCCACGTTCAAATTATTTAGAGGGACAATTTAAGTTTAGATCAAAAGACGAAGAAATTGGTGTTAAAAAAACCCAAGGTAATCGGTTATCCATCATTTATGTCAGTTGACTCACTAGCCAATGTGTTAGTTAGGCGGGTAATACGGACGTTGTGATAATTGTTTAGGCTTCAAAAAGCTGATTCAGACAAGACCCAACCGATGGAGGCTATGGAACATTTGATTTCAAGTAAATCAGGATGTTCATAACTTTTTGAAATCATCAAACACAATTTACTTAAGTTATTAGAGCAAGGTGTATGGAAGATGTTGATCCTCGCCGATTCCTACGTGGCCATCTCGCCGTTGGCCGCCGCCCCCCGCCACCACACTAGGAGCCCTCGCCACTTCCCCTCTTGTTGAAAACTAATAGACCTTAATAGATCTTGAGCTTCGTAGATCGTTAGTATTGCCTGTGTAATCACAAACAAACTAAAAGAAAATCTCTACAACTTGTATTCTTAGCGGAATATAAACACAAGTATAAAACACTAATAACTAAGAACTTCTTTGATCCTCTATGGATCGTTATATTAAAAACTTGTTTAAGCACGTACATAATTCATTCTAATGTATTCCTTTCATAGACAAGGAACCCTAAACAAAACCCTAAACCGTTTCTCAAGAAACGTATAAACATAAAACTAAATAAGATATACACAATCACTTCCTAATAAAGCTCATGTATATCCAAACTAAATAAACTAAACACGGAATAATAACTTCCGCGGAAACAAACTAAACTTCTCACAGAACCATGTCTTCAGAGAATCCATACCCTTCTAATCCATTCAGATAACAATAACATAATTCGTACTTCACATAATTCCCAACAATCCTCCCTAAACTGAATTTGACTTAGTTAAGTTCCAGTTTCTTGATAGATCTTTAACCTTGCAGCACTAGAGGATTGTACTTGAACATCATCAACAAAGAATCAAAACAAAATCATCTCTTTGATGAAGAAACTCAAACTCGGATCTTTGCAGAACAAATGACAACATGTACATCAAAACATAAAAGTTGCAAACTATTCTCATCACATCCAGTGTGTTAACTCACGTGAGAGGTGAATCATTGAAAATAATGGATTTGATGTCTCTTTACCAATAGCCATCACTGCTGGAGTAGCCATATGTTTAAGTTCGAAAACCATGGTACAATGATAACCATCTGATTTATTAGCAAACCAGCAACCATGAACGGATTTGAAATGTCTTTACATGTAGCCGTTTGCTCAGGACTAGTCAATTCTTAAAATTGGTGAACTGATTACCAAATATGGTATTCCACTTCCTTTACCACAAGCCATATACATGTGGGCTAGTCAATTCTTGGATTCCAAGAAGGAATAAATCATGGTGAATTGAGAACCATACAACACTCAGGAATGAAGCATGGGTGGTTGCAAACCCTATGATTTTGAGCAAACCATTACAGCCTATCAACGATTTGAGGTGTCTTTACCAAAAGTACTCTTTACAAGGTATATCGGTGAGTCAATAACCAACAATAATATACAACAAACCTGCAATAAAAGTTAGTAAAAACAAAACATACACATATATAATTTTTTATTTTTTTTTTTAAAAAAAAAAAACAAAGAATAAAACAAAGAAACAAAAATTACAAATCATACAAATTACAAAATACCAGAATCATGATGAACTCCTATGTGCCATGTGATTCTTAATAACACGACACATTGTTCAACATGAAAAGATCATTACCAACAGGATCTCGGAGGAACTTCCAACTTCGAAGAAGCATTCTTTCCATAAGTTTCACGATAATGGATATCGTTCTTCTCAAAGAGCAACATGGCAAACAGTAATACCACTCTTCGTCTCAATTACATGCACACGAGGTAGAGGATAAAATTTCCAAGATGTAACCCGCCATAAGTAGAGTTCTTCCAAATAACGTATCCTTTACCATTGGGAGATGTTGAATCAAACAAAACATGAAGATCACCCAATAAGTATAAACCATAACCCTTAGGTGCAGTAGAATGATAGTACTTATTTACAAGAGTATATAGCGTATCCAAGTTCCGCCTATCCACCGGATGCAAGATCTCCTTTAAAAAATTAAATTCCATGGTCATTTGATCCAGTCGGTGAATCACATTCAGCTCATCCTTTTGCAATGACCAATTGACCAAAACATCATGAGACCCCGGAAAAACATCGAAGATCCCTCTTGAATAAATGTTGAATCAGAAAGATTGAGATCCAAAGAACTAACCTTTGAAGATTCCTTAACCTTAGATTTATGTGCCTCAACAGATTTCACAGATCTCCGAAAGAACCGTGATCGTTTTCTAGCCATTCTTTTCTTCCTCCTACCGGTAGATAAATATCTCGGAAGAAGGTATAGGTTCTTCAGTAACATCTTTAAGTTGAGTGGAAGAAATAGAATCATCCTGCTTTGAAACACCACCACGTAAGGCATACATCTTCTCGCCTACGACTCGCCTTTTTAGATTTAGTTGCTCGTAATTCACTTGACAACCCAACTCTTGGCCAACTTTGTCTAAAGGATCAACTAAAGGTACTGCAAGACAAGATGACATTCCGTGATGAAGCAACATAAGGTTCAGTGATTGAACTTTAACAAGCTGTAGGAATAGCTTCATTAGATACGAATGAATAGATTCGCAGATACGGAAGGAATAGCTTTCCAGATACTTGAGCAAACAGTAAGTACTTGACTTTGAAACAGGATCCGCAAAAGAATCTACAATTTCAACTATCCTTGATCTTTTGGATTTAGGAGCATGGAACATCGACAATTCTTTCAAAGTAGATGCGGAACTAGATGAAGTAAACTTCATAATCTTATTATAACAACTGATTAACTCATCATCGATAAAGCCTTAACTTGCTTCATAGTCATACCGAGTTATAGAGAGCAACTCGATATTTCACTACTTTCTGCATATAACCTTTTGTTGGAGCAGCAGATTGTGCTCTCATTTTCTTAGTCATGATCTTTTGTGTTTGCATAGCTTTCCTCTTTGCCATTGCTTCTTGCTTCTTTTGTAGTCCAAGAGCCATCATCTGAGCCACAAAATCATCACTATTAAAGTTCGGCCCCAAAATACTCGAGCAATGGAAGGATTAGAAACATACACATCCCAGGTGTTCGCAGAGCATCCGAGTAGCCAATGCATCTAATTCTTTTTGTCTCTCATGAGTCAATTTAGAAATAGACTCAGGCTTCAATCTTTTAGCCAATTCAACTATTCTTCAAATTGGCACATTCATCTAACATCCTCTTTTGAGCTAGCCTTTCCTGTTCACCGACTAGATCCGACCAAGCTCAAGATCAACCATTACTCCTTTCCCTTTATCAAGAGATTAAATAGCATCACCAAGGAGTATCCATAACAGGAACTTCAAGTTTCATCCGGATGTGCTTCAAGAAACAGGTGTAGAAAAATCTTCAATAGGTGTAGAAAATACATCTACTTCTGGATTCAAATAAAACTTCCTTCAGGCAAAGAAAAAACTTTAAAACGTATTCAGATAGCACATTTGAAGTTTGAACATCCATACCGAATGTCCATTAAAGGAGTATCCGCAACAACATGTTCTTCAAGTGGTGGAAACACTTTGAACTGTATCCTTATGCAATGATTGCTTTTCCTTCGCCTCAGTAAACAAAATTGGCTCCTTTGCGCGGATGTAACAACCCTTGAAATAGAGACATTAGATTCTTGAGCCACATTAGCCAACATATCAAGTGACTCAAACTGAGCATTCACATCCTCCTCATCGGAAGAAACCTCCAGTCTCTTTTTCTTTTCTCAGTTGTAATTCCAAGTCCTTAACCTTTCTTTTCAAATCTACAATCTCACCACCCAGCTTAGATTTAGTCTCTGCCAGATCCTTTTTGAGATCGGATCTCACTCCATACTGTTCACTAAAGCATATAAAGATGTAAGTGTAATAGAGTCCTCAGCCCACCAGATTGCTCTGTGGAATGGGAACATCATTGGGCCTTCGGAAGAAACATCAACATGCTCTATGAATGAAACATTATCATCAACAGGATCTCTAAAAGGACTAGGAGTAGGCAATCTATTAAATTCAGTCTCCACCTCATCAAGAGGAACCTGTGTAGATGGTGAACTAGGTCTAGGTGAAGAAGTGGACAAATTTTGTTCAGGAGCAACAAAATGGGTTTCAATGAGTATTAGAAGGACCTTCATCCATTGTCACTAATGGATTCCCATCACAACGTAGTAGAAGGTGAAGATCCAACAACATTTCCTTCTTCGCCAGATGCATTTCCACAAGCAACATGGCCGCTAGCGAGGGATGATGCCCCTCATACTTAGTTCTCATAGAAGCAAATAGTTTAGCGCTTAACGCCCTATGGGATAAAAGTCTTGGGCTTGTGTGGTAATGTCTAAAATTATCCGAAGAAACCTAGGGTACATCAAAACTTATGCTTTTTCCTATCTATATTTTCAACCATATTATCAAAAATATACTTAGAAAAATTATAAATCAAACCATGAGAAAGACAAACAATACCACATCCCAATTTTACAAGTGAAAATTGATCCCATTCTCCAGATTTATTGCTCATACATTGAAGCAAGGTGTGAACCAAAAATCTCCACATAGGACACAACTGATTCTTCAACCACATATCGGTCCTTGCACCCTGATATCCAATAGCTCTTAATCCAAAGAAGAATATCCACGCATTAGAATGATAAACCCCATTTGCATCATCCAAACGAAGTTGTCTTCTTATCAACTCCTCCGTCACAATATACTACTATTCGTAGTCAACAATAGCTACAATCTCGTATCATTCCTCTTTTAGCAGCTTTGCCCAAAATTGTTTGACCAACGATTCATAAATCACTTCGAGAGAATGCTAAAGCATAATGAATTTTGGATCTCTGTAAGAATTCTACCATTGGTCTATACAACTCATCACCCTATTTGTTCCCGGAAAGGCGACTTTATTATGATCATGCTTGAATTGAAGCGCCATGAGAAAAATTGAAAGTTAGGGTTAAGAATCACACAATTGGAAGTGTTTTGAATGTGAGTAATGAGGGAAAATTTTAATGAGACAAAGATATGCAAACCGAGAATAAGTAGTATTTTCCCAATTTTGGTCAAATGTTGACTGAGCTGACGCGTGTATTACTACTTTTCCCAAATTAACTTTCAACTTCGGCAAAAACAATCAATCAAGAAGAATACTAATCGCCAGAAACAGATCACATATTCGTGAAGCTTCAAGAATATCTTTTCTTGTTTCACCTATCGCATTAACTCCCATTAAGTCTTGAAGTCGTTTATAAAACAATCCCAATGCACACATAACTCTTCATCAAAACCCCAAATAACATCACAAACCCTAATTGCATCAATGCTCCAAAATTAACTACAATCAACCATGAGAAGATCCTCCCCAATCACCCTTTCATCAGATGACAATACATCCTCCATAAGTAGTCTCGAAAGGTGGAAGAAGAATTATTTGTCAAGCAATCCAGGCAATGATGAAGACAACTCATCCATAAGTTCTTATATATCACCTTATGAATACTCAGATGAGGAAGCAACTTCAAAGAGAGTGAAAGAGCATGTTCTCGTAGTTGTGAATGTGTCTTCTATTGCCGTTGATGATTCGATAACTCCGTAAGGAGAGAACATCTTACTCCCAACCTCCAAAGACCTCACCAACGAAGGCCACGTGCTAGAAACCCCACTCCAAGGATAGAGGTGGTTCTAGCACTTCCTCGCTCATATCGTGGTGCATCATCACATATCGTATAAAGGAAGTGCTTAAGGATGGTGGAAGGGTTGCATTTTGGTTGAAATAACGAGATGAACCACAAAAAACATATTATTTTTCTCCATCGTCATGCGTGGTCATCGTCGTCATCAACGTTTTCATCAATCCATCCACACCAAATTGATCCTTAGTTGCTTGTTAGTGTTGGTTATGCATGTCCAGTCATCAAGATAGAATGAATGGGTGGTTATGCAAGACTTCACAAACGCATATCCAACATCTAGTGTGAAAGATGTGAGCGATCATGCATATCCAAATGTACCGTTAGATGTTGGAATAAATGATATCACTAGGTTAGGATTAGTAATTCATGTAAAGCACTTTCCTTGTAGTTGCATTTGATGTTGATTGTACTGTAAGTCGTAAGTCAGTAAACATTTCTCGAATGAATGAATGAACAATTTGCTTCAAGACTTTTCTTGAATGAACATTGTAACTTCAGAGTACTTTGTCTTCAGAGAAACAAATAACTCACTTCAAGATTTTGAATTCAAGAGAAACAAGCTTTCTTGACCATATTCCAACTTAACAACCATGGTAAATTCCAACTGAATAACCAATCTGCAAATCATAACAAACACAGAGAAACACACAAACCAAACAAAGACAAACAAACTATCATTACATTAGCTGGTTAGTGTTAGAGAACAAAATCAAAAACCAAAAATCAAAGAAATTTACATAAAAACAATGCAAAGTATACACAAATTCTCCCCTGAGGCATATGCCTCCCCTGAGGCCTATGCCTCCCCTTAAACTTTGCGGTTAAGGGTTAAGCATACCAATATGGACCACAAGGTGTTGAAACCTTGGTCCATCAAAAGCCTTTGTTAACAAATCCGCCACATTATCATCAGTGTGAATTTTAACCACTTTTATCAAATGTTTGTCATATGCATCTCTTATAAAGTGGTGCCCGATTTCAATATGTTTTGTTCGACCGAAAAATGATTTTTAACAATGCATATGATACTTTGATTGTCAATAAAAATTGTTGTGTTCATGAAATTATACCCATAATCCAACAATTGATTTTGAATCCAAAGAACCTGTCCACAATTTCACGGCAGAACAATCTGCTTCAGGTAGATGAGGTAGCCGCAATAGTCTGTTTCTTGCATTGCCAAGAAATCAATCTCTTTCCAAGGAATTGGCAACCTCCGGTGGTGGACCTCCTATCCGATTTGCACCAAAGATAGTCACTATCACTATATGCTTCCAGCTTAAATGGAGATTCTTTTGGGTACCAAAGGCCTAAAAGAGGTTGGCCTTTGAGGTACTTAAAAATCTTCTTAACAAAGATTGAGATGGGAAGTTAGTGGAGTAACTTGATGTCGAGAACACACACTTACAAAAAAGTAATATCGTGCGTGAAGTTAGATACATCAAAAAACCAATCATAGATCTGTAAAGGTGTACATTCACTGGTGGATCTATTTCATTGTTGATTTTTGACTTTGAAGCTTCATACCTGATTGTAGTGCAATCCTCACAGCTTCCATTCCAAACTTCTTTAATATGTCCTCACATATTTGTCCCGACTTATAAAGATACCATCGTTTTCTGGTGAACTTGAAGACCCAAAAGAAAGTCATTTCTCCCATGGCACTCATCCGAAATTCTCCTTCATAAGCTCCTCAAACTCCCATGCACCAAGCTTCCTTTGTGGATCCAAAAATAATGTCATCCACATACACTTGCACAAGAATAATGTCCGTGGAATTCTTCTTCAGGAAAAGTGTTTTATCTATGGCCCCTCTTCGATATCCATGCTTCGTGAGCTAGAATCGATGAAAGCATGACATACCAAGCTCTGGTGCTCGATGTAGTCCATAGAGAGCTTTGACTACTTGTAACATGAGTAGGATGATCATGATCTTCAAATCCTTTAGGTTGAGTGACATAAACCTCTTCTTCTATTTCACCATACAGAAATGCCCCTTTAACATCCATTTGATATACCATAAATCCCATGTAGGATGCATAAGCCAAGAAAACTCCGATGGCCTCAACTCTAGCCACGTGTGCAAACACTTCATCATAATCAATTCCCTCCTCTTGTCTATAACCCTAAGCAACCAATCTTGCTTTGTTTTTAATGACAACACCTCTTGCATCTCTCTTATTCTTCAAAATCCATTTAGTACCAATTGCATACTTGCCATCCGGTAGTGGTACCAATATCCAAACCTTCCGATTTTGAAATTGTTGCATCTCTTCCTCTGCATTGCCTCAAGCCAACTTGAATCTTCAAGAGCGAGTAACACCGGTTGGTTCCACTGAGAAAGAAAGCAAAGCAGACAATGTTCATAGTTCGCGTGGTGATTGTCTCTTTGCTGAGACATAAGAGATAAAAGCCACTTGACCATATTTAGAACTTGCCACAGTACCCTTGTTCTAACAGGTGCATTAGGATCACCAATAATATTGGACTGTGGATGAGTATTGTGAATCCTTTTAGTAGTAGTGGTGTTGACTTAAATGGAAGAATCAAGATTAGTCATAGTAGGTTCAAAATCGGTGTCATAAGAAGGTGAGGTGAAGATTCCAGCTTTGGGTTGATTATTACCAAGATCCGAGGGTCTTGGAAAACGAGTATAAGGATCTCCAAAGTCTGTGGACACTTGAGTAGAAATGGGAGTAGAAGCGGCCTAGCCTTCACAGAATGATAGGAGAAACCGGATCATGTTCAAGAGAATTGATGTTTCCACTTGTTGTTTCACTTGCACTCTCCTCAAGATTCCTTTCAAAGATTTAGATTAGTATACTCTTGTTTCTTCACCAGCAAGATCCTCGCATAATTGGACTCCTCTTCACTCTCATCAAGTGGTAACTTTAGAAGTGTCACTGAAAAATTGTTGGGAGAAAGAAGTCACTACAATGGGTTGCTCATCATCTTCAAACTCACCGTCAATCAGATCCGTGGAATCTGCTTACCTGTTAGTTGGAGACTCTTGAGTATCTGTTTGTTGGCTAGCCATATGTCTAGAATAACCAAATAATCGCTAAGTAATCAAGGTCAAAAGACCAAACATGACCGTCCGCCCTGAACATTAGGCTTGTCTTCTAAAACCTCGGATTCAATGTCTCCTCAATCTTTTAGCGATAAATTGTAAACTCTGACGCCTTTACTATGAGTGAATATCCCACAATGTAACCATCATCAGTCTTTTCATCAAATTTACCCAATGGATCACTTGTAATCAGAATAGTCACTTGACACCCAAAAGGTTTAAGGTAATGAATAGTAGGAACTTTCCCATAGAGAAGTTCATATGGTGTTTTGAAGTGTGGTCGAGTAATGGACACTCTATTCAATACATAACAAGTCGTGCTTACGACTTCAGTCAGAACATGGTGGGTAGCTTAGAGTCTGCCAAAGATTGATCTTGTAGCCTCTATCAAGGTCCTATTTTTCCTTTCTGCCACCCCATTTTGTTGTAGGGTTCTTGGAGTGCTATAGTCCCTTTTTATACCTTTTGACCTACAGAGTTCTATTAGAATAGCATTCTTGAACTCTGTCCCATTATCACACCAATTCCTTTAACCTTTTGTTCAACTCATTCTCAATAAGGGTAATGAACTCTTTCAAAGATCTGGAGATGTTTCATCTTTGGTCCTTAGAAAGAATACCCAAAAAAATTTGCTATAACCATCAGTGATCACTAGACAAAAATACTTTTGATCAATGCTTCGAACTTGAGTTGGACCAAACAGATCCATATGAAGCAACTCAAGAGGTTCGAAATTGCTCACAGCCAAGCTTTGTATGAGGCTCTATGTTGCTTTCCTTTATTGCGTGCAACACGCTTATGATCATTAGTAAATACTTTGGAAGGAAGACCTTCAACAAGACCCAGCTTAGAGAGCTTGTTTATGGTCTTGAAGTTGACATGGGCCATCCTCCTATGCCATTTGGTAGACTCATCCAAAGATGCTTTAGCCACCAAACAAGTTAAGTCACCTTCGGTTTAACATCGTTAAGTTGAATGTATAGAGATTGTGATTCCGAGGAACTTTCAGTAGAATTGAAGTGTCTTCCGGGAGTTTGTAGTCTTTAGATAGCACAAGACATTCATCCTCTGTGAAGAGTACTTTGTTCTTGGTGTCACGATTTGTGACACTGAGAACAAATTGAAGTGTTGGAGTTCCTTGACATAGTATACATTCTCAAAGTCCAGTTGAGGTGTTTTGATGGTCCCTTTCCAAGTAATTCTTCCATCACTTCCTCCAAAGGTTACATTGCCTCCTCCTTCAATTGATACAAAGTTATGCATCATATCCCTGTTTCTGACATACTTCTTGAACAACCACTATCAACAATGCCAACATCTTTATGCTTAAGAGGATGATTCTACAACAACAAAAATATACAAAATATTAGTACACTATTGAGGCTCAAGTCATTGACTTGAACTGCTTAATGTGGATCATATGAGTTATGCCATGCCGATGTATAAGATCCACTCTTGTTCTTGGGTTTCCATTGAAATTTAGGTCCCTTTTTATTCCAAGAACAACCTGGGGACTTGACACGCAAGATCCCGGTTCCCCCGTCCCATCATCATTGAGTCAACATTTCCAGGCCAATAACCATTCTTAAAGTATGAACTTGTTGGTTGTACATATGGTCTTGCAACTGGTCTTCTCCAAGGAAAAGGAGAATTAGTTGCTTGTGGAACATAAGGGGGTATAGCATTGACATTGGTCCACATTGGTCTAGATGTCCTAGAATCACCACACATATTCATTCTTTGCTCATGAAAATCACAATCCTTAATTAAATGAAATTTACTTCTACACACAAAACATGTCTTCGCTTAGAAGATTTATTCAAACCAAAAGATGTTCTATTACAAGCATAAGTATTCAAACCAAAACCATGAAAAGAATTGTTTTTAACAATATTATTATGCAAAGAATTAAAAAGCAAGTCTTCGAGGCAACCTGTCTTGGAAGATGATTCCTTGGCAGCAACTCGACATGCTTATTGGTAGTCTTGGGTGTGCAGGGGGTGTTGACTTGGGAATGTCAGACTTGTCATTTGAATCACACTCTGTAGACCCTTGCTCGGAGGACTTGTCACTTTTAACACAAGAGACAAAGTCATTAGAAGTATCGAGGTCTTGCAAGTCTTTGGACTTTTGCCATAGAGATGGTGTGATCCATCAAAGTCATCGAAGGGTAAGGTCGGCGGCATAGGAATACCTCTAATAGATCCACGTCTGACATGCATGTAGGTCACCTTCTTTAACATAATTAGCTAAGGCTCGGTGTGGATTTACGTGAGTCATCTCTTGCTTCTAATCCTACATATTTCTTAAAGCCTAAACCTATCCTGATTAGGAGCTTGACTACTATATAAATGACTAGCTAACTTTTTCCATTTAATAACCATTCGCTATGCCTAGCAACTTCCTTATCTAGTTTCTCTTTCTTCTAGATTTTCTCGACACTACATGCTCTCAACTTCTCAAAATATTTCAACTCATTCTTAGCACATTCAAGATCCCTTTCCAACACACTTATTTTTCGGCAAAGCTATTTGATTCTTCTGAAACCAAACCTTTTGTCTTTCTAGTGTTTTTAAAGCCTATTTATAAGCTTCAACTTCTACAAAGTATTCCTTATATTTAGGTTTCAGAATATCATAAGCTTCTTTTAGTTCATTATACCGCTCACTACAACCAAACAAACAATTTTGTACACGAGATGCCCATCAGCAATCGATCATGCTTATCCTCCACGGCTTACAATCAAACCAACATTATCGGGACCCGACCATCATTATCCTGCCATGATGCTTCCAGGTCCACATTAACGTCAAAGAGTAACCAAAGCCGCTGATCCCGCTTTGAAGTTCCAGACTCGTTCCTGATTGGCCGATTAAATAGTAGAGTATCTCGTCTCATCACCCGCTTTCCGTCTTTGACACTCTCGAGAAGTGACCCATCTGTTGACAAGTGAAGCACTTGACCTTCCTTTGTCAAACCTCATGGATCTCTTCCTTGGAATCTTCTCACTTTGCCAAAATTCCATGGACAACATAGCCACCGCCACTTCAGCTTCATTCTTCCATCTCCAGGGATCCACCCTGATCTAAATCCTCATATGCCGCTCCTCACGAGGATCATAATCAGAAAGAAGGATCCAAGCACATCTTCCATTATACCTCCAAATTTAGAAGTTGATGGAGTGGTAGTGTAAGATGATGATGAGTAAGTTGGACTTGGACCATGACTCATCGTAGGGGTAGAGGCTCCTTGAATGTCTTTGTGTGACTCTGCGTAGATGATGATTTAAATGGACTTCTTACATCATGTTCAAGAGCTTTAAGTTTGTTGTACAGCTCATCAAAAGTAAGCATATCCAAACCACCTTTTGCTTTTAAAGCAATGCTCACTTGTAGCGGGATTGAGGTAAAGACCTCAAGAATTTAGAATTACAATCATCATTATCGGCTTCAATGCTGCGGTGATTTTGACTTAAAATCTTGTGAAACTTGTCATAGCCCTTATGAATTCCTTCCTCTTGATGATTTGAAAGTCTTGGCCTAAGCATGGACTTTCTCATTCTTCTAGACTCCTCATTCCCATCGAACTTAGCCTTAATAGCTAACCATATGTCCTTGGCATCTTCCACAAAGTGAAAATCACTTAAGTGATCCTCGGAATAGCTTGAGAAGAATGGTTCTAACCTTGGTTTCTCTCAGCTGCCGGTAACTCTTGGCAGCTTTTGGGAGGAACATGAGTCATCTTACCGACATCGATGGTAGTTTTCTTCAAACTATTTTCCTTGACACTATCTCCTAGATTCCAATCAATGTTGGAGATCGATTCGCATTTTCATCGCCCAAGGTCATACTCCCTCCTTAAAGGTAAGGAAACTTAGCATTCTGCTTGGAGACTAAGATGTTGCGGATGGGTGGTGTTGTGGTTGTTAGTGATTTCGACATCAGCGATCGAGGGCATAGTGAGTTATGTATTGGATGAATTGGTGTTTAGAAAACATGGTTAGTATCGTGAGACTCTCCGATCATTTAAACTTGTTGACTAATAGACCTTAATAGATCTTGAGCCTGAGATCGTTAGTATTGCCTGTGTAATCATAAACAAACTAAAAGAAAATCTCTACAACTTGTATTATGTAGCGGAATATAAACACAAGTATAAAACAACGATAACTAAGAACTTCTTTCATCCTCTATGGATCGTTATATTAAAAACTTGTTTAAGCACACGTACATAATTAATTCTAATGTGTTCCTTTTATAGACAAGGAACCCTAAACAAAACCCTAAACCGTTTCTCAAAAAACGTATAAACATAAAACTAAATAAGATATACACAATCACTTCCTAATAAAGCTCATGTATATCCAAACTAAATAAACTAAACACGAATAATAACTTCATGAAACAAACTAAACCCAGAACCATGTCTTGTGAGAATCCATACCCTTGGCAGAGAATCCATTCGTGATAACAATAACATAATTAATTACTTCACATAATTCCCAACACCTACCGTAGGTCTACGACAGAGTAGCGACAAAAGGTTTTGCAGTGTTTGTGTTTGTTTCTTTCGTGTTTGTGATGTGTTTGTGAGGGTGGGTGGGACCCAAGTGAAGAGGATTGAGTTAGTTGTGATTGGGGGGTATTTTTAAGTGAGTGTGTTGGAGTGATGTGGAGGTGATGTGGCATCATGGGGCGAATGAAGAGAAGTGGAAGTACCCACTATCTTAAGGTTGTGCTTCTTTTTTCTCTTAGCTAAATGATTGGGTCCACACAAGTATTTAATAATGTTTTTTTTAATGTGAAGCTCACATATTTCCACTAATCCTTCTATATTCACAAGCCATAAAATGAGATCCTCTCCCCATCTAGAGTCATTAACATACATGGGCCCATATGGGACCTACATATATTTATATGGCTCTTAATCTGGAAAGAAAAAGAAACGCCCCCTAACTCTGTTACATTATATTAGGGATTAGATCGTAAAAAGGCAATGTACTTTTTCAAATTTATCGATTCGGTATGCGAATTTAAAAAAAAAATATATATAAAAATATAACGAACTTTTATAATTGTTCCAATTTAGTGCTTGATGATGGCTGTATTATAAATTGTGCGATGTCGGACTTTCGGGTGTGTACATCATCACCGAATTGGAAACAACGAGAAGTTAGTTCTACATTTACAACTTTTTTAAAATTCACATACCAAATTAGTATATTTGAAAAAGTATATTGCTATTATTTGACCTAATCTCCATTATATTATAATGTTTTGGATTTGATTTCGTTAAAGGATATGTTGTCATTGTTGTATAAGAAACACGATAATATTTGTAAGGCTTGATATAACAATTTTTTGAGAAATACGTTATAATAATCATAGACTAGGTAGACTTATTCGTCATGAACTAAATATCATGTAGGACGGTTTTACGGTTAGATTTAGATGAGAAAAAGGACTTTAAGATGTTAAAGATTTCAATTGTTGGGCCTAGTCTAGGAAAATGAGGGTGGGCC
Organism: Chrysanthemum makinoi; assembly: GCA_910596185.1. Classification (NCBI taxonomy): domain Eukaryota; kingdom Viridiplantae; phylum Streptophyta; class Magnoliopsida; order Asterales; family Asteraceae; genus Chrysanthemum; species Chrysanthemum makinoi. The sequence goes on along the minus strand of OU343221.1, from coordinate 210,790,118 downwards.
AAACTGGCTGTTGATCAAGAGAGTTGCAATTTGCAAAAAAAAAAGAAAAAAAAAAAAAAAAAAAAAAAAGCTAAAGATGCCCTTCACTTTGACAAAATAAATTATGTATTTTGCTAAGTTTTAAAATTTTGATTATTAATAGGATTAAGATACTTACTGGCGAATGACTTGATGAGTATTAATAAAGGTTGCTTATGAAAGAACCCGTATATATATCATGATCACGCATGTTAACAGTTTTTGCATTTAGGAGAACCTTTGTTTGGTCTTACACTCTCACGTAAATATAATGATAGACTATAACTCTGTGATATTAGTTTAGAAGAGATTCCATTCAACGCGTTTGCCTAAAGAGTAAAGTGTCTATGCAAATGTCAAAAAGATCATTTCAAATTTTCTTGCATGCACAACGTAATCTTGAAGTATAATGATGTTTTTGTATATTTCTACGATCACAACACTGGCATCCTTTAGATCGCTTGCTACTACATCTGTCTATATCAACTAACTGGAAAAACTGGTCCTTTAAATTGATCGTATCTTTTATACATACCATTGTGTGAATTGATAATAAAAGATGTTCAACACTACTAGAAAGTTGACTTTCACTGACGAATTTTCTGACAGACAGTTTTCCGTCGCTAATTACCGACGACTTTCCAACACTATACTGTCAACCATGCCTATTCATCGTTAATACGTCGGAAAAGTGGTACGGGTTAATTTATTTTGATTTAGATATTATATAACCAACAAGTTCTCATTTATTTTTCATTTCCGTTCCCTCCATGCGCTTTATTTTTCCCTCTAAAACCAAAAAACACCCCCATTCAATTTCCCCTCAATATTAAAACACCTAAATTATCTGAATCATTTAACCAATAATTCAGATCACATTCCGATCTAATCAACAAATTCGATCACATTCTAATTGTAAGTTCCCATCACGTTCAAATTATAATCAGATTTGTATTGTTGTATGATTTTGAATGTATTATTTTGCCCTAATTTCATTATGTTATCTGATTTTGCTCTAATTTCATTATGTTATCTGATTTTGCCCCAATTTTGAATCTATTATTTTGCCCTAATTTCATCGTGAATGGATTATGCTGTTACGATTTCCTGTTTTGAAATTGATTATGAAGTTATGAATGGATCTGTTATTACGGTTTCATTGTGAATGGATTTGATTATGTGAATATGTGTGTGTGTCATTATGTTATGTGAAGTTGTGAATGGATTATGATGTTACTGTTTTGAGTGTTTGGCTGATTGACATGAAACTTGAATAATTAGATAAGCGGAATTACTTTTGTTCGAGCTAAAACGGATCATCTAACTATAAGTTAAGAGTGTTTGGCGGATAGTTAGTGGTTTGAGTGTTTGGTGGTTAGTTAGAATCAGTTAATTACATGTTTTGATCATTAGTTAATTTGTCGTAATGATTTGTTTATTAGACAATTCACTTTAATGTATAGTAAGATCATGCTTGTAGATTATCAGTTTGGTTTAGAAAATAAGGTAAACCAAACACCCCCTTAGTCCTTTAGTGTTGTGGGTGGGATCAAATATGGTTTCTAGCTTAAATAAGCTATATGTTTAAATGATCAAAATAATATATCAAACTTGAACCTTTATTACTGGAGGCTTAAGATATGAAAAGTAACTGATGTTGAGGTCTGGCACAGTGATGTCTAGCTTTTGACTTGAACTCTACTGATTTACTTGGTTACTTCTACCTTGATATTTATGCAAGGTCAGTATGTTATCTGTTAATACCATGTCATCATTTAATTAGTACAATGCTAGTATAAGATAGAAGACTTGAAAAATATAATATTTTCATTTTGTTTGTTATTTCCCTATTAGACAGAGAAGGAAAGCATGGTCTCACTTGTGTAGTCCCACTGCAAAACAGTCCATTGACCAATGGTTCAAGAAAAGTACATGTACCTGTAACTCCAAGTTATCTCTTTATTGTATTAAACTTATTTTATTTTGACATTAGCATTCTTTCTTTTTCGCAATCAAATTCGTATCAGGGTTTTGGTTTGGATATATAGCGTGCTTCATACCTAGTCTCATTTGTATATATATTAA